>OX457077.1:10997500-11597500 GCA_949752815.1 Conops quadrifasciatus | reverse complement strand
CACCATCAGCCTGAATTTTGTTGAGATTTTGTAGTGGCTAATGCAAAATTTTATGGAAACAGTATTATTATTAGAGGCGACATTATGAAATATTAAGGCTCACAAAAATGTAAAAATTTTGCGCACTCACGTTTTCAAATGGCGGAGCCGATAGGCAGTAAGGATTGTCCAAGTTGCTAGAGTACCGCTGCATTTCTTGAGCGAAATCGGCTGGCCCACAATTGCGCGCCTTAAAATAAGGCTCATTTGCGATGCCACAAATTTCAGCTAAAGCCATTTTTATTTATTTTAATCGGAATTAAAGATTTAAAGATATTTTCAATAGCGGTGACAAACTGTTTTTATAGAATGACAACTAGAAATAGTGCTTGATGAAGTTGGCGACACTTCCAATATTTATTTCGAAACGTCGGTTTTTCGAAAAGTACAGAGGTGAGTAGTGGAGCATTGCCAGAAAAAAAAAATGTATCACATACTTGTTAACAGTTAATTTGAGCCAAACAAAAATTTAGTCTAATGTAAATAAATATTGCATTAAAACGGTTTGTAAAAATATATAAATTATATATAAATTATATGTTATATAATTTATGCGTTTAAAAAATCTCTATATATAAAACTTAATAATTTTCGTAATAAATAGATTACTAAATATTATAATATCTTCTAATAATCTAAATTTTATAGGAGTAATAAATTTAATTTTTGTGTAATGAATATTCAATTTCCAAGGTTTGTATAATAAATCAGAATGTACCAAACTCCCATTTTCCTCATATTACACAAATGCATAATTAATGAAATTTTAAAAAAACACAAAAAAAAGAAAGAAGAAATGTAAAAAAAAAATTTAAAACTACAAAAAACTTATTGTCGTTTTTGTTAATCTACGGCATTTGCTGTAGTTACTGAAAGATGTGCATTCAGTATGCAAGAGACATCCGTAGCGATAATTTGTCCACAAAATCCGGTTGTAAAAACAATACCAAAAAAATTAAGCCACAAAATAATAATAATAAAACTATTTACACTCCAGTTTTTAGAAAATACGTTTAACTTTTTTATAATTAAAATTTGTTTGTCTCTACAAAAAAAGTGAAAACTCTCCGCATTGAGTGCATTGATATGAACAAAGTATTTTTATGTGAAAAGAAAATATAACGTACATGAGAAATCAAAACAAAGATAACAATAAAAAATTTAATAAGCTTATTACTTTAAAACTGTTTAAAAATTTTAAAAAAATTTATACCTACATGCATACATACATACAGAAACTGCAATGCATTTCTTCTCCATTAATTTCTTACGGTTGGGACCAGTTTCACCAACAACAACAACAATAACAACAGTGCTTAAACCAATAAAGTCTCATTCATTTCATGAACAACAAAAAACGAAACATTTTTTATATGAAAGTTTTTTGATTACACGCAAAGCCTCCAGCGCAACAACAAACGTAAACGTTGCTGCCGATTGCCCGCATACATCACAGATTGCTGCTGCTGACGGTACTGCTGACGCTACTGTGCGTGCTGACAAATCAACAATTCATGACACAGCCGAGTGGCAAAATGCGTTGCCCTACAACGAAATACCTGGCCCGAAACCTATACCAATTTTGGGAAATACATGGAGGTTAGTTCTTTTACAAAAACAAAAACCAATTAATTCAAAAAATTATAAATGTAAAAGTGGAAAGCGAAATAAATAATCACACGCACACAGACTAGACTATAGAAAGTTAACTCAATTTTATTGTTAATGTTATTGCTCTTGTTTGTTGTCTTTTAACTTTACAGACTTTACAGATTTTACAGAAAAATTCAAATTAAATTGTTTGCATACACTGTTTACTTAGCTTCAATAACAACGACAACATAGACAACAGTTGTTTATATTTTAAAGGCTTCACAGAAATTACAATATTTTTGTTTTGTCATATTTAGTATTTATAAATATGTACGAGTATGTCTAAGAAAAGATCATCTTAACAATCTCTTTACAGAATGTTATGATGCTACTCGTATTATGAATTTATTTATATTTATCTTATAGAATAAAAATTACTTTTAATTTCGTACAGAATTTGGTATATAATAAAATTAAAATATTTTAGTACTAACATATACGACGAGTATTATATTGACCTACATATCTTTTTATCTTAAATGTAAGTAAATGAAGGCCTCATTCGCTTTAAATACGCAATTAAAAAAGGGAAAGTAGTTGTTAAGACGAATGCCGATTTAACTATCAAAGAAGCTTACAGTTTAGTTATAAATTTGGTGAAGTTTTGCCAGAATAAAAGTACTCGTATTTTATATACCATACGAGTATCAATGACACTGCGCAACATTAATTTTAAACTAGATCATATATAATCGGCATATTAAATTCTTACACCCACAAAACAGAAATTTCTTAATATAAATCGCAAAATTTGTTTATTAAATTCTATCACGGTACTAGAGACTGTGAATAGCTCTAATACAAGAAGAGAATGAGAAGTGTTAGAATGCTACAAAATTATCATTCTAATTAGCATAATTAACATTAAAAATGTATATATCTCAAGGTCGTGGTCAGATCGAATGGAGGGAAGGAAGCTTGTATGTTTGTATGTTTATATAAATTCTGGTAAAACGAATGCGACCAAAATATGATAGAAAGTTATGATAGAAAAAAGCTATCTTTCTAAAAATGTATACAAAAGAATTGTTTAGCGGAGTGGAATTAAATATTCTTGTCTGTATATTTATTAAATAAATTATTATGATTATACATAAAAGGAATATACAATTAGAACTGTTTTTTTAATCTTTTAAAATTTCTAAATAAAGCCGGCGACAATTTTTTGTTAATTTTTTATTAAAAAAAAATTTCTGTCATATATTAAAACGGACATGCTTCATGGCGCACGGTACTTGCATATTTCAACAATAATTTTGAAGTCAATAATTTTGAAGGTTAAATCTGCTAGACATTAATGTGCTTTATGGGTTGTATGTATGTACAGATAATCCCCGTACAACAAGGTAATTACGGCCGAAAAAAATGCCGTGTTATGCGAATCCGTGTTAAACGAGACAAAGAATTAGCCAAAAAAACTGAGCTCCAAAAAATTTGGAAAAAATGTACAGTAAAACCGTCCCTGTTGTGTGAAGGTTTCCGCAATTCATCAACCGTGTAAAAGCGAAACCTTGTTATAAGAGTACCATGTTATGCGGTGATGACCTGTACTTAAACAGTCTTAGCATTTAACAATATGTATGTATATAGTAAAATTAGAGATTTTTATTTGCTTTTAATTCATATTGCTGTTAAGATTTAATGCATTATTATAGACATATTTACATATGTATTTATGTATTTACAAGATCCAAGAAAATGTGTCAGTATAAAAATGAATATGATATATGTATATATACATTGTGATTATATTATATTTATATTTCTAGAAAAAAATTGTGAATAATAAAAATGATAATAATTAAATTAACAAAGTAAATAAATAAAAAAATAAAATATATTAAATATTTTTTTATAATTTGTAAGTTTAATGTCTTATGAAATTCTTTTATTACCTGCTTGCTCCTGCCTTTAGATTGATGCCCATAATTGGACAATATACGATATCGGATGTTGCAAAAATCTCATCACTTTTGCATGATCGTTATGGTCGTATTGTGCGCTTTGGCGGTTTAATGGGTCGACCGGATTTGTTGTTTATATACGATGCGGATGAAATTGAAAAGGTAAATAAAGAATTTGCCATTAATAAATATGTTTGTTCTATGACAAATGAAGATAACGAATTTTTGTATGGCAAATATATATATGTATATGTATGTATGTAGTCTTTTTTGAAAACATTTCAAGTTGCTAAACAAGAAATAGTTACGCAATTTGAGAACTTTACTGGGACAATTAATTAACACTACATTGAAGAAAGAAAAAGAAAAGAAAAAACAAATTATTAAGAAAAAAACAAAATTTTTTTTACCCTTTTTCTCCTTTGAAAATGCATTAAAAATGTGAGCGGAATATTAAATTATCTCATGAGTGCAGTTCGTATAAGTAAAATTATTTAAAATACGTAAAGAAATGATATGAAAAAGCGAAAGGCAGTCAGTCGGACGATACAAAAAGTGAATTGATTGCGATCTGCAAAGAAGAGCAAAGAAAATGCTCTCTCTCTCTACTATACTCTCTTAATACTCTAAAATCGTTTTGAGTAAAGAAAATACAAACGACCAATAACGATTTTCTGCTTTATTTTTAAATCACAGTGTTATCGAAATGAAGGACCTACACCATTTCGCCCGTCGATGCCCAGTCTGGTGATGTACAAAAGTGTGGTCCGCAAAGAATTCTTTGGTGATCTCGGCGGAGTTGTCGGCGTGTAAGTTTGTGATGTTTTCTTGCAAATTAAATCATCACAATAATAAAACTAAATAATTAAAAGTATTTTTTAACAATTATTTAAGGCATTAAATAATCTGTATTTATAATTTTTAGTCACGGAGAACCATGGCGAGCATTTCGTTCACGCGTGCAGAAGCCAATTCTACAGCTCAGCACGGTCCGCCGCTATTTGCAACCACTCGAAATGGTTACAAACGACTTTCTTCAACGCTGTGAGAGTTTGTTGGATGAAAACTCAGAACTGCCGGAAGATTTCGACAATGAAATTCACAAATGGTCCCTAGAGTGTAGGTTTCAACATTAAGAAGGAGTGCAGCAGATTCCAATATTATAAATAAATAAAATAAGGCCTTTCACCTTCGACCAGGTATTGGGCGAGTCGCCTTAGATACACGTCTCGGATGTCTGGACTCGGATCTTTCTCCAGACTCGGAACCTCAACAGATCATAAACGCTGCTAAATATGCTCTGCGGAACGTGGCGACCTTGGAATTGAAAGCACCCTACTGGCGTTACTTTCCAACACCATTATGGACACGTTACGTCAAGAATATGAATTTCTTTGTAGAGTCAGTTAGAACGCATTCGCAATTTTCTCTCTTGGATTTCTTAGTTCATTAAAATTTACTTAATTTCTACCATTTGTAGAATATGCATGAAATACATACGTAATACAACGGAGCGCCTAAGAAGTCATGATACTAAACGAAGTGGGGAACCATCTTTGCTAGAGAAGGTTATTATGTCCGAAAAAGATGAAAAAATAGCCACCATTATGGCACTTGATCTAATATTGGTCGGAATTGATACGGTAAAATCACGAAATTTGAGCACATGGGTAACCACCCACGTACTTACTCCCATTAAATATACATTACGTCCTCGAAATATGTCTTACTCTCTTATTTATGCTTGTATATATTTTATAGATCTCCATGGCCGTCTGCTCGATACTCTATCAATTAGCCACAAGACCTGCTGAGCAACTTAAAGTGCATGAAGAACTGAAACGTCTATTACCCGATCCGGCCACTCCTCTTACCATCCAATTATTAGATCAAATGCATCATTTGAAGGCGTTCATTCGAGAGGTCTTTCGCATGTACAGCACTGTGATAGGCAATGGACGCACCCTGCAAGAGGACACTGTAATCTGTGGTTATCAAGTGCCAAGAGGCGTAAGTGCAGAAAGCCTCATCTCGCGCATAAAATATACATATATATTGAATTTTCTGTTTGCAGGTTCAGGCTGTATTCCCCACTATTGTCACGGGCAACATGGAGGAGTACGTCAGTGATGCTGCAACATTTAAGCCAGAGCGTTGGATAAAGGCCAGCGAAGGTGGCTCCGACGGAAAACTTCATCCTTTTGCGTCATTACCTTATGGTCACGGAGCCCGCATGTGTTTGGGAAGACGATTTGCCGATTTGGAAATGCAAATACTACTGGCGAAAGTAAATATAAAACAATTTTTACAAAAAGTCACTCAAAATAACCGAAATAAAATTTTATATCAGTTTAACTGAAAAATTATTCATAACCTTTTTTTTTTTCTAAAGCTCCTTAGGAACTATAAATTGGAATATAATCATCAGCCTTTAAATTACGCTGTGACTTTTATGTATGCACCTGATGGACCACTACGTTTTAAACTTACAAGAGTCTGATTTTCGTATATGAATACATAATAAGCCAACATTTAAAACTACATTCAATAATTTAATTTTTTATAAAATATATGTATTATAAGTTGTGTATTTCTAAGCATTCCAATAAATGTAAACAATTTGCAAAAAAAATAATTTTGTTCTTTTATTCGCAAAATTAACTAAATAATTCATATTATGTTACCATTCTCGAATTGCGTTGTTTCTTGTACCATAAGAAACATAAAACATATTACCATTAGGAAGATGCATCATTTTGTTTCCACTTTCGAAACCAATTCTTCGCAATTTTTATGCTTTGTTCTCCGTCTTGTTTAGTTTCACCCTTCAGTTCGAAGACAATGTCTGGATTATAGGACTCTCGCGCCTCTTCTAACAATACACCAAAGATTTCGCACTCTATATTTGATTTCAATTTCTTCTCGTTGTAGCCTCTATTCTTGAGCCTATCATAGAGCGTCTCATTTGGACAAGTTACAACAAACACAGCTTGAAACCAGCGTTCAGGGAAGAAATCACAGCCATGATATTCTACAATATTACCGCCCCGTTGCATCAGCGGTTCCAAGTAGTCCATTAACTGAAAGAAAAATTCAAATAACTTGGAGCTTCTCAAATAATTTTCCGACCGTACCTTATCTTCATTTAATATGGGGCATTCATATTCGTCATCGTATTCCTCGATAAAATTCCTTTCTTTTGCTATTTTGGAACAGTCATGCCAGTCAAGTTTCAAAATCTTCGCCAGTCTTTCGCATAGATATGACTTTCCCGCTCCAGGCGTTCCTAAGTCTATCATTTAAAATATTTCTATTTATTATTTATAAAACTTGCCTGTGACCAATATGTTTGGTAGAATTTTAACCTTTTCGTCAATTGTTGTCATTTTGTAAGTGAAATTCAACAGCTGAATGGAATTATTTACCAAATGAAACGTGCGGATAGAACATATGGAACAAGCTCTTAACCTTTAGATTACACCTGGGACGTATAGCACATATACGGACTTTTTTCAGACAACAAACACGCCCCTATATGATTGCGACTTTTGACACCCAGAATACCCAAATAGGGGCTAGTTATTTTTCATATTCGATTTGTTTTAAAAATAATTTTTTCTTTTTACCATTCAGATAAATGGTAAAGAGTTACTATTAATGACACAGTAAATAGAGCTTTTTAAGTCATATATTATTATTCAACAAAAGACATAATTAGTATTCTTTAATATCTGAAAGTTGAAGAATTTTAAGTAATTGTATTGTTTTAAACTTAATAAAACAAAGACTTAAAAAGTAGAGCGGAGGAACACACACCAAAAATAATCTTAAAAAGTCATATAAGGATTAAACTTGTTAAGGTGCTTACAGTGTTAAGATACTTATCCCTTCGGTCGAGTTTACATGAGAATCGGTAATTTTGCCCCTGACTTAATGTTATTTAGTTCATTTTAGTTTCGAACCTTATAAAATGTATTACATTCTCATTTCTATTCTATAAGATATCTTTTTATTTGTACTGTGTAGTTTTTTATTCTACATAGGCCGCTTTTTCGGGGTTTTTATAACCTTATAACCTTTTATAATAAAGACTATAAAGTTTGATTTAACCAATGTTATTCACATAATCCAATGTCGATAATGCAAGAAATTGAAATAAATATTAATGTATAAAATATTTAGTTTTTTATTATAGATTATTTTTGTAAGCAAACAACAAGTCTCGTGTGAATGTTCTGACTATCACACGATGGTCATGGTGAATTGTATTAGGATTAGTGCACCAGCTTTTAAACATAAGTATATTAAAATTATTTTGTTTAACAATGTAAAGTTCTATATTATTCGAACTTAATTTATCCACTACATGGGACAACTTAAACGATAGTGAAAAGGCATGAGTTGGCGTAGACTTATTCCTCCCACTTTCTGAATTCTACGCCTTCGGGGGGTTTCACATCAACCTTTTCCTTGGATACCTCTTGCCAATTGGTGCTCAGGACTGTGCCTCCAGACTCGGAGAACGATTTGTTCATGGCTTTTTGCACATCTGGTGAAGAGGTGCTGTAGATCTTCTTGAACAATCGTTGAAGCGCCTCTTCACTTTTTGCTTCTTCCTCATCTTTTTTCTCCAATTCCTTGGCCATACTATCCCAGTTCTTTTTGTGTATGGGTGGTGGAGCAGCATTTACTGGAGGCAGTGCTGTTTGCTCTAGACTATTCCAACGTTCAAAGTCTTGTTTTATAAGAGTAATTTCAATTTTTGCAGGAGTAGCCTTGTGCATCGATTGTTCCACATTAATCGATCGGTACAGATTCAGATCCAGGGTGTAGCCACCATCCGCGGTCACACACAAGCGGTCACGTTCTAGGTCAACAGAATAGTTTTTGTCGACAGCGTTTTTAAGCAGTACCGTAATGACTACCTTGGCATCAGTTTGGTACCACTCGTGACGTATAGAACACATTGTTATTATAAGTCTTTTGCCAAAAAAGATGAAGCGAAATAAAAAGTACTTAGGTAAGAAGTTTTTGTAAAGCTCTTTAGAATACCGTAAGGAAAGTTAACAACATTTAATTTATTCTCGAATTCTCTCCAATGACATTTGATGGCCGTTGAAACGTCAAGTCACCTTAGTTTGACGTTTTTCAACGAAGCTACACACACGAGAACAATTGTGCATGCATTAAAGTTGCAACACATCCAAAGCGTTGTGCGATGAACGTCGGACTCCGAACCAAATAATAATTGCGCAGAATATAAAGAGCATGATAATGGTCTTCACACTGGACATTGTGAATTTAAGCCAATTAAATTAAATAAAATAAAAAAATAAGAAATAAAATATGTCATTTCGAAGTTTGAAACTTTTCAAAATCCAATATGTCAAAATCTATATTAGCAAAAAATATTATGTAGATATTATTTAAAAGCATTTTTATTCTGCAAATTGTGAATTAAACTAAATTTTGTGAAAATATTTCGGATTCAGACTGCTAACAATTATTGTTAATGTATTACGTACTATCAAAACTTACAAGAAAAGATGTTACGGTTTATCAAATCGTCACTTTTCATTTAACATTTTAAGGGCAAGTTGATACTTGATAAAATTATTGTTACTCCTTGTATACTTCTTAGCCCTTTAGCAAATTTTTTTTAGGTGACTGAAGACATAACCAACTTTGTAGAATGCTCTTGAATATTTTATCTTTAATAGAAATATTAATTAAAATATTAAATATGATATATAAAATTTGAAGAAATTTAATAAAAATTTTTTTAATTTTTTTAAGGTGTGCTAACCATTATTCATAATGCATATTCAAAAATGCATTTAAGCGAAAATTGCTTTTCTATCAGATGAAAAGCCGCGAGCGATTCGTGTAAGCATCGCACAATATGAGAGATAAAATTTACAACTAAAAAAGCAATTTAATTGAATGAATTTTGAATAAATATAAACAAAACATCCAAGCCACATAGAAATAAAATACAAAAAATTGCATAGTAAATATAAAGGGGCGATATCTGTTAATACTATTTTATATTAATCTATGGATAATACATATGTATATTCGTGGCGTATTTTGTAGAATGAAAATTTAATTAGTTTCAAATGTGTATCATAAAATTTCTCTGAAAGTGAAATTTATTTGAATTCCTTTCAACTACAAACAATGTACCTAATTTCCAATTAATTATTCCAATTATATAATTCCAATTAAAACAATCTTTTCAGGTTGTCCATACTACTTTCCAATTCCTTCACCTCGACATCGTAATCGTAATAGGGATGAAAATTCTAGAATCTTTTTTGTCTAATTAGTGTTAGTGCTAAATTCCTAATTGTTTAGATTCTTAATTTTATCTTGTTCAATTAATTGCATGATTAAAATTTACACGGTATACTCGAAGCACCAATCTACTGTCCATATCGAGAGTTATCTATACATGCTAAATTTCTTATATAAATTAAAAATTTTATATTCCGCAAATAGTTTGTAACTTTCTTATACTTCTTCCTTCTTCTTAAACCGCATCAACCAGTTTGAAACTTGTGTTTTTTTATTGCAATATTATATTTCAGGATCTCATTTCCTGGTGAGGTTAAATTTTCAAAAAATTGGGTGAGTCAATTATGTTGAAAGTGGTGTCGGTAACACCGTTGCTAAGCAATGGAATTCTTGGTTTTTTGTTGAATCTTTATTGCGAAGTGTTTAATTGCTTCGTGTTACGATGTAACTACGTGTGTATGTTGCATTCCGTTGTGTTGTTTTACTTTGCCAATGTAGGTACTCATCAACTTCCGGTTGCCTAGTTTCAGTTTCCTAGCAGTGTTTTGTCGTTTTTCCTTTCGTTATCTTGTTTCGAATTCACTCGAGTGCGTTGAAATATTGAATTTCTTTTGACAATTTAATTGCAGTGAATTTGTTGCAATCGTCAAGACATGGTAGGTTTTCTATTCACGGCTTTAATCAATACTTTTACAACTATGTTACACTTACCCTTTGAGTCCTTAGAAATATATCAAATTTCTATAACAATTGTAGCAATATATATCAGCGTAAATATCATTAGTTGGAAGGATTTACGTACGTATATTATACAGTTTGATTTTTTCTTTGAATTTCAAAAGTTCTGGAAAATTAAAAAGCCTTCTGCTTACTTTTCGACACTTAATCATTTATTTAACTTTTAAATTATTTCATAACAACGTTTATTTATGTATTCACAAAATTTTTTCTTTGCTTTAACAATTTGCTTTCCTAATTATATTTTAGAAAACATGCAGAAATCGCATAGTAAATACGATACGATATATAAATACAATATGTAATGTTTTTGACATATTTAAACTGTAACATTATCGTATATAAATGATCGTTATATATACATATACGAGTACATAGGCTTAATTACATTATTAATTATTAATTAAATGTCTCAATGGTTTTGTTTTAATCATAATTTAAGATGTACATTTTCTTTAAATAATTGTACTATTTTTTTAATGCTACTGTGTGGTATTTTAACAACTGTTTAATTGTTGGCTTTTTAATTTTTATATTTTAGTAAATAATAAAGTTTTCAGCTAGTTCTTTTAAGTATACATTACACATATGTACTTATTTTAAATCTTGCCATGAAGAATTTACAAAATAAATTTTTTTTTGTAAATTTTTTGTAGCATCGAATGTTTATATCCACATACAGACACACCCACACACACACATACGTCGAAATTCTTAAGGTCAACATTTAAGAAAAAAATTTAAAACAATTATTTTTTATAAAAGATACGATAATAGTATGATTCAAGTCATAACTGTTAGTTCAGTATTTAGTAAATGCAGGAATTTTTAAATATCTGAAATTTACAAAAAGACAATACGAAATTAATATAATAGAAATAATTTTAGAAAGTCGTTAACACTTTGATAAGGTTAATACATAACATTGTTTGAATACAATATTAACTAAAATTAATAGGAATGCAATGTTTCTGATGTAAATTTTTGTAATAAAATGTGAAAATCTATATTTGTTGGAAATCTTTTCGAAAAATATTATGCAACAATAGATTAAAATTAAGATTAAAATATTTTATGAAAGAAGCTGGTCCCAAATTTTTTCGTATTGTAGCGCATGATTTGTTTAAAATGAATTTTATTTCGGAAATAAATGTCGTAAATGAATATTCAATAATTTGGTTGAAGATTACAAATTGTTTTTGTAATTTGCCGGGTTTTCAGGTTTTTTTTTTTGTGTAAAATGTGCATAATTATTAAGTACTATAAATAACTCTTGGTGAAAGAAAAACAATTATGAAATTTTATTAAATTTACTAAAGAAAATGTGATTTACTGAAGAAGTTTCTGATAAATTTAAATTATCTTACAGCGTTAGTAAATACATGCATTTCAAAGTACGTATTATATATTTTTTTTATTGAGGAATACTATAATATTCATAAACCTTGAATAAAGATATTGTGAATACTATGTAGGACGTATTTAGGTCTAAACAATAATGCATTTTATTTGTTTGTAATATTTTTAAAGTATGTACGTACATATGTATATGCAAGATTATGTGTTTGTGGTAAAAATAGAAGAGAGGTACATAGAATATATCGCGTATATATGGATACCCGATTTTACAATATCTTTCCTTTTATTTTATATTTAGTGTAGAACAAAAAAAGATCTGTTACTTTTTAGGTTATTTTCTCGATCGGTTTTTACTGCACGTTGCAATCATCGGATGCATTATTTATTTGTTGTTTTGTTTTGCGTGAAGCTCGTCGTATTAAAGATCTGCAAGTAGAAGTGAGAAAGAAGGGGGAGAAGAAAAATAAGCACATATCGTAATAATAATCTTCGTAAATTTCGAAATTTTTTAATAATCGGTTACATGATTAAATAGTATTAAACGTTTATTTTAACGGAAGGTTTAACGAACGTTTTAACGAAACGTTTATTTAAAGAAAGTAAAACGAAAAATTTTTAAAACATGAATTTTCAATTTTAAAAGTTTATACATACCTATATCAATTTTTTAAGTTGAAAACTTATACGTACATTTTATGTATTAAATTTACTTCTTAGTATTGTATTTACATATTTCGACGAGTGTAAACACATTTATTTGCAACATTAAACTTACCTCGATCTCGGTTTTATTTTATTTTCTCCACCACTCGCTGGTGGATCAACACCTTCCAGGATTGTGGATTTTTTATCACTGGAAATGGAGGGACTAGCGTTTCGATTTTTATCTGTAAATCGTAGAATCGTTATAAAATCTGTTGAAGTATGTAATGAAAAAATGTTATTAGTTATTTTGTCAGAAGAAAATGAATGATGATATTGTATGTATGTGTATAAATTTAGAAAACGGAAAACACCATTTTCAAACAAACATTATTCAGTTTGCTTGTTTGTGTTATGGAAAATATATAAAATTGATTTTACTTTAAAAAACCAATAAAATTGCAAACGGACACACAATTCCTTTCCTTTTCTTCGTCTCACAAACGATTTGCAATTTGTATTTGTAAATATATGTATGTATTTCCTTTAGGTTTTACAATTGACGAACGACAAGAAAGAATGGGATGGATGTACTTAAAAGTCTATTAAAATTCAGTTAATAAGATTTATTTCAAGGAGAATTCGTGAGACAAATTTATTGTGGAGCTGCGAGTACTGAGGAGGGGGGGTCATTGTTTGTGAATTTACATTTATCCCAAAAAAAAAAGATAAAAGAAAAATCAACAAAATTCTGTCAGTCTGCCCGTGGATAGCATTTTTTGTTTGATTTGCTTTGGTTTGCCTACAAATCGGATTGGATTCGTGTCGTATTCAGTGCCGTTTTCTTTTGTGAAATTAAACTAGCCAAATTTGAAAACTTAACCTTGAAAAAAATTCAACCTCCAAAACTCATCATTAACCTTGGACTTTATTATTTAATAATCTTTTATTCAATAACGGACGGACGTCCACAAAATTTGTAATGAGTTCTTGTAGAGTAAAGACGATGGCAAAGGTTTCGCTTAGTTTTTGTACTACTTAACGCTGTTTTGATTTTCAAGCTTGTGGCTCTCCGCTTGTTTAAAAAATATGTTCATGAATGTTCTTTATAATATCGTCTTATTTCAGCACGTCAGCGTCAGCACGGAAAAGAAAAGTATGCCGCGGTTGAGAGAAAGACGGCAGATGGAAGTTGTTTAGATTATGCGAAATTTTATTATTTACTTTTAAATTGCATGCATTCGCGTCTGCACGCACTAAAAATCCCTTTAATCACGCTTCTAAACGACATGGCTCTAAAATTTATGCACTTTCGTATTTTCATTACGTACTCTCAAGAGTCAGCTTATACGAACGAGCCTTTACCGCGAATGTACCGAAAGCCATGATTTTTATTCTAGCCATTTAAAATTTTATTGTGGTGTGGCTGTGGCATAAAACGGTGCAGATTTTTCAGAACAACTTATTCGCTTGCATGAGTTTAAACAAGTTTATACTTGCTTCATTTTTGACATATTATTTCTGAGTATTTTAAAAGCTCGTATTTGAAAACGGTTGGTTTAAATAAATTACATGCAATAATCAATGAGAGCTTAAGAAAATTTTTGGACATAATACTAATATAAAGTCTTTAAACAATTCTGAACTTAAATACATCCTGAAAAGGTCTATAAACTCTATGCAATAGAAGGTTAATTATATAGTTTAACCTAGCTATATAGTATACCAAGCTTTTTAACTAAATCAAAAGAGTAAAGAATTAAATTTTTTATTCGGACAATTCGGTTAATTTTCGACACAACACTTAGCATGACATTTAAATTTTATGAATACCATCCGGTTTTCATACTCACTCCGACTTGATGACGCGCTGACGTAGGCGGACGACCGACGCTTCAGGCCACTGGTGGTGCTGGTGGTGCCCTCGTTGGTGCTGCCAACGGGCAGGAATCGCGACAGGGACAACAACGCTCTGAAAAGGTCCGCAACGTTTTGATCCTCCTTGGCGGAGCACTCGAGAACTTTTGCTCTAGAATTACAATAAAAAGAAAAATGGTTCAAAGTCAAAGCAAGCCAGCTTTTTCGGCGATTTAATTAAAATTAATAAAATCAAAACGATTGCTTTTAATTTTGTTTTTCTTGTTCTTGTTCATAAAGTTGTCGGTTGTCGGTACTCGCCGTTTCGCCCAGAATTTAAATTTACGCAACAAACAAAAAAAAGAGAAAAATGGAATTTAAAAGTATAAATTTAATAAAACAATGAAAATGCAAAAATAGTAATAAAAAACAGGTCCACAAACAATGAGTGTTCCTTTTAAAAACAATATTAAAAAAGTCATCAAATGGATTCAACTTAGTTGAATACTTTCAAATTTTAATTTTGCCTTCACACTGATAACAACAACAACAAAAGTAATTGGACTTTCTTTCTCGGTTCCTCTCGTGCGCTCGACGGACGACAATTCTGAAGGCAATTTTGCTACAACTCAAGTAGCAAATAAAAAAAAAGTTTTATTTTTAAACATTTTTTGCACGTTTTCTCTTTTTTTTCTGGTCAACTGAGAAAGCTTAAGAAGTTTACGAAGTTCGTACGTTTTTCCGTTTTGGTGTTTACTTCTGCACTTAAGAATGTCGTAGCTTTGCTTTAAAACAAAAGTATTTTTGTCAGTGATTTCCATTGAAAAAGTATTGAAAAAGTATATAAGGTCTGTAGCTAATTGAAAAAGTGGAGGTTATAAATATTTCCGGAGGTAATAAATTTAACTCCACAAAAACACAAAAAATTTAACATTTTCAAGAAGTTCAGTTTTCAAAAGCAAATGAACATATTTCGTTTACACTTAGAGAAATTTTTAATATGAGTATATTTAAATTTTCAAAATATTTGAAAGAAGAGAAAATGGATAAAGCAAAACGGGCAATTAAAAACACTTCTGTCTTAGAAAAAGCCGTCTTTGGTCACGGCGAATGTAAACGGTTATATACCATGCCGGATATGTCAGGTCGAGACGGTCAACATACATAAGCCAATATACACTTTTCTCTTATGACATACTTTGAAATGAAATGAAAAACTTTTGAAATGAAAACAGTTTTTCTTGTTTCGTACAGAAATAGACAAAATTATTAACAAGAGAGCGAGAGAAACCGATCGAAGAGAAGGGCACTTTGATAATACCGGCAAATACTCGTCGTACGTACGTCGCGACGGTTTACATGACTTCAAGAACCAAATGACAAATTACATTCTCACACATTTGTGTGCATGCACACATACCTACCCTAAAGACTACTCAACCTTACATCCAAACACAAGCAACGAAATAGTGTGTGTGTGTACGAGTACTTGTAAATATGTCTGTCATGTTGTATGAGAAAAGCAAGGACGTACAAGAATCCGGTGACAACTGAAACTGATGACAACAACATCAGCTGAACCAGTCTGTTACCTAAGGCGAAGACCAACTCCATTTGGCTCGAAGGTGCAAGGACGGGTCGATTCACAGCCTCGGGAGAGGCACAAAATGGGGCACATCTAAATTTGCTGCATGACGTTTGTAGCATCAATTTGAATATTTAATCCCTTTGTTATCCTGTGATGCTTTGCTT
The DNA here is from genome assembly GCA_949752815.1 of Conops quadrifasciatus. Taxonomy (NCBI): domain Eukaryota; kingdom Metazoa; phylum Arthropoda; class Insecta; order Diptera; family Conopidae; genus Conops; species Conops quadrifasciatus. The sequence goes on along the minus strand of OX457077.1, from coordinate 11,581,259 downwards.
ACTATTTTATTGTGTGAAAGGAACAATAGCAAAGGAAAACGAGTATAATAAAAGTTGTACACTTTTTATGCAGCTGTGATAACCCAGTTGTGTATGATAGTAGAGGTAGGTAGGCCTGCTAATCGGAAGAAGATCTGCTTGCAGGCTATTTAACAATTCTAAGTGATTTTTAAAGGTCTCTGAAGGTTTTTCACAAAAATGCTCGTTAAGTTTTGGATGATGCTGATGGGTTTTGCAAAGAATTTTCGTCATATCTTGTCAAAAGTCTTCTTGATTCCTTAAGAATGTCTGTTAGAATGCATTTTTTTTTGGAGTTTCTTTCTGCAACTTGGTTGCAAGTTTAAATAACGCTTGTTTTGTTGTTGTGTGTGTGAATACTCTAAGGATATGTAAATACAATACTTGCTCTGCGTATCGTCTAAGGATGGATAAGCTCAATGGTGCACTTAAGAAACAATTTGTTTATTTCCGTTACACTTTTTTTGGATCCTGGCCAATAAATAAATCTGGTTGTCGCAGGCTACATTGTGTTAAAAAATATATGAAGATATTATAGAATGTGTAGAGACAAGAGAGACCTTTCAAAAGTCAGTGTGTGTTCAATTTTTATTAAAGCATCTACATAGAAGAAAGTAGGTAGTATTAATTTGATGTCGTTTAAGTTATTTAAGATATTCGAAGAGCTCGTGGCTATTTTAACAAGAATTCTTGCTGAAATTTATACTATACAACACATAAGCTTAAATCTACTTAAGAATGTTAAAGAAAAATCCAAAATATTATTGTATTTTCATGTTCCTTTTTAATTTCTTCTTTTGTTATTTTTTCTATACGATATTACTTTTTTATCTCCTTTTAGGGTTAGTAGATTTTTATTTTATTTATGGTCCCTGAAGGCGTCAGACAAAAGATACAAAAAGAAATTAAAAACAAAAATAAATGTTATAATACTCGTATCGTATTAATGACGTTTTCTTGGGGCATAAAAGGAAAATGTAAAATGTTCCATGAATGCTTAAAAGCAATAGCATTCAGACGCTTAATTACTTTGAAAACGAACATTTTATTAGAAAAGTTTTAAGAGAGTGTACCCAGTCTTCTACACAGAAGACAATAGAACTTACATGAAAGTTTAAATAAAGTACTTTAGTGTTATATATTTTTTTTTGCATTGTGTATAACGCTTAGGATGTCTCAATTAACGGTAATAAAAAGTATGTTTTTTATTGCGTGTTTATGTGTACAATTTCTGAAAAATGCTTAAGGTTGTAGCATTTGTCGTCGGTCTGTATAGGTCAAGTAGTTCTTTGCAAGTACGTATTTACTACGTATGAGTATGTGTATCCTAGTTACTACGTACATATGTACATATATGATATATTAAAAGAGCTCAACTATTTTTAACAACTAATACAAATATTTTTGGCTAACTTTTTCGCGTTGCACTGGTTTTGTTGTTATTTTCTATTCTTGCGACACAAATTTTTTTTGTCTAGTATCATTTTATTTCATGACGTCATGCATTTATTTTAATTGCATTACTTTGAAATGTCGATACTACATTATAGTTATTGCCTTTTTGCAATTTCAGTTGGGTGTGCGTATGTTTACAGCTATTGGTCATGGTCATTTACCAAAAAATTGTTGGTTGTTAAAGTTTTACACTTTGAAAAGTATTTATCGTTGATTTTTTTAGCACAAAAAAAATTAGTTCATGTTTAAATGCAATTTCTAAGTTTATTGTACTCGTAATCGTTAGATATTGCGGCAATCATTAGAAAAATATACATACGTACATACGTACATATGTATGTACATGCAAAACAGCTTGCACATTTATAACTAGGTCTTTCTCTTTCCTTCCTTCCTTCCTTCCTTCCTTCCTTCCTTCCTTCCTACTTTTCGTTTTGTTTTATTCTACATTTTGCAGAATAAACAAACAAACGAAGAGAGAAAAAATTTCCAGCAAACGTTTTTATGGCTCGTTTTCGCATTTATTTTAGCTCGCTTCACAGGCGCGGCGATTTTCTCATGCATTCACTTTAATGAGTCCGACTTGACCCTAATGTGATTTCTGTTATTGTTATTGTTATTATTATTGTTATTGTTGTTGTTCTTTTTGGTTTTCTTGAAATGAGTTGGCGTTTCCGCTTCCGTTTAGCGTAACATACATACGCTATATGTTATATCTAAATAGCTTTACATGTACGAGTATTGCTGTAAAAATCGAAGAACTGTGTCGTTGCATTTTTTTTATTTTTGAGGTTAGGTATGTTATGTTTGAGGTTATGCTTGGTATTTATTATTGTGATTTATAGCAATGCAACTGTATTGTATTGCATTGTATTGTAAAATATGTTAATAAATGTTTTACGATTTAATGTAGTTCATTTTATTTTTGATTTAAATTTATTGGGTGATGGTCACTTTGCTTTTAATGGGTTATGCATTTTCTAAAGGCTCTTAAATGTGTAAAAAATATTTGTTTAATTTGTAAAAGCTGTAATTGCTTTAAAGTAAGACAATTATACGGGAAGAACAATTTTCCGAAAATTCTTATAATTTTAAAAAATTGTTGCCTTAAGTTTTATCAATGTAAAGAGCAAAAGTACCAACAAAGACAGAAAATAAAACAAAAATAGTTTAATATTTTCATCGGCTTTAAACAACGATGAAAAACTTTAAATCGCACACAAACAGAGACACACACACACCACTCTCATACCCACCGCACTTACCTCAGTCTGGGCAGCTCACAGAATACCCAATCGGTAACTTCGTCCAATTTGACCTCTCGATGTGTTATGGCTAAGTCGGATTTATTACCAGCAATAACGATTGGTATATCCTGCAAGAGATTAGAGTTAAAAAAGACGAACAATTTTGAAAAGCAATTGTTTTATTGTTCTTCAACATTAACACACACACGTCTTTAGTAAATACATACAATAAAAATACAATAAAATTTTAATAACGTATTTGATTGCATTTAAATTGGACAATTTTGACACAGATCAATTTCTTTGTACGGCGTAATGTTTCGTAAGCCACGAAAAATACTTGAAGATTTATTCTCTCTGTTCAGTCTGACCATGATGACTCTTACCTGAAAATCGGCACGTTGCTCGCGTATCTCTTCGAAACATTGCTTGACGCACTGAAAGCTCGGCGCCGATGTAGTCGCATAGACTAACATGAAAGCATGTGCCGTGGCAATCGATAAACGACGCATCGCGGGGAATTGCATATCACCGGAAGTATCCAAAATGTCCACCTACAAAGAAGAAGGAAAATTAAAATTTCACCCTTAATTAAAAAAACAAAAAAAAAAAACCAAACAAACAAGCATCTGTTTCCGTTAATTTCTGCAATTAGTGCGATTTTTTCTGCAATTTCCAACAAAATATATATGTTCTTTTAAATGGTGGCAAATAAATTTTATGACGCCAAAGCCACAAACGACGCATGCATGTTCAATACGTACAAGTGTATGCCCGTAGATTAAAACATCAATTATTTAAAGTGTCAGATTGGGCTGTGATGCTACTCGTATAGCCACAAAAATGATATGGCATCAATATTGCATCAATATACTGATGGATGATAATACATATTTACAGACCTTGTGTGCACGAATATTCGCGGGCTTTGTAAAAGCGATGTTTTTTGTACTTTGAAAATTAATTAAATTTGTTAAAAGAGCAAACATTTTAATTTATACATTAAACTAAAATTAAATTTAAATTTCATTATTATTAGAAGACAAATCGCGCGAGGTTTTCTCTCACAAACTAACATTAATCGTATAATATCTGCAATAATTATTACTAACGCTATTAAATGTGTCAGTTTAAATCGTTTGAATTCTAAAATCAAACATAGTTTTAAATTTCAAATTTAAACTGATAAATTAACTAAAGCTTATTGAACCATGTATAAGCAGATTTTAAAGATGTAACCTTTTTAAAGTGTGTATAAAAGATTTTGTGTATAAAAGCTTTTTCAAATCAAATTTCTACTATCAATTTCCTTAAAAAATCTAAGTTTTCTTTGGTAAAGTGATACTCGTATTATTCTTATTTTAGCACAAAACATAAATGCCAACAAAGCGTTTATAATAAATTGTAGAAATCTTCTTAAATCAGATTAAGTTGTTATCTTAGAACAGCGAGAGGCAGTTCTCGAATCGAATCAACATTTAAAGGTGTTGCAAGTAATTTTAGTCGAAAAAAAGCGCCGCAAAAGAGAAACCGAGGAGCCGCACATTTCACTTAATTTCAGTCTCAGTTCGTTAACAATAATGAAGACGACGCCGACGACAACGATGATGATGATGATGACCGCCACTTTGTCTACTTGCTTCCGGCTAGAATCACGCTAATGCACCGTCACAAAGCGAAGCAAAAAGAAGAAGAGAGAAAAATTTTGCTAAATTGAAGCTTTGTGAGTGTGCTCCATCCGATGGACATCAACGTCACTATTGACGTGTGAGAAAAACAAACCGCAACAGAATGAGTTGCCACAAAGTGAATCTGGAGGAAGATGTACTGTGTATGTACACATATTTATACAAATCGGACATATCAACACACAATTTCTGCATGTGTTTGCTAAATCATCATAAAGTGTAGTGTTGTGGTGGTCTCATACTTATTAGTATGTACTATGTACATAACTCAAAAACTATTACAACTCATCGAGAGATGGTCGTGATAACTCGTCGACAGCACTGTTCTCGCGAGACGTAGATTTGATTAATGAGGCTCATCTCAAACGTATACTGACCGCTGTGAAGGCGGGCATGAGTAATAATTACTTTGCGTTTGCTTTTAGTCTGAAAAATTAATTTTCCAGAAAACAGACAAATATTTATTGTATTGTATAATAATTTAGAGCACTCACTTTTCCTTCATTCTGGATTTCCTTTCACGGCTGCGGTAAACTCTACAGTCGTGAAGGCTCTGATTGAAGGTTTTAAAATATATAGCACACGATGTAAAGGGACCTTAAGGAATTATATACCTATTATTATAAAACAAAATTGGAAAACTAGAGAAGATTAAAGAAGAAAAAAATAGTTTTCACTGAAGCAAAACGAAAGATGCTTTGTAAATTATGAAATTTTCTGGTGATTATTTTATTTTAAATTTACTTTTCTCGAATGAATCAAGATTTCCTTTAAATATTTAAGATTTTAATTTAGAAATATTTAAGAATCCTTAAGAATATTAGAAATTTCATAAATTCACGAATAATATTGTAATTATTTCGAAAAAGCTGAGACAAGAAAAAGCCTTAGCATCTTAAGATTATGCCACATAGTGTGTGTTTGTGTAGCCTTTTTTTTTTGACAAGTACCATTGTACTTATAAGTTTTTTGTTTGGCGAGCACTTAACTTTTGGTTCATCCTTTGCTTTAAATTCTAAAGCAAGCGCTTTTCCGTTGCCGTTAACCAGCATCCCTTCTACCCTTCAACCGTCACCCAGTCACCTCTTCATACGATCCCATTATCCGATTTCGTTTTAATATATAATGACCCTATCAACAAGCAGTTCGTGTCTTCTGCGTGTTCGCGTGACCTGCATCCGACAAGTGCGATAAAAAAGGGGATGGAAGACGTAAAAGTTTCGTCTTCGATAAAAAGAAAAAAAATCCGAAATGCATTTAAGGTAGATTTAAGGCAGATTTAATTACAGTAGATATTTTCTAATTATGTACATATGTTAAAAAATCTTGTGCTTTGGCCTCATTTTTCAGTTTGCTGATTATTAGCGAGAGAAGAATATTGCTGTAAAGCGAGAAAATTATACGGAATATGAATTGGGTATCATAGAAAAATAGAAAAACAGACACTACGTACGCATAAATATAGATTTACTATATGTTAACAATATAATCTGATTTCTATGGCAACAATACTAAACTTTTTTTTCTGTAATTTATCCTAGAGCTTCAGAGTTCTTCTGCTTAGTAAGAGTTAGTTGCGTACAGTGTATTATTTTTATTTAATTTTATTTCTAAGCAAATCTGTTTTATTTTCAATTTCTGGACAACTTTCAGAACTTTCGCTGATCAACGCTGATAGAAAAGTGGTTAGAGAGCTTCCCTTTTGTATAATAATGCTTCCTTCTGGTAGTTGCAAAGCATGTACTAAACGCACAATCAACTCAGTCGTTGAAAGCATGCAAAGACAATAGACTTCAGACTTCAGACTTCAGACTTGTATGTTTCTAAATGGGTTACGCACATACATATGTACACACATACGAGTATACGGTATAAATATGCATATCATTATGCGTTTACGCATATCATGTTTCTGGAATACTGAAGTTGTACGCACGCTACGATCCTTAAGTGAATTTTGATTTGCTTTGAGCGGCATTAGAATGCAATTTATGCGACTGGCGCGTAAGAGTAATTAAAAGTTGGGTTAATTGAAGTCACTCGAGTGATTGATTGCTTGGTTTGCTCTATATCATGGAGACCTCATTAATGAGGTTGATTTGATGTGGCTCTAAACTTAATTAACTTTATTAAACTAATTAAACAAGTATGCAACATATGTATATATCAGTATGAGCATTCATTTCTACAAAGGATTTTTTCTTAGGTTTATATTTTCACTCTCTTTTTCAGTGTATCGTTAAATATTGCAATAATAATTTGTTATATGCAAATCTTTTATTATTGTTGTATTGTATTTACGACAGTTTTTTATAGTCGCTGTTAGAACTTTTGACCTCAAAAAGTTTCATTCTTTGCAAATATTTTTCTTTTTTTTTTTTTTCTTTCCTTCCTTCTTTCCTTCCTTCTTTCCTTCCTTCCTTCCATTTAAGCGTAACATAATATCAGAAACGTTAAAAAAATGTGCATTCAACATATGTACATACATATGTACGTGTTTGTTTGTATGACGATGGCATGCTGCCATGCGAGCATGTTTCTTGAGAAACAGTTTGTCTCACTTTACTTTTCCGGAAACTACAAGAAAGCTTACAATTATTACATTGTTAGAGGGGTGTTTTTTTTTTATTTCCATCTTAATATATAGCTTTCAATCTTGTAATATTAGCGAAGCAACAAAGCAAAGTTCATGACTTCAATTCCAGTTCGCCGTTTATTTTCTTTATATGGTTAAAATGAATTACGAATTTTTATTAAAGAAGCTCCCACCACTTCGAAAATCGGAAATGCTTATTACTTTTTGATGTGTGCAATTATTATAATAAATAATCTTAGTGCATAATTACGTAGTTAAAAGAAAACGAATTAAAAGCGAGTTAGGCATTACAGATCCTTCATACAACGTGGTGTACCTTTCTTACTTATGCGACAAGCAATTTATTATTTATAGTTAAAATCCTTGGTATTACTTTAAGATACGAGGACTATACTAATATATAAGTACTTAAAATCCTCACATTTCCCTGACTTAAGAATCCCTTAAGAAATCGCTTAATTTAAGAAAAATGTAACAAAGTAAGAAAAGTATAACAAATGTACAAATGTAAAAATTAACGTTTTGAGGACGAAATGAATGAATAATTTTATTAAATCTAAAATGCATGGCATACTGTATACTACTTACCTTCAGTGTCACACCGCCTAAATCGTATTCCCGATTATAGAGGTCTTCCACTGTGGCACGATATTTATCTGTGTAGGTCTTAAAGAGAAAACGTTTGACAATACAACTTTTGCCAACACCGGCACCGCCCATAATCACCAGCCTTATACGTTCTAAGTCAGCCATATTGACGGGGGTGAATTTTAAATGAGTGCGGCCACAATTATCTTTGCACCACACCAAATAAATCGAATTTTAAGAGGCTCGCCCGTTTTTATCGTTTTACTTTTCGATTGTTCCCCGCGGCGGCGGGTTGCCGATTAAGATTTTGAAAATCTCTTTATGGAAATATTTTTTCAAAAATATTAAAATATTGCTGTTCAAAGTGCACAATACTTATTGACACTTTACAGCATTTCTTGCATCTCTTATGATTTTTGATTTAATATTTGTTGTAACTTTCCTATGGTAGTTTTTGTTATTATTGTTGCTATTATTTGGTGTTGGTATTATTTGGTTTTTTTGTTGTTGTTCTGCTCACTGTACAACATTAAGTAGTGTTAATGTCTTCAGGCGTCTTTCGTGAGTTCTTATATAGTTTTTGCATTTATCTAGGATTTATTGCGGCAAAGATTTATTCAAGAAAAGTAACACCTTATTTTAATTTTTTCTGCTTGGTCTTATGCTTATTCTTTGTCTTCTTATTCTTCTTCTTCTTCTTTCCTTTTGAATTCAGCTTACGTTTATAAAGCCTTTACTTTCATTTGTCACGTGTCAAGTTTCTGGAAGTTTTTGCGATTGTACAATCTTCTCTAGGAATTTGTCAGTGTCCCTCGGTTTGTGTACCTCTGTATTGAATTGTATTTATGTCAGTTTATTGACTATTTATTAAATCCTCTTTTTCCCTTCAGGCCCGTCTCTCTCTCTCTTTCTCCTTGAACGTCTTTGTATATTATTGTATTTCTGAGGACTTCATTTCGGTTCAGTTACGCCAACATATTATACGTTCGTATGTTTGCAGTTAAGTCTATCTGCAAGAAAAATAAATATAATAATACTTGTCATAATAAATAATTTTGACTAGTTTTTTTTATATACAATATCGTATATGGTATGTAGGTACATGGCAAAGGCTTACATGAAGCAGTATATACATATGTACATACGAGTACGTAATAGGATAATAGTACGAGTATCATCTCGATTGAATATTTTCGGAAAAACATTACCCAATCAGAACTGATATATGTATCAGAAATGATGATTACAACATGTGCCTAGAATAAATATATACATATAACTCTAACTTAACTTAAGTTAATTTTCTCGGTAAACTAGAAGATTGAGTATTTTATTATCATAACCATAACCTTCATAAAACTGTCTAACCCAGTCGATATCTCAGTCCTTGGCTCTCTTAATACATGCAACTAATATCTCAGCTCAAGCGAAAAATGAAGCCTCACTGAATCGGACTTCAAAGCAAAATCAAATCAAATCTAATTGAGTGAACACTATTTGTAGCATTTTTCAACTGTTTCGACTGTTATCAGCACAAGTTGCTGAGAAGCCCTTAACTGGAATGGAAGCTCTTCCGAAGTTATAGTACTAATTATTTAATAGTACTAATTACGACTTGTAATGCTAAGAATTAGCATTACGGAAGATTTTAAAGCATTTTCAACTAATTTTGTAATTTACGAAATGTTCTATTCTTTGGTTGCTGAGATACAAACAAAACAACATCAATTTGGGTAACGGTAATAAACTAACCATAAAACCAAATTTAAGCTTTATTTATTTAGTTTTTATTGAAATATTCTTCTGATTTCTAAGCCACAAAACTTGTAATCAAAAGTGTTAAGTCATATATCATATAATATAATATATAAGTCATATATAAGGACATATAATACAATAGAATAAAAAAATTTCTATAGATGTTGGCGCCTCAGCTCAGGAAGAATTCAGCTAAACGTGTTACAACACTCGACACTTTTCTTGATGAGGATTCATTTTTGATCCAAGTGGACACTCGAATACTTGCGCAAACTCTTCGGAATTCCTTAAAGCACCCAACACACGATACTTATCTATGACATGTTCATCATTGACTTCCAGCCATACATGCTCTTCCTTGTATGCAGAGCACCAGACTTGACTGAAACCCAGAAAAAACAATTGCTCGGGAGAAAAATCCATTCCAGGCATTGTTTGTTCTTGTAGAACCAAATCCTTATCTCTCACTTTATTGGCCGCCTTTAAAGAGTTTCTACACGCCTTAAAAGCCTGACCCAGGCCTACGTTATCGGCAATGTTTTCGTCTTTAGTGATTTCACCATCGACGTAACGGTTGATTTCAGTTATAAAGAAATCACTGAAACTTTCTACCAAACAATTAGCACGATCCTCGAAGACTGCACTGGAATTCTGCGACCACCAGTCCCGAAATTGACCGCTACCATCATATAAGCGTCCAACAGAATCATAAGCATGAGAAAGTTCGTGCCCAATTAGGAAGCCCAAGGTTCCGAATTTTAAACAATTCGGCCATGTGTGCTGATATACTGGCGGGTGAAGAATTCCAGCCATGATATTAATTGAATTATCGACAGGATAATAGTAAGCATTAATCTCGGTTGCAGTTTTTAAATCCATTGGTCTTGTCGAGTTGTCAATTAATTCGGAACGCAGGCCGAGGTAACGTTTCATCGAGGTTTTGAATTTGTGTACTTGCAGGTTGTTCTGCTCAAAACTTCCTGCCACAGCTGTGAGATTATTCATTTCTCTTATCAGCTGATCTATAAATAATGGATTTTCGTTGTTGCCAATTCTGGGAGAAATAGAGGATGCCTTGAGAAGAGCTTCCAATTTTGTCTCCTCATCTAACCATTCATTATCCTTAAGGACAGACTGTAACACGTTTTTTAGTTCTGTAATAAATACAGTGATGTCTTCTTTAATAACGGAATTGAAATGTTCCTTTAAAGAGAGGGAGAGAGAGAGAGAGACCAATTTTTTTTTTTGTGGTTAGAGAGATATGTTATTTTTTTTTTATATTCAACCATAAACTCGCCTCGTTTACCTGCAAGTAAAGCAGGTCCATTAGATATGTCGACATATCTCGCACATGGCGCACACAGTATTCTTTCTGCTCATTTATTGAGCCTATCTTTGGGTCCATTTCATACAGAAATGCCAGAGCTAAATAATTCGCGACTGCGTATTTATGCTGTTCGCAAATCTCATTCAACTGAGTGTAGAATGAAACGCAAGCGTATTCATCTGCGGAGAAGCCAAATTGCTTTCCATTCCAAGCTATATCGAAATACGAATCCCATTGCGAGAATTTCTCAGCCAGAGGCTGCTCTTCGGGCGGCGCTGTAAGTGTACACTTCGAACTACTGCCGAACTTGTCGGCCATCTTTAGAACGGCCTTCCACAAATTGAAGATTTGTGCGATAACTTCGCTGCTCATGGTCTCGTTGACGCCATAAACTGTCAAGTACTTCCGCATTCTTTGCTCGTTGGCGACGTACGCATTTGAGGTATTTGTTTGAATATTATCGCTACTAACGGGAAAACCAAATCCCAGCTCGGGTTTTTTTTTCAAGACGGGTGGAAACGGATGCTGTACGTGAATCTGCTCTTTTAAAAACCCGGATACTCCGTAATTTGTCAAGTGGGCACTCATGTTAAACCAACTGAACTTTTCCGGATTCCAGGCCTCGTCGACAGCGGGAAAGCCGCCTATTTCTTTGATGATCTTTAAATATTCGGCCGATTTTCGCGGCGGTATTATATCTGCGTCCAAACACGTCTGGTAATATTGTTGGGCTAATTTAAATTCAACTTGGTAATCCTTTTCCAGACTAATATTTGGCCTCTGCAGGATTGCATCAAAAGCTATAGCGACCTCCGAAAAGATTTCGAAGAAGTTACTACGCTTGGTGTGCACCAGTTTCTCCTGTACTGCATTCTTCCAGTTTCCACAAGCATATTCATAGAAATCCTCACACGGATCTACGCTGCGATTCATGTAGCTTAACATCTGTTTAGCGTATGCTTGGCGCAGTTCTTCGATCTCATTCTCCTGAATTTCGTTTTCCCTGCTATTCGCACCCTCAAACGGTTTCGACGTACAAGGAACGATTGTTAGAGAAAATGCTAAAGTTAGTCCTAGCACTTGCAGGCTCAGACTGGAGGACGATTTTAAGCTAATAGTTTTTAATTTTGGCATCGTCTCTTAACTCGCAGAATCTAAACTAAACTAACTAAAAGAATTACACAAAGGTTCTTATTTATAATAGACAATAGATTGTCTTCGGTCTTCTAGTGCTGATAAGCGAGATTATATAATAGTGTATGTAAAAATGTAAGCGTGTAATTGAAATAGCACCCTTTATATACTCGTATATAAATATAAAAAATCGAAATTTTAATATTACTAATAGTATTTTTCTTTTGGGTACAAATCATATCAATTTATGTTTTACACATATTACTATATTCCGTCTTAGCCGTGTACATATGTTTCGCGCTTCCCTTTAGTAGAAGCTTTATGTACGAGTACGCACCTTATCAATACTTGTGTATCATTTATAAGGTCTTATCAATATAAACAATGACTGAATAACACTTTTTTGTAAAATTTTCAAAATAAAATCTCCCAAAAAAAATAATGATTATGTGAACAAAAACCAATTTTATAATTAGAAACTTTAGCCTAAGCCAAAGGAATTTTCGATCAATCTTAAACCAAGCTTCCAAATGCCAGGTTACGTGCTAAGGAGGGTTAATTTTTAAGCATTACATTCCAACCGGAAATTGTTATAGATTGCAGGAGCGACAAAAGGTTATGCAATGCATCTGTAACAATTTCAAAAACAGCAGCAGGTTGGTGTTCCTATCGAAATTAGTTCTCATAAAATTAAATTAAAAAGTGATTCCGATAGCAAGAAAATCAAGGTGAGAAGAGAAATCATGTCGCTGCAGGAATCAATTTAAAATCGCCAGGGTTTTTATATTTGTAAATTACGATACCATGTAGTAACGAGAGAGACTACGGAGACAGATTGTTTTAAATTAAATCTACTTTAAATTAATTCTTTGATTTAATTTAATTTTGTATTTGTGTACTATGATTTAAGGCTACGTAAAACTACAGTAAACCTTTAAAATTATGCATTATATTAATTAAGCCTCAAAGTATTTTAAAATATTTGAAAATATTTTTTATTACTTTTTAGGTCATATAAATAAAAAATCAAAAGTTCAAAGTATTTCCCATTTACCAAACTTAAATAAATCTTATGACGATACAATGGAAAAAATTATTAGAATTTTTTTATTATAATTTTCGTTTTAAGCCTAAGAAATACAAAGTTCTTTACAAGGCTCTTCTTTCTTTTGTTAACAACTTTTTTATTCCCATTTTTACTTCTTGATGACATTTTATTTTGTAACTGATGCTTCGACTGTTAGTGAGTACTTGAGTTATTGAGTTACCGGATGACATGTTGAAGGTGCAGCATCTTTAACTTTTTTAAATATTTCTTTTCCCAATTTCTTTTCTTAACTTTGATGTTGCTTTGATATTCTTTTTGATGTTGTTGTTGTTTTTGCTGCTGCCATTGTTAGGGTTTTTTTCACCATCAGATGGCGGTGGTGACATGGTACTTTTGCCTCATTTGCAATTGGTTGTCATTGACACGCTACAAATACGATGACGTTATGTCAAAACATTTTCCATGACTTTCGTTCAAAAATGTATTCAATTTTGAAAGAATTTGATTGACAATTTTTTGAGCTGACTGAAAAAAATTACAAGTAAGAAATGGTAACTTTGGACTTTAGTCGAAAAATTTTTGGTATAAAATTTATTCCAAAATAGAATATATATAGGTACACCAATTTTGTTATAAAATTTATGCTACTTCAGCGTAGACAAATTTTTTAATTTTATACTATTTTTTATTCATTTTATACTGTTGACATATAAAAATCTTTAATCAATATGAAAAATTTTATTGTATATGAAAATCATATATTAAGCTTGTATTTTTTATTTTATATTGTTTATATTTTTTATTGTATTATCTATCGTATTTTATTAAGTCAATGTATTTTATTCATTTATATATGTATAAATTTTATGTTATTCGATATCGTAAATATGCAATGGATATTGTACATATTATAAAGATGGAAAATACTCAGAATTGAAGAGCAAAGATCGTCTATTATAAACATTGCCAAAGTATACAAACTAAATATGAATTATAGATCTGAAGTAAACTTGAAAGCAAAAGTATTACAAAAACTCTATCTCAAAGTAGTAAAAAATGTATACAATTTTTGTAATACTCTTCTTTATAATATCATTCATTGACTCTAGGTTTAAATCATACATAAATTAATAGAATCAAATGTAAGTTTAAAAATAAGTTAAACTCAGAATTTTTAGAGTGTGAACTGGGCGGACAGGGTTGAATAGAAAGTATTCATAAATATTTGTATAAATAAAGCTTCTATATAGATAAAAGAAGTGTAAATACTGTCACTTTCAACAAAAACAAAAAAAAAACATTGTTTTGTAGGAATATGATTTTTCCTTCAGAAAAATTTCGCTAACACGATTTTAATACAAAAACGATTAAGCACATAAGAACGTAATTGCCTCAAATCCCAGCGATCATGTCCACCGCAATTTGTGGTATACGCAACAGAAAAGTATGGTATCTACAGTGTTTTAAACGAGACTTTAAAGATAAATGAAATAAATTGCTTGATACCACTTCTAGCACCGACTTTAACATTTCAGCAATACCGATGTGCACAAATTCTTGATTCAGTGATTTGCTAGGAAGGAGAAAGGGAAGGGGAGTGGTTTGTGTCCTATTGTGCTTCGACCATTTACTATCATGCATGTGTTTCCATGTACATAAATATGTATGTATATATCGCATATTTTCATTTAAATTTATGTTATAGGAGAGGTTTTTTCAGTTCATTCTGCAACGAAAATACAGTAAAAGGAAATATGAAAAAACCATATCCTTTTCGTTACTCATCTTTGACGTTCGAAATTCAATAAAACATCAAGGAATTAAATCATGCAACGACAAATACATATACATATGTATGTATGTACATATATATTGTTGCTGTAAGCGCGTCAAAAAGATTGACAGTTTTTTCTTTTACTCACAAACGAAAATTGGTCAAACTTAATAAAAAATACGACTTTGTTAATGTCGGTTTCTTTTATAAAGAATTATTCATAAGGAATGCTCTCTCCTGGGCAAATATTATTGGCCACTGTTGGAAGGCGCGGTGGGGGTAGAAGAGGTGGGGTATATTCAAAGTTGGGTGAGCGTTTGTTAAGGAATTGTTAAACCGCATACAACAAAAATAGCTTATCTAACTTTTACAAAAACTTCACTTCATAAGTTCCAGGCAGTTTGAATGTTTTACACTTGTTTATACACGTTGGTTTCTAAGGAAGGGTTGAAGTGAAGGGTTAAGAAATTAATCACTTAAACCAGAAGGGTTCCCTTAAAAAGGACCTCATCCTTTTGAAGTGTCATTTTCTTACAATTTTTTGACAGTCTAACGAATTGTTACCAACTGCGTACGTGCGCTGTACATCGGCATTAAGAAATTCTGTGAGATAATTAATTATGTTTAGCGGTGAGCATATGCGAGCACATTTTTGGGAGCTTTCGAGATTTTTGGGATTAAATTCTGGAGATCTTTTCTCGACTTTTGCTTTTTGTAGCTTCTTATTCATTTACTTTAGACATATTTTAAGCAGCATATTTTTTAAAATATTTTAAATTCAACATTTTTCAAAGAGCAGAGTGTTAATAAAATTATACACTCTAGAAATGCAAATACATTTGAATGATGGATATAAAAGAACAATTGATAAAATATTCAATTCTTTACTAAAAAGTCTCATTCTGTTAGGTTGTCTTCTCGTCTTTCGATAAACTTCAAAGAAATTCAGTTTTGTTTTTAATATTTCTTAAATTCCATTTAATTCCTTTTTTTCGTTTTGGCTGAAAAACCGTGTCCCGTTTTTGGAACACCATTAATATTATACATACATTTGTACGAGTACATACTTGTTTGACTTGACTTAAAATACTTAATGAAACTTTTTTAATGAAACTTGAAGCCCCCTAAAATCCTTGAACTTCAATGTTTGTTTAAGAGATATCGCGTTGTCGTTCGACACTGCTTCATTAAGAAAATCGATAATTTTCGGCCACAGGCGTTGTCTTTAGCTTTAATTATAGAGGCAAATTATTTGTTTTTATTTTCTTGTTTTTACGTATTAGTTACTGAAAATAATCAATGATTTCGTACGTGTATGTTTTGGAGAGGTCTGAATTGTTGTTGTTGTATACGCTAACCCGATTTTGTTGATGGCATGATAAACAATGTACATAATTATAATCAGAAGAATACTGCAACACGTCTCCTCGCAACAGCAGCGACAGAAAAGCAACAAAAAGGAATTATCAGCCAGAGTAAAAGCAATACCATTAACCACCGACAGCAGCACCGACACAATGAGCACCAACCAAGCAGCACCAACTTTTCTGATCTGAAAGTTTCTGCCTTTTTCGGGTGTTGTATCGTATTTTGTTGTTGCCGGCCAAAAGCATTTAATTTTTTTGTTGTAAAATCGCGGCATTAAAACTGATTTAATGACTGACTTAATAAATAAAAATAATGTTTTTTAACTTTATTGAATGCGATGGAAATGATTTAAAGCACTAATAAAATCTTAAAAAAAAAATAAAAAAATAAAAAAAAATCTTATACAAAAAAAAAACCTTGCAAAATATCGATTGTGTTTTAAAGCAAAGAAATTTAATGCATTTTTTTTGGCAATTTTATTATTTTGTCAATTATATTTTCGCATAGTCTTAATAAATAAAACTGAACTTAGACAATTTTATTTGCTCTATCTTGTGAGAGCGTGACCCAAAAAAATAACACTGACATCATTTCTGAGGAGGCATTTTTGCCAACGTGCGTCAAGTTGACGTCGCGACGTCGTCCGATGCTAAAGTTTGTTAGAAAAATAACTGCAAGCATTGACCCGAAGTGGTACGCATTCTTATTTGGCCACGGTATGCGTTTAAGCTACAAGTACCGCATCCCCCTCTCCCCCTCCCCCTCTCGACAGCTCTCGACACCTTCTCCATCTTCTTTCTCATCTTCTTATCAGCCTTATAATTTTAATGCTTATTTTTACGAGCTGGCTGACTGTTAAGCATGAGTACAAAAACTGGCTGTCAGCCAACAATGTCATAGCTTGCGTGTTGCAGCAGATACCACGAGTACAATTGCTTAACTCAGCAAAACATAGAATATAACAGCTGCAAATACCTTTGACCTAAATACCAATTGAAGCGAAATCTTTTGCTCTTCTCTTGGCGTGACGTATGTACCTATGTAGAAGGAAAACTCCTTTCCGCAGCATCAGCATCAGCATCAGCCAAGGCATCGCCATCAGCATCAGCATCGGCATCACTATCATCTTCAATAGACTCATCCTTAACCTAACTACTGACTGACTGCTCTTTCTGGAAGCAGGCAACGTGCTACTTCAACACCAACGGATTAAAAATTCACTGCTACACGAAGTGAATAAACTCACTGTATTAAAGTACGAGTATATAAAGATACATAGACAATGCAAGCAGCTCATAGCATTTGTTTGTCTGTATGTGTTGTTAGAGAGGTGTACTCGCTTGAATTTAGATGGGTTAATGCAATAGCGTGCATGCAGCATTCACAATGAGACGAGATGGTGGTGGTGGTGGCCGCCGACACAGTGGATTGCAAAAGGCTAATATTTTAGTTCATAAATTATGCATTACTGCACGCACAGAGGCTTCGGGATGTCATTAATACATGCAAGATAGTGATAGCATAATCTAACGCTACATAACAATCATAAACAATACATCTAAAAATCTCTAGCTTCGAGTAATTCATGCTTTCAAAACTTCAAAAAAAACCATCCTTTTTTAAGAGTAAAAAAACTGGATCTAAAAAAAACTGGATTGAATTCTTCATATTTTTTTTTGTTGTCTTTAAATCGTATGAGCGCCACTGTAATTCTGCTGAGGGCGAGGATTGCTCTGATCGTTCCGTTCCATTCCGTTCGGTGGCTGTGGCTGTGGCTGTCTGAGATAAATCCGCAATAGTCTGAATAATGGTGAGGAGGAGACGTGATGCTTTTACGAGTAAATTTTCTATAAAAAGAGGTTGCCAACACATGAAACGAATAGACAAATCCGAAATGCCGAAAGCGATGTGAATGAAGTGTTTATAAAGACGAGACACAACAGGTCAGACATCTGATTGTGGGACGATGTGGTTGTGCGCGGTTTTCCGACAGATAGTAAGGATGGATGGATAGAAAGGAAATGGTAAAACTACTTTTGCACTCGCTCTATTAATTTTATGAGACAAAAAAAACTTGTATCTTGTAAATAAGCAAGTAAATGAAGGGGAGATCATCATCAGTTTACGATACGTAGGTACTCGTACTAACTAGAACGAAGTTAATTAATTATTATTTTCACCATTAATTATCTTTCATCTAATAGAATGCATAAAGTATATGAAGTGCAATGAATAATTTATGAAAATGTGGGGGTATATACATATATAGTATATACTCTGACAATGCTAAATAAATCCTTGTTGGTTTTATACTGGCTTGATTAATTTTCTCGTTTCTTATACTCTGCTGATAGTATCTAAGTATGACATGATGCTGTGTTCCAGCATTTTTGTGTGCTTCTTCTAATTTTATATATTATGTTTTTTCTGTTTATTAGTTTTATTTTTTTCTAGCATCATAGTCGTTGTTGTTGTTGTTGAAACAAGCCATGCATCATTCGCTGACACTGCACTCGACGACGTAATTCTTTGCATGACACACTCGTTAGTTTCCTCTGCTTAACAACATCATGCTTGAATGGTTCGTTGGGTCGTCGGTTGTGGTTTGTCGTTGAGCTCGAGAAACACAACGAGCGCGCCGTATGGAACGCACCCGTTGAGCAATGGTCTTATCAACGATTCACCCTTTGGTTGGTCACCCTGGCATACTGTTCTTTCTCTTACAAGACATGACGAGGCGCAAAACAAACATGAATGATTGCATTCTAAATTTAACTTATCTTCAGGATAACACTGCCAACCGGACTAAAAGGTAATTCGGTTAGATCCGGCTATCAGTAGGTGTCGCCTCTGCTCTGCCCTCCTCTCCTCCTCTTCTCCTCTCCTCCACCATTGACGCTACAGATTTATTGAGCTCTCCTAAAGTCTCCATTGCATTACAACTTGACTACTCGTTTAATTAACTTAACGGTCAATTTAGCGAACTCACAACTCCTCCCTCAGATTTCTGAGTTCTCTGGCAATCTGTATTTTATTTCTGCAATCTATTTCTAAAATAAAAATTAGAAAGCTGGACATAAAAACGCTAACTGAAAAGCGGTACTTGACAAGCTTTAGACAATCTAACTATACCATATACAATATATAATAAAAGTACCTATTTAGACTTTCTTAGTGACAATAAATGGTTTTCTATACATATGTACATACCTATGTATATGTATAAAAACTGAAATCTATATATATATTATCTATATATATATTATACAATATACAATATACATATTCGTAATAAAAATCATCAGCTGAATTTAGAAATCGTAATGGTCGCCATCAATAACGCCTCCAATTTCATAAGGCTGATGGCAAATTTCACTCAGTACACAATACTTCATGCACAACACGACCTTGGGCTTAGGTCGGTTGCTACGTAGTAGTACGTACTAACAGCGGTTGTCCCTTTTCGGTTGTCCCGTTTGGAACTAAACTCATTACAATGGCGTCAAAAACATATACATACATACATACATTAAAACGTGAATTGCGGCTTAAGTGTATAAGTCAATACAAACATTTAGCACGTCGCGGCACCATAATGTTCGTAACATCGATACCGCAACACAACAAAAACAACTAGTAGCAGTTAAGTGCTCTTGTTAGGACAAACTGTTGACATATGTACGAGTATGTATGTATGTGTAAAACGAGTACGGCTAATAGTAAAGGAACGTCGACTAGCTTTTAAATAGCTATTTAGCACGACATTAATTACAGACGACCATTATTACATGCACTGTATTTACACGTCTTTAATCCGCCTACTACTAAGGACAAAGATGTCTGAATTTTTGCGTATAAAGCATAAATTCAATTTTTTTGTCATTTGTTTTGAACATAGAAAATATTCAATGGGCTTATATTTAAAAGGCTGAGTTTTATATCTTGGAAGAGTCAGGTCTGCTTATTTCGTGATTGCTATTTCCGGTCTGTTGAGTGCTGATCTCTGCAATGATTGGACATTGATTCCATTGCCTTTGAGGTACATACACGTACATACATATATGTATACTCATACTCATACGTACCTTAAACCGGAGACTCGAGATTTGAGAGAGCCTAAAAAAGCGACAGTCTGTTTTTTCTAAACAATACTAATTTTTTATGAAGCTTTTTCATTTAAAGTCGTTTAAGTATACATATAGACATAGATTTGAACATTTCCTTTAGCTCTTTTCTGAATGGGCTTAAGAGAACTTATTGTATCGTATTATAATATGCCTACACAGAGTCTAAAACAGCGCAAAATCTATAAAAAGGCACTAAGATTTCTTCGTTGTTTTTACCTTTTATGGTTTATATCTTTTTCTGGTTAAGCTATAGAAGTCGCTTTATACACTATTGAAGACAACATAAAATAAATTACTTTTTACTTCTTACAATTTATTCAGTATCCTTTCAGTTGAGAGCCCGTCCGTTCTTCTTTTGAGGGTACTCGAGAGTCTAAATTTTGGCACGAAAAAGTCACATTTGGCCTGCAACAATGTTAACAACATGCCCTACAACACCAACCCAAGCAACCCCTTCTTCTTGATGATGCTTGATGGTTTACAAACAGAATCGTCTTCAATTTTACGTTTTCAGTTCTATGTGCCGACATTGCCACTCTTCATCTGCTATATACAAGTAAAATAAATAAACAAGCAAACCAACCACTCGCGACACTTGGCATTATTTTGACAATATTTATTTGGTTCTGCAAACAAGACCACTTTTCATGATGTTATACATCGAGCTCTGGTATCTCCCAGAAACTAGTTCATTGAAAATACTTTGGTCGTATTTAAGTCACGATTTATTATAGGGAAAGTGCTTAATAAGTTTAGCGCACATTTAAATAATGTTGCACGTAAAGTGTTCGTTTATGAAACCTACTCGAAATGGATGAGGCTTCCGAAACGGCTATCTACTGAATCCCAAGTCCCTAAGCTTCACATTTTTACATTTTCCAATACCTTTAAATTTATTTGTCTTGTTGAATGGTGGTTAAGTGGTTTATAGAGTGGTAAGCGGTTCTATGTACATTTTTATGTAAGCGGTTTATATGTACATATATAAAGCCCAATTTGTTTCAATACATTTCCTTTTATTCTCTCAAACCGTGACAGTGTCTAGACTCTAGAGTATATATGTCTGTATGTACATATATTGTGGTCATGCCGAAGAAAAACCTCTTACTTGGTTTTGTTTGCTTGCCCTTTCGTTTAACGCTTCTAGGCCTTTTGTCAACATCTTTTCTCATCAAATGCTCAATTGAAGGATCTTAGAATTGACTGGCAAAAATCTGTCAGTCAAAAGGGTGCTTTTTCCATCAATGTCAATATTGTTCTATTGTGCTCTTTTTTTCTCTTCTTTTTTAAAAATATTTTCCATACCTAATGATTATTTTTCTAGTGTTTTGTTTTTGTTCCAATATTTTGAGCAGCTCAAAAAAAAAGTATGACAAAAGTAAAACTGCAAGCAACTTGTACTTCTTAATAAAAATAAAAATAAATTTAGTGAAAATGTACCAGAAATTTAAAAAAAAAATTCAAATATTTTGTATAACCAGTTTATGTATAATATTTAATTAATATCAACACCATACGAATACGTATATATTATATACGTACTTCTATTCAATTTATAAAAATGTAGTGAATAAAATAAATAAATAATTGTACAGATATTTAATGAAACAAAACAAGAATTCATTGTCGATTCTATCAGCACAAATTTTTGACTAATTATAAAATGTCAAAAAAGCAGTGACTTTTGGAGTCGCTGCTGTGGCATACATTGCCACATATGCTTCCGATAGTCACGGCTTGATTTGAAATCAAATGGAAGCAGTACCTCATTGCAAAAACCTTGCTGTGTCAATTTCGAATCATTCGAGACGTCTCATGCAGCCCTCTAAAACATATATGCGTGTTTGCAGTGCGGAAACATCGATACATGCAAGCAAGGACCAACTGTTTTTAAACTTTTCTTCAAGAAAGGGTTGTCCAGAACGCAAAATTAGACGGTGTTGGTTTTATACGCGCTATGCAATGTTAATGGCATTGCATGTTTTCAACTACTTTTGTAGTGAATGAGCGAAGCGATACGTCATATTTTTTTTTTTTTAAATTTTCAAGGTTTATAATTCAGATTCATTTTTTTTACAGTACCAAAATACGGCGTATAAAAACTTTCTTCAATTGCCTTGTATATCCAATTGTTTATACAATATCTTTTAGAAAATAAACAATTCTAACAGCGAGCGACCAAGTGGTATTGCAAATGATAGTGGATCTAGAGGAGAAAGATATAGTCGTAATCCACCGTCGAGAAAAATGCCTTCACTACTATACAGCTTCTCTATTTCGATTCCGTATTACTGATTTTGTTTATATTTTTTTAATATATACTTGTCCATATGCTCTTATAAGTGAATATGTGAATGGAAAATATGTCCATACGGAATTATATGTATGCCTACGCCTTTTTCGAAATAAGGTCTTGCTATTCACGGCAATTAATCAGCTGAAGGGTAATAAATTAGTAATCCTGTGTGGAATGAGCCATTTATGTACTCGTTTAATTACTGGACCAAGGGGCGTCCATTGGTGGACTGTCATAGTGAGGCATTCATTAATTTATTCTTTCTTTAGTGTTCCTATGACCTGAAATTAACTAAAAAAATAACCCTAACTTACCCTGCTTTTCATGCTATTTTTGAATGCTTAAGTCGTAAATTAGACTTAAGCTTAAGCTTAACAAGTATTGACTTTTCGATATTTTGATGTTGTTATATGAAGTCAATGGATGTATATAGTGTAATATACGATATTATAGTGTTATTTCAATAAGAACTTCCACATTGGGTTGGTGGAATAAAAGCTACCAAAAGGGTGCCGTCGCGTTGGACCATCCATACTTAATTCATGCTGTCGATTGGATTTATTGAGCAATTATTTCAAGGGATTACAGGAAAAGTAATAGGGTGGTCTGATGATCCTGAACCCTCAATCCTTTTTCGTTATTAAAAGAAGGTATCAAAAGCTGAAATTTTTTTAAAGCTATAAACTTACCTAAACGATTGCCAGCAGGATAGGCAACCGGAAATGAATATATTTTGGCGCGTGATTACAGATTTAGAGTTAATTTCCGCTTGATTAACACGACAAAAGAGATGTGACAACACCGCACGTATGTTTATATGTATGTATGTATATACCCAAATCTGCGACTATGCGTCTAAACGCTGTTTAGTGACCGCGTAAGCAAAAAAAAATAAAACAACGGAAATTAAAAAAGCACGTTTTTTAGTCGACAGTTTACAGCTGATTGGTTCACATGAAAATACATTACATTACATCAATTGCGTAAGGCCCAAAGAATCGGGTCAATATTTAAATAATCATTTGAATGATTCGGAGGTTTATTTTTTTTTTTAGCTTAATTTCAGAGAGTATATTCATGCATTGACTGAATAACCCTGCCAATATTCCGATACACTCGGTTCTACTCAATTCTGCCCAGCAACCGCACGCGTGGGACTGCCACAAGAAACTAAAACCAAAGACTAAAAACTTGCTTCGTCTCTTGCAACCAAGGAAATCACGATGCGGCATCAGGATGCTCCAACATGGAGCAAAAATTGTAGACTGTGTTGTGAATACCAAAAACATATCCTTAGCGATTGCAACATGTTTGAGTTCAACTCAACAACTCTTTTAAACAATTCTGAAAACAACAATTCGATGGCGAAGGAAGGAAAATACAGGAAGTTAGCATCCAGTATACGAGTTTATGGTGAAGACTTAACAGATTCTTTGATTTCGAAAGAAAAACCATCAACGAGCGCAGGCGTCATGCTTTCTCCATATTCGAAATTTCCTTCAGAGTTCAAAGAAATATTCGTAATCCCGTAGTGTTCTATTACAAATTTCTAGATAATTATTTTTCGTATATGCTTTCGATTACGAATTTCGAGATATTGGTAGGGTTTTTTTTGGGGAAAATGGGAAGCGATTCATGAACGCTGTTAATAACAGTTTTTTTGTAAAGTGTTTGAAGCAATTTGTAACTTCTGTAATTTGCAATAATGTGCTAATAGCAAAAATGAGGAGAAATAGAAATCCTTCATTCTTGTCCAGTAACAACAATCGAGCCCCTGAAAGAATCATTTAGGTTTCCCAACCACCATCATCAAGACTCGAACCTCAGTTACGGACGGTTTAATTCGGAAAGAGAATCACGAGTGTAATCACTTTTGTGCCTCCTTTTATAATGCATTAAAGGGAGCGTGGCAGATATAGAAGTACATATATTTGATAATCCCACAAAGATTCTTTGTTAAATGTAAAGTAGTTCGACCATTGCCAAAAAATTTTTTTAAAAATATATATGTAGCTACTAATTAAAATCTACTATTAATCTTCTATCTATCAATCCTTTCAATTTATTTATCATATCTATATTATACGTATATTATACTAGATGTACCCGGCCCCGCGTTGCTGCGGCTCATTCTTGTTAAATGGTTAGAAAGCGTGTGTTGCTTCCGACCACAAATGAAATATTCCTCATACAAACGTTGCAACCCGTTTTCAACCCCTTCAGGGGTTGAATTTTGAAAAATGCCGAAATATGTATTTGATTAATTATACCAAAGAGTAGTAAGACCAAGTTTCAAGAAAATCTGACCACAAATAAAATATTCCTCATACAAACTTTGCAACCCCTCTTCACCACTTTAGGGGTCGAATTTCGAAATATCCGTTCTTAGTGCTTGTATACATCATAAAGGAAACGTCTTTGCAAAATTTCAGCTTTCTTTGTCCAAGCGTTTAGCCTAGGCGTTGATGAGTCAGTCAGGACTTTAATTTTTATATATAGAGATATACATATGTATGTATTTAAACACCGCGATGTAATTTTAAAAGAAATTAATTATATTATATTAATTGGCATGTTCATTATTATGTTAATTATATTAACATAAATGTTAAGTCATATTGTGTAAATACTAAAACATTTTATGAGTATATATGAAAGTATTTATCTGGTATTTTTTTTATAAAACAACATAAAATTTATCCAGACATATAAGTTTTGAAAATTATTATTAAATTTCTTATAAATTTATCATATGATTGACATCATATCTCAGTCAATAAATGTAATAATATTTTTTATTTCAGAGATTTTAATACGGAAAAATTTAATTTACAATTTAATTTAATTTACAAGCAATTTTATTTATACAACTTTATACAAGCAATTTTACACAAATAAATTTACAGCAAATATTAGACGCTGTACGAACTTATATATGTACTCGTTGCTGCGTATTAATTTACACTCGTTACATTTGACAACCAGCTGGTGCTGCATCTGGTTTTGTTGTTTTCATTTCTACGTATATTTTTCCGAATGACTGACAATTTTTTACAGTTTTTCGTCGTCATTAAACAAAAAACCTGAATTAAAATAACAGGATCAAAAAACTGGGTAGGTTTGCAATTCGTTTTCCAGATTATGTAGACTTAAATCGCTAATGTCGTGTTTCTAGTTCAGAAAGACTAAAATCTTTGCATTTAAAGGAATAAAAATACTGTACGAATCTAAAGGCTGGAAATGGTGACCGAAGTCGAACAACCAGATATGACCATCACGAAGGAGCTGCGGGCGGCTACAAAAGACGTTCATAAGATCAGTGATGTGCTCGTAAATGCAAAATTCGCCTTGGGTATGCTTGAATTATAAATAAGCGTTTTTAAATATTTACTGATCTAAACTGTTAACTGTTAATGTACATTTGAAAATACAAGTATGTAGATATTGGATATTAGTTATATTGTAAAGTTCATAGCACATTCTTTATATTGTACACGTCAACACCGTATACCACGGTCCCTTTTCACCTTTTAACATATGAACCGTTGTTTCTGAAACTGCAATCTCGCAATCTCATTTTATTTCATTTGTTTTTGTTTTTCAGCCCTTTCTGATGAAGCCGTTTGGGCGGATGGCTTATTGGCTTTTTATGAAGTCTATAAATTTCTGGAAGAACACCTTCCCCAGGAGTTACTGCCCAAAGAACTACACCGAACTGAAAGCTTTGAGAAAGATCTAACCTTCTTCCTTGGCGAAGATTGGAAAAAAACTTATGAACCACGCCCTAGCGTTAAGAAATACTTGGCTCATTTGGAAGAAGTTCATAAGAAAGATAATTTTTTACTTTTTGCCTATGCATATCAAATGTACATGGCCCTTATGTCTGGAGGTCAACTGCTTCAAAAGAAACGTATGATAGCACGCAAACTTTGGTTAAAAAATGCCGAGGAAGGAGAAGAGCAGCAGAATAGTTCGCCAGAAAAATCGGAGGATTTAGAGTCACGCCCCATGCCACTGCAGGTGACAATCTGTCCAGCTGGATGTAACGCGACATTCTTTCCTCAGTCCATCTCCACCCTAAAGGCTAAGCTGCGTAATATCCTAAACTCTCATTATAAGGATTTTGATGAGGAGATGAAGGCTGAATTCATCAAAGAGAGTCGTAATGTTTTCATCTATAATGGAGAAGTAGTGCGATCTATTAAAGGTGTTAACAAAGCAAATATTAAAAAGCTTGCTTGTGTATTGATTTTTGTAATGAGCGTGTATTTTGCTTTAAAACTCGCTAGACGTTGAAGAAGTTGAACTGATTGAAAGTAATTTAAATACATATATCCTATCCTATAATATATTATATTATTCGGCTGAAAACGTGAAATTATAAGATGCATTGTTATTGATGTAAAATTGCGCAAACTATTAAATATAAAAAAAAAATTGCTTTTGAATGTTAACAGATCTAATTAGATCTATAAATGCTCGTGTGTTATTAACTAAAGTTGTCTTGGCCATAGCCGAACCTTTCCTCCCCGTTTAGAAGGTCACGTCTATTTCTCGCCTAACAAAACATCTCTTAATGCCTCAGATCAAAACCGTCCCGTAGTCGCCAGTAAACTTGTTCCATATTCGGAGGTTAGAATTTGTAGGTTAATGTCAACCAAAAGAATTTTAACCCATTTGGAATAGGAATCGGGTGCAATAAACGAGCTGTCATACTGCGCATGCGTATATGGGTATGAATATTATTGAAAATAAGAAGAGCAACGAAGATAAGAGCAAAAGTTCTATAAAGTACGAGTATACTTACACTATCCTTCCTGAAATTCGAAAAAACTGAAAAGAATATGTTTAAACTTATGCCAATTTATTAAAATTATATAATGTATGTATTACATAAGTTATTGTAATGTTAGTAAAAATTAGTTATTTCGAAATATACATAAATGTTTAAATTAAACTAAATTAGCCAAAACTTATAAATTTTGACTGCTTATAATTTTACCACATGGCCAATGAAAAAGACTGCACCGTTATTGCGAATGGCGAACATGAAGGGATGATCGGCAGTGAAGTATTTTGTTGGAAAAATGGGCATGCTTGCAGACGGGAGTGCCATCACTAAAAGGGAAAAATTCAAATAAAATAAAAACTCAACAAACAAACAAAAAATTTAGCAAACACGATGAAGGTTTTTGCTTACACGTCGCTGCTGCTGCTTCCGATCCTTGCTCATTAACTTCCACATAGGCCTTGTGTTTCGCTGCTATTGCTGGATTTTTAGTGCTACTTGTGAAAATGCTACTTAAATTAGCCCTCTCACTGAAAACCGTAGATACACCCAACTAAAAAAAACAAGTTGGAGAGTTAACTTTGGCATAGTCGACGGTCCAATAAGCTGAGGCTTAATAGGCTGCGCCCAGACTTGTCGAATCGATGTTGAAATAAGGGACGGGTTCTGCCCATTTCCAACATCGCTCTTAATCAACCTCCATATGTTATATAGTATATCAGTGGTGACTTTCTCGAACACAATAAACTCGGAAATAAAATATTCACTTTAGGTCTGCACCTCAAGATTTTCACTTTCACCTAGAGATTGTTTAGCTTTTAGCAATTCAACCGTAAAAATGACGCTCTCTTGTAATTATCTCAAGAATGGATAATTGGATTGGAAAGGATAAGAATCGATAAGAGGTGATTTGGAATCCAAATCGAAGAGTTGATTTTAAACAAGAAATGTTGAATACAAATGGATGAACAAAGTGAAATTATCGTTGTTCCTTCGAGTGAAGGGTATATAAAAGAAAAGTCATACCTTCTTAAACGGGTCTTGCAATTCCATAGGAAATTCAATTTTGAATTTCGGTAAAGATACTCCAACATATTCAGGTTTTAATTTAGCAGCTACATTATTCAAATCAATGCCTTCTAAATTCCTTTCAAGATCCTTCAAGCCATCTACTTTGTTCGGCAGCAACAACAGCATCGTCACGTCTGTATTTTTGTAGGGCAATTCCACAAGTGTCGCATCCAAATTCATAAATTCGCCGTATCTGTACATGTTACTATTATATGAATCTAACATCATGTCAACTTCGACCTGATCTTTTGCATCCAATGAGAAATTCGACTTGTGGGTTACGGGAAACTGGTTTGCCCACAGGCCCTTATAATAAATGGCATTAACCAAGATCGCCTCTGTATTTTCACTTAACTCCTGAGACTGCAATATATTCTTAATCTTTGAGTTAGTCCTGCTCTCCACCCAAGAGTTGATGTTGCTGGCAGACTGGACAGTCTCGGCGAAGTTCATTGGTGTGACTACGGCATTAAAATAACTCTCAGCCAGTTGTTGGTATTTCGGCGCCAACTGCAAATGCTCATTGACAAATATTCCATTCGCCATAGTCAGCTGTACACTGGAATTTAGTCTGTTAAAGTTGGCCTTCAGAAAGTTACCATAATCGGCAGCGATACTGTCCTTGTCGCCAGGGCCCAACAAAAGTGCGCTTTTTATTTCGTCAGCCGTTTCACCCTCCGCACCCAGGTACACCAGTGCCATGGCAGCTTGTATTGATGCGGGCGAGAATATCAAATTATCGTGAGCATGAGACTCGGCAACAACTCTAAACAATTTCATAGCGAATGCATTACGTCTAGCGCTAGACAATTCTATTGCATCGGCCGTTGCAAATTGAAGATACAGACCGCAGAGGGACAAAAGGTAAATGTAACGGAATCCTAAAAACATTAAAAAACAATATAATTGAAGAGTTGGTAAAAAAAAACATGAAATGAATACAAAATACTGAAAAAATATAGGAAAAATATCGTTCGTAATTTTTTTGGAAAATAAATTGTGCAATCGAGTGCAGTCATTGCTGTGTGTTATCGTTTTACCCTTTTGCTTTTCTTTATAATCTGATATACGAGTATGTTCCTTAAAGCAAGTCATGGTTGGTTTATGGTAACGAAGTGGAGAAAAGAAATTCTAAAACTAAAGTTGGAAAAGGCGCCCTAGTGCTTTAAATACTGAGTTTAAAGCGTCTCAAAATGATGTCTAAGTGTGCTCTGATTAATTTGAATTTGCAAGGTTTAATTATAAATTTGGAGGAACTAATGAAGAACTAAAAATGTTTTTGGAGCCGGTACGGATCAATAGAAAGCCTCTCTGAAGTCTTATATTTTTATACTTTTTGTCTGCACGATATTTCGATTATTATCGATGTTTATTACAAGATGGTTGGTTAATGGCTTCGCTCCAAAGGACGAACATTTAGGCTTTGTTTCTTCCTTTTTTTTCTTTATATCATGTAATATTTATTATAGTGTCTTTTTAGAAATAGAAAAAATTATTAAATTTAGATTGTCCATAGAGCATACTGTTTCTTGTGGATACGCCCTACAAAAAAAGGAATCTGTTGAGAAAGAAGGGTTCTAGTCAGGGTACGTAAATCACACTCGCAAGGTGCACTCGCAGGTACATATTCTAAACAGTGTACCGGTGTATAATGTGTAAAGTATAAAAATTTGCAATATTTGTTTTTCAGGAGGTTTCACATATCAATTGATCGAAATTGGTTTGAATAAATAAGTATTTTTACACACATTTGCATCCGTAGTAAATTCAATTAGTATCGGTAACGGCGATTATCAATGCAAATACTTTTTCCATTTTATATCCTTATTCGGTATAGACACAATCTTCTCAATCATCAGGAGTCAACGTCAACCGAAAGCATTAATATTTTGTAGAGTTTTTTCCGCTTAACGTCAAGCCCAGTTCTATGCGTTGCGTATGTACTATGTATGTACTACGTATATGTATATGTATGTATGTACTATAAATATATTTTCCCAAATCGGTCACAATTCCTTTAGCTTCATACATTCTAAAGGAGAAAACAAAAAAATTTTTGTATCCTTCCTGTATTTCGTTGGCACCACGACTTCGTATAAAATGCTCAAGTGAAATATTTATAAACACATAAATTTATGGAGTTATTTTAAAAGTCATATTATTATTTGTTACATTCATTAATGGTAGCAAAAATAAAGCATTTTAAAATATTGTATATACCACGCCAAAAATGTTGTTATGCATTAACAAAAATTATAGAATTTTAACTGCTTAACATTTTGCTACGTGGCCAATAAAAAATACCGCATCGTTGTTGCGAATAACGAACATGAAAGGATGATCGGCTTTGAAATGTTTCTGACCGAACTTTAAGGACATTGGCACGATTTTCATGTCTATAAAAGAAGAAGTATGCAAATAAATTCAGATTCAAAAAGCACGATAAAGGTATTTGCTTACACGTCGCTGCAGCTGCTTCCGATCCAAACTCATTAACTTCTAGATAGGCCTTGTGCTTCGCTTCAGATACTTTCTGCGGTGTGCTATTTTTAAAGAGGCTACTTAAATTAGCACTCTCACCGAAAATCGTGGATACTCCGAGCTACAAAAAAATTGGGGGTAATGCGAAATTGTGTAATACTAAGTGTAATATTTTATGGTAGCCGACTTATACCTTCCTCAATTGCTCTTTCAAATCCATATCAAATTCAACTTTGAATTTTGGCAAAAGCAATTCAACATCTTCAATTTTCAATTTAGCGGCTACATTATTCAAATCAATGTTTTCCAAATTCTTTTCAAGATCCTTTAAGCCGTCTACTTTGTTCGGCAACAACAACAGCATCGTCAAATCCGTATTTTCGTATGGCATTTCCAGAACTTTCGTATCCAAATCTTTAAATTCACCGTACTTGTATCGTTCATCATTAAACATCATGTCAACTTCGACGTGACTTTTGGCATCTAATGCGAAATTCGCTTTGTGAGTGGATTCTTTGCCAAATTTCTCTACCCACAGGCCTTTAAAGTAAATGGCGTTGATCAAGACTGCGCTTGTTTCAGAATTTATTGAATCCGGCTGCAATAAATCCTTAATCTTTGAGTTAGTCCTGCTCTCCACCCAAGAGTTGATGTTGTTTGCAGACTGGATAGCCTCGGAAAAGTTCATTGGCTTGGCTTGAGCATTAAAATAATTTTCAGCCAGTTGTTGGAAGTTCGGTGCAATCTGCAAGTCCTCATTGACAAATATGCCATTCGCCATAGTTAGCTGTGCACCGGAATCCTGTTTGTTAAAATTGGCTCTCAAGAAGTCACCATAGGTGGCGGCGATACTATCTTTGTCGCCAGCGCCCAACAGAAGTGCGTTTTGTATTTCGTCAGCCGTTTTACCCTCCGCACCAAGGTACACCAGTGCCATGGCAGCTTGTATTGATGCGGGCGAGAATATCAAATTATCGTGAGCATGAGACTCGGCCACAACGCTCAAGAACTTAGTAGCAAATTCATTACGTCTAGCGCTGACGCTATTAGACGGTTCTATAGCACCGGCCGTTGCCATTTGAAGATGCAGACAGCAAAGGGATAAAAGATAAATGTAACGAAACACTGTAAATATAAAAAGAAAATCTGTTTTAAAAAGAGATATAGTGGTATATTGAGCGACACCAGAGGGTCGTTCAAATGAAACAAATTTTTCCATATTCTACAATGTACTGCTATGACTTTATTAATTAGTTTACCTCGTCGCTTTTTCCATAGTCTTATATATATGTATATGTATGTATTTCCTTTACAGAAAGTCATGATTTAGTAAAAATTAACTTTGACAGCTGCCTTAAAAGCGCTCCTGAGGTTTTAAATGAATTTTATTACCTACTTCGCCTGGGCCAGCGTAATTCTTGAACAGAGATTATCTCTGTTCTCAATACAATACAAACAATACTTTCACTTGTATACGATTGGAACGTCTATATAATCTGTTGTGTTTGCTTTGAGCATTTCTCTCATCACAGTTAAAGAGAGGTAAAATTCAATTTTTAAATATTGTACAATGTAGATTCAATGCCAAATGCATGAAGTTGACATATATACATACATACATACATTTCGTGGGACGTGGTGTTGATAATGATGTAATCTGGGTTGGTATTAAGAGACACTTCAAACAGAATTTTTTATTGATTTTACTTATTTACGGACGATTTATTTATTTTATAATAATTTATAATTTATGTATGTATATGTCCGGATACGAGTGTGGCCACCATTTGGAAATTTTTAAAACAAAACTGTATTAATATTAAATCAAATTAAGAAAATCGTATTATACATTTACGGCAAGATACTCTATGTATACGCAGGACAAAACAGTTCTTCCCGTTTTTCTTTGCTATTTTCCAAATTTGTTCTTGTTTACCTGCAAAATCTTGTACAAATTTTGAAAACTGCAAAGCAAAAACGGGAAGACTGTCCTGTCCTGTATACAGTAGCCGGGGGTAAAACACATTATAAACCTTTAAGAACCAAAGTGAATTTAAATTTTATTTTAAAAAATCATATTATCTCCTCGGACTTATAAGAAATAGTATATTTCTTATACATACATATGTACCACATACTTACATTTTATGTTATCAATCATTGTTTCAATCTTACAATGAGCAAAGTAATTTATTTAGAACGTTTTTCAAAAACCGAACGATTTTAAAGTTTTATTTTTGGAAGCTTGGAAGTGTTCGCAGAAGTGTTGGAATCAACTGTTAAATAATGTTGAAGAGTGGCTGTTTTATATAAATATTTTCAACTCTGAGAGCTTATTTCTTATCTTGAGGAAATAATACATATGAATGTATGTATTGTTTTTATGTCGTTTATTATGAAGCACAACCGAAATATTAGATCTGCGATAAAACAGATGAAAAACAAGCCGGTCCAATAATTTACTGCTGCCGCGTTTCAAAAGGAAGTTTATGCGATAGCCCAATCGATGCGAACAATTCACTGAAGTTTAAAAATGTTAACTATAAATATTATTTACCTGATAAAAATAAGAAGAAAAGAACGAAGAACAATCTAGTATTAAACAGCGTATACTTTTGAAAGAGCTTTAAACACTGACCACAGAAGGAAAATTTTTTTGGGAGTAGGTGGTGGCCCTCTTTAATTTAGCAATGACTCATAAGGTCGGTGTTTTTATACCCTACACTGGATATTGATACATTCACTTTGTTCTTCTGTTTGTAACGCTTAAAGGAGGCAGATTAGAAAAATCACCTCCTGAGTCGAATTAGTTACATATGTCCGTCCGTTTGTCTGATTGGTAATGGGCAGAATCGGACAAGCGCCACGCCTACTTTTTATAGTAAATCCATTTTTATAACTGATATTAGTTGTATTTCTTTTGTCGCGGGTATATACTTATATAGATGGAGCTTTTTTAAAAAAAGCGGTATTGTAAATCAATGAATGGATATAAATTAACAACGTAAAAGTAAAATGAAAATGGGCACTTTTTCATCATAACATCTATTCGACAACTAATGGTGTAGAGTAGTTAGGCTTCGACCAGGCCGAAGCCATCTCTCTTACGTGTTTATTTCTGCTCTAAATGATAAGACACATACATAGTATGTACTTTACTGAAATTTGTGAGAAAGGAAGAGAAAATATTAGTAAGGAATCCCATTTTTAGGAGCTTCGATTGATTCCAACAGAAATTTTCAATGATTAATAAAATAATTTTAGAAAATATTTTTTTAAAGCTTCTCGTAAATTATTTATTAAGCCTTGTGGTATGCAAATGGTAAGAAATATAGGTTCTTTTTAACTTTTGATCTCGACTCTTTTAACGTAACTAATATATAACTCTCTGTATGTGTTTCATATTCATATTGCTACGTAATAATACTAGTTCCGTGATCTATGTATATACATATGTACATAATTGCGATTTGGGGCAACTATTTTTCTCTGCAAACATATCTCCAAGACGCAAATGACCAACCTAAAAGCCATAAATATTACATTTGTTTTCGTATTTTTGGCAGCCTGATCAGCTGTTTACTGATTGGATAATTCAAATACGTGTCGTTTTACTCACTTGACATTCTTAAAATTATTGTATTGGCATCCCATTTTACCATATAGTAAGATTTTGAAAATGGCATGTGTTGTGAAATGGACACATTTAAGATTAAAAGCCAATAAAGTAACGATATTATTACGGAAAACAACGATAAGGAATCTCAAATAAATATTTTTTTTGTTCAATAAATTAAGTTCTTGACAATTAAATTTATTTTATATAAAATTTCAAATTTCGAACCGGCACTATTGATCGATGGCGGTTCGTTTGGTTTTTTCACAAAAAATAAAAGTCGACCTTATTTACTACTGGAGCAATAAAAAAAAACTTCATAATAATTCCTAGAATTAGCAACGGCAACGGTTATAACGGCATTTGACATGGTTAGTTCCGGACATTAATGGTGTATAGTATTGAATACATATTAGTATTAGCCTTTTAAAAATCTTATAAAAGCCATGACTAGCTAAGACTTGATGAAAACTTTACTATTTTGGAAATGTAGAGATGAAAAAAACTAATTTGATAATTTGTAAATTCTTCCATATTTGAATTGATTTTGATTTTGATTGAGATCCAATTCTTTAAAGAATTGTAAAAAATTACTCGATTTGCAATGGATACGATTGCTAAAATATACAATTTTAAAAAAAGTAAGTCTAAGTTAAAACTAAATACTTTACTCGATGAAAGATCGAACGGTGCCAAAAATTAAAAGTTGCCGAAGATATTTCTTTCCATCCTCCAGTCTGTTGAATTCAAGCACCATATTTCGAAAGGTTAATAAATTGTAACAACAATAATTCAAATTAAGACAAATGAATTTATTGAATTATAAATTATTTAATTTAAATTGTGCGTAGTAAAGCATAAAAAATCATAGACTTATTATGAGTGACTTTTATTTTTGGAAATCCTTAATAACTCGCGTCCTTAATTGAAGGAAGGAGATTTGAAACGGCTCGATCTATGTACCTTCCGGAATTACAAGGGGGATCCGCCAAGGGCTTTTAAAAGAATTAGTAATGGTTTATGTTTACATTTATTGCAGATTTATTCTTCCTAAATCCCCTGGTATTTTATTTGACATTTTTCTTGTCATATACGTCATCAGCTTCCGATGGTGATATCAACAGTCTACACCAAATCAGATATCAGTCTACACCATATCATACAGGATTGATTCCTCTATTCGCGGACAGTTCAAACCACTTTGCATTCGATCTTTATGAGGTTCTTAAGCACGATACGCCCAATATCAACATCATATTCTCTCCACTTTCCATCCAATCTTGTTTCGCTCTGCTACGCATGGGCGCTGAAGGTAAAACTGCTGAGGAGCTGAACAAAAGTCTCCGTCTGATTTCATCAGATATCGACACCATAGCGGAATCATTTTATACCACACTAACTCGATATATTCATAACGACAAGCTAAAAATGCTCAACCGAATTTACGTTACGAAAGGGCTGAATATAAATACGGTCTTCCAAAACGTCGCCAAAACAGCGTTTTTTTCAGACACCAAAGAAATAGACTTTGGAAATGGTTTGAATGCTGCGATCACGATCAACGAATGGGTTCAATCGAACACAGACAATCTCGTCAGGGATTTAATTGAACCAACTTCTCTGAACTCTCTTAAACGTCTAGTTCTGGTCAATGTGATACAGTTTAAAGGAAAGTGGGGCACATTATTCGGAAAAAAAGACACTCAACTCAAAGACTTCTTTATAAATGATACGACTAAGACAACAATGCCAATGATGTCCGTAACCAGTAACTTCCGACATGCGTATTTGCCGGAATTGGATGCCGCCGCGCTAGAAATGCCCTACTCAGACGGAGACTTCTCCATGTTGACCATTCTCCCAACCTCAACCAACGGCCTACAAAACCTTTGTAATAAACTTAAGCATATATCCTCCCTGAACACAATAACCGATCAAATGACTACCAAAGCAGTATGGGTTCAGTTTCCGAGATTTAAGGCGGAGCTTTCCCTCAACCTGACAGAAACAATGAAAAAGGTATGTAGATAAATTGATACAAATATTAACAAATAAAAGAATTGACATGGACACTCTATTTTAAATCAGGATTCCTCATTTTCAGTTGGGCATGAAACGCCTTTTTTCTCACGATGCTGAACTTGGCAAAATATTTGATAATGGCGAACATATCGCAGTTAGCGATATCGTACATAAAGCGCTTATAAAACTAACTGAAGAAGACAACGAGGCAAAAGGATCGATACTACCAGGTAGAGGGCTTCTTCGAACGAATGTCTTTTCTGAAATGTAACCGCTTTTAAACTATCAACAAATACTTTCAGCTTCATTAACGTTGACGGCGCCAATGGAGGTACAATTCCATGCTAACCATCCATTCCTTTACTTGATACGAGACAAGAAAGGAATAACGTTTTTTGCAGGCAGTTTGATTAAATAAATATATGTATTTTATAATTTCGAATTATCCAACTTATAATTGTTGACTTGAATGGCATCACAATCCTTCTCGATTGGTACCAGTACTTGCCAAGTATTGTACTCTTCCCCTTTAAGCCGTTCTATCTACTCATTTATCAAAACTTTACCTTGAAATTTTCTTATAATTTTTTATCAAATGAATTAGTACCAGAAAACAAGCTCGGGTGTGTTTTAGCAGTGGCGACCATTGCTGAAGAAACTGTGCAGTTTAATATTTTTTATGAGCTGCAATAAAATTTGTTGACGCAGTCACAATTCAAAATAGAAAACTAAAGATGATACGAGTATATTCATTCGCATTTAAATTCAAATTTCAGAGATTTCAGAAATTTCAGAGATGCTAACAAGTTTATGAAATGTAAAAACGTTTTCCAAAGCGCAAATGACTTTTTTATTATAGTGCATTATTCCAATGCTTTTTCCACGATATGTATTATAGAGCTGCATGAGACGTCTCTAAAGATTCGAAACTGACACAGCAACATTTTTGCGCTAATGCAGTGCTTCTATTTGATTTTGGATCAAACCGTGACTATCGGAAGCATATGTGGAAATGTTTTCAGCAGCGCTTTCCAAAGTCACCGCTTGATTTCAAAGCAATGGAATTATTCCAGACAACCACTAAAACTTTCAACAAGTCCTTAAACTTCAAGACGTTTTCTACTGCCCTCCAATTTATATGAAGATGTTAGTTAGCAAATAATTTGTAATCTGATATCATTCCTCCAAAAAAAAAAAAATTCTCGGATACGTCAGTCGTATCTTCCATCTTGCCGTCGTTTATAATCGATGTTATCAGAAAAATTTGTTTTTGCAAAATGAGTAATGAGTAAAAAGTACAATTTATTACGCCGCTTTACAAAGATATGAAAACAGTTTGGTTTGTGAATTAAATATATGTATATATGAAGTGATTCAAGAAAGAGATTCGAAGAAAATTTTATTTTGTTAATTGAAAATAATTTTCTAATGGAAGTGTTTTATGGAAAATGTAAGTAAGATTAAATAAAAATGGACAACTAATTTGAAATAAACCTATACTAACAAAACGAATTAAAACATGATAAACTCAACAGCTTGACTCATTTTTAGCCTGTATTCGAAATCTATTGTCAAAAAATTTTTCTTTTTCGAACTACGTTATGTTCTTAACTACGCTACAAATGATTTCACCACACGGTAAGAAAGTACAAAAGCATTTCTTCGGAAGTACCTGGATTTGTTCTCAAATATTACAGTTTTGTGTTGAAATGATGGAAAAATAGTCTCTATATTTACTTAGGACTTTTTTTTAATACTTTTTTATCTTTTATTTTATATTTTATATCGTTTATTTTTACTATCCGAGTATTTACTGTACAAAAGTCGGCTCTACTTCGGATTTTGTATCTTGAACGTAACCCTTCATTAGTAGTTAACACGAGTATGTACTAAAATTCGATGTCAAATTGTGAGACAATCTTATTATACGATGCGAGGTAGACAAGTTATAAATGAATGAACAAATAGTTTGCATCTCGCTTACCTTTCGCAGGCACAAGACAGGTGAGAAAATCAGGGCGTGAAGTAGTTTTGAAAAGAAAATTATATTTTCTACAGTTTAGTAAATATATTCGACGAAAGCGTATACGTTGTTTTGTTAATGCTAATTTAATAAAATTGAGAAATAACATTTTTTAATTAAATACAAAAGAACTTCTTGTAATGAAAAAGAAATGTTTTCACATCGTTTACGTAGAAGCATAAGGACTTAACAACATCGCGAGTGCTTTTTTTTCACACAAAGTTATCACAATGCCGTAGCTGAAGCTAACGAGAAAACGTAATCAAATCAGCTGTTCTAATTGGAATTTTTTAAAGCTACCAGATTTTCGCAAAAGATTTTTGTTTGAAACAACAATAACAAATTTTAGATGTTTTAGAACTTTTCAGACCTTTTTAATCTTTGCGTCTATGTATTTATTATACATCGATCATCTCCTTCTCTCCAACTTAGATCTTTTCCTGATACATCACATTTTCTTTCGCTTGGTATTTCTTTTGGCATGTACTGGCCAAGCCACTGACTACGATATTAAAAGAGAATCTGTATATAGCGGAAATACAGATATGGATTTAGAACTGAATCATCAGTTCGCCAAAAATTCTGCGCGGTTTGCTTTAGATCTTTATGACATTCTAAGGCGGGACAAGCCTAATGACAATATAATATTTTCTCCGATTTCCATTCAAACTTGTGGCGCTTTAGCACGCATTGGTGCTGAGGGTAACACTGCTGAGGAGCTAGACAAAGGTCTCCGCCTGATTTCTTCAGATATCACAGCCATAGCGCAATCATTTCACAGCACATTAAGCGAATATGCGAACCACGATGTGCTAAAAATTGTCAACAGAATTTATGTCATGGATGGTTTGCAAATAAGCAGGGATTTCAAAAAAACCGCAAACACGGCATTTTTTGCAGACGCTGAAGAAATTAACTTCGGCAATAATTTAAATGCTGCAATGAAAATTAACGAATGGGTTGAATCGAAAACGGAAAACCTCATTAAAAATTTAATATCTCCGGATAGTTTGAATAATGATACTCGTATACTACTCCTCAACGCAATACATTTCAAAGGAAAGTGGCTTCACAGATTCGACAAACAGTCCACGGGCCCTGAAGATTTCTATCTGAATGATCGGGATACGGTAAAAGTGCCAATGATGTTTACAGAAGGTCGCTTCTCATATGCGTATTTGTCGGAATTGGATGCTGCTGTGATAGAAATGCCGTACGAGGGCGGAGACTTGTCGATGTTGGTTATTCTACCAAATTCACGAACTGGTCTACAAAACCTTCAATATAAGCTGATGAATATGTCACTAAGCGAAATAACCGCCGAAATGGTTCCGAATAAAGTAAGAGTTAAATTTCCCAAATTTAAGGCGGAATTCTCGGTAGATCTGAAGGAAGCGATGGAAAAGGTAAAAACATTGAATTTAATTCATTTAAATATTCGTGGGTGGACTATGGGTGTACTAAATAGTACTAAATTTATAAAATTTACTAAATTTATAAATAACTTTTTAGTTGGGAATGCAGCGTTTATTTACCGATCGGGCCGAATTTGGCAAAATGTTTGAAAATGCTAAGCATATACGAGTTAGCAAAGTGGTGCATAAAGCTTTCATCGAAGTAAATGAAGAAGGCACTGAGGCAGCAGCAGCAACAGGTGAAACTTTTTTACCTACATAAAAACATAGAATGAATTATGTTAGGATTCCATATGTATTTTTACCAGAATATCATTAGAGTAGATTTAAGAAACTTTCCTGTTTAGTTATGTTTTGTTGATTGTCTTTCCTCTTTATGTTTTGTTTTTACGCACAGCAATGAATATACGGACTAAACGTGCCTTAAATCCTGTGCCTGAATGCAAAGAGTTCATTGCCGATCATCCATTTTTCTATGTTATACATCGTACATCAAAATCATCAAACTCTTCTGATAGAGGCGCATTGAACCAAACTATTCTATTTACTGGCTCATTTTGCAAATCTGGTGATGATCAAGCGTCACTTTTG
This sequence comes from Conops quadrifasciatus, assembly GCA_949752815.1. Lineage (NCBI taxonomy): Eukaryota > Metazoa > Arthropoda > Insecta > Diptera > Conopidae > Conops > Conops quadrifasciatus. The sequence continues at coordinate 11,540,827 of OX457077.1, read as the reverse complement.
CAACGTGATGAACTTTAAAAAGATAATGACTTCAAACGAGCTAAACATAGATTTTGCTGCTTTATAAAATTATTGAATAAAATCATGGGTAGCCTACCATGATTTTATATCATTATATTAACCTACCATTATATTAACCTACCATTATATTAACGGCTGTATTTACTTTTGTGTGGTGATCTAAATTAAATAAGCGAATTATTATTTGAATCTATTACTAAGGGCCAATTTCAGAATTAGGCGTATTACACGGTCACCCTTTCCCCATGGGTGACTCGCTGCAAATTATTTGCTTCTCTCTTCTGATTACACGATAACTCTCAATACTCAACGTTTTTACCATTGAAACACTGCTTGACCCTCGTCACTGTTCTTCGGTAAAAAATCACCCCAGTGCAGGGCGGCGAAATTCTCTCTGATTCTCTCAGAGAACAACAAAATACATATCACCCATTGGTAAAGGGTGTAATATACCGAAATGTCCGGTTAAAATACCTGAAGGAAAAAGGAATGAGTTTTTAACGACAGTGCAAGTTGCACCACAATTCAGTGACATCACTATTTAAAACATAACGAGTATTTTCAGTCTACACAGAATTCAGAGATGAAAAAAATACCGTAAGAAAAATTACCCGCCGCACCTTTTGTATTCTACCTAAAACTATCACCGGCGCCAGTCAAAATAAACCTGCCGTTTTCTTTATTTAAAGAAATTTTGCAGGTCTCTTTTGGATACAAAACTGTATGAAAAGAAGCGAAATTCGCATATTAAGATTAGATTTTGCATTAGATTTAGAATAAACCTCATCAAGAATTGTTTTCACTGCCAATGTTCTTTTGTAACCCATGGCTTAAGCTTCAATATAGTTTCAAATATCAGCTGATTGGAAAATTACTATTAATGTTATTTAAGACTTAAGCAAATATACATATATGATCATTTTTAATTTTATTTTATAATACATATAAAAATAATTATATACTGTTTTATATGATTTATCATTTTTATTTGCAATCCACATTTTGTTAAAAACATAAAAACATGTTTTAGGATTTTCATCACACTTTCTGGCACCTTCGATAGGCGAAATGCCCTTAGTTTTTGAAGCTGATAGGCCATTCCTTTACTTCATACAGGACAAAAAAGGGTTGACTATTTTTTCCGGCAGTATGCTTAAATAACGTGATATGAGTGATAATTGCGTATGTTCTCAAACAATCGTTTTAGAAGCATATGTCAGAAATATAATATTGTTTATTTTAAATGCATAAATATAGAATACAGAATGGAAATAAAGGAAATTATCAAATTTGATAAATATATAATATAATTAGGTACATATGTAAATACATAAATGAGTCTGTCACCAAAACATTGATTATAAATAAAATGTTTTATACGTTTTAAATAACCGCAGTGTTTTGATTTATTAGACTTTAATTTTACAAAAAATATGTTACACCGAAAATCTACAACTGTAATGAGAAACTTTTACCATAATTAAGTAAATCTTACTAATTACTTGTGTAATTAGTGTAGATACACATGAATTAAAGTTGAATGTGATTTCAAAATATTCTCAGAGATATAGAGATCGGAGATATATTCACAGAGTAAATATATACGAACAGAAATATAAGCCCTGCAACATTCTACAGCAATTAATCGCGTGTGAAAGAGCCCTAACGGATGTTCGAATTTCGAACAAATGTCAATGCACGTTCAAGTTTTTGTTTCCTTCATCACAGAGTTGTCAAAAAGGTTGGTATGTGAAAAACTGAAATTTGTAAAAAAATCCATATAAATCAAAAATATGTGTAGTAGGAGAAAATATTTTTAATAAATTATGCATTTAGTGAATTATCAGATGATTAAATCAGTGCTTATTTTTCATATGCTGTTGACGTTAACTAATTGGTCTACAACTCTAATGACACGGATCTGGTTTTGGTAGCACATAAATATGGCCAAATCGAAGAATCACACAAATCACAACCAGAATAGGAAAGCTCACCGCAATGGCATCAAGAGACCTATTCGGAAGCGTCATGAGTCTACCCTGGGTGTAAGTATCGAGTCTGCTTTTGCTTTTTCCGTGTAATATTTGCGTATAGAAGAAGTGTTTTACTCCACTAATGTTGATAATGAAGTCTTAGCGAAATCTGTAGAACATTTGCTATTGCTATTACATTTATATACTCATTTAACCCATTTGTTTTTTAGATGGATGTAAAATTCCTAATAAACCAGAGGTACGCTCGTAGAGGAAATCTACCAGGAGCTGAGGCGAAAAAACGGTGCGAAGAAAGGTTAGCTGCTCATGCTGGTAAACCGAAGCCCGTTAAACTATAAATTTGTTTCACAAGAGATCAAGATTAAAATAAAAAAAAAATTAAAGAAGCTATTTTGTTTCCGTAGTTTTTGTTTATTTTTCTTAAGCCTTTGTATAATAGCATTGTTGGTAGGGCGTGCAATACCGTACCGTATTACAACCTGTTTTTTAAAGACTGAGTGAGTGCTGAATGCTGTTTTAAGTTAAAATCTTATAAAAAATAGATTCATTTCTTTAATAGAATCGTTTTAATAATATATGCTTTTTACTTTATGGAAGGGAATATCATTTAATTCTTCGGCATGCTGACGTCTGTAGTCCCATAGGAAATGATCAATCAGTATGGAATTGAAGTCTGAAGCTGAAAGCTGTTGTCCACATTTTTTCCATTCCGTGCGAACTTCACATTTTACTTTTTCGACAATATATATGGAAGCTCCTCGTATTTCAACTTCCATTGGATGGCCGTTATTTAAAATCTCGTCGCTTTGCAGTACTCTTTTGAGTTCAGATGAATATTCCAAACATCCGAAATGGACTAGTACTTGCGGTACACGGTAATCCGCAAACATGGTAATACACTCTAAATCATAGAAGTTCCCAAAGCCGGTACCTTGAAAGCACGCCCAGATATCTCCGATAAGTATTTGCGCTCTTTTATACAGGGCTACACGTTGGCCTTCGTAGACGGCTTCGTCGCGGAAGCTCGGAAATTCAGTAATAATTAGTTGCAGTAACTTTGCAGCTGAACCATCGGCAGCCTTAACAACGTTCTCAAATTTACCCTGCCACTGTTCCAACAAACGGCTGCCAGCCTGTTGCAAACATTCGACGCGCTCCGACAGCAGCGGTATCACAGTGTGGCCATCATCGGAACGGAATAAGTGCTGCAGATTTGTTTCATCCACGGTTGCAAAGAAAGCAGGATTTGTGAAGTCCACGCCTTCATTAATGGCGCGATTAACGGCGGCGCATAGTGCGAAATAACCCGTGTAACCGTTAACTTTATATTTTAGATGATCGTCTAAAAGAAGCCAAATGAATAATGCTGAGATTCAAATTGTTTGCCGGCTTTTACTCGGCGTCCAGAAACAAAAGTTGAGTGTATCAACGAGGAAAATCCAATCAAGAGCGTATATATCACTTGGCCGGGGATGTAGCTCATGTTGGGAGAAGTTGGACAGTTGAATTCTTTTGCTTTGTAGGCCTTTGATTACTTCTTCTGTAAGTCTTGCTATTCCCAAAGGCTGGACCTTCACGAATTTAGCTCTTTTTACGATGAATTCACCGGATTCGCTGGGCGTTAAAACTTTGTCCATTTTATGTTGATATAATTTTAATAGTTTTTTTTTTGTGTTCCTAAATGTGAACATCGGTGTTGCCAGATTCATCCCATTTTGTTGTACAAATATGTTCAGTACAAGTTATGTTATGTTAAGTAAAAAAGAAAGTTCAGTTTATTAGGGTCAGTTTACATTAAGGAGACATAATGGGAGACAATTCATTTTCAAAAACGATTTATTTTCTCTCTCGATCAGCCAATTTACATTGAGGATCACGAGTCTTGAGATTTTTTACTACTTTTACTACTTTCTGCTTTAAACTCATATCATTTTATGGATTATTGACTTGACTGAGTTTGCTTGAGGTGTTTTTATTGGTAGTGTGGAAACAGTGTTTTATTACAAATTCAACTATGTACTAAAATTTCTTACGCTTTTCGTGATAAAGTATAAGCTGCTATAATTCTTCGACTACAACGCAATTTTTCACATATACATAACAGTCAGCATACTGTACATTTCGCCGGCAAGTAGAGTATTTTGCGCCCTATCTCGGCAGGAAACTGCATAATAATTATGAGGTATTTATAGTAGGTGGTGCTACGACTGCCGATATTTTGGCTTACTTATCTCCTTTTTGCAAAAACTCGAGTTTTGACAGTCTTTTCACCCGTAATGTATAAGAAGATTCTTGTTAGAAACCTGAAAATATTCTTGCTATTTAACACTATTGCAAGCATGTCAATTCAAAACAAAATGCTGATATGAAAGGGATGATAGTAAAAAAGCAAACGAAAAAGCAGAAGGAGAAAAGCAAAATCCAGTCGTTGGTCGAAGTCGAATATAAATTCTGCTTCGTAGTCATACGATTTTCCATTAGAAAGGTTAATGATTTGGTGATTTTATAGTGTAAATATTGTAAACGTGCTTGGCTTTAACGCCATTAACTTCTATATAACAAAAAAAAGAAAGAAATTCCTTCCCTCCCTCTTTCGGAAATTGCAAAAGTTGTATCCTTGGTCAGTGCAAAATTATGTTGGGAATTGCGTAAAATGCAAAGCCATCATGTAAGAAAAGAATAAACGTGAAAATTTGCCAAAGTTGAAGAAAGTCTTAAATAGTTTTAAATAATAATAATCATCACAAGAAGTATTTTAACCTATTTTAGGACTTTATCGGCTACATTTCTTCAAAATTGTTTTTCAATTTAAATGAAACCGGAAAAGAAATTTTCTTTTAAAAAATAAGACCACCTTAAAAGTGTAACAACAAATAAGAACTCAAAAAAATACTGAAACGGATGAAATATTGGTAGTGTTTTTTTATTATTTTACTATTCTGGCATTCAGCGGCATTCTGCTCGGATCAATTTGACAGCAAGAGGTTTGAACAAAACCTAATCCATCCATCCATCAATCGATCAATTTTCATCATACGGCGATCTTTGCCTTCTGCATGGCTGAATGAAAGCTTTTCGTCTACGTCTCTCTCAGCTGTAAGAAAACAACTTCTCTCATTGCTCTTAACAGCTGTAGACACCGTGGAACAAAATCAACAATTTTGAACCTTTTTAATTTTTATGCTTCACGTTGTGGAAGGTAAGTGTAATTATTAGGAATTAAGTACACCGCAAAAATACAATAATAATTATTAAGGGGAACATTTTTTTACTGCCTTCAAAATGAAAAAAAATGTTAAATATTTCAAATTATGTATTAAACAAAAATTAGTCTCTCAATTAGCCTCTTTTCTTTTTGGGACTTTTCATATATCTTAGGAAATTGAAAGCTCACTTGTTGGAAAATTTATAATTTGAAACGAGGAGATAGATATTCAGAAATATTATGTGAGAGGATTATTCTTTAAAAGGATTAATATATATTGTTCATTATTCATATGTGTGTACGAGTACATAGTTTTTGAAGAAAAATATTTTTATGGATATGATCTAAAAGAAAAGCATTTTTCGTCAATATTTACTATAAGTTCAAAACGTTCATTTGTTAAATGAGGATGCAAAATTTGCTAATTGATTTAATTTTAAATGTCAACTATACATATGTGCATATAGAAAATGCAAACAATGACGAAAAAATGTGAAGAATGAATGTGAAAAATGAAAAAAATTACGAAGTCCAAAGTTGCTCAACTTCGAAATTCGCCTCAACGGATTTATTGCGTGGGCGATGCTCGTAAAAAACTTACATTTAACCAATTTAACCAAAGTGTTGAATGGATTTTATGACGGCTGAGCTTTTGTCACTCCTACACTTCCTGTTATCCCGTTGTAACATATTTGTTTATAATGTCAATGGATAACAGTACATATACGACCGTAATTCTTGTCCTTCATATCGATGGTAGATTGTAGATTAAAATTTTGCAAAATATAGAACTAAAAATTCGTTCAATTTCTTTTAATATTTACAACACATCTTGTTGCACTGAAGTCGGCAAAGATAGTAAAGAGAGTACATATTAGTATATGGCTAAACAATTAGGTTGTAGAGTGTAAGAGATAAGCATCAAATTGATATTAATTTTGATAAGTAGAGGCAAATGAGAAGTTTAAACAGTGTGATTAAATCAAACACCAAAAATGTCGCCGGAGATGAACACATACATATATACGAATATACATACATATACATACATACATATAAAAAATCGTCTGGATATATTGTATATATAGATATAAGTATGGGAACAACATATATACTATACATGTGAAGTGGCTCCATTTTCCTCTCAAACGGACCAAGAAGTTAATTTCTTTTAAATCAAGATACGAATCAAAAATACCAGATAGTAATCGCCAAGCGAACTAAACGGTTCTGGTGAACAGCGAAAAACGGCGATGTATTCTATCTAACTCATATCTAATGAGTTAGATATCTAATAACTCTATCTAATTCATATCTAAGAATTTAAGTGGTTTCGTTTTATTTCTTAACCTAATCGTGTTATCTTAACTAGCCTTCAAAAACGTTTCGTGATTACAATTACAATTTCTGAATTAATGAGCAACGTCCTTGTTTGCAACGTTTGTGACAATTAGAAAACGTAGTTAATTTCTACTCGGGAGACATGGCTGAGGATATACCCATATTCACGGTATCTCATTATATGCAGAGACTTAATCAGTCATCATCGTCTGCCAAAGAACACAGTGTAAGTGCAGTTAGTTTTCATCGTCTCTCGCTATCGTTATAATCATACTATTAAATCAAATAAACTGTCCGTTTAAACTTGTGCTCCAATTTATGACGATATATGTAGGTACGTATGTATGTATGTATGTGTATGGCGTATTATATGTATAATCATATACTGCAACAATATATACCTTTTCTCTTTCTTAGAATTGTTTTCGAACGAAATTCGATTTTTTTTTGCTGTTGATTCATAACCTAACAACATAAACACTAACTAACAAAATTTATTAATTTATTTCAACGAGTGTAAGGATTGTTGTGCAGGAGTGTGTGTGTGTGTGTGTGTGTACATACGTATATACCTAGTGTTATTTTTACCTTTTCTTTATGCTATTAAGGTAAGATATTCTATAAAATAAAAAGATTTATTTACTTAATCGCAACTAGAATTATTAAATCTAGCATCTAACATAATTCATATAAGTTTCTATGGCTCTGGTAGGTTTTATTTCATCAATCGTATAGTTTTCGTATATGTACATATTCATTAATAAAAATTTGGCGATAACTCAATAATGGCCTTGTTCAAATTTTTCTTGTAATTTCATTAAGTGTTGATGATTTTCAAAAACTTCTATTATCAAGCTATTGTGATAAGTTTCACGTACCTTTAACATGTGGACAATGGAAAATAGTATAAAGTACGTTATTAAAATATTTCAAGAGCCCTCCAAGACTTAGACATTCAATGTCAGAGATTGAGCACCTCAATTGGAAAACCCAATATATAGTAACGGTTATAAGGCATACATATGTACTTATGTACTTACATGAAAATCTGTAAAGAAATTAATCATAATTAACCGGTAAAGCGATAAAAATTTCAACCTTATTGTATTGTTCTTCACGGACGATTTTTGAAGAACACGATTTATTGATAATGATTTTTACTTATTTAAAAAGGGTAAGGGTTAGGGTTATTTTGCTATAAATTTTAAGTTTAAAAAGCAAAAAAAAATTTATGTATATTCTAAAAAGCTGTTTAGAAGAGGAAACCGGCTATTATCGTTAGCGCAGTGCAAGTTATTAAAATTGAGAGGGCAACCTTTAATAGGCCTTAAAAAGTAAACGAAGTGAACGAAATTTATGGTAAGTGGAAATAGCTATTTATTGCTTTCGAACTGTTTATTATATTCGTACTTATATCATAAGTAAAAAGCAGAAATAAAAAGCAGAAAGAAGCAGAAAAAGAAAAACTTATGTCGAGTACATTATGCATTAATCAACTTCTCTTTGCGTCAAAACGAAGTGTTTTAATTATTGTTTACGGAATTACAGGGGAAAAAAGAAAAGAGCTATAGAAAATAGTTTATTGATGAAAGAGAGAGAAAGTAAGAGATAGAGAACTTTAATGTACTATTTATTATCCGCCTCATAAAAAATCAGTTTAAAATCAGAAACGGTTAGACGCGGCTCGTTTAAAAAGAAAACGGAAAAAATGGTTGATTACGCGTTTCTGAGAAAAGAAAATAGAAAAAATTAAATGAAAAATTTTAAACATTTTAGTAAAACAGTTTTGCTTTGGGCGGCGATGTTATAAAAATATGAACTATGAATTTATGATTGTAAATTGAAATAAATAAAATATAATGGAGCCTAATGATTTTATTGGAATTTACGGCTAACGGTTGTTTTTTTTTTGTTCTGTTACTCAGTTCATAGTTCAAAGTTAAAAGTTTCCATTTAATCGTATGCAAAGCAAGCGTGAAACAAAAAAAAAATTACAAATAATAAATAGGAATAATAAACATTACAATACACAGTAAAAAATGTAGTTAGTATTTCAGAACACTTTAATTGTTTAGACAATAGTAGTCAGTACGCTAATTGTAATAAAAAATAGCGGAAATAATGGATCGAACATTGCGTTTGGATCAGCTTTGTGTTGGTGGTTATTCGGAAATGTCGCCGCTAAATCCAGCATCGCCGCCACGCTCCTCTAACGCTGTATTACAAGGTCGCCACGAGTCAAACGGTTACGGCAGCATTTTTCCTTTTGGGTTCTTTCGTAATTCATTTGTTCGAGCGACGAATTCATTACAGGTATCATTGCGTATTTCTCTCGATATGGTAGTTCTAGTTCTAACTATATATATATAGTTATTTATATAGCTTTGTTAAAAATGGTCGAATCGAAAATTCTGCCTTCACAGCAAAAGCAGTCAGTCGAATAATGTTCTTTAATCCGTTATCGTGTTATTTCTATCGAATTAAAAGATATAGGAATACTATGTAAAGTGTGTACATATGTATGTAAAACCACGCCTCGCAAGAGAAAACCACGCCTTAGAATATTATACCATGCCCCTAATTATTTATAGGCTAATATTTACCTTTTTGGAAAACTAAAACCTTTTTACATCACGATCCTCTTAAAATGAGTTTAAACTAAGCCATGTTTCTCAGAAAATTACAATAATACTAACAGATCTATTCTCAAAGTCAAGTTATTTGACGATTTTAAGAATCTTTACTAACGACCGAGCAAACGCAGTAAAGTCAACAACCGAAAAGATGTCGCCTGACAGAGTTGTATAGGAAAATGGTTTTATTTTTTCTTAGTTTTCAACCAGAAAAAGAAACTTGACGAGTAGAAAATTGACGAAAATTAACGATGATGTTAACTAAGAAATTGACTACGAGAATAACTTTGTGATGTCATTGACATGACATGACATTGTGATGTCATATGTCAGTATGTAATTTATTGTAAATTGTATTGTAAATTTAAATTTATTGTAAATCTATAATTTTCTCAAAAACCTTAATACACAGAATTTCTTCTTTGGCAAAACTAATTTTGTTGTCAAGTATAACATTTTTTATTGTTTGTTAAAAAGAAAGCAGCTTAGCGGTGCAAAAACGATTAACGTGTTCGAGGCGTGGCAGTTATTTTAATAGCAGTTAAGGAAAAGTATAATTTTTTTTACATTTTTACAGTATAAACATTCAAATAAATCATACTAATGGTGATTCCTCCTATACAAATTTTCCTCTTTGATTTTGCTTTTATCCAATTTTATGTTCTCTATTTTATGCATTGGCAGCAGCAAAGAACGAATCCTTGACATTAAAATAAGTAGCAGAAAAGCTTGTAACGCACGTGACCTTATACTACAAGTACATATGTGTACGAGTACATTGTACGTACAATGTCAATGCAGCGTAGATTCTATACGTATATCTAAGGGCATTTCTAAATATCAATAAAAGACCAGACAGCTCCATATTCAAGGTTGGCACGTCTAGTATTTTTTCAAGTTATCGTGTTATGATGTCACATCGTGCTTAATTTTCTGTAAAAGCACAAAAACAAAAAAAAAAAAAATAAAACAATAGCAGTTGAGGAGTGTTGTTTTAACATAGAAGCGTAACTGTCGAATTGAGAATGGAAAAGTGAGCGGACTGTAAATAAAATATTATTTAAAAACATTAAAAAGCATGATGATGATAGAGAATATTCGTGGCAAATTCCATGACGTAGAAATATTATTCTCCTGTAATCGAGACTTCTACAGACAGACGGAATGTATTTTACGTGCAGATTTTTGATCTATGAACGATTCGTGTCCGTTTTTTGTCCGAATTGCTCGATTCTGCGCATCCTAAAAGTATGTAATTTTACATGCATTTTCAGTTGAAATCTGCAGCCTAAAAGTAGACTTTCATTACCTAAGAAATGCGGTTAGTTTGAAAGAAGCTATTTTCTTTATCGTTATAAAATCTAAGCACTTCTTGTTGTTGCTGGGCACGTGTATAATATTTCTTAAGTTGTTTAAATACATTTTCATTATTGGAATAAGTTAAATTATTTTATTGGTTGCTATCGTCCAAATAAAGCGAGTCATTCATTGCAAGCCTCAAGAATTGTCGTTTATTGCTCAAACACAAAAACCATTTAAATCTTAATTTACTTCAATTAAATTTAACGATTCAGCGAGTTTGTTGATTGACTGACTGACTGATTGACAGATCTCGCCTTGATAGTTTAATAACTTTCAGCTCCATTCTATACTGTATGTACATGTATGTATACACGAGTGTAGTCTAGCTAAACTTGAAAAAGTGTTCAACACAAAAAGAGAAAATAGTCTTCTGGTGCAACAAGCGTTGACAATATCTACTATATTTCTTTCTCGCAATTCCTCACGCGAAATTATTAAAATGTGTTTAAAATTTTCAGAAATTCTTTCTTCGTCGTTGGAGTTTAAACTGAAATTAAATGAAATATATCGTTATTCGATATCGAGATATTAATTACAAACAGTTCAAATACAATATTTGATTTAGTGCGGTGTAAAACATTTAAAAAAAAATATACTATCAAGTTCAGATTTTAAAAAATTATGTTTAAATCTCGTTTAAAAGTATATTTATCGGAAAATGAGGTATATATACATATACAATAGATATATATACAATTTTTGAAATACTATTTTAATAATCTCAAACTTCATATTATAATCCGGAAAAAATAAAAGACAACAAAAAAAATTATTTTATAGGAACTATAGCATTTTTCTTCTTCTTCTACTTCCTTCTTTTTCTTCCAAATATGATGGGATTTGGAGCGAATTTCCGTCATTCCTTGTCAATTTTGGCTTGGACACAAATCGATTTCGGCAATGTGCCGTCAGTCAGTGTCCTTCAGGGCGACGGAAATTCGTTTCAAAACCCATGACCATTAGCGAACCCTGTCGCAAAACTTAACGAACATCAAGAAACAAATAAATTCTTTTTAATTAAGGACACGAACCCGTGCAGGATCATCAAATGTGGAAAATAAGCCAAGACAAAAACCAAAACAAAATATTCTGTAGGATTTGGAGAACAGTTTTTGACTTGCCATGGCTAAGAAAGATCTAAGTTAGACAGATTTTTTTAAGAGATTTTTTGAATACTTAATTAATAGGCATAAGTGCCGGTGGCAGTTTATCTTTACTTTTAATCTTCTTGCGTGATCGCTAACGGTATCCACGCTTTGCAAATCAAATAAACTTCTTTTTTCATTAGAGCAACTTTACTTAATGGATCATTGTTTATGTTTCATTCGTTCAGTCCATTCTTAACGTGTCTGCAATATCGCTCTCTCTCTCTCTGGTCGATATAACTCTTGTAAATATCAAAAATGAGGAAAAATGATACGCCAAATTGTATTAGTGCCGTTGAGAGCGATAAAAATGTTAGGAGAAGAAGCAGCAGCGACAACCGCAGCAACAATATCAACACAAACATTAATACGCACACCACCAACACCAACAATTTTAATAGGACTATCAATACTCTCGTACGTAGTATACACAACACAGGTACGCGTGATGTAAGGACTTTGCACTTGCCATTGTGCGATGATGAGGCCGACGACAGTGATGATGATGATGATGATCAACATTATCAGCAGAAATCTTACCTTCATAAAGATGATCCCGCTTACCGGCCAACTACGCAACATTTATCGCCAACAAAGTTTATTATAAACATTGATGGTCCGTGTGATGTTGGCGATGAAGAAGACGACGTTGTTAACAATGTTAAGAACACTCCCAAGGTTATACTTGCCGACGAACATCATGAGCGCCTTAGCATCCATCATACTACCGTGGCGGATATACTTCATAGTCCAGGACGTCGATTGAGTCAACTTAACATTGCATTGCGCCGCCTTTCTCACGCTCACACGACGATGGCGGTACTATACATACATACATACTCGTACAACAATTTTTAACAAATGTTTTTGTGATGGTTAACATACTTTGCTGCGGCTGATCACTCTCACGTTGCCTTGCTTATGATTAATACGAACGCGAGAGTAAACTTTTTCTTTTCTGAATTGGTTCTGTTCTCACTTGCTTTAGTTGTTAGCAGTTTCTGTTAACCATGCTCCCTCTCACTTTCACGCTCTTTCTTTCGGGCAAAGTTAACTACTAACAATCCCGCTCCACCCCCTTCCTTCTCTCTTGCGGGAAGATGTTAGCTTTTCCTTCTCAATATTTCAACTTATTTATATTACTATAAACATCATGATCATTCATAACCATATGTATTACAGTCTTATCACCGACCTCGTTCTCTATTTCTTTTAGCGCCTGTGTTTAAAAATAGCATCTCACTTCATTCTTAAGGGCGTGTATAGGCTAATTTCAGTTTCTTTGTTATTGCATGTTTTTTCGTTTTTAATAGAGCTTTACAGATTTTGAATCAACATGCCAGTTTCGACACGCTGATGTGTTAACTATTTAGATAACGTAGTTATAACTTATAACGTAATCGTACCGTAATATATTCATTAAGCCATACAAACTAAATAACATGGATACGTCCTTAATTTAACTAAGATCGTTATTGGTTTACACACGCGCTTACATTTCTCAAAGACCGGTAATGGTTTGCACACGAGCTTATTACTGTTAGCATGATCGAAATGTTTTGCTGGATTTTTTCTATCCCGAAGTAGTTGATACTACAGTATGTAAATATTTGCACGGCTTGGCATGTTTTGTAGGACATAAGTAATTTAGTTAACATAAATATAAAGTTAGGATGATCTAGGTATTGATTGGATGGATTTTACACAATTTCCGAAAAAATTCCACATTGCTGTCTTAGGCTTAAAGAAAAAAAACTACAAAGATTTCGGAAATCAAAATGCCCAAAACTGCCCGAATTTAATAACATTCCAAAACCCATCGTCAATCAATAACATTTCATTGGGCTGTCGAGATTATTTTTTCGAGAATATACCTACTGTTTTATATTCTATGCAACAAATGCGTATCGAATGTGTTGTGTTTTGAATCTGATTTTATAAAAAGAAAAATCTGTAATAATATCTGATAATTTCATAGATCTAAGTGTGTTTCAGATTGTTTTTAGAAGTCACTCTTTTGTGGTCAATTACTCATTCTATGGTTCCAATGAAATTATATATCTGGCGCAATATAATTGTTAGCATGCTATTCTTTTGCACCATCTGTATGTCGATTTGCACTAATCGACTAAAAAACTCGAAAACTCGTTTTCTTTTGGTAGGTAGGTACCAGTTTCATTCGCGACCCATGTTTGTCCATCTGTCCATCTATTTTTAAACAATGCACAGTGGCCTAAAATCGTCCCACATTGAGTTGGTCGGCCGTAAATCTGTAACGTAGGTGCATAGATTGTCGTGCGGCGACACTCCTTCTCTTGGAGGGAGGGGCGAAGAACTCGTTTTAGGGGGACGAATCACGAAGTGGTTCATTTTGTACTTAGACTTAATTACATACCCTAAACGGTCATGGTTTTTCAGGGGTAATTTTTCAGAAAATTGTCATTTCATAGAATAATGCAATTAGGTACGATACATATTAATTTGTTTGGATTTTTCCAAGGCACCATTCGTGAATTATTATGATTAGAAAAAAGAAAGAAAGAAAGTTCTGCAAAAAATTCTGTATTTCTCCGGTTTTTCGGCATTAATTATCTAAAGAATTAATGGGCTAAAGATAATAAAAAGGAAAAATCGATTGACAATCCATAACATTTGACCCCAAACTCACCCAGGGCTAGTCATGGTCTTTTTTGTTCTGATGCTGTGTGAGAAGATTGCATTCAACCATTCTCTGACTATACACATGTTATTTTTCTTCATCTATTATTTTTTTAGTGAATTTTAATTTTTTTAATCGTATTTAGTCGTTTTATTTCTTTGCTTTTTCACTGTTCTTGATGCTGTTTGGTCAAGTCAAATGTACCAAAGCGCAAAACAAAAGATTACCACAGTTGGTCGGTATGTTGGTTGGTATGTGTTGTTGTTTGGAGTTCGATTAACTCTCTGATGTCTGACCATGTCTAATGTTATTATTTCGTCTGCGAAATGGAGTGTGCGTCTTGGCAGTGTTACTTCTCGTGCCGATCGGTCAGACCTGCGGACCGGACGGAATGGTCGGTCGCACTGGAGCACTGAGATTTACGTGCAGTCATACACTTGCCATTGATCTAAACGGACGCCAATGCAGCGCATGAACGGACAACAAACGATGGCGTTAAAAACCGTATGGTTTTTTTAATTGCATTTAAACGGGAGCGCGAAGGTCTTGTTTTATTTAGTGCGGATTATGCGCGCAGGCGTCATAACGTCTCTTGACTTGATTTTAATTGTGGTTGTTATAACTTTTGTTGTTGTGATTTATGGTGCGGTTGCTGTATTTGTTCTGCCTTGGAATAATCTAATGCTATTAGTAAATTCGCACCTGAGGGGGAAAAAGTGATGATTGGGTGCCAAAGAAAAAAAATTTACAGTGTGTGAAAGGACGTAAAATAACGAAATAATATTTTTGCAGTTTTATTATTATTATATCGTGCTAAAAAAAGCTAAACTTTTGTACTGATCAATTGAAAAAATTGGATAAATTGAATGAAAAACTGCACTGTCACAATTTCATAAGGATTTTATAGTTATTAAAAGATGTTAATTATTCTAACGATGATATTTAAGTCATCTCGAATTTGTTTTTACAAACAAAAAAGGTCAAACCTCGCACTAAACACTTCTAAAACACTTCAAAATCTGGTATATTATCGGAGATCATCTGGTATCTATATACATATATCGAAAAACGCGTTGTAATTATTACGCAGATTTTTAACAAGTTTTCGAAAACTTTATTTATATCGTATTAAACGTAAATTGTTGTGTTTGGCCTCGGCGAAGAGTATTCTTGTGGTTATTGTTTCATACATTTGTTCATACATTTTCTAGAATTTTACTCTATGTAGTAAAAACGGGTTAAAATAAATTTGTATTGTCTCACCAACTTCCTCTTCCCCTCCTCCTCGCGGAAATTGTGTGTAAACATCGTTTGAATGTTATCAAGTGGAAGTGTCAACATCAGAGAGACTGCAGCGCCTTTGAAAGAATCTTTTGGTAGTTTGAGGAATTAAGAAATTTAAATTAAATAAAAAATAAAAGAAATACTAACAAAAAGAATTATGAAAAATATTTGCGTACGCCGTTTGGAGAAAAAAAAAAAAGGAAGAAAAGTGTTTTAAAAAAAGAGGGCAACTTTTTTCGGAGCTTGCATCGTGACGTAAGCATTTCGAGGGCAGTTTCTATCTAATGTTTAAAAATGAAGAATTTAAGATACTCGCAAAAAGTTGACAGACACAAGATTCACGATAACGGCGACCATGTGTGTGTGTGAGGGTGCTCTGTGAGAAGGTACACTTTAGTGTTCACGAGCGTTGTTAAAAAGAACAGATACTTGTATCCGTTTGAAAGCTTGAAGTTTTATCTATCCTTAGTTTACATTGAAAAGTTTACCCTCGCGCTATACCATACAATATCAGTACAATAACGGACAACAAAATTTATGTGATTGTGATTTATTTTAATTTATTAAAATGCAAAGATTAAACTGCCGTAAAAGCTGGTGACCACCAACCGGCGACGGTAATATCGTCGTCGTCGGTCTTCGCCTCATTAATAGTGATGAAATTATCCAAAAGTTTGGATGAATTAATTTTGAGCGCTTCGCGTTTGAGTTTGAGCAACTTGCGTTCACCGTCGAAGAAGAAGGCAAAAAATGTTAGTATTCAAAGTTTATTCAATTAAATATAAATATTTAGGTATATACGCATATCGTATATACTTGTATTCCAATAACAATATCTGTAATAATTTTGCTGTGGCCAAATCCTGTGCTTTAACCAGTTTTTTGTGTTTTTGTGGTTCCTTCGCTATTCAGTTTTTCATTCTGCTGTATTTTAAAATATTAAACGATGTAAAAAACCCTTTTGAAATTTCTATTTTTTTGAGAATGAAACCAGTGTTAAATCTCAGCTCGATTAAATGAGCAGAAAACGAGACTGATATTTATTATGTCGTGTAAATATTTTTCAAAAAAACTAGCTGTATAATAATTTGAATTTGGTTTTATAATTAGTGCCTCAGCCCAAAATTATTTCTACATTACATATTTCTACGTTACATTTATACGTATTCAAAAATGAAGTTACATACGTTACATCTGTTCGTATTTGATTTTTGAATATATTTCAGTGACGACTGAAGGCCTTTTACTATTGATGCTTTGTCAATGGAAATTTTTGGTTTTAAAAAATTAGAAGCGAAAATATACCGAATTTTATTGATTTATATTTAGGCAATAGATATTGTATAGCATACATTCTTATTTGAAATTGAAAAACAATATCTCTGCCGATTAGTAAACGGTATAGCTTTCTTTTCGTTTGCTTAGGATTTTTTTTGGAAATAAAGAGAGACAGAGAGGCTTGTATCATAGGCTTCATGATTATGAATAAATGGCGCTTGCCAATTTATGGTTAATAATTAAAGTTAAATATTATTTATAAAATAAAAAAATTAAATCGTTTTGCATTTATCCCGAAAAGTAATCTTCTGTTATTGTTTATTTTTAAGTGAAAGCGGTAAAGAACTTTATCATGCACTGATGATCAGTTTTGTTGTGTTCCTAATCTTCTCTCTCTCTAATATACGATAGATTCTCTCTTGTATTTGATAATGCACACTCAGAGCATGTTAAGGTTGAAGCCGTAATAAATGCTTCTACAAAAATATCGATAGTCTCTTCTGGTATAGCTATTAATTATCATGTTATCATCTACGATACTCGTAAGTATTCCGAAATGTGTCCCTCTTAGTAAGCATCGATAATGTAATTGCCCATGTTTCTACTGATATGCATGGGTTAATAATGAAGCCTTGCTTGTGATAAGCTTACATTTTATATCGGCTAAGTATACCGACGTGGAACCCACGTAAAGAAGCTTCTTAGCAAGTTTCAATTCATGCATCCATGGTTAAAACTGGCTGCTGTGGCATGTATTGTAATTTCTAATAATCGGTTCCTGATTTACGTGCACGTAACGAGTAATACGTAACGAGTAATG
The DNA here is from genome assembly GCA_949752815.1 of Conops quadrifasciatus. Lineage (NCBI taxonomy): Eukaryota > Metazoa > Arthropoda > Insecta > Diptera > Conopidae > Conops > Conops quadrifasciatus. The sequence continues at coordinate 11,523,085 of OX457077.1, read as the reverse complement.
CGTTAATAATAATGCAGTATCGATTATTTGTTGTTTTTCTTCAAATTTCAGAACCTCAATCGCTACGGAGAATCTATGGGTTCGTTGGGACACCGCGCACTCCTACAATACGTGGACTCCAATGACTTGTCCGGCTTAAGAGCTATTCTAGACAGTCGTCATTTATCGATAGATGATCGCGATGACGTAAGTAATGCCCTTGCGAATTTTTTCACAAGCCTAATGTGAGCTCTTTTGTTGCTCTATTTTAACGTAGAATGGAACGACTGCTCTTATGATTGTTGCTGGGCGTGGTTTGACCGCGTTTGTACGCGAACTGATATCACGCGGGGCCGATGTGAATGCCGAGGACGCTGATAATTGGACGCCTTTGTTGTGCGCCGCGAAAGGCGGCTTTTTGGATTTAGTGCAATTACTGCTGGACCATGGCGCCGTTTTGGAACATCGCGACATGGTAACACCGCCTATTCCGGGCTATATCATCTGTTTATATCAACCATTCTACATATGTATGTTTTCATGTACGTCTGCTACAGGGTGGTTGGACTGCACTCATGTGGGCAGCTTATCGTGGTCACACCGATCTCGTGCGGTTTCTTCTGGAAAAGGGTGCCGATGTCAATGCGCACGGCAACTATCATCTCGGACCGCTCTTGTGGGCCGCGGGACGCGGTTTTAAGGAAATTGTTGAACTGTTGGTGCAGCGTGGAGCCAAGGTCAATGTGGGCGACAAGTACGGTACCACTGCGTTGGTATGGGCTTGTCGCAAAGGTAATGTTGACATCGTAGATATCCTGCTGAAGGCCGGCGCCAATGTGGACACCGCGGGCATGTACTCATGGACGCCGCTGCTTGTGGCCACCTCGGGCGGACATACCGATTGCGTCGCTTCACTCTTGGAGAAGAGACCTAATGTTAATGCCTTAGATAAGGATGGTTTAACAGCGTTGGCGATTGCCGGTCGCGAGGGCTTTCAGGTTGATTTCAGCTTTCTAATCGGGTTGAAGAAAGAATCGGTTTAAGGTATCTTCTATCTGTTCTCTCTATCACAGGATATTGCCTCCTCTCTTATTGCTGCCGGCGCCTACATTAATATACAGGATCGTGCTGGTGACACTCCGCTCATCCATGCCGTTAAAGGCGGTCATCGTGGCGTCGTCGAAGCTCTGCTGAAGAAGCATGCAGACGTCGATATACAAGGCAAAGACCGCAAGACGGCCATCTACACGTCGGTCGAAAAAGGCCACACCCACATCGCTAAAATGCTGCTGTCCACCAATCCTGATCTCGAAGCCGCCACCAAAGACGGCGACACGGCGCTGCTGCGGGCGGTGCGCAATCGCAACCAAGACATGGTCCAAATGCTGCTGGAGCGAAAGGCCAAGGTGGGCGCCAGCGACAAGCGTGGCGACACCTGCCTGCACATAGCCATGCGTGCCCGCTCCAAGGCCATCGTTGAGGCGCTTCTGCGCAATCCGAAAAACAGTCAGCTTCTGTATCGCGCTAACAAAGCAGGCGAAACGCCGTACGGCATCGATACTGTACACCAGAAGACGATTCTGGGTCAAGTGTTCGGCGCGCGTCGCCTCAACACCAATGAAGATTCCGAAGGAATGCTCGGTTATGAGCTGTACTCTTCGGCGCTGGCCGATGTGCTGAGTGAGCCGACCTTGACCATGCCCATAACAGTGGGCCTCTATGCCAAGTGGGGTAGCGGGAAGAGCTTCCTGCTGAATAAGTTACGCGATGAGATGAACAACTTTGCGCGCCAATGGGCGGAGCCGCCCGTCAAGACCAGTGGGCTGCTGTTTCTGGTGTGTCTGCATCTAGCGCTGATAATCGGCAGTATTGTTGGGCTGTCTACGTGGTCCGCCATTTGGGGAGCGAGTGTAGGCCTGGGATTTCTTGTGCTCACGTACGTCTTGCTTGCCGCCATCAAGTACACAAACTATCACATGGACGTGTACTGGGCCTACTCGGTTCACCACGGCCTTGTCAAGCGCATCGGCAAGCTGCGCCTCATTCTACAGGTGGCATTTTGCCATCCTCCGGGCGCTCAGGCGGACGCACAAGCCAAGCCAGTGCGCTTCCATTTCGCGGAGGCCAGCAGTGCCTCGCCCACGGGAGAAAGCGCCGTGGCCCACATGTTGGCGTCTCTTTTCGAGGCCATAGAAGCGCACTACGGTTGGCTGTCGACTCGCCTCTACCGCGCCTTTCGCCCCAAGCCGCTGAAATCCTCCTCCGGCTGGCGCTGGCGACGCATGTGCTGCGTGCCGAATGTAATAATCTTTGAATTAGGTATGTTGACACTTGTAGCCGGCATTTCGCTGCTTGTGGTGTTCTTCGCATACGCTTCTGCTGCCGAACGTGAGGAAATTCTCGTCTCAGTCTATGTTATATGCGCCGTTCTGGCCACCATCATCTGTTCCAATGTGCATGCACTAGCGAAAGCCATCGGTTCTCTCTTCACGTCACAGAGCAGTTACCTTACAAGAGCGATACGGGCGAATGAGGGCGCTCCGTTGACCGCTTTGGGTGCGGAAGTATCTCTGATGACCGATATGATTAAGGTAAGCTCGCAACGTTTTAAACGACAAAGAGCAATTACTCTCTTCAATTTTTTCTCGATTTAGTGTCTTGATGCCTTCACCAATCAGCAGAGTCGCCTAGTTGGTGTTGTGGACGCGTTGGACTCGTGCGACACTGAAAGGATTCTGTCTGTACTGAATGCGTTACAGACTTTACTCTCCTCACCGAACCGTCCTTTTGTTCTGCTCATTGCTGTCGATCCGCATGTTATTGCCAAGGCCGCAGAGGCCAACAGTCGGCGTCTCTTTACAGAAGGTGGCATTGGCGGCCATGACTTTCTGCGCAACTTGGTGCATTTACCGGTATACTTGCAAAATTCGGGCTTGCGTAAAGTACAGCGGGCGCAGCTGACCGCCATGTTGTTCAAACGCAACTACAGCGATTTTCAATCAGACGACAATGGTCATCCTGTATTGGGTCACTCGGTGTCTGCGAGACGTTTATCGAATGCGTCGGAAATTATGGCTGGCAGCCAGGAGAAACTGCGCGGTCCAGGAGGAAGGGTGGGCGGCGCTGGGGGTACTACTGGAAGCGTTGGTAAAAAGCTGCGCTTGTCCGAATCGGTGGCCAGTTCGATTGGTTCGAATCTGCATCGATTGGGCCAGAATCCGCCGGGCGTTTTGGACTTGTCGAAGATAGTGCTGACTGATGACTACTTTAGTGACGTGAATCCTCGAAGTATGCGGCGCTTGATGAATGTTATTTACATAACAGGTAAATATTGCAAGGAAATTCGTATATTTTGGTGATACACAAGGTTTCAGCGGCCTTTTCTGCCTTTATTAAATAACCGTCTTCTTGCAGTTCGCCTGCTTAAAGCATTCCAAATTGATTTCAGCTGGTACCGCCTGAGTTCATGGATCAACTTAACCGAGCAATGGCCGCTGCGCGCGAGCATGATTGTGCTGCAGCACGAACAATTCATGGAAACACTGGACGATACGGTGCCTTTGCAAAGTGTCTACGAGAAGTCCGATATTCGTTATTATTGTGTATTTCTTAAACTCACAGAAGAATTTATGAATTCATTTCTTGCAGGCTTCGACCGAAGCTAGCCTGCTTGCGTGAAGCTGCTGCATTGCTTGAATTGGATCGTGATGAGCGCAAGTTGGATGCATTTTTGCAGCTGCATAAATCAGATCTGCTGGTGGCAGATCTGCGCATCTTTCTTCCATTTACTATAAATTTAGATCCATACTTGCGGAAAGTTTTGAAGGGTAAGTTTTGTGGTTTCAAAAAGAAATGATTATACCGCTTTTTGCGCAGAGGATCAGCAAGCAATCGAAGATGAGGGTTCGATTGTGTTTCACAACAAACCAGGCGGATCACCTCACCCACCACCACCGTCACTACTTCCGGTACGCATTCCGGTCACGCCCACTTATATGCCTGCGTCATCTGGGTATCCGCCATATCAAATGTTGCACAATGCGGAATACGTTTACAATGAGTTGAGACAGCGGAATCTGAGCTCGAGCACCGAGCCGCTTATGACACCGGTACTCAACTCGCCCGCCGACTCATTTACAGTGAGTTGACTGCCATTGGAAAATGTTCATAATAAGCTACTATCAAAGAGTTCGTTCTCGATCGTTCTAGGAAGATATCTTGCAGGCCAAACTTTCAGATTTGACGACGGATGGCATCATTAGTCTGGTCGAGAGGATTGAAGATTTGAAACCAGCTCTGCCAAAGTTGGGTCCAGTTCTAAAAGAGAATGCCATAACTGGGCGTGTTCTTAAATACTGTGATCTCAACGAATTGAAAAAGGTTCAACCATTTGTTGTTATCAATTGTTATCAATAATGTAAAATTGTCAATCGTTTTACCGACGTTTTGAATTAACGTAGGTTATAGGCTTGAATTTCGGACATTGGGAAATATTTCGCTTGTTAATAAATACGCTGCGCGATTGTGAGAAGCTTCAGCAACGTAAACCCAAGAATATAAACGCAATCACCGATAGTCCGACAGCCATCAGTTGCAACAAAGACGGCATGGACTCACATTCATTAGCGCCGGCGAATCAGACGATCTCCCGTAAGAATTCTACATCTAGTCAAATGGAAAAACAGGTGAGTTTACGTAATGAAAATGGGTGACCTAGACATAGTCTTAAAAGTTAAAACAATTTAGTCGATCATCATTTAAATAAGGCATGGGCGCGGCGCGGCTGACTTTGGAAGCGTATGCATACTAATGCAATGTTTTTAAAACGCGAATTATGCTAGCAAAAAGGTCATCGCTCGCTAAAAATATATGACTTGTATTTTTTTAAAATTCTAGTCGCGTTTGCTCGAGTTGATTACTCGTTGTTGACCTTAAAAAAATTTAGGCAAACTCATTCCGGAATGAAGATTTTTGCAATGCAGTAAAAACGTTACCGAAGTTAGCCAGATTCAGAATATATTCTTTAGTTAATTCTATTTAATTTGCTCACTGAAATTAAAATTAATAGGAATATAATTTTAAGCCCTTTTTATACTTTTTGAAGCTATCATAAACTGATAGACGAAATTGTTTTTATTGAAATGGAATTTATGAAATTTCTCCAATGAAGTCAAAGCACTTACATTATACTACAAATTAAATCCTATAAGCTTAATTTCCAATTTATTGTTGATATAGATTGATATTATATATACGGATATATGTAATAATAATCCAAAATATTTCATACTTTATTCAATTCTCAAATAAAATGATCCAATGATTCCAAATGCAGCCAAAAATCCATGATTACGAATATCTACAGGTAAAAAAATTGTTACCAGAAAATCCATTCTTAAATTCTAAAAGCTAATAGTTGTTTTGTTGCTGTTGTTGTTAATTAATTGTTATTTACGAAATAAAAATTTAAAATTATTGAAATTTCTCGAAGGAGTCATTGCTTTTACAAAACAGTAGACAAATATTTGCTCATTTAAGTATTGTAATATATAGTATTATTAATAATTTTCTATAAATAACGCAAACAAGTTTTATATATTTATTTCGTCTAATTTATTTTGTCTAATTTATATGGATATGTATGTATGTATTTAGATTTATATGTGTATATGTAAATTTTTTTAAAGTTAATTTTTAGGTATTGATAACTAAGCGTAAATAAGCGTAATTTCGTAAAGAGCATAACGGTAAATTTTTCTTGATGTTCGTTAAGTTTTTTAACGGTAAATATACTGTCGAAATATGTATATACTGTTCATATGCTAAAAAATTCTAGTAAATATTTGCGGCTTATTTTTTAATGGAAACGCTTGACATTATCCATAGTATCGATGGTGTTATAACACATTACGATGATGGTATCGCAATGTTGTGATTGATACTCATATAACGATAAAAAGTATAGTATGTATCATACTTATCTACAAGAAAAATTGTGGTGGAAAAGATGTTTATTCAGATGATATTTTATTTTAACGACGAAACAATTAAAAGTTGTGTATTTGTTTTGTATATTTTACGTTGGCGTTTTTTTATGGATTTTATAAAATTAAAAAAAATTCTATTTCACTTTAAATTTCGGCTTTTATTAAATGTAGTTTATAAGAAACAAAGTTATAATTCCTACAGTAATATAACGAAGTACATATGTATGTGGGACCCATGGCCGTCCGCTTTGCGCACGGAAGGTTTTAAACATATGTATGTATAAATATAAAAATAAAAACGTGTATGAATGGGATAAATATATAGGAGAATATTCTTAAAAGACATTTGATTAACTATTAAAAAACATTTTTTCGACACTATAGTGTTTCGACACTTGTAAGTGTTAATTCAAGATTTTTTAAGACTCTCTATATATTCTACCTGATTACTCGTAGATAACATACATACCACGATTCTCGGCTGGCTTTTTTGAAAACCCTTTTTGATGGTTTCGTTTTTTGCTTTTTGAAATGTTCCCTTTTTACGCTTTTAACTTCATTAATGGCATTCAATAATTTATGTTTCTAAAATCTTACTTAAATCTTCTTCTTCGTAAACCGTTTTCAGGTTACACTTGAAGAACAAATGATTTGTGGCGCTTTGCAAACGCTCAATGAGGAAGCCTACGAAGATGTGGCCAGCAGTGACCGACCCAGTCAGCCGGGCCTATCCACAGGTGAGATGTCAGCTGCAGCCGCAGCCGCGACTGCACAACTGCATTTAGCACCTATTCGTGAATCATTGGAATTAGGTTCTCCATCCGATGAACGCAAAACTAACAATACCGTGCAATACGTCGCTACTCATAATAATTACAACAATTTAAGTAATCAAAACACTCATCGCCTCTATCACAATCATCATGCATGTATTGATGGCGTGCCTTCTGGGCAGCAGGGTGCGGGGTTGTTCGCGGAAGATGGTACTAATCGTGGTGGTGGTGGTGGCAGTAGTAGTGGTAGTAGTGATAGTAGTAACGATTTGTCCAATCATATTAATATCGATATTCCAATTTGTTTGGTAACTAACGACGGTAACATGTACAACATACGTCATGATCAGGTTGATGACACTAATGCAGTTTCGGTGCCCCACAATTTTGGAGTTGATAAACAAAATTCTGGCGCTATGTCTGGTTATGTGCCCGGAAGCTCACCTTCGCCTCTGACAAACGTAGTCATTATAACCAATGCAAATGCTGAACCCGATGTAATTGACACTACCTTATAGAGTTCTTCTGGCTGATTGATTGGCTGCTGATTTAGAGGCGTGGTAGGATGAAGATGAATGTGTTTCTAATCTCTAAAGTCTATTTGTCTTAACTGCCTTTGATAATCTGCCAAACATTGCCATGACAATGACCACAAACGAGAATATTATATCGAAATTTATAAAAGAAGTACCGATTTTTATACGCGTGTACTCGTACGTACGTAAGGAAAGAAAGAATGGAACGTTGTGAAACTTATTTTAAATTCACTTTTTAGAAAACTACAGCAAATATACTTTCCTTAGGTTTTAAATGCAAAAAAAATAAAAGACCAAAATAATTGAAGACCTAAACTAGACTTAACTATTGGAATCTTATGCGATTTGATAAAATTATTGCAATAAAATTGTAGTAAATTTTAAAAGATTTATATTAAATTCTAGAAATTTAGTAGAGTATATTAAGAATAGCAATATAAAGTACAGTGGATTTGTGTTTCAGCAAGACTTCGTTTGCTTTCGTAATTAAAATTCTATACAATTAATTACGTACATAATTAGAAACAATATAGAAAGTCAGCCTATAAAACTGATATATTTTACAAAATAAAATACATATTTTGGTTCTAAGCAAGCCTGAAATTATCTTTATCCTTAACCAATAAATAACTATTCTCATGCCTCTAATCAGCACATCCTAAAACTATGTCCAACTATTCACAAGTATTTCTAATCTTGTATCACATTTCACAGTACGCAAATATAATAATATATTTATGTATAATTGTTTTTTACAAGGTGCACTTTTCTTTTGAATGCCTTTTCTTAATTCTGAACTGAATGCATCTTTCTAAAATAACACTAGATTGCTGATTAACATTATAATTCATGTGTTTTAATGATTTTCTGATCTATTGACAATTGTTCTTTTTAAAAAATTGCTTAAAACTGTTAATTTTGCCTGATCTCTTACTAAATTTAAAGACACACATACATACATATATAAAAATCATACATCATTAAAGAACATGACAGAGAAATAATATACACAGAGAACAACATAACAAAAAAGGATCAAGAGACAATTATCTCTCATTAATTTACATATCATATAAACCGAAATTAGTTCTAGAATTAGAACATTGTGGAATAGTCTGTGGATTTTTTAAAAGACGAGAAATAGAATTTTATGGAATTCTTAAAAGGCGAAATGATAGTGTTCTCAATCATAATCAGGTCTCTTTCAATAAGGAAAAGACATGATGTTGCAGTAAAAAAAACAAGATATCAGATATATATAATATATATATATAATATATTTAATATATAATTTGACCTTAATGATAACTGAAGTAATAAATAACTTTCACAATTTCTCTTTTATGAACAAATTGTTTTTGGTTTTTCAAAAACATTGATATCATTATGATTTTAAAAAATTTATTTAAAAAAAAATCCATTTAGTACACTTAGAAAAGAAATCCTTTGTAATGCAAAAGATTTGTACCAGTTTCAAAATAGAATAATATGAAACTGACTCCACCGCAATAAATAAAATCTTTATATGTTACGACTGTATCTTTTTATATATACATATACAATACCACATTCATTTTGTAAGACGGCAATCTAATTCTACGTATGTATTGAAATAATTCGGGTTTAATAAATTCCAATTCCAATGTTTGTAGTCGCACATTTTTGGGATTACCTTTTGATAATGCAAGATCATGAATCTGTTGCATTAAACATTTAAATATATTGTTTCTGGTTTCATTTTATTCTCCAAATTCTTATAACAATAAATTTTAATAATAATAATTACACGGGTCATCAAAATTGTGCTAATCTTTTAAACCAGAAATAAGTCTAAATAATTTTGATGAGCTCACACCGAATCTAAACCCAACTGTTAATATGCGAAAAACACGTGAAGACCTAACAAAAGAAACAAATCAGATTCCGGCACTAAAGTGTCCGAGGTTATTAAGAATTTTATTATTGCTAATTATGAAGTTTTTTGCTGAAATTTTGAATAAAAAATTAACATTAAGACCAGGATATCTCGAAACTCGAATGCCTGCTAGATGAACCTAACGGTTTCAAGAAATTTGGAGATCAGATTCGAATTTAGTACGTTAAATTTCGTTAAACTTCATAAATATATGTATATATATTTATTCTGCATTATGACCTTTTTTGTTTTAAAATGTTGTTGGCCTGGGTTATATGTTTTTTTTTGTGTTTTTATGTGTTTGAGTGCAGTGTTTTTAACGAGCTTCCCAGTTTCAAAGCATTTGCAATTCACCATTCTTTTTCTAAAAATACGCATTTTATTCTCATTAAAATTCTTTATATAACTTATGTTAATTATAACTTAAAAATTTGGCTTTTGCTGTCAGTAAAAGTGAAAGCGTATAGGTCCATTTTTAATATTTATTTGTAAAAGAACTATAACAAATAATACAATTTTTGCAAAAGACAATACCTTCATGTTTCTTCCTTAATTTTAAATATTTTAATAAGAATAATACAAAAATAAAAAAGTAAATTTATCGTTTAAATGATATAGATACATACGAGTAAATATATATTTTAGGATAATATGAGTAAGATATGGAAGTATAAAATAATAGCTTGTAGTTGTATATAAAATTTGTATATACCTTTCAACGAAATTAAACTAAACCAATAAACGCAATTTTGAAAAAAAAAAACATTAATGGATTTATTGTATATTGCTTTCGTAAAAAACGCCCCTCTCATTTCTCATTGCATTATTTCATCTTCTTTTACGACGTAGTGCAAGAATTTAAAGATTATGGAAATTAATTTGAACTTTTAATCTACAAAACACCACAAAAAAAAATTCTTTCCTAAAGTATGACTATATGAATGATTCCTAAATTTATAATTTTAACCTTTTATTTCAAAGAAGTTGTGATATTTCTGCCGTTCTCGAGATATAATGATTCAACTCTAAACTACAATTTTCAATATAATGAAATTCCGACTAATAGTGTTTTTTCTAATTATACTTTTTTAATGATTAAGATCTTGTAATGACTCAAAAGACAATTGTAAAGTAATAGAATTGCAATCTAAAAAACCTCTCAAAGATAATTACTAAACATATTAATTACCTTTGCACTTTTTACACTAAAAATAAAAATGATATTACTTTAGATACAACATAATTGTACTTGGATATTCTTAAATATTTCAGGCGACGGATTGCAGGGAGTAAGCAACACCGTCATGCTGTCTGCCCCCGCTCTTGGCGGCAATATGTTAAACCCAAATTGTTCCACAACTTCGCCAGTGCCGCAGAGGCGTGACTCCATTCTTAAGCAACAGGGTAGCACAAAGACGGACAAGCGTGTCTCTATTAAATCAACCAGCACCAACAAACCATTACTAAATATTGAATTTATATCCGAAAAACCAACACATGGCCCTAAAAGTGGCTCTGAAAAGCGTCTTCAACGACCGCCCTCAGGTGAGAATGAATTTATTTTTTTAAATATGTTATCAGCTTTCTTCATGACTAACGAAAATAAAATCGACCTCAAGGACCACGCCCCGCATCACTGGTTATAACTCAAAATGACAAAGTTTCACAATTTAAACTTGTACGTTCTTCGTCGGTGGACTATGACGACATCGAAGGGCAGAATAATATTAAGAAGAACGCAAATATTCGCTCCTTGGCGGAACAGTTGCCGGAGGATGAATCGGCGCCGTTAGTCTTTACAGTGCACAAATGATGTTTAGTCTATTGCCAAATGATTGGCATATGCTGCTCTTCGATTTTGGAATATACTCGTATTTATTGTTATTAAGCCCATTCGCCAGAGAATCGATCTTGTGTGATAATGCAAAAACCGCTTTTTTAACCTGAGAAGCTGTTATACAAGATACTTATTTGTTGAATGCTAAATAGCCATTATTTGTCATTTATACATACATATGTATTTACTATATAGGCGTGAATATATTTTTATTATTATATTTATTTATTAGAGAATTTAATAAGATGTCTTCATAGGTTACAATAAAAGAAATTGTAGAACTTTGTGCAGCAAATATGATGGAGTACTTATGAAGAAAAAATAAAGATATATTTGTAGAATCCAAAAAATCATAAAAAAGTCAATCAACGAGTACTTAAATTATACTAATTAACTATGTTACATGTAGTATATTTGTGTCTATATAATTATTAGTAATTTATAAAGATTTGAAAAGAAAATACAAAAATCCGAATTTAAATAATTAAAAGAATTAATGGAAAATGGAGCTTAAATTAGAAAAGCTGGAAATTAAAATGAAATTAAAAACAGGTCTTTTGGGATTATTTATACCTTACTTATACCGCATTCGAACACTTTCTACGTATATAATTTTTTTTTTTTATTATGGTACAAAATATTAATGGAATATTTTAAAAATTAAAATGGGATTTAGCATTGCTTTTGGGAGCAAATTATATTTCGTGATGGCAACTGTTGAAATGCGGAAAAGCTTTCTAAACACGAGAAGCTCTCAACGCACACACACCAAATAAAACCGGCGAAATTGAAGCAAACAAAGTAAATACAAAAGAACAAAAACAAATTTGTTTACGATGTGACCTCAACGATCACATAATAAGTCTTTGTGATGGCCAATGTTTATTTGCCGGCCGGAACGGGTACGGATACGTGTAAACAAACAACAATAAACAACTTAATTAACGCTTTCGCATAGATTCGTTTTGTGAGCGTGTGTGTATGTGGTTTTGGGTATGCATTTGCTGTTTGTTGTGGGTTGGTTGCGCGGTTGAATAAAAGAGAATATGTATCAAAATAGTTTTCAAAATAAAAGCTATCGAAAGCTAATGCTTGCTGCTTACAAATCAGCTGTTTGGCATCGTTAAGAGGTCACCTTGAAGCCTATTGAAATTAATAAACTTTTCAGTGCTTTGCATTTAGTTTGAAGATTTCAAAGGTAAAGTTTGCGATTGAAGTGAAAATTTAATTTTATTCAATATATTATTTAACCGTTTTCGCTGAAAGTGTTACAAGCAAGTGCTCGAGCCTTATTAATTATACTTTTCCGTTAATAGAAGAAGGTCCGTTCTAAAAGATGATAGAAAAATAAGGCGTGTATCTGAAAAATACTACAACCTATAATTTTAAAAATATATATAATTTCGTAGCGTGAATGTTTCGGTCTGTTGTTCCAAAGACGCTTGAATATATTTAATTTTTTTGAATTGTATTAATATATACAATTTAGTTAGCAGATTTATTGCGGAGACTTATTGCACAGTTTTTGTGCAATTTTTATGTACCATGTAGATACTTATTTTTGTAGTATAAATACAATAAATTTTCAAATAGTTTTCAAAAGTGTTACGAAAACAATTCGTAATTGGGACTCCATTAACAAACAAATTGTTGTTGCTTCTGTACGTACATTGTTCGTAAAATGAATAAAATTATATACCAGAGCGCTAGTGAGTAAGTGTTTATATTTCGTGGTCTCTAGAACCCAAATAAACGTAAAAGCAGAAAATGAGCAAAAATATATAACTCTTCGACAGATTTGTAGAGCATTCCAAAAGGCTTTAGGTTTATTTTGATTTTGATTTAGTGGGGATCAAAAATTTTAATTATTTTCCCCCCGTTTTTTCAATTCGAATTAATTTTTTTTTAAAAATCATCTCCCGCCTAAATGTTCTGCGGAGCATCCTGTACATTAATATCAATATAAATACCATTACAGTAGAAAAATCTTATAATAAAAAGTGAAAAATGTTTTTGATTAATGACATTATCAAGCCGTCGTCTTAATTCTGTAAAATCTTATTTTTAATATATTATTATAAACTAAATACTAATTTTTATTAGGTATACTAAGATCTAAGTACATATACCATTATATACGAATATATTCATATTTGTCGTATACATATATCTGTACTTATATACATAGTTAGAAAATGGTAAGTAAAGTTTAACAATTCAATTTCCAAAAACCGTCTTATCGATCACGTATCGAGTGATCCTACGATTAATTCACCCCCAACGAAAAATCACTGAACTTCCGCACATCTTTTTGCTTCAAAGGCCAATAGCATCGCATGCACTCTTAAATGTTGCTGCTGCTGGCAACAGAAATTGCACACAACATAATGTTATATAAAAATAATAAAAAGTAAACATATCGAAAAGTAAACACTCTATAAATAACTCAATAGCTTTTCATTCGAGCGAAACTAAGAGTATCAATCTTTGAACTACGAAGTAAATAAATTAGATTGTTTATGCATATGATGAATATAATAATGATAATGATAATGATGTAAACGATTTAGCCTTAGGACTGAGATTTGCATTCTTCAATGATCACCATAAAGCTGTGGCGAGTCACCCTGTGTATTTGAGACTCTCCGCAGGCTTCTATCAATTTACTTATCATTTCAAAACAATAAAGAAACAGAGGCTGAACATCGAGAGATTATATTTAGCTTGTGCCTCAAATGCACTCCAGACGAAACCACAAGAGACACTTATCTTCGCGGTACAGGCAAATTATAAGCAACCATAAGAAGGATCAGTTTCAAATTCATTTAGAAAATATTACTTCTTACAAAAAATGTCTGAATATCGTTTAAAAACGAATACATATATTGTATAACGTGAATAACAGCACATAAAACAATCCATATTAAAAACTTTTAAATAAGTGAAAAAACGTAAGCACTGCCAAAATGCTAGAGGAGACATTTGATCGATTGTACGATGCCACCAAACGGAATTTTCGAATTTTTTTACGTATGCTTCACCGATTTTGTGTCTCTCGCTGGATTATCGATTTCTACTTTCGATTGACAACCGATGTTAGTAGTGCAGATCGACGACAGCGGCAGCAGCTCGATCAAGAGCCAGTGCAGGGCGGTAACAACAGTCCTACAGAAGCTGACGACAGCAGCGGTAACGACGAAAGCGACAGGAGCGCCGAAAGCGAGGGTGATAGGAATAGTAATAAAAACGGCGACAGCGGTAGTATCATCGTAACTGAAGAAATGGGGAAGTCCTCATCGAAACCAGCAAGGGAGGAGGAGGAGGTATGTTGGAGATCCGTCGTCACTAGTAGATCCTTCTTCTCCTTTCAGTGTCTAAGAAATCGAACGTATATATTTTCTTGAAGTCTTACATAGTCGAACAAAAAAATTTCATACTCGTACATAGTAATTAAAAATATACAGTACTCATATGTACATATTTTGTTTTATTATTTAACAAAAATGCATATATATGTACATCATCAAAATTGCAATTTGTAAAAAATTCTCTCATATTATATACTAATTACACAGTAACCGTTAGAGTTAGACAACGTCGATGGAAGTACACTGATGAAAAATCAAACAACTAAGAATTGATAAAGAAAAGCAATAATTCCACGTTATATACATTTATATTTTTATTTTCAAAATGCAGCAAACATTGTTCTATGCATATTATTTCTTGATTATTCGTGAACTAACCTTTGCCAATGATCCTGCACTGATCTGTTATGATTCTGATTTGATTGCGACGACAAATACACATAATCATTATAACTTTTTAGGACAAGTGATATCTCGAAGCGTATATTAAACCTTCCTTGTTCGACATCAAGTGTAATTTTCGAACTGAGTTTTATGTGTATATTAAATAATAATTATATTAATATTAAATTATAATAGAATAATAGTTAAAATGTATTTGGGTTTTAGACAGTCTTATAAATACATATATTGTGCACAGTTTATATGCTATAATTTCTTATTTATTATAACACTAGTATTGAAAAATTTTTAATTAACCTGAAAAAATCTGTACGTACATATGTTAAAACTGTTCAAGAAAATCTCCCTACAAGAAAATCTCAAAACACCAAAATTATTAAATGGCAATCTATCTACATACATAAAATTTATAGAATTAGTTAAATAATTAATCATTTGCGTATATATGTATGTATACGACACGAACAATGGTGGTCTTTCTTATTGAATTTTTAATTTTTTTTTTTAAACTTTTATTTTTTGTAGTTAGGGAAAGAAACGCTTTATAAACATAAATAAACGCTTTCTTTCTATAAAGAAAGAAAGAAAGTCTTTCTCATTAAATTTTTAAACGTTTCTTTAACTATAAAAGAGACTTCTCATCTCAAAAAAGACTTCAATAGAATGCGCCTACATTTTATTACAATAATTTCTCTTGTTTTAAGTACTTTTGTGTTACTAATTTTTATTAATTAATGTGAGAATTAATGTAGTCGATGTGGTCCGACTATAGTTGAGAACGAAAATGTTTGTGTACTGTTTAATCCGAGCACTTACTGTCTGTAGCACTAGATCAGCAGCATGTTGTGGTGTTCTTTCTTCATGTTATCGTATTTCCTACTTCTTTTTGATTTTTGTTTCAACATCCACAGGAGTTTACAATGATCACTGAAATTCTCAGCATACCCATTCGTGCTGGATCACAAGCTGAGAACGTACTTTATCGTGTAAAGCATGGCTCTATACTGCGTGTATATCCTGATGCTGCACTCTTGGGCAAAGAAATCATACTCTACACAAACTATCCAGGCGATGGTATGGTATTTTTTAACATTAACCTTAAGTTAAGGAGTATCTTAATGAGCTTTCTTTATTACAGACAATAAATTCAAACGTACCGATTATAGAATACTCACTTGGAAGCTGAAGGACGGCAGAATATTTACCTCCAAAACGCATCCTCATATACACGTCGTTGATACCGATGTGTACACTGAAGTAAAAATGAATTTGTCTGGTACCTTTCGATTTTATTTTCGCTACAACGAAAGGTCGGTAATAATACCGTCTATAATAACTGCGCAATTTTAATTTGTCCTTATTCTTTTGTAGTGCCAGTCCACAAGCAAATGGTTCTCTCTATGTACAGGTTGAGCCCACATTGCGAGTAGGTCCTGCTAATGCTAAGACCGTAATTCCACTTGATTCCATTCGTTGCCAAACGGTTCTCACAAAATTACTCGGAAAAATCGACTCATGGGAGAAAAAGTTACGTGTGGCAAAGGAGTCCGGATACAATGTTATACATTTCACGCCTATACAGCAGTTGGGCTGCTCGCAGTCGGCCTACTCGCTGCGCAACCAGCTAAAAGTTAATCCGAAATTTGCCACAAATGAAAATGGTCAGATCGAGTTCGAAGATGTAGAGAATATAATAAAAAAGTGCCGCGAAGAATGGAGTGTAAGACTTTAGAACACTTTCAGTAAATGAATGAATGTATACTCCGGTTTGTTGTCCAATTTCAGGTGGCTTCCATCTGCGACATTGTGCTCAATCATACTGCTAACGAGTCAGACTGGTTGCGCGAGCGTCCGGATGCAACTTATTCCTGTTACACCTGTCCTTACCTCCGGCCGGCATTTCTGCTTGATGCTGTGCTCGTTAAATGTGGCAGCGACGTCGCCGACGGCTTTCTGGAGCATGTTGGTGTGCCGCCGGTCGTTGAAAAGGAGGCTCACTTACAAGCTCTTAAATATCAGCTGCATGAGGTGTACCTGCCAAAGGTGAATATCCACGAACTCTATCAGTGTAATGTGATGAAATGCGTCAATGAGTTCATGCAAGAAGTGCGTAAGCGTGAAGCGCCCAAGAATGTTGCAAAGAAGTCACGTTTCCAGGAGATTCAGTTGATAGCCGACAAAGGTTACCGGCGCTTTGGCGCTAAGATCGATTTGGATTTGGCTTTAGAGATATTCAATGCCTTCCACGCCAGTTGCTTCGATGAGGAGTCTCGTATTCGCAAGTGTGCCGAGACATTTCGGGACCGTCTTGAAGTTCTTAACGAGGAGGTACGTAAAGAGATCCAAGGTTATTTGAATCAAGCGATTGAGAATTGTTTATCGGGTATACGTTATGAGCGTGTACAAGAAAATGGCCTCCTGAGACGGACCATTACCGAGAAGTATCCTCTGTTTATGCAATACTTTACGCACGTTGTTGCGTTTGGTCGCACGCTACTCGAAATCGAGGAGGGCATGTATGACGACATGGGCAAGTTCTTCATGGCTCATAACGGTTGGGTTATGGGCTCGAGTGATCCCCTGAAGGATTTCGCCGAGGAACAACCGGGTCGTGCCAATGTCTACTTGAAGCGAGAGCTCATTGCTTGGGGAGATAGTGTGAAGTTGCGTTATGGGAGAGAGCCCGCCGATAGTCCCTATCTCTGGGAGCACATGACGAAGTATGTGCAAACTACTGCTCGGATTTTCGATGGTGTACGTTTGGACAATTGTCATTCAACGCCGCTGCATGTGGCCGAGTATCTGTTGGATGCCGCCAGAGAGGTCAATCCGGATTTGTATGTGGTGGCAGAGCTCTTCACCAACTCCGATGCCACCGATAATGTGTTCGTCAATCGTCTGGGCATAACTTCGCTCATACGCGAGGCACAGTCAGCTTGGGATGCGCACGAAGAGGGTCGCTTGGTATATCGCTATGGCGGAGAGCCGGTTGGCGCCTTCTATACCAGTCCGAAACGTGACCTGGCGCCTAGTATTGCTCATGCCCTCTTTATGGATTTAACACACGATAATCCGTCACCGGTGGAGAAACGCTCTGTTTATGATTTACTGCCGTCGGCGGCTTTGGTGGCGATGGCTTGCTGCGCCACTGGCAGCAATCGTGGCTATGATGAGCTTGTACCGCATCATGTAAGACTATGCCTTATACAATTTATACTAGTATGAATAACAAACATATTACTCACTTTTTTAGATTCATGTTGTGGACGAAATCCGTCCGTATAATGAATGGAGCAAAGGTGTAGACCTCAAAAGCGGTATTGTAGCCGCAAAACGTGCTTTAAACCTTCTACACGGCCAACTTGCTGAGGAAGGTTTCTGCCAGGTGTACGTTGATCAAATGGATCCGAATGTAGTCGCTGTCACACGCCATTCTCCGCGGACCCACGAAAGCGTCATACTGGTGGCTCACACCGCTTTCAGTTATCCGTATCCGAAAGCCGGTCCCACCGCTGTGCGTCCACTTCGCTTCGAGGGCTCCTTGGATGAGATCGTACTGGAGGCCGAGATGTGCATGACCGGTGACAAACCTTTCGACCGTCCTGCTCCTTTTGAGAAGGCTGAAGAGGCCATCAACGGGTACTCCCAGTTTGAGCTGAGTCTGCGCGAGCACATTTCGCTGGAAAAGTCGAAAATCTTTGCATCCGAATATACCATTGATGGAAATGTGACACAGCTCAACTTTGAGAGATTGCGACCTGGTTCTGTTGTTGCAGTAAGGTTGGTTAGCGTTTCTTATTCCGCTGATAATAAATTTGTCCGCGGTACCTTAAAGAACATTCTCCTCCTAGAGTTTCCCTCCATTCGGTACCTCGCCCAACGCTCGAGGAATTACAGAATACTTGCAAGTCTCTACAATTGGAAGCTGGCGATGCACATAATAAGGTCAGCGAAATAGCTTACGCAATGGACTTGGTCGATATAAATCGCGCGTTATTCATGTGCGACCAAGAAGAGCGCGATATGGGTCACGGTGGCGCTGCATATGACATACCTGGATACGGACCGACTGTTTATTGTGGTCTTCAAGGTTTCATTTCAGTCCTGACCGAGATTACTCCTCGCCATGACTTGGGGCATCCGCTGTGCAATAACTTACGTTTGGGAAACTGGATGATGGGTAAGTTATGATGGATAAGTTACCTAATTTTTTATGAGAAAACAATGAGGAGGAAACTGATGAGGAAACAATATAAAAAATACTTTTTTGGAATACTTCATAACTTTCTATTCTCTTCTTCCCATACAGATTATATTACCAACCGTTTATCCCACTACGACGGCACTATGAGGCTCTCCGAATGGTTCAGGTCATCTTTTCAGCTCTTGAAGAGCATACCCCGCTATTTGATACCATGTTACTTTGACACCATCGTAAGCGGCGTCTACAACATACTGATTAGACATGCCTGTACCTTAATGCCAGAGTAAGTTTTACTTACTCGACTCGTCTGGTGATCGCAGATGACAGACAACTTAATAATGCGTTGTGTGTGCTTGCAGGTGCATTCATCATGGTCATAATTTTCCACAATCGCTTGCTTTGGCCTCACTGCAGTTTCTGTCAGTTTGCAAAAGCGCTAACATGCCTCATTTAAGTCCATTGATTAACCCACCACCGCCGCCAAAACACATGGTTACACTGTCCGCCGGACTGCCGCACTTCTCCACCGGTTATATGCGTTGCTGGGGACGTGACACATTCATCGCATTGCGCGGACTCATGCTCTTGACGGGACGTTTCGATGAAGCTCGTTATATTATACTCGGATTTGGGCAGTGCCTGCGTCACGGCCTCATACCAAATCTGCTGGACAATGGTACGAAGCCTCGCTATAACTGCCGCGATGCTGTGTGGTGGTGGTTACATAGTATTAAGCAGTACGTTGAGGAGGCACCCGATGGCAATGAGATATTGCAAGACAAGGTGTCTCGCATATTTCCAATGGATGACAGTGAAGCCATGCCCTCAGGATTTTTCGACCAGCCTCTACTCGCAGTCATTATGGAGGCACTGGAGGTGCATTTCCAAGGCTTACAATATCGTGAACGTAATGCTGGTCCTGAAATCGACGCTCACATGACGGACAGAGGTTTCAATAATCAGATCGGTGTGAATCCGGAAACTGGATTTGTGTTCGGTGGCAACTCTGCGAACGCCGGAACCTGGATGGACAAAATGGGCTCATCCGAGAAGGCGGGTAATCGTGGTCGCCCTTCCACACCGCGAGATGGCTCAGCAGTGGAATTGGTTGGTCTGCAAATGGCAGTGTTACGATTTTTACAAGACTTGAGTGCCAAAGCTGTAATACCACATAATTCTGTGACGCGAAAAGGTCCAAATGGTGAGATTTCGACAACTCACTTTCAATTGATGTAGCCTTCTTAACTCCGCTCCTGATTGGTTATTTAGGACAAACTACCACCTGGACGTGGGAAGAATGGGCTGATCGCATTAAGGCCAACTTTGAGAAGTGTTTCTTCGTTAGCGAGGAAGAGAAAGCCCCATTGGCCAATAAGAAGAATATCTACAAGGACAGTTACGGCGCTTCTCAGGGCTGGACTGATTATCAGCTGCGTTGTAACTTTCCCGTCGCCATGGTTGTGGCGCCCGAGTTGTTCAATCCGCTGTCTGCGTGGCAGGCTTTGGAAATGGCAGGGACAACACTGCTGGGTCCGCTCGGGATGAAAACGCTCGATCCTGACGATTGGAATTATCGCGGCATTTACGACAACAGCAACGATTCTACCGATGCCACTGTGGCGCATGGCGCTAACTATCATCAAGGACCGGAGTGGGTATGGCCCATGGGTTATTACTTAAGAGCACGTTTGACATTCGCCAGAAAATGTGGATTTTTACCAGAAACAATTGCTGAAACTTGGTAAGATCGAAGAGGAGTTGGCAAATGTATATTTATTTAGACGTTTTTATACCCTTTAGGGCTATTTTGAGAGCACATTTGAAAGAAATGCAAACATCGCATTGGCGTGGGCTGCCCGAATTAACGAACGCAAATGGCGCCTTTTGTGAGGGCTCTTGCCCAACACAGGCCTGGAGTGTGGCAACGATCATGGAGGTATGCCGGAATGAAATTGAAACCTTTAAAAAGCATATTCATTTCTCCTCCTCTTCAGGTTTTACACGAACTTCACGAAGTGGGCGGCGATGCCTGATGCGAAGGACTTGTTGCTCTGATATAATTGTCTACGATTTACATACTTGTGATTTCATCGAATTGCGCTTGGTCTATTGTTTTTAATTATGTTGTCCAAAATTTTTTTTATTATGTTTAACGAATATTTTCGCAAAATTTACGCCCCTTACAATTATTATTTGTTTACAATTTTCTGTTTCTTTTTATTTCCAATATTAAAATTGTTACAATTCACCACGAATTTTTACTTGTAACTTTGCGATAAGTTTCAAAACTTTCTACACTTCCACGAACCTCCAGAGCAGCCAACCGCACACAAGTACTCGATTTACATTTTAGTACGTTTTGGGAGCTGTCTGAACAGCCTGAGCTGGACTCATGCTAATGCTAAGAATAGTAACTGTTCCTCCACATACGCATATCTGAATTTCTGGGCGGATTTATACGCCTTGGCGTCTCATTTTGAATGGCATGTGAACTAAATTTGGCATTCCGAGACTTTTCAAGTTTATCGTGTGGATGTTCAGAGGCGCGACTTTGATATTCCTCCATAGGCTGTCGCTCATAATAGAATTCTGTGTGACGCCGACGAGGATAGATCTCCATGTTTGTAGTAGTTCCGAAACAATTCTATAAAACAACACGTTTCTTAATGTTCTCCGGAAAAATTGGCGTCTGCTCGCAAAAACACTTACCTCGCCGCTGAGAGGATTTAAAGACGGAATGGAGTTTTGATTTAGTGACGAAAGTGAATGGTTACTAAAAAACTGTGCGAAATTTGTTATTAAAGACAAAAGTAAACTTTTCTCTTCATAGAGGAGTTGTAAAGTAATGCTTACATTTAAGTTGAACATCTTTTTTCCAAAAGTAAGGATTATCAAAATCAGTAAATAGAAAATTTGTTTGAAAGGCAAGCAAAAATTTAAAAATTTTCTACCAAAATTAATTTTTTGTGACATTTTTTACCGTGATTTGTACGTTAGTGAAGAAATTCTATTTATATAAAAAAGGGGAGAACCAACGAAGGTTTCTGTTCGAGCACCATCGTATGGGACAGCATGAATTGATATATTAGACTAGTGTCAATATAATAAACTCTAGTACCTTGCATTAATCCAGCAATCATGACTTTGCGCTTCTTTTAATTTAATTTTATGTTACTTTTTAAAGACTATGCATAAAAACAGCCAAAATATTAGAACATAAAAACCATTTTAACAAATTCTTAATTATGCAAGGTACAAAAATCTAAGACCGCTTTTATAGAAATTACTTTTTGAAATTTGTATACTGTGTAATTTATAACGTCGGTAATTTTAAATGAATTAACAAACTTTTATAGAAACACTAGTACTAGTTTATTTTAGTTCAGTTAATGTACAACATGAATTTATATAAAAGTTTTGGAGATTTATAAAACGGTAGTCTATTAATTCTACTTGTTGGTCTCTCGCAATGTATTAAATTTACATTATAAATATTAAAAACTATTAACTATTTACACATAGAAAAGATTTAATTCGTATCCTACCGCATAACACGTAACACATTTCAGGAACCTTCACAGGTGACTAAAGAAGTTCTAATCTATTCTCCCGTAAAAAATAATGGACTTATGCCCACAGTGATGGACGTGACGTACTCAATGGTTCAGCGCTTGGTGGTTTCATCATCAACAGACTTTAGTTCTCTACCAAATTTTAAATTCACAGCATTATTGACCCCAGCCGCTAGCAATAAATGTTTGTTTGGCATGTTTACAGCCCGTAGATCATCACACCTTTCCATTTCTTTTAAACTCACAGCATCAATGATTTGATGGTTGGAACGTTTAGCACGTTCTCTCTGCTCTTTAGCGGGGAGAGCCGGTGCCGCATTGCTTGTTAAGGTATTTTCCAAATGCTCCGATCGCGCTTGTAGTAAATCTCTGTGTATTAAATCGATCTTTTTCTGAGCAGTTTCATTATCCTTGTTCGCAGCAATATTGATTTGAGTCGCCCCTTTTGGTGCTACTTTTAATTTCTCATTTTCACTTTTAGTCGCCATCATAAAGTCTTTTGATTGCTGCTGCCGCTGCTCCTTCTCAACCTTTAATTCTTGTTCCTTTAAATCTGCACCTGCTGCACCTGGCTTCAATGTTGCGACGTCTCTTTCCTGTGTTATCGCATCCCTTATATATGTTTCGTCTTTACTTTTTGAAAGTGACCCATTTACTAACAATGGCAAAGGTACTGCTAAATACTGTTGCTCAAATTTTCCCGAATTTCGAATACTTTCACTGCGATTTGGTTTCTTAGAAGAAACTGCATCTGAAATTTTGTTCAAAGTAGCCGACCTGTTTGTACCACTGTTTGCGTTTGCCTTCTTCTCCTCCGCTATCATGCTTACAACTGAATCCTTTGAATTTTCCATAGATTCCTGCAGCGCATCCCTCTCGATTTGTTTGCTCTCAGTTTTTCTTTCTTCCTTATTACGTTGTTTTACGTCTCGTTCAATTTGATTTACTTTTTCCACGACTGCATCCAATTTCTCGACTACCAAATTCTGAGTCTCTTCATTTTGTTTGGCTAATTCTTCCTTGAGCTCGCCAACGGTACGCTGCAACAGTTCTTTGGCTTTTTTCAGCTCATTCTGCGTCTTTTTCAACTCTTCGTTTGCTTTAGATTTTTCATCATTCCTTATTTCTTCGGCTGTGATTTCTTCATCCTTATTGATGGCGTCCTTGTTAATGGTTTGTGGTTTAAGCGCTTGATCTTTGATCTTGGCGTGCTCCTTAAATGAATCATGTGGTGGCATTGTTGTGTTCACCGCTAACGAATTCACGCCAGGCTTGTTTTCCGTTTGTAACTTGGCCGGTGGAAAATCCGAGACGATTTTTTCCTTCTCCGGTGGGGCATGTTTTTCATCAATAGGAAGCAGTGGTGGTGGTGGTGGAGTGGAAAACGGTAGTTTCTTAACGTTTTCTATCTTTTCCGGATTTGCCAATTTTTCTCGAGCACTTTTCAATTTCTCTATTTCTTCTATTCCTAAGACTTCTACTGGTTTGTTAAACTTCTCTGATAATTTTATTGAAACATCTTTGTGAGTTTGACTCAAATTTTTGTGATCCACCGATTCTTTATCATCCACTTTGAATTTGACTGCTGGAAGCGTTGATAGAGTGACCAGGATTTCTTCTGCCTTTGCTGGCGGTACTGCTAAGTGGGCTCCAGAATGTTTCGCATCGATGGCGCTTAGATTGGCATAGGTACCCAAAATCATTAAACAAAAGCCGCTAACTAGAATAAAGTGGGCGAACATGCGTTCGGTGGAGTCTTTTTGTACTATCTTACGATAACAAGAAGCTGGAAACATAATGCATATGGCAACACCGATTGTCGAGCCGACTAAACCGATAACTAGTTCAACCGATGGTATCATCAGGGCGACACAGAGAGCAAATCCGACAATGAATATAGTTATGGCTTTAAAGCGTGACTCCGGTATGTAACCACTAGCATCGGTGTGCCCCTGACATAAGAAAAAAATAAATTAAGCGGTAAGGATGCCATTAATTTTAACCAATTTCAGTTTCTTTAAGGTTTTAAAATGTACCTTTCGATAGAGCAACGAATATATGCTGGCACGGCATGGAAAAATGACCAGTGGAAAACTGAATGCCACCGATAAAACAAATCCAACCTTAATTACGTCACTGCCAAATGATTCCGACAAATTCATTAGAATGTTACCTGAAGGAAGATCGTAACAAAGGCACTCTTCTCTTTCGTCTCTTTCAACTGACCTGAAAATGTTTGTGTACAAAAAGCCACATAACCGAAGAATCCTACAGCTATATAAACGCATGTACAAATCCAAGTGGCATGTCTTACGATGCCGTTTAGCTTGTCCAGACTTTGGTTATTGATGCTTTCGAAAACTTCAAAAAGTTGCCTATAATTGAAATGATTTCATAGAATTATCTATAAAGAAACGAGATCAGATCTTCGGTGGCGTATTTAGATTTAGGTTTTGGGAGGGATCAAGACCGTACATTTTGAAAGACATTTTTTATAACATTTCTAAAATATTTTTTTTACATTTTTCTCTTTTAAAAAAATCTTGGACGCCTCTCAAATAAATTTTCAAGAAAACACTAAATTTTTCCTTTTTATTTCATGAAAATCCTCTCTAAACACGCCCCTGATTTATCACTAATCAATGGTACTCGCATATCTTACATTTGACATGATAGTGCCATACTAAAAATGGGCAAACATTGCAGAATGCCTCCGGGTTGCCAGTAGACCACCTCTTTGGACCAATCTCCTGTAATAATGTGTTCTGCCGACTCTAACACAATCTTTACGACTAAACAGACGTAGAAACCAATCGAAGCTGTGCACACGGTAGCCAGACTGTCAACGTTTTTTAGCATTCCCAGCGGCAGAATACAAACCAATGTAACAGCAATCATGATTAATGTCCGCAAGTGTAAATGACCTCCATCCAGGGAGAGGATTTTCGTAACAATTTGCGGACCCAAATCGCCCACAACGACGAAGTATGTAATACATGTCCCTAACAAATATCCTATTATACACAGCTCGACCAGGAGCTTACCTGAGGTGCCGAAGGCATGAAAGCCTGCGATGAAAATATAAATCATAATGTAACGAAAAGGTGTGGACAAGGATATTATATTGTCTTACCGAGAAATTCATAACTTTTCCGACGTGTCAGCAGTGAGCACTTTATGAGATAATGACAACTGATGCGTGTAATCCAATTGCTGGCGATTAAGAGTAGAGTTGCTAAAATTATACCACACTTTAAAATAAAATAGATAGGAATACATTAGTTAGATTTAACCATATTTTGACTTAACATCTATTAAATACTTGTAAGCGTTACATTCCAATTTAAGCGCAAAGACTACAACAGCGAAATAAGCAGTATAGATAAAGGTTTCTTAAACTGTGGACGAAGGATTCACAAGGGCTAAGATTGCAACGATTACCCACCTTTTGGAAGCAAAACGGCATGGCCAAAATGCCGACACCAATGATGCCATTGGCCAATGTCATGACATGAGCGGAATGCGCGATCATTTTTACAGCGACTACGAACAACAAACAAGCAAACGAATTGCAAAAGATGTAAAGATTTCTCTCTTTCCTTCAGTTTATTTCGCGCACTATCGCTGATAGTTTGTGGTTAACATAAATTGCAGAATTACGACAGCTGAACCATGAAAAAGCCGGAACAGATTTTTCTTAAAATGAAAATACAATTTATTAGCGTGTTAAGTTAAATAATTTGACAAAAATAATTTCATTGCAAGATTTTCAATACAAGAAAGAAGTGATTCTTGTCGATTCTACTTTGTTTTTTTTTTCGACATTGGTTCTAAAAACCGATTTCTAAACTGTGAAAGTGATTAGAAACGATGGCTTCGACCCTGTCGTTGAGTAGCGAACGATATCGGTTATTCATCGAAGGAAAAATGCTTCAAAATCGCTCTCATCTCTCTCATTGGATCACTTCGTTCGTTTACTGAAAATGAAAAAATTTCAAACGAAAATTACAAAGTAGAATCGACAAGATTTCACTTCGTTCTTGTATTAAAAATCTTGCAATAATGGTTGCATTCAGAGCGGTCCAGCTGTGTTGGCTTTTTCTTGTTAGCATAAATCATGTGCTTAAAATACGTTTGCTGAGTCTTTGCTGATAAACAACACCATTTAAACAACAACAACACTTCATTGCCAAATTCCACGTTGCCGCCACACGAGAAGTAAACAAAACACTGAAAATGAGTGACAGAGAAGAAAGTTCTAAACAGATCCAGCATACAAATTTTTGGCTAAAAAAAATGGCGAATGCTTTGTCAGCCCTTCTGACCTTTCTACCCCCTCAGAAAAAAATTCAGCAAAAAGCCAACATGGCTTGACCGTTCTGAATGGAACCAATGAAACTTTTCGACATATGCGCACATGTCAAATTAAGGGGGTTTTCCTGAACACCCGGGACTTGAAGGCCCAGGAGTGACTAGCGAGTCCTATAAGTAAAAACATACATATTCCAAACGTATGGGATGGTTTTACGTAAGGTTTTTTGTTTATTTTTCTTTGTCTGTCATTTGTTGTATTTCACTATACCAACACAGACGTATCATTGTTACCAAGCTTTAAGTATTTACATATGCCTTTAAGTAATTTTTAAAAATGTAAAGATTTTGCAGCGAAAACTCGCTTTAGTTGTATCAAGTAACATCGGTTTGCTGACATGTCTTATCAGCTATGTGACCTGGTAAACAGAAACCTAGGTGTAGGAAAGAGACTTCATTGGAACTTTGTTTCGGCTGTGTTCATGGCTTTAAATAAACGCGAGGAAAAGAGATAAAGTGATTACAGCTAATGTCGAAGATTGTTGTTGGTGTAAAAATGGCCGCCTGTAAACAAAGCCGTGCTTTGAATTATTTTTTTGATGGTGCGCAATTTGGGTTGATTATGTTTTTATATTTCTGCATATTTTGCAAAATACATAAGATATAAATGCAAATTTTAATAATAAAGTGTATTGAATGTGCTTTTATAAGTATTTAGAAAAATTAGGCACATAATTTTGGATAGTTGTATGCAGATGCATGGTTTTCCGATGGGCGTTGTATACGAATCACATCAGGTTCTAAAAAGGGTTGGAATTCGTATGTTTTTGTCTACAGATCTGAAAAGCATGTAAGAAAACGAGGCGGGAACGAGGTTTCCTATCTCCTTATCTCTGGTGTTAACTTCACCGTTAGCACTGTTCCGAATGGTTCCCGCCAAAAAAAGATGTTTTTCGTTTGAAGAAATCTGTTACATTGGCTGCGTTCAGCGACAACAAGCGGTGTGTGCTTTTTGCTGGTTTTTTGTCTGAGTGGGTAGAAAGGTCAGAAGGGCTGACAAAGCGGTCGCAATTTTTTCAAGCTAAAAATTTGTATGCTGGATCTGCTCAGAACTTTCTTCTCTGTCACTCATTTTCAGTGTTTTGTTTAAATGTTGTTGTTTATCAGCAACAACTCAGCAAGGCGTTCAGAGAACATGATTTATGCTAACAAGAAAAAGCCAACAGAGCTTGTTGTCCCTGAACGCAGCCATTATTAAATACAAGATAATGTAAAAACGAAACGCAACGAAATCGCGTTTTCTGTTGTGCTTTTCGTAGTTTTGTTGGTATTCGTTATATACCTTTCACGGAAAATGAAACTTTCTTTTAATTTGACATGTGCGCATATGTCGAAAAGTTTAATTATTGCAAAATTTTTAATACAAGAGCGAAGTGAAATCTTGTCGATTCTACTTTGTAATTTTCGTTCGATCCAAATTTTTTCATTTTCATTAAACGAACGAAGTTATCAAATGAGAGAGATGAGAGCGATTTTGAAGCATTTTTCCTTCGATGAATAAGCGATATCGTTCGCTACTCAACGACAGGATCGAAGCCATCGTTTCTAATCACTTTCACAGTTTAGAAACCGCTTTTTGGACCAAAAAAAAACAAAGTAGAATTGACAAGAATCACTTCTCTCTTGTATTGAAAATCTTGCAAACCTGTGTAATGTAAGCAAACTTCTTAAGTTTTTTAACAATTATATTCATAAATACGTAAATATATAATTTTTTAAAGTTTAAGTATTGCGATGCGATATCTTCCAAATATTATATATGCTGATAACTTAGGCTCCAATGTAAATTTTGTTATCTATCGTAACCATACTTCTGCACTACCATCTGTGTCGTGTATGGGTCGCTTTAGTTCCTAGCATTCGGATTCAAAATTTTCTCCTGACCTGTACGTAGTATCGGTATCACAGTGTTCCCTAATTTAGTGAAAGGAGGTGTTCAATATGTCAGAGTACTTTTGACAACTTCTTTTCTTTCCGTTTTGTGCCTGAAACATCAATATGGCTGAGGTAAATTTGGTTCTGAGATTTTCAGAAAATCTATAATAATTTTGCACATCCTTGAGAAGAAATAAGAGATGCTTACAGAATTTATGTCACAAATCGTTATATCGACGCAATATCGAGATCGGCTGACAACAAGTTTATAAAAAAAAGAAATATGTTTAATATTTAAAAAGAATAATTTTAGCCTAAATTTTTTGTAGGTCGAAGAAACTCTTAAGAAGAAGCGCGTCTTCAAGAAGTTCACTTATCGCGGTGTCGATTTGGATCAACTCTTGGATATGCCAAAGTGAGTATTTGAGTTTGAAATACTATCGTCAAAATTATTTACTTTTTTCGTTTTATGTAGCAATCAATTGGCAGAGCTCATGCATAGTCGCGCTCGGAGGAGATTTTCACGCGGTCTCAAACGCAAACCAATGGCATTGATCAAGAAATTGCGTAAAGCTAAAAAAGAAGCTCCTCAAGGTGAAAAGCCAGAGATTGTTAAAACCCATTTAAGGAATATGATTATTGTTCCTGAGATGACAGGCTCTATCATTGGTGTTTATAATGGCAAAGATTTTGGTCAGGTCAGTTCGAAAGCAAGATCATCCTCTCTTCGAGTAGTTTTATTTTATTTACCCGTATTTTAGGTTGAAATTAAACCAGAAATGATTGGACACTATTTGGGCGAGTTTGCGCTTTCGTACAAACCTGTTAAGCACGGTAGACCCGGTATTGGTGCTACCCACAGTTCCAGATTTATTCCTCTGAAGTAGTCTCGATATTTATTAGAAATCTTATTCCGAGAAATTTTGAGCTATGCTTAATAAAGGTACTTTATTTTAAGAATCAAGGGAGTCCTTTTAATTTGTGAAAAAGGGATAAAATAGTAATACATGGATATATAATGGATTTATAAAAAGAATTTTGGTTAATGATCTGTATTTGCCAATGAAAAGCTCGATTACGAATTTCTTACGTTTATTAATTGTTTTCATGAAACTTATTGAACGCACAAACGTATTAACACGCAAATCTTACGTACGTATACAATAAAACTTAAAACTGTTTATAGTTAACTCCGTCGAACAGGAAACAAATCATCTCTTCTTTTTTCCATTGCTAGTCACCAGAACGCGATCGTAAGCGGTATCCTTCATAGAGGTTGCGAGGTTGTCTCTTGCATTTATGGGCTGTTGCTGTTGGTAAGATTGTTGCGCTTGCATATTGAAAACCGCTTGCGTTTGTGTCTGCTGATGGTTGCTGTGTTTATTGCCATTCATCATTTGGGCGTTGTGTGCTGGGAGTGGGATCAAGGAATTTTCATAAACTTCCGTCGAACCATAGGCACTGTCTTTTACTTGAGAATTATTTTGACGACGATAAGAAGACTGATTATGAAATGTTTGTTCGTGCGGTTGTTGGTATAGCGCAGAAGCATGGCCAGCAGTTAGAG
This sequence comes from Conops quadrifasciatus, assembly GCA_949752815.1. NCBI lineage: Eukaryota > Metazoa > Arthropoda > Insecta > Diptera > Conopidae > Conops > Conops quadrifasciatus. Next base: position 11,492,699 of record OX457077.1, on the reverse strand, counting down.
GAATTTGTGCAAGCATTTGAGTGGCGTTAGCAATACCTATAAAATTGGGCGATTTGTTTTTGGCCGCTGGGCTCATTGCCTTGGCGTAAAGTGAGTCAATATCGAGCGTTGATGCAACAGGGTCAACGTCCGAACTTTGGCCACCAGAAAACGTTTGCTGCGTGAATAAATTCATTTGTCTTTGCTTAAAATAGAAGGACTCCTCAGCATCGGCGGCGTTGGCGGTTAGTAGATCGCTGCTGCTAAGCGACTGATACAGGAATCTATCAGTATTCTTATGCTTACCCAATTGATTTAGGTTAACATCGGAGCCGTACATCAATGAACCGCTTGCGGCGAGGTCCTGCCGCGAGTCGATCACCAATAAACTGCTGTTGAGGCTTTCGTTGCCATTATTTGTCATTGGCACGTAGCCGTTGTTGATCAGGGGCGTGCTGATTGACTTTTGATACATTAAAGAGCCACCGCCCATTTCGCTGGGTCCTTGTTGCAGCGCACCGGTGCGTGGGTCGAAATGTTTCTGCGTGGCGTCTTTGAGGGTGCTCTTGATTTCCTTCGCCTTGTCTGTCGTCTGGCGTATAGACGAAATGTGTCCGGGGACAGGCTCGCGAGAAAGTGACGACGACGGAGAAGCGGAGGCGCTTTCCTCATTCTCTTCCTGAAATGAAACAATTTACTCTAGAAAGTTCATTGAGAACTTTATGCTCAACTTGACGTCAAGTCGTACCTCATCTTCTTCTGTTATCACCGAGGATTCGATCCAATCCTTGATGCGATTTTTCTTCGTCTGACGATCTACATTCGTTTCAATGCCGCAATCAGCTAAAGTATAGAGTAATCGGTGCTTCTCGTCAGGACTACTATGGAATGAGTACATTGATGGACACAATTCATCCGTCTCGTACTCTGCCATTTCCCTCTCTGCCGTTTTGGCCAACCAACGATCGTCCAGGAATTTCGCAATGTCGGTGAAATTTTTGGGTCGCCGATCGGAGCGCGGTTCTAGGAGACGGCGAAACATGCGCTGCGCGCGCGACGAGAGTAACTTAAAGAGTTTCGGTGTGCGACGTATGGCGAGCATCATAGTGCCGTGCCAGGCCAAATAGCGGACATAGCGAGGATCATCGGAAGCGGCTTTTTGCCAGGGCAGACAACCAGTAAGGCACACAAAAATAACGATACCGAATTGCCAGACATCGTGAGTAGGATCAGCTCTAAAAGGGCAGAGAATGAGAGCAGGGCAAAAGCAGAGATTACAAATGCATTACTTGTAGGTGCCTTCGGGTTTTATTTCTAATACCTCGGGTGGACTGTAGGGCAGCCATTCGTTGCGCCGCTCCACGACGAATCCCGTCTGATAAGACTCACCAAAATCACATAATTTGACACGCGAGAAATCAGAACGATATATCAAAATGTTATCCAATTTAACGTCACGATGCACAATATCTCTAAAAGATTGCGAAATCGGTAAGTAGAGAACGGAGCCTTGGAACCTACGCTTACTTGGTATGCATGTAATCTAAAGCTGAGGCGATTTGCTTTGCTACGCGTTTGCTGTACACCTCGCCAACGCCTGTTTCTGTGATATTTGATGTAAGATCACCTGCACGATTTGAATAGCGTCGTAGGGTTAGGATGTTTTATTACATATTTGTTACAATACAAACCCAAAGGAGCGTATTCCTGTGTAAATACAAAAAATCCTGCCGTTTCGAAGGCGACATCGTACGTCGTCACTATGTTCCGATGAATGCCCAAATGTAGACCGTAATGGAATTCACGATAGAAATCGCGCAGCGATACATACGGCTTAGGGACAGCTTTCAAAACCATTTCGGTTTGTGAGGCACGATGTTCGACCAGGAGGATCTTGCCAAACCATCCTTCACCGACTATTTGCAATATGTCAAACTCGTCCACTAAATTAATCTGCAAAAAGATGGAAGGAAAATTTAGATTATTTCTAAATGATGCGTGGAGACAATTAAGAAAGCAATATTCGGAAGTCCTTCTACAAAATCAGATTGTTTCAAAATAATTCAGAGAATTCAAATCTCATAAGAATTTACTAAATTCCATATGATTTGTGATAATTGTAATTATTGTTTAAAAGTCGTTTTAACTTACTGTTAAAATTCGAAATCAATAAAATTGTTTTTTTTGTGTGTACGATTTGAATTTTATACGATTTTAAAATAAAGCAAAAACCGGCAACATGCCGGTAGTTTTTTATTGCACTCGAGGGCCATTTTGGGCACTTTGCCAATAAGTCACAATTTCTTTTTTTTTGGTATAAAAATCGAAAAAATTAAAAAATTAAATTAGTATGAATTTTCTTGGGAAAGAATATCCGTCATCCCAGCATGATTTTCTGTTATTGTTTTGGTTTACATACAAATCGCTCTTGACGGTATGTTTACAATCATTCTATTCATCATAACTGCAAGATGATTGAACTCTTGCACTCTATTTGCGCAAGCTTCTCGTGAATTATTTTGAAGCTGCTGAAAAAAGTAATCATCTACGCGATTATGGCACGCGATGTCTCTGCGAATCGGCTGGAAGGTTTGCAGTAAAGCAATCAATAAAGCGGTTAATCCGCAAATCGTATGGAAAATGCGTAAAAGAACAATCATGCCCACGCGACTGATCTGTGAATCCTCTGAAGCAGAGTTCTCTGTGGCCAATAACATTTCGTGTTGGTTTTAATCTATTTAAATCTTTCAATCATCTGTTTATATCTTCTAATTCTTTTCTTATTTAATTTATATGTATACACAATTTCTTTTTAATATTTAAAAAAAACTAAAACAGTGAGCACTAAAATTGCCGGATTTTTATGTGATGCACAATGTGATTTCACAAGGGTTAAAAGGTATCTTTATCTTATGTTATTTTGGCGTAACTCTTCTTACCTTTTCCAGTTCGAATTCTCGAATCTTATGAATATTTCCTCGAGGTTTTCTCGACATTGTGAAAACTATTTAGAAGACGCATACGTTACGATGATGATGATGGTGCTGATTATGCTGATTATGTTGAAACGGGCAATTTAAAAATTGTTTGAAACTAGAAAAGTTTTACTTTAATTGCTCGAGTAAATATATGTACGATACAACGAAAATTTGTTAAACTTGTGCAGTTGATGTACTGAATCAAGGTTCACGTTGCGGCTGTTTTCTGATTATGTATTTTTAGAATTTTTTTTTAGTCAGCAAATAACAGAAATCTGAAAATACATTATACGATATGTTGCACCGAAAATATTCTTGCTTTTTTATTTGGTTTATTTGAGTAAGTAAGAATTAGACGGCTCGTACTTTTACAGGGTGATGCGTTCACGCATATAAGCCACGTGCTTTGTTTCGAATGCGTTCGTATTAATATGCTGATGATATCGCCTTTGGATTACGTTGAGATTTTATAAATATTTACACTTTCTTTCGTCTTACTGTTTTATTCTTCTTATTATTAATTTGTTTTTTTATGACATTTTAAACGTTTTTTGGAATTAATATTAACGCCACAAATAAACCGTTCGCTCGCTCGCTGAGGAACGAACTTACTTCTAGTATGCGCGATTTATCGACGCTTCGTTAAACATTTAATTTTTTATTTTTAGCTGCAAAAAATCAAAGCTTTTTTTGTAAAAATCTTTGCTCTGCGGTGTTTCTTATTCATGAGCTACGATTTCAATAAGTTTTTATGTTGTCTGGTATTTTATTATTTTATATTTTTTGTTGTTTTGCTGATGCATTTTCGGTTGTGCCAACACACAACTGGTTACACCGATTGGGCGTTGATTTATGAACAATACAAGTGTGTGTAAATGTTCCAGGAAGTATCGTAAATAAATTCTTTTGTTCATAATTTTTTTGAATGTTTTTTTAATGCAATTTTTCATTAAGGGTTCATTTTTTGTTTGTTTCCTTTTTCTTGAATTTCGATTTAATGAAACATTCTTGAAAATATATATCGACTTAAAATGACAGGAATAAAATTTAATTGAATTTCAGGAATAAAAAAAGCAATTATTGAGAAATTGAACTGAGTCAACTATTGGTTGAACTATTGGTCAACTGAGAAATATTTGCCTATTTTTACATCCACTCTTGAGAATTTTAGACGTAAGCAAATATTTATAATGTGTTTAATACCAGATTTTTATTTAATTATTGAAACTGTTCAAAATTCTATTTATTTAGAATCGTAAAAAAATTTACACAATATAATTTGAGAAATGTATGATCGACGGCATATATAAATTCATATTAATTTAAATTCAATTCATACAAATTCATACCAAATAACTACTAAATAATTAATGTATTAATAATTAATTAAACCTTGTTTTGTACTTTTAATATACATATTTTTAGGGAACGTACATGTGAAAAAATAACAAAATAATTGTAAATAATTGCTAATTTGGGTTTCTTATGAATTCATTTTTGTTGTCCTTTTCTTTTTAATTTCTTTGTTTTTACCGAATTCATTGAATGTAGTGACTTTTTGTCGGACAGCAGACAAACGCTTGGATGAATGAAGAAGCGTTGTCTTCAAAACGAAAGAAAGAATAAAACATTTTATTTTGAGGTTAGTTTTGCTCGTTGTCTAACAAAAGAACAAGAGCAATAATTTTTTTTTTTTGTATTTGCAGTTGCTTTCTAAATTTATTTCAGTTATGATTTTATTTTTTGTTGTTTTCATTTATTATGTTTAGTTTTAATTTTCCTTTCAAATAATAAAAATAAATAATTTAATAAATAGAACATTTGTTAAAGTACTCGTAGCAGTTTTTGTTCGAGCACTATATTCTTAAGAATTCTGCTGCTTCTTAGAATCTTCTCTCACTCTTATTTCTTTTTGAAAAACATGCTTTTCGGTCCTCTGTGGGCACCATTAGGCGCCGTCTTAGTCACCCTGTAAATTAGTGATTATATGATAATTTTAAATATTTAGTAAGTAGTCTAAGTTAGTAAATTGAATTAGTTTTGGGTTTTTTGTTGTTGTTGTTTTATACCATATTTTTTATGTTGCATTTAAAACTCTAATTCCATTCTAATACTAATTCCAAGAACTACTTATTTTCTTAAATAAAATCACTAAATTTTTGAACAAAAATTTTATTGAAAATTCCACACAAATTTTTTTGTTTTTCATGAATTCATTTATTCGTAATTCAAATCATGATAATGATGCAAAACAAAAGAATTGCAATATTGCAATATCGCCTGCGTGTTGTATTTTTTATGTTTTTCTTTGTAAATCTTAAAAAGCGGAAAGATTTTCTATTTTTAAAATGCGTTTTATTGCGAATGTACGCGATGCGATGCAATGCTTTTATTCATTTTCCTCGCACCGAAACCGCGAAGAATCCGTTTTCGACTGAAATCGAGCAACTGAAATCGAGCATCGACTGCATTCGCAATTGCTGAAAGAGAGCAAATCGAAATCCTTCTCATTCAGATTCAGATTTTCTCATTTCTTTATTTCGAAAATAAAGCAAAATAAACAATTTTCAATACAAAGCAGTTCGGTATAAAAATTTTCAAGTTGTATGTTTTTAAAATGTTGAATTTGTAAATAAAAATGTATTTTCGAAAGAGCACAAACATTTGCTCTCTCGCACAAGTATTTATTTTAATCTCTTCGACTTTGATTTCGAAATTAAAAATTTTTGTCATCTAAAGAATGAAAAAATCTGCGCCCAGCAGACACGAGACAGACTACTAAAGACACTACGAATGTGTGTGTGTGTGTGTGTAGAAATGTGTTTCAGATTGAATGGAATCTCTGGACGAAGATACAGATTGATTGACTCAACGATTGAGATATTTTGCTGGCAATATTTTGATGGATTTTTTTCAGAAGTGTTGATTTGTTATTGTGATTATTCAAAATTGTTTTACAAATAATAATTTAGATCAATCTTTTTCACACTTGCACCTGTCACATTAATATATGTACCCATACTCGTACCAATTCTATATATACATACATACATATATATGTATGTTAAATAGCGATGCCCCGAGACGAGAAAATGCTCATTTTCGTATTGAGATTGTCTCGAATTTCGGGTCGAGACCACGGAATGAGGCATTTTATCGATATAAGAAATCGAGATAAATCGGGGATTTATTCCTCTTGACAAGATTTTGAGACAAGGCAGTCTTTTTTTAGTTGACACGAGATCCAAATCGCAATAAAAAATCTCGAAAAATCTCGCTCGTGCGCAACACTATACTTAACATACATAGTTAGGGCATTTCTTTGTAAATAAGGTGATGCGCACGGATTATTCATGTATTTTCTGTTAAATATAATTAATGTTAATATTAATAAATTAATTAAAAATTGTTCATATAAGAATGGATTACTTATTGTTTGAAAATCAACGACTTAAAGTCACTTTACACGCTTTACACGCAAATATTATTTTATAAATAATATAATAATCATTATTAAGTCTTAATAAATTTAATGAAACACTCTATATATTTGTTAGAAAGTTTTTTTTTTAGAATAGTGGAAATATTATAAAGTTTTCAATCTTAAAAAACTCGCTTCCGCTCTAAAAACAAGCTGCTGCAGAGTAAAATATCAAAATAAAATTGAAGGCGGTGCAGTTAAAACAGCTGCTTTTGAACCTAACCTATTGACAATAAAACAACAATAACAACAACAACCCTCCCGCCGCATTTGAAGTGAACTGCTTCAACCCTTCTACGAGCAGCGCATGCGTTGCTGCATAGTGCAAGTGTTCACTAAAGAAAGAAACGGAAAGAATAGCATAATTTCAACTGTACAATATAGCCAGCGGCAAGTAGCAAGTAGCAAGTACTGCGATTTTTCATACGGCTGCGGCGCACACACTTGTCACGAGCCTATAAAAAGCATTGCCATCGTTGCAAATTCTTCAATAGCTTCAATGCTCTCGTTTGAGCCAAATCATCACAGTTGAAAAAGTGTAGAAGTGAAGCGGGCAAGAGTTTCTAAAGTTAAAAGCCAAAAAATTGTGAAAAATTCAAGTGCAGTAATAATGTTTTACAGTTAACAGCAATAAGAATTTATCATCAGTAAATTATTTTTGTAAAATATTTCAAAATACTTCGTATCGCAAAATTCGTATCGCATAAATTGTGAAAAATTCTATTGTCATAATAATGTTTTATAGTTAACAACAATAATTCGTTATCATCAATTTTTGTAAAGCATTTCAAAATTTTCGATTGTATCGTAGCTGACCGTTAATGTTGGCGGTTTTATTTTTTTTTAATATTAAAAAATTTTCAAATGTGCAACAACATTTGCAAGATTTTGGCTTTTACTATTTGAGGTTAAGATTTGGGTTTTTTTTTTGTAGTTTGTTAAGATATTAAAGAGAAAAATTGTAACGGTGAATACGATACGGAGGGCGTTTGTAAAATATGATTCTGGTGTAGTGTGAAATATTTCGAAATTACAAATTTAAGGTAAATATATTTTTAAGGATTATTTTATTTGATTTATTTAATTTCATGCTATCCAGCTATTTTTTTGTAAAATTATACATAAGTAAATGGCAAACCTTGAAGTACCTTTTCCAATAATGGCAACTAGAATGGCTATATTTTTTTAAAATTCATGTACTTGGTCGAGGTCGACCATTTGAAAGGCAAGTTGGTAAATTAAGCTGCGCTCATTCATTCGATCACTTCGAAAAACCAATCAAGCGAATATTTTTTGAAAATCTTTCCCAAGTTTATGACTGAATACTATTTGTATTATCTTAAAACATATGCACGTTTATGTATATAATTGTATGTATTTATTTAGTAAAATAAATTTACGCAATAACGCGTTATGTTGAAAAAATTAAAATGTAAATAAACACACTTAAGTTACAGCGAATGGAGTTAAGTCTCATTTAAATAAAACGCTCGCACGATCGATCCTCTTAATCAGTTACTATATTTGAATAAGTTCCTTCAAATGGTGTTAATTAGCCAGTTAGTCTTTTATTCTAAACAAAAAGCTTGATGTTGTTTTAAAAAATTTTTATTTTTCTTCATCGTACATAATTTCATGACCATTATTTGAGAGTAAAGCTGGTATTGGCAGCGGCAGCAGTACTAATACGCAACCTTAGGCGTCCAACTTTGCTTGTTCCACGAGTCAGTTTAATTGCGATCGGCATAGGTTACGGACCGCTATAATGGAATGGTTTTACGCTATTTTTATAAATTCACGTCAACAGGATGACGGTTGATATCGTTGAAAAGTGACTTTTACATACTTTATTTCGTTTTTTTTACAGAAGTTAAAATGAAAAAAATTAATATAGTCAAATAAATACTCGGTGAGGTGTTTAGATTTAAAAAAAAGTGTTCAAAATTAATAAATCAGTTGGTAATTATTAAGAATTGAGAAAGTTGGCGTCGTTCTTTTGATTACATGATGAAATTTTCATATGCTGGTGTTAAATTAAGTTCAGGTAAAGTAAATACATACAGATAAGGTTTTAGAATATCATAAATGAAAGACCTTCGTCTTTCGATTTAAAAAAAAATATTATCAGAGCGCTTTTAAGACTCCTAATAAAAGTTATCTTTTCATAGTGTTTGCCACTCCTTTCTATTTTTTCTTTTAAGGAATTATTAGATTCGTGATATTTATAAAGCATCAATATAATATTTATATATTTTCTAAATTTTAAGTCAATTATGTATATAAATTGAAATCCATATTATTTAAGAAAACAAACAAAATTACCGAATTCCGTAAAAACGAAATAAAAAGGAAGTTACGTGGTTCTTATTGACCTTATCGCCGTTATATCCTTATCCACGGTTATATTTATATCAATAAAACTCATATTTATCGTATATCAATGTCGGTAGTAAAAAGTGTAAAATTCGTATTGAAAATATAAAACAGAAAATTTCATGAGCTCTGTTTTTTTTAGAAAGGTTTATGGATTTGAAAAAAGCCATACGTTGATATATGTACGTTCGATCAGATCATCACTTTATTGTTCTTTCCTTTGTTTTGCGCCAAGTGATGCAATTATCATAGCTATACGTAATGATAAATTAATAAACCAACATGCGATAAATGTGTGCCATAATAAATGACATACAAATTGTTTAATTAAGTCTACGGGCGAAAATTTTGGTAGCTTTATGAATGAATGACTTTTTCATAGTAATATTTTGCAGGGGCTTAATAATCGTTTTGAAAGTAGAAATTAATTTGTATTAAAATATACATATATATTGTATTAATGTAAAATTAATTATAAATTAATTGATGTAAAATTTCTTAAAAAATGATCGGAGTTATTACTTCTTTAATTATTTCTGAGTACTGTAGAGTTCAGTTCTGTAGAGTTTAGGACACTATTAACGAGATCGAGAAATAATAAGCTTAAAGCCAAATTTATTTATTTATTTTTTATTTATATTTTATTGTTATGATATGAGATCATAACAATTTATCTTAGAGTGTTTCAGTTTGCTTGAGATTTACTCTGAAATAAATAATAAAAATTAAGAAAATTCCTGCTAACAAAGGAGATTATCTTTTTTAAAATGAACCCTTAAAAAATGACCGCCTCTGGTTTTAAACTCAATCTATTGCATTAAGGTCATACGTACGTAGGTGGTCAGTAAAGTCGCAGTTAGTGTAAACACAAAAATCAAATAAAGATTAGTTACACAGTGTAATTAATTGAGGCTTATTTGAAAAGATTCAATTATAGTTATTTTGCAATTAAAGCGTGAGATTTATGGAAGATACTTAATGAATGTAGGTTGAGTTGCGAAATTGCAGGGATAAGAGAATAATGAGTATATAAAGTGTGGACTTCGAAATTCTTTCAGAATTGTTTATTAGTGTTAATATGATACGGTATGTATACGATTACCATAACATACGATAACAGACTCTCGCAAAAAGTTAATAAATCGGTAATAGTTCCAGGAAAATTTCATACCATTAGAGGAAATATTAGTAAGACGTTCAATATTTTTAAAACTATTTTAAATATTTAAATTTTTATTATTTTTAAATATTTTAAAATTTAATATATTTTTAATTTTTTAAATTAAGTAAAATTGTTTTTGAAAAACAAACAAATTGCTTTTATAATTATTATAAAACGTAGGTATTATAGTATATCTAAGTATTATGTAAGTATTATTAATAAGATTAATAAATTAATTAACCAACATATAAAATGTTCAATCTGAAAACAGAACCCGATTCTGATTCCGGTTCTGGTAAGCATAGATTTTTCATAAAGCGATCAGGTAAGAAAATTTATTTTGTTTATTCTAAAAACCTTCAGCATTAGATACTCTACAGAGTTATTAATCTGGTCGTTGTAAGCAGTTTAAAACGGACAAACATACATTCATACAAACGATAGTATGTAAATTCGTATATTGTTCAGTTCACACGCCATCTCATTTCGATGAGGTTTCATTGAGTTCGATCAGTCTCTCAGTCTCTCAGGCCGGCCGTTACGGTTCGATTCGGACATTTGAATGGAAACGAACGTTTACGTACGTACGTATGTATGTATGTATATCTTAACCTCTATCGTATATCATGCAAATGACTTTGAAAGCTTGTCAAGTACTTTCAATCGTTTAACAATCGAATTCGAATGTTTCTCTAGTGGCAACGCTCACATTTTTTACCTCTATTTGATTTTGTTGTAGTGTTTAAAGCCTTTAGTTGAAGGATTAAGGTGTGGAATTTAAAGGATAGTAAGTGAGTAAGAGAGAGAGAGAGAGAGTAAGGACTATGTGGTGCTTAAGTAGCGGTTATTTTAAAGGCGTTTTAACCTATGTATAATGAAAAATTTAGCTTATTTTTTTGGTCAACGCTTAGATTTTCAAAACAAAGGTTTTTCTAACATTTGCCGAGTGAAAAAACCTCAACGAGTTAGAAATTCACACGCTCCAACCGTTCTAGAAAAAACCGTGTAAAAAAAAACACCATCATCGGAGACCTAAATTGAAAGCTGTATGGTCTCTGTAGGATTGCAAGAGCTTTGTATGCAACTTTCTATGTAACTTAAATCCAGCAGCTTTTTTAACCGCGCTAATTAGAACAAAATTAGTGTAAAAAGGAAATTTAATTGTTTGCGAAACCTTCAACTTTTTACAAACTTTTTAGTGTAAAAACTTGAAAAATTGACGAGAATTGATTTTGTTTAATTTATAAGTAATAATTTAAGGATTTTAAAATGTTAGTAAATCATATTCCTGTTTTTTCTGTTTTGCCCAATTTAGATTGCGGCGTCGACGGCGACGAAGAAAACGGCGTCGCTCTGGCGATGTCACCGACCGGTCATGGAACTAAGACACCGACTAATCGAGACGATAATGTCGAAGACGGTGAGGAACGCGAAACATGGAGTGGCAAAGTTGATTTTTTATTATCTGTCATTGGATTTGCGGTGGATTTGGCAAACGTTTGGCGATTTCCTTACTTGTGCTATAAAAATGGTGGCGGTAAGTGCCTTTAATTTATAATAAACAATAGTTAATGAGAGCAACTAGCATACCGCAATACTGAAAGCCATCAAGGGTTAATAAAATGGAAAAAACCTTGATGGTCCTTTCATAATTTCAAAAGATCCAGAGATGTTTTATTCATTCAAAGAAGGGTCCAACGCAGTTCCAACAAGACCTTGTCTCATAATATACATAACTTGTGGCATACTGCAGCTAAGAATATCTCGAAAATCTGACTTGATGGAGAGATTCTGATGCCGTCAAAAACCATTCGAGAGCTAGTCCGGTTTATCGTTTCGAAGGAAAGTCATAGAAATAATTCTTTGCTTAACAAAAAGATTGTGTCTAAGTAATCCTAAGGTCTAAAAATGGTCACATACTTTGCTAAAATAAATCAAAATCGCACACCGCTGCAGCCTTTTTAAGGGAGAAGGGAAGATTGGTGGGAAGGGGGGGGGGGGTAGCGATGGAGCGAAACAGCTACCACCGGTTGAGTGTCAGAATGGTGTCATTAAAGCTACTTCCTTTTAAAGGAAGCCACTCACATCGACGTACTGAAGCAACAACCAGTTCTCTCTCCCATTCTCCTCTTCCCCTTTTTACCACGCCCCCCCCCCCCCCTTTTGACAACCATCATCATCCTCATCATCACTCAAGAACAATTTCTGAGTTAAGTGCTTTTGTATGACAACTAAATCGAGTCCTCATAATCGCATTTGCGTTGCTACGGCAGTCGTGGTGGGTGAGGTGAGGACGGGAGTAAGAAGACGAGCTGAGAGTGACGACGATGAAAAAATGAAAAACCAAAAAACGTAAGAACCAGAATAGAAATAATAAAAGCCTTTGAAAGAAAGTAAAACCGAGAAAAGGATTTCTTTCCGCTTTTTTATATTATTTTATGAATGACTTCTGCTTCGGCTTTGGCTGCCGAGAGGATAAGTTGGTTCTATGACCAACTTTTTCTAACGCATTACTTGAGAAGGTTACAATTTGAAAAATTACCTCCGTGAAATTCAGCATGCGGTACACGTAAAAAAGTAGTCGACTGAAACGAAAGCAGGAAAGAAAGAACGAAAAATGTCTAAAGAGTTTGGCATTGAATCTCCGCCCCTCGCCAAGTTATGCTCATGGATTAACAGCGAGCAACAAAATTTTACGCTTCATTACAATCCATCAGTGCGGGTTTTCTCTGCCCTTCTGATATTTTGCTTGCAGATTTCTCTTCATATTCAATGACCTAAATCCTGGATAAGTGGCTTTGCTTCTTCAATTCCTTCAATTGATATTATTATAAATGATTACTGTTACAATAATCAAAGAGTAAAAGGTTTCTGCAATTTTGATTATCGTATTATTTCTATTCTTTTTGTCTTCTGGATTTTGAGGATTTTGGCGCCATTCTTTCACTACATGAACCTTTTGAAGTATTGGTGGAATGTTAGATCCTGCTCTGGCTTTCAGTCCTATAGTATTACTATAGTTTTTCAAATGTTTTCCTAATTTTGGGTAGCTTTGCTGAAAGTCTTCAATAATTTTAATAAATAATAACAAAATTATATGCTCATATGAATATACAGGGTGTTCCATATTAAGATGAAACAAAAAGTCAGGACCTATAGAATGTGTCTAGACAAGAAAAATGTATGAGAATAGAACCTTTTCTCATTATGCGGCAGACCCTAGACCAAATTAATTTAAGAAATTCTTTTTTAATTTAAAAATGGCTAAATCAAATGTTTCCTGATGAATTCTCACTATAATCTTACTATATCATCACTTTATGATAATTCGGGACAATTTTGCAATCCCGGACAGGATCGCTAACTAAAATCCTAAAGCTCCTAAAAGAAAAGGTAAATCCTAAATGCTGAGATCTTTAAAGTATCCATAAATAATATAAAATGTCATATCTGGATATAAACTTGTTGTTTTAACGTTGTTTTTTCTCCTTATCAATACTTTTGAAGTTTGATTAAAGAAAAGAAAAAGAGGAAATACTCTTTTCCTATTTAGACAACTTCTGGTGTTGAAGCTAAATAGCTCGAATCTCTGACTGATAGTTCAATTTCCGTTACTTCCGCTTCTAAAACAATATAATTTTATTAAAGCTTGTGATGTGGTGCGGTGGGTTAAGAGAGGGGGAGGGGGGGGCGATATGGTCTATAGATAAAATCAATCAATTAATTACATGAAAGTATGAACTTCTTTGTCTATGAATTCTTTCTTTATGTAATTAGTCTTTTAAAAACAAAAGTGAAAATCATCATCAACGCTCAACTTTAGAGTCGTTATTGCCAAAAAATGTCCTTCCATAAAAATCTATAAAATCCAAGTGTAGGTATTCTTATTTGGGTTGTAGTTAACCGGTCACTCTGGGAGGGCAATTAATGCATGAAAGACGCAACAGCATCAAACGAGCCAACCTTTTAACCCATCCTTTTTTTTGTTTTTCTGTTACTCTCTTGCCTTTTGTTTAATGGTTAGCTAATACAATGGCGTCACAAAATCAAATTTTCAAACGAGTGCTGCTGAATGGTGCTGACGTTGTAATGATTTCGCCCTTCACTTCGCCCACTTCACAAGTATGAAGTGATGAAGTGTATCATGTCTGTCTACATTCTGGTCTGGTTTGGTCTGGTCTGGTCTGGTCTCGATTGTTGTCCAACCCAAGTGTTTGAGAAGTTGTTGGGAGATGGCGGCCCACTGCTCCCGCCGAGTTAAAAGCGATGATGATGGCAGAAGTTGAGAAAATAAGGCTCGAAGGGTATACACTTTTAAGTGTAGAAAATCGAAAATATAAATTGAATTAAAATTGTAATAATAATTCGGAGAGTGCATGCATAATCAAAGGGAAGAAGGTCGGAGGCGGTGGGTTGTGTCATTTTTATGGGGAGAAAATGCTGCTAATTGGGGGAGTAGGATGCTGTCAAAAACATTAAGTTGGCAGGTTTGCCCTCCGTAGGAAAACCTGAGTGGTTTTCGGTGAAGTTAATTTTTCTGGTTTGTGTATTCTCTTTTCAGGTGCCTTTCTCGTTCCGTATTGCATCATGTTATTAGTAGGCGGTATACCACTCTTTTATATGGAATTGGCTTTGGGTCAACACAATCGAAAAGGTGCCATCACTTGTTGGGGTCGTTTGGTGCCACTTTTTAAAGGTAGAACATAGCTTGTCTGTCATTATGCCGAATCGTCGATACAGCAACAAACTTTACAGGAATTGGTTACGCAGTGGTACTCATTGCTTTCTACGTCGATTTCTATTATAATGTGATTATCGCTTGGTCCTTGCGATTCTTCTTTGCATCCTTCACGAATAATCTGCCTTGGACCTCTTGTAATAATATCTGGAATACCGAAGACTGCAGACCGGTTAGTATGTTTGCGACTATATGTGATTACTAACTGTAAAAGAAGCATAGTAGTACTTACATATATTCTCTCCCGATTCGAATCGTACAGTTTGAAGTACAGGCCAAGGCGCTGCATGCGGATAATGCTAGTGACCTATTTTTAACCTATGACAATCACACTTGGTTTCCGGCTAATGAAACCATCACCGCCGTCGTCGTCAATGCTTCCTCTACATCTTTGGAACCACCATCAAAAGAACGTTTTCATTCAGCAGCATCAGAGTATTTTAAGTAAGCTAAAAGATTGTACTCTGAGAACTATGTGGTCAGGGTGAGAACTAATATATTATATCTTGGCCCAAAGTCGTTACATCCTCGAGTTGAACCAAAGCAATGGACTACACGATTTGGGCACTATCAAATGGGACATGGCTGCCTGCTTATTGGTCGTCTATCTTATTTGTTACTTTTCGTTGTGGAAAGGTATCAGTACCTCCGGAAAAGTGGTGTGGTTTACAGCACTCTTTCCTTACGTGGTCCTGCTGATATTGCTAATACGCGGCATCACACTGCCGGGCTCTGCCATGGGCATCCAGTACTATCTCAATCCGAAGTTTGATGCCATTTACAAAGCGGAAGTTTGGGTCGATGCTGCCACGCAAGTGTTCTTCTCACTTGGTCCCGGATTTGGTGTCTTATTGGCGTACGCTTCCTACAACAAATACCACAACAATGTATACAAGTAGGTCTCCGTACAACCAACGCCGCGGCGTTAGTGGATTCAACCGCGTGATGCATAATTCTTCTTTTCCCCCCCCCAACATAGGGATGCTCTCTTGACCAGTTGTATTAATTCCGCGACCAGTTTTATTGCTGGATTTGTGATATTTTCGGTGCTCGGTTACATGGCTCATACTTCACATCAAAGTATCGAGGATGTGGCTACCGAAGGACCTGGCCTGGTGTTCGTGGTATATCCTGCAGCCATAGCGACAATGCCCGGCAGCACTTTTTGGGCACTTATTTTCTTTATGATGTTGTTGACCTTGGGTCTGGACAGTTCGGTAAGTTCGTGTTGGTATAGAGAGGATCATTCAACTGAGACATTACTCTTCTTCTATTCTGGGTACTTAGTTCGGTGGTTCGGAAGCTATTATTACGGCCCTCAGCGACGAATTCCCGAAAATTGGTAAAAATCGTGAGATTTTTGTCGCCGGCCTTTTCTCGCTGTACTTCGTGGTGGGTTTAGCGAGCTGCACCCAGGGCGGCTTCTACTTCTTTCAGTTGCTGGACCGTTACGCTGCTGGATACTCGATACTGATAGCGGTCTTTTTCGAAGCGATTGCAGTCTCATGGATCTACGGTGAGTTTTCGGTGGGTTCGGGAATACTTGAGAAAACTTGAGTAAACTTAAAACCACTTTTCTCTGTGGTTTTTAGGTACTAATCGCTTCTGCGATGATATACGCGACATGATTGGCTTCTTGCCTGGCATTTATTGGCGAGTTTGTTGGCGTTTCGTGGCACCGATCTTCTTGCTTTTCATCACGGTCTATGGACTAATCGGCTATGAACCGCTTAGTTATGAGAACTATATCTATCCGGGTTGGGCTAATGCTTTAGGTTGGTGCATTGCTGGCTCATCGGTAATAATGATACCGGGGATGGCAGCATACAAATTACTAGTCACACCCGGTGACCTAAAGCAGGTCGGTAGCTGTTAAAATTTTTTATTGTTTCTGATAATTTACGCGTACTTCATTTTGTTTTATCATCTTGACCATAGCGCCTACGTATACTCACCACACCGTGGCGTGATCAACACATTGCCGTTAATGGCGTCACCACGGAAGCGGCGCAAATTCGTCTGACAGCCGGAACCGAAGCTGTCGAAGTTTGAGATCGACCGTTTGCTAGATTTCAAATTTATTATGTATAGATTTTGCCCGATTAAGTTTCTAAGTGCAAAGTCCTTCTAAGACGAAAAACAATAATGCAAATTGTAGAATTACACACAGTTAGAGGTAAAAATCGATAGTTTCGATAAATTTTGTACATTTGCGAAAGAGATTTCATAAACAACGTACTTAGGTTTCGTTTGGGACCAAAAGAATAAGATAATGCTATACAAAACCAGACAAATAGAGGCTTATTGCAATTGAAATAAACTGTAAAGAAAACGTAAAAATTTATATTAAACGCAAAAATAATGTATCGTATAATATAAAATTATATTGTAGTCCTTTAGATTTTGAATGTTAAATAGTCTCTGAGTAAACAATATCACGAACCAAAAAATGCTGTGTAGATAATATTATACAATATCAGGAAAGCATTACTAGAAAGGAACCTGTTTTAGTCTAAGGAATGTTAATGTTGTACAATGTAAAAAGTTTTCTACGTAGTACTTGATAAAACTAATTGCATTTAACTCGATATATAAAAATATTATTCGATTTAAATTAAAAAGGGCAAATATATAAAAGGTATTAAGCTTTGAATAAATAATAGTGAATAAATGATTATTTTTAAGAATTTATATTAATTATGCATACGGCATGTAATTGTAGAAAAGCTGACCGTGGTGGCAGCATTCTGAAATTAAAAATTTCATTATGATAAAGAAAAAATTTCGTTTATGATGAAGAACATATTCCGTACGAATACATAATCGACCTATAAAGATGTATGTATTACTAATTATTTCCGTGTATTGTATACACATATACATATGTAGATATTTATAATTTAATTTCAACAATAAGATTGAAGCCGTGCTTACACAAAAGTTTTATATGCATTCTGCACAATTTATAATTTCGTCGAAAGCCGTTATAGACAAAGCTTTTTCTAACAGCCATGAAAAAGTTTTGAGAAATTTCGCTTTCGACGATATTATGGTGTATTCAGGCGAAAATATTTACAATAACTATCCTTAAAAAATTATTTTATTGTGTATTGTACGTACTTTTTTACCATTCTTTGATATAAGAGAATTCCACTGAATTGTAAATTCATTTTTAATTTGACACATCAAAATTATTTAATACATAAATTATTTGAGCTTTTGAAAGCTTAAATAACTAAAAACAGCTTCTTTACAAAGTTTATTGCTGACGGAAATTTAGCTTTAAACTTTTTTTTCAATTTTTTATTAACTAATGCGATTGAGCTTTCAATACAGCCAATTGAAAGCTCAACAAATGAAAAGCCCTCTCATATTTAAATTAAATATTGTATAAACTTTTCCTTAAATAAATAGGTTTATTGAAAATATTACACGTTTAATTATTAAGGATTATTTCAATATTGAAATCTATTGTGCTTTTAAAACAGCCATTTAAAAGCTCAATAAATATAAACAAAGTCTTGTTCAAAATTAATTTTTCGAAAAACAGTAATTTATGAATTAGCTAAACCGAAATTTTAATTATAATTAAAAAATATAATAATTTAAAATTAATACAGATTGTTTAATAAAAACATTTTTTAAGTTTTAATCAGAATTTTGATGTTATTACTTTAAGGTTTTTGTCCCTGCTAATAATCTTTTTTCGGTTTTATTAAGCTCGGCGCGGTGAATTGGTTTCATCAGGAAAACGTATGTAGACAAAAAGTGTTTCAGGGTTGCATGTTATTTTTGATTAAAGCAGTGAAGAATTAAAATGTCTTAGTTCTAGTTTACATCATCGTCGAAGTATTCCACAGAGTTAAACGTTAAGCAGAAGTGTTCATTTTTAAATTCGTGTTTGAAGGTACGTTAGTTGATGAAAAGCGTCGTTGATGACATGTACTAAAGGGATTTGTGGTGTGATTTTGTTTTGCGATAAATGCATAATAATAGGAGTAGTAATAAATAAAAGTTTTGTTAAAAAATATCGCTGCTAAGTTGAATGCATTTAGACAAATTTCAAGGAAGCATTTTTCTGGGTATAAAACAGCAATATTTCAAATAAACATACATATTTGGACATTACTTATATACATATAACATATGTATATATAAATAGAAACGAAGGAAGTAAGTTAAACAGTTAAATTTTATTTTCATAAAATGTGCGGCTAAAATACAATTTGTGCGTTCATTTTAATGTAACAGTAACTGGACAACGGTTTCTACATATACTATATTTAATATAATAATATAACTGTCAATATACATAACTACATATTTTGAATATGGCAGAACTTTTTTGATATTAATACTGACAAGATTGACAAGAAATGCAAATAGAGTGCTTTTAGTAAGTAGTATTTGCTAAATTGTAGGCATTGTACGGATATGTTGAGAGTTGATTTGAAAAAAGTGCTGTATATCATTTGAAGTTCTTTTTTATTGCGACATTTTGTTTTAGTGTTTTTTTTTTGGCATTATGCGTATTTTATAACAGTGATTCCTGAAAATAAAATGCAGAAAGCATTTGGTGAAAAGTTATTGGTGAGATAAGTAAAAATTATATCTATATAATACATACGAGTGCATAAATAAATAGAAGCAGGTTAAATTTAAAACATACAAAATTACAAAAGTTTTTATTTAACGGGCATCAGCATGCTGTAAGAGTGTTAATAAATTATGGCTATCCATCAATATAGTTAGCGAATAGGAAACAATTTATTTACAGGGTGAAATGTAGAATGACTAAAATGGACATTACTCACGTTCTGCTGTTATTGCCGACGATACTGATACTGTTCGTGCTACTGTTAATGCAGTACAGAACTGAAAATGTTAATTTCTGAAGCTGCTACCGCTGTTACTGTTAGTGCAGCTATGGCTGCTTCTGATACTGTCACTGTTACGACTGTTGCTAACACAACTAAGGCCTAGTTCTGTTAACTTCGCTGCTATTATTGTTTTTATTGTCTCTGTTATTTTTACTGTTGTAAGGGTTACTGCTATTCCAGCTGCTTGCTTCTGTTCCAGTTTTCCTCTTATTTGTATTAATGTTGCCTGTTACTTGTGCTGTTACTGTTAGTAAAACTACACGACTGGTAATGTTACAGATACTGTTATTATTACTGTTCCTGTTGCCACGACAGCTTTACTGATTTTGTTACAGATGCCTTGTATTTATTTTATTTGTATGAGAAATAGGCGACTGCATTTTATTTCGACTTCCGCCCTTCTATACTTACTTCTTAAAAAATTATTTATGTACATCGACATGTACATATAGCAAAATGCAATTGCAAAGGATGAAAGGATATTTTAATGAATTCGGTTAGACTTAATGAAAATCAGACGTATGTACTTACTACATATGTATATCCATTTTATGTATAAGTTTGTAGGAGTTCTATTCTAAGAAGAAATTCGCAAGGAAATAATGTTTTGGTCACGGGTTGAGTATATAACAAACAATTCTGTGGTTCAGAAACGGTCACTTAGCCCTTCAAAAATGTTAAAGTTTTTTCTTGGTAATCTTGGTAAAGACGCCTTTAATTATTTCAACTTTGTTGTAGTACTATCATTTCAATTAAAAAAATCAATTTAAATTATTATACCTACTATAAATTAAAGACATCTTTGTTTGTTTTTTATTATAATATATTTTTCAGATATTTTTAAAATTATTCATAGGCAAATGCTTTTATTTTGTTTGTTTGTGTTTGTTTTTTATTTATTCAAGTAATGCTTTTAAATTGGTTGAATTTAAAATTTAATGTGCCTGAAATTTTTTAATCTTTCTCAATTTTTTATGTTTTTTTTTTTTCAATTAATATGTGAAAAGGTGAGAATATGATTACCATTTAATGTGTGGGTGTCGTGTGTGTAATGATGAGAGGCTGTCAATTAATTATATTGCAATAAATCGCTTCAACGCAGCGCAGTTTTTCAATTTAATTAACAGGATTATTTACACAAAAATACCACACTACCACAAAAAAGATATAAAAGAAAAAATGTTACAAATAATAAAATACTATTAAAAAAATTATACATATATATTTCTTTTTTCTTTATTTCCAAGACGGTTTGATTGCATATAATGAGCAAATAATTAATTTATTATTTAATTCAATTAAGTTATAAATTTTGTTTTTGTTCAATGCTTCGTTTAGTAAAATTAGATTCTAATTAAAGCTTTTTATAAAACTAAATTACCTAATTACACAGGTCGACATCTCCTTAACCACAAAAACAAATTATACTTTTTCGAATGGTTTCGATGAGCTGAAAAATGGTTTATATGTAATTGTTATAATTATTTTAATTGAAATTAAAATTATTGTATAACCTTTACAATATATGTTTATATAATTGTTATGCTAAAAATATCAGCAAAGTTTTTGTGAATGTAGGATCGATCGTCTGAGTTTTTTAAGTTTCAAAAAATGTTGTGTTCCGTTTTTTATTTTTGTGCAATTAATTATTAGTAAAATTAATTCATTTCAATTATGTAATTATGTACTATTTATGTGTTTTTGTGTGTGTGTGTGTGTGTGTGTGTGTATGTATAAATTTAAACTGGTAACAGCCGGATTTTCGGTTTTCAAAGTGTTTCAATCGCATTTCTTTTACTTTTGTTGATAAATATATAAAGCAGGATGTATCATTTACGTATACGTATGTATATGTATGTATATATGGCTGTATGTATGTCTATTTTTATATATGGATGTACGTACTGCGTGGTTATTTTTCTATTTTATTTAAATAAATATTTTTAAAAATTTCCTGACATTCACGAATATCAAATGGTTTTTTCTATTTCCGGTTTCAGTTTCATAATGTTTCGTTATTTACTACATTAAGGTCTGCGCAAATGTATTTTAATGCATGAATAAATATTTTTTATTAATGTATGAATCTGTATGTATAATATACATATGTATATTGTAATGGTACGATATAATATTTTTAAATGAAATTTGATTTCTTTCGTTTTTTCGCTTAAGAGTTATTTTCGATTTCAATTGATATGATATAATATTATTGATGATAATGTGGAAGATTATGCTGGTGTGGAAGATGATGATGGTGTGGAAGATGATTCTGTTATGGAAGCTGATGATGTCGAAATTAAAGATGTTGTAAATGTTTACGATGATATTACACGTATACCCAGGTTATGATATTGTTTGGTGATAGTGTTGGTGATGGTGATAATGATGGATGTTTCTTGAGAGGACATTTGTAGAGATTTCGATTACGATGATGACAGCGCTGCCAACCATCATCATTAGTAGAGCTGTCATCATGTCATTGATGCTTATGATGCATGATTTTCGGTATTTCGTTGGTTCATAATGCATAAGCGCAAAAATAAAATAAATAAAATAAAAAATAAAATATTAAATAAAAAAAAAAATCATAACGTGACAAAAAATTTATTCCATGATTTTCCATACAAAAGTTCTTTAGTTCTTAAAATAATAACTGTTTTAACAATCATTACTACTGGCCTGAATGCAATCATGCATGGCAATAATGATGATGATGATGATGTTGCTTATGATTTCAAAAATTTTGTAAGTATCTACTTTGTAATATCTTTATGTGGACACACAAAACATTTTAGACAGTTTTGTAAATTTTAAATATCATTTTGAAACATTTCCTATTTTATTAATTAATTCATTTCCTTAATAATATATTTATTAATTACTAATTTTAATTGAGTTTAATTCGGGGAGTAGTCCCTTTACACGATCACGATTTCCTTTAATATCATTAATTTCATTTTGGTTTTAATTGTAAAGAAATTGAGAGGTTAGAATTTCAAATCTAATTTCTTTTGTCTAAAAGAAATTTCTTTCTTCTTTCAATTTTTATAAAGTTAATCTATAAAAGAATTAGTTTTAAACTGTGAAAAGAATATGATAGTACTTACGATTATATCTATAATAATTTTATCATACAGATACCACAACGATACAGAAAAGATGATAAAATCGATATGAAGAATAATGTTAGGCTTATATAAAAAGAGTTTAACATTAAGGCGGTTTTGTTTTTGTTTTTCGAAAGTAGAAGACATGGTCAAACATGAATTCTTTCAATATTCGTATATAATGTACAATTTTAAAAATGATCTAACTACCATGAACTTATAAATTTTAGATATAAAAAACTTTATTGATCTCCGTTTTTTTTTTATAAAAAGCTTGCGCTAAAAAACGTAATCAAAATTTGTATTATAAAATATTTTTATAAAATTTATTCCATACAAAATTTAATATACAATATTTGAAGTACATAAGTATTTTTAAAGTAAGTATTTTTAATTAAGTATTTATAAATAAGGTATTTTCAAATTGTTTTGCGTCAATATAATTTTATTTTAATAAAAATAATTAATCATAAATTGTTGCAAAGTGTAGCGTTTTTAGTTAAGCGCTTTTGTTACATTTCTTTAAGAATAACGAAATAAAAAATTAATTCAAAGACACTTTATTAATGAATAATAGTACTTTTTTGATTATTTAGATAGTATAAATAAATACTCCCAATTTCAAGATATACGTATTTAATTGAACTGTTTTTACAAAATTTGGATTAATTATAATTTGTTTTTTTTAAGCTTTTTTGATGTAAGTGTTTTTCTATTTTCTGAAACATTTTTAATTATAGTTTTGATTTTTTAAATGTTTAATTTTTTCCAATGTTTTTAAATGTGTTTTAATTGTTTAATTTAATAAGCTAATTATAACTTACACAATCTCTTGAATACTTATTTTCATCTTAGTTTTTCACTAAGACTACACTTAGCGAATTAATTTATAGCACGAGAGTATTTTTAATAATAATTTCTGGATACTGCATTGTTTAGTTCGTATCTTATGAATATAACTACATATAGTTAGCATAAATGAAATCAAGACGCGGATGTACGCAGTGCTACAAATTTAGAAAGATGTCATATACCAACCTCAAGGAGTCACGTTACCTATCCCTATAGTGACCAAGAGTCACTCAAAGAGTAACTATTTCCTGTTATATATTAAAATCATTCTCGCCTATATTTAGATCACTCTTAGCCGCTTTTATTTAGATTTTTTTTATGCTTATGAGGATTGCGTTTAAAATTTTCATGACTTTCTTTAGTCTAGCTATGATAACTTTACTTCTTCTGCACAGATTTTCATAATCTTTTCTGCTTTCTAAAGTCTTTAACTTGTGGTTAAAGAAACCTCTTTCAATTATGAAAACCGATTCAGAACTTTTGGTGTTATAAGTCATAATATGACTTTTGGAATTTGTATATAAATCCTGAAATCAATAAAGAAATGTATAAGGCTTAGACAATAAAACTTTTTTCCTCAGCATTTAAATGCATATCTTTTATAATTTACCGTTTTGAGTTTATGATTAAACTCGTGTATAGTACTGGAAAGCAAAAAAATATGTACCCTTAAGAAAAGTTGTAAAAAAAGCCACTATATATTTTTAGAGAGTAATTTTGTTTTTGAACCATTAAATTATATTAAAATTTGTTAAAATGGTTTTTACTGCTGCGCATTAAGGCTTTTAACTCTGTCGTTTTTTTATGAATTTTCTTTATATGAAAACGGTTATTTAGTCCTGAATTTCCAAGCAAAGAGCAAGAAAAATCTTAAAAAAACGGTTTTAAAAAAACCAAGTTAAGAACTCTAGAGTAAAGCGATATACAAAAATTATAAGCGCAATTTTTTATGGACTCCTAAATTGAAAATTAGAAGTGATCTAATTACGTGAGCAGGGAGGGGGGGGGGGGGGCGGTGTTATCAGGAGAAGTTACTATTGGTTACTGGCTAACGTATTAATGAGCGTACCTATGTATATGTATGTTGGTGTAGCACTGCGTTTTCGATCCGACGACTATGGATGATCTACTCAGTTCTCTTACTCATAGATTCACATGATGTGGTTTCGTGGTTTCGTGGTTTCGGCTTGACTTGGGTACCCATGGATAGTTTCTACAATACTTTCAAGCTACTTTTAGATTAGGATTAAGTCTGCTGTATGGAACTCAAAAATGCTGGGTCGACCGAAGCAACTTTTGCGGTCAAGAAAGCATGCATACAAAATAGCAAACTCTGCAGCACCTGACATTCTAGCTCCTGGCCATGAGAGGGATCCAATTTCGGGGGGGAGAGACGAAAGGAAGATAGAAACAAAAGAATGGAGAAGTATTAGCACGAATACGAATTTCTTAATTATGTAAATTTTGATTGAAAACGATAGACGGGAAAATAATGAGTGAGTGGGCAGCAACAAAATTACAACACTAAAAAAGAAGAAGAAGGAGAAGAAGGAGAGCAACATCAAGAGGAAAAAACAATACACAATACGCAAACACTTTGACAAACCATGAAAACTGATTGAAGGCATTCGTGTATTCGTGTGGGAGGGAGGTAGTATGGGAGGATGGGGTTAGGAGTAGAAAAGAAATAGTTAGACTGATTGCAAGGAAATGGGTCAACGACTGGAAAAAATGGCTAGGAAAGGACTTGTTAGAGCTGTTTTATTGAGGAAAATTTGCTCAAGTGTTGTTCGGTGGTCATCAAAGCGTTTTGCGCATTTCAATTTCTATGCTAAAATTATGAATCGTATGAAAACTTATTAACTTCAATCCAAGAAAAGTTTGAAAAAGCCTTTAAATGCTGCTGGAAGCCATGTGTTTTTTTTTTTTTGAAATATTAACAAAGCATAAACTTTAACGAATCAACAACAAACGCAACGAAAATCAAAAGCAACCTGAAAAATTAGTTGCAATGAATGAAATCGGAAAAAACGGAGCAGAAAAAGTAGTAGTAGTAATTAAATAGTAGTAGAAAAGTAAAAAATTGTTTTGCAAGAGAAAGGAAAAATTAGGTTAATTGAGAGAAAATAACAGAGAGTGTAAAGTAATGAGGAAGAGAGAGAGAAAGAGAGAGAGAGAGAGAGACAGAGAGAGAGAGAGAGAGAGAGAGAGAGATATGATTACAGTGGGACAAAAATTGAGTGGACTTCTTTTCAAGTTATCTGAAAGGAGAGATAATTTTCTATACGGGAAAAAAATGTCTACAATAAAGAAATTAAATTTACATAAAATTATTTAAACTTCAATTGAAATATTTTTCAATTATGAAATTTTTCAAATCTCAGTTTAAGTAACTCAGATGTTTTTTTTTTTTAAAACAGTTCAAATTTTCTTCAAGAAACTAATTTTTTTAGAATTTAATAATATATGAATTTTTTAATAATATTATGTATCGTTTTTCGTAATTTCTATCTGATTTGGATTCGATTTTTGCTGGGTTAAATTAAAAAAAAATTACATATTTGCTTTTTATAGAATCGCAAAAATTCTAAATTTTTAAAACTTTCTATAATTCGCAATTTTTTTTATAACGTATTGTGCATTAATCAAAAAATTTTCTTGTTTTTTTTTGATTCAAGTAAAAATCTCTTTTCGTATAAATAAAATATTTGAAAATTCAAAAAAATTTGACTTCTTCTGTCTCTTCGAAATTCGACTTCTTTTGTCTCTCTCTCTGAATTTGTATTCCTCCTTATTCCCCCTCTCTCTCTCTATCTCTCTCCCTTACTCTTTCTCTCTCTCTCTTTCTCTCTCTCACTCTCTGTCTGTTCTTTTTACTCACCTTGGTTTCGATCGTTCGTGTTTCATGATCCTGAAAATGCAATTTCAATTTAGATTTGCCATCGTCACTTGAACCGCGTAACTGTGAGAATTTATACTGCCAGACGATGGCCGAATCGGCACCCTCGGCCAGCGAGAAGCCCGATTGCCAGTCCAAGGTCAGGCCACCGCCTTTGCCATGATGTGAAACAGCAAAAGTTTTACGCTGTAACGAAAAGTGCAAGTGAATTTATCACTAAAAAATGCGAACATGAAAAAACAACGGCAACCACAAAAAGTAGGTAATTAACTAAAGTGAGAATCTTTAGCACTCTTCTTCACTCTGCCACACTTACCCCCAACTTTATTACGCTGGTTACAATCGCGGCATTCCAGCTGTTTTCGATGCGCAACAACTCTTGACGCGTTTCGACGCTCAAGTAACGCGGTTCATGGCCGGAACTTTGTAGCAGGAAACAGTGTTGGCGACTGTCTACTGTCTCCGACTCTTTGACAACCCGGAACATGGTTTGGTAGACCTTGTAAACAACCAGCGCTTTGGAGAGGCCGGCGACATTAAGCTGAGATCAGAGAGAGAGAGAGGAAGAAAAAAAGTAATGAGCAGTTAAAAGAGAATTGAATTGTGAGATAATCGGGGCTGTTTCAAAATTTAAAGGGTTCTCTGAGAGCCATCTCATTCCAAATAAAATGTCTCGAAAATATTACTCAGGAGCTACAAAAAATCCTCTCTTTCCCAAACTTTTGTGTTGTCAGTTCAGAAGTGGTTTCTTGCCAGGTTGCGTTGTTTTTTTGGTAAAAAACACAATTGATGCATACCCATATTTATTGACAGAATGATTCAATACGAATATTTAAATCAATTATCATTAAGCAAGGAAAATTTTATAATTTAATATGTAAAATATTTAACAAGCACGTGTGCAGAGAGATTCAAATTATTTGCATGTGTTAAATTTTGAATTGGCGAATACGTACATACATACATATAGTATTCAGGTGAGCGCAGGCGACGTACTCTCAACGTAGAACCCAGTAGGAAATTAATCAACTATGAATAATATAAGCTAACGATAAATTTAGCAAAGTGTAAAATTAAAGAAACGCAAAAGAAACACAAAGCAACAATTTTTTAACTTCTCTCGTAAAAAAGATTTTATAAATGACGTCGATTTTTCGTGATACGAGTATAATAGTAAAAAATACATTATACGAGATATTATTTTAATAACCTCGTTTATTTTATTGTAACAATAAAATACAATAAGAGTATACAAAAAAATAAAAGCAGGTTTTTATTCTACGAAAATATGCTTGCTTGCTCTAAACAATTTTAAGAAGATTAGTGTACAACTTCTAACAGGACACAATTTTTCGTCAAGATCTTCTCTGTGAGCTCTTTTTTTAAAATTAAGTAAGAAATGTAAAGTAACACCAACATGTAAAGTAACACTGCCAACGACCGAGTACAATTTTCCGAATAAAATTTTTTAATACAATATATCGTCCCGAATTCCGAGAATAAGACAGGCTTTTTACGTCGAAATGAAATCCCGTGACAAGACAGGCTTTTTAATCGAAAAATTTCTTGAGTATGTATATTTTTCTTCAAGATTTCGTCGAATCTTATATTCAACACTCAGAGTTACAAACATTGAATTATTGATATTTTCAATTTCAATTTTTCTATGCTTTTTGTCAAGCTTTTTCTCTCCAGTTTCGTTATAGTCGACACAAAGTACTTATACGTGCTTTTTTCTAGTGGGTTGCTCTGAAACACGGCATTGAGTAAGCGACAGGTTATTCGTTAACCGGCATCGAGCAGATCAATATTTCTTTTGCAAATACACATCCGCTCACACACGCACACACACACATACACCACACGTGGACACATACACCACACATTGAATATTCCTTAATATAATACAGATTTTTTCACTTGCAAGGTAAATCATAAGCCTTTTATTCCGTGGTTTTTTTGTTTTAATTTATCGGCCAGAGGCAGACTGGCATACATGTGTTTGTGTGTATGCGCGTGTGAGCATGGCAAACTTTTTCCCCTGTCGATTATCATCAGACAAAACCATTTCAAATAAATGCAATTACTTTAAATGCCATTTTATTCGCACACATTCCGAGAAAGCTGCCACGAAATCGCGTTGAAAACGTAATGAAGCGAATTATTCGATTACGAAATCGGACATTTGATGTGATGTGATGCGATCTGGCGCATGTGAATGTGTATGTAAAGTTTATGGGGTTTTTTGTCGCTAAAACGATTTTATTTCAAAAGTCCGTAATAACTCTCTAAACGACTGTTATCTCAATTAATAGTCTAATATTTAATGTTTTTATATTTTAATGACTATAGTCGTTATAGAGATTATAAAGTTTAAACGATTAGAATTATTTTCTGTTGTAAATTTCACTGTTTATATAATATATTGCGAGTATATGAAAGAATACATTCGAAAAAATAAATTACTCGAGGATCTAAAAGAATCCACAGGGACCTAACGAAATCTTAAAAGCCTCGATGATATTTCCGTTTTAATAGATGAGGTAAAATGTTCATTGAAATGTTGAAAGAAATCCCATTATTTCGGCCAAAAAAATCGAATCCAATTGGAGTTTGCGGTGCTTTGACCCATTTCTACCTGACGACTGCACGTACGTCTGCTTAACCGCAATGTTGAAAAAATATCGCAAAAGAAAACTTGACATTTTCAACAATTCAAACGTACATACTTGTACAGTAAAAAGCCAACCAAAAAAAGGGGCGAAATTTGACAATTTCCATTAAACCGGAAGTGCAATTTCCAGGTACCAAAACGACAAAAATACTGGGGATGTCGGCATAGTTTTTTGTTTCTAAGTTTGTTATTTTTTTTGAGAGCGCTCAAAATTTTGCAATCTACGTGTCGGATGTTGATGCAGCATCCATCGCTCTCTCGAAAATGCTCGAAATTGTCAAATATGAAAGCTTGTTGCTCACTCTATTACGTGAAAGAGAGGAAAAATAGACGGAAATGGATTTTTTACTCTATTGAGAATTTATTATGAATTTATTCTCTCCTCCAATCTCTTTTGCATTGCCCCCCATTTAACTTCCTTCGCTTCCTCTTTTTGTGGTGCCATCAAAATTTTGAAGCAATTGAAAATTTTTAGGCGAAAACAATTACATTTTGATAAATTTTATAAAAACGGCATAAACGAAGGTTGACATTTCAAAGCTGCGGATTGTTATTTCTTTCTCTCCGTTCTTTCAATTTTTGTCTACAAAGCTATTCTACAAAGTGTCGTCATAAAAAATTGAAACCAGATCGTCTGTATAACTTTCCAAAATCATTAGTTTTATCCTCAAATCATTAATTGTTGGAAAATAATTAATATTATTTTTTAAATTTTTAAAAAATTTAAATCTTCTCGACATTTTTAGCTTGCGAAATGATTGAAACATAAAGGCACAGCGACAAAGATTTAATGATGATAAAAATCATAAAAATCATCCAATCCAGTTCAGCCCAGCTCAGCCCAGTCCTCACTAATTACGACGCTTTGAGAGAACAAATCGCTTTGGTATGTTCTCTTTCTCATCGTCATTTATCTTCTACTCACCGGTGGAGACTCAAACAGCATCACTTCGGTGCCTTTGAGCACTAAAAAGCGAGGCTTGTAGCTCTGCCACGAGATATTGTTATTGATGATGCCCTCGTTGACCCAACCCATATACTCGATGCGTTCACCGACAGCAAAATTTCGATTGTAGAGCTTCATCTGCCAAAATACGGAGAGAGAGAGAGAGAGAAAGGAATAATAATGACATATGAGTATATTTATTACATAATGCTTTGTAAGAGTTAAACAGTCAGAAACTCAAAAACAATAAACCAACAATTAGAAATTTTCGCAATGACCGGACCAACATCACAAACATCATCATCATCATCATCATCATTGCGAACTATGTATGGTTTCCCAACGGGTTTGTCATACCGAATTCGAACTCTTTTACTCGCAGGGTTGCCATATTTCCTTGTTCATGTTAGGACAGCGCCTGGCTGTCATTCGCATACGTAGCGGCATGCTTTGAAGTCTAAAGTAGCGTAGAGCTTCGTTTAGTTTTTAAGCCTTCAGGCGACTGGATGTTATTTCATCCTATTCATAGATGCTCCATCACTTTGGCTTCCTTTGATGGTGGTGGTGGTTCCATGGTACGTGTTTTAGGGCATGTCATTATTCTGCATCCTGTGATCAGTTGGTTAGTTGGTCCATTACAAATTGATCCATTTTTAAAGTGTCACTTAGCTCTCGAGAAACGTTTTCTTTTATACGATACAGACTCTATGATTTCATAGAGCAATTTCAGCTCATTTTCTTAAAGAGTTTGAGTTTATTTTTGTGGAGGTTTTAAATTGATATGATTTTAGAGTTTTTGCTTAACATTTTATCATCTTTATAGAAGTCTAAAGATAAAAACTAATCTCATGTTAATCTGCCATAATGGTCTCGTCGTTAAATGAGTAATTTCAGAGAAAAAGCGATATTATTGTAGCAAAATAATTGGTTTGTTCGTTTTCGTATCACATTAACCTTTTTTAACACTGTTTCATATTAGTATAATATAGTATGTAGGCCTTCGTATGTATGTACAATATATTCTGAAGTCATTTGGGACTACGTTTGGAGATAATGAAAAGTGTAGTGCATTAATTGGAATTACTCGCAGTAAAAAGCATTTGCGAACTCGTCGCATTCAGTCGCAATTTGTTTGCCGGCTCCTCGTGTTTGCGTTAAGGATTTGCATTGTGTTGCGATGGATACCATACAATACGACAATTTGTTGCCATTATCTGACGTGTCACCACGACACAGGCTGCCGTCGTTGCAGCGGCGTGACTAGATCGACCCTGCCGCGAAAGTGGGTTAGTCTGCGATTATGCAAGTATTAAGGACGAAAGCGACAGCACGCTCGATTATAGCACCAATTGTGCAAACAGTTATATCGGTATATAAGTCTCTCACTTTCTTTCCAATTTCACTTTAAAACAATTTATGGATTGTAGGAACATAGTATTTTAAAATAAGATGGTCTGTCTTTCTAGACAAATTATCAGATTACAAAACGATAACGCTTACGTATACGATTTTAACTTTTAACTTTACCTGCAGATGCGTTAATCCAACCACGTTATCCGTAATCAGTTTCAACCATTGACTCAGGATTGCTAAATCATCGCAATGAATTATGCCGGTGGAGGAGCCATTTAGACCACGGACTTCGAACGCGTTGGGCCGTAGTTTGTCTGTGCCGTAGATGTAACGGGTAACGTATGCCATCATGAGGGGAACTGATGAAGAGGTCAAAGGAAAGAAAGCAACAACAAAATGTATATATTACATATAATTATCTTTATTTAAATCATAGTTTTAATAAAGGTTACACCCTGGATGGTCATGTCGAATACTTTTGTCGAGTTTTCGACATTTTCGACATGCCGAATACCTACGGTAGACTACCAATTGTCTTGATCATTACTTATTTCGATGTCATCAGACTCTTCCTCTATTATTCTTTGATTATTATATGTAGAGGAGAAGAGGAGAGAGGAGAGAGGAGAGGAGAGCAAGCTGGAGAACGTGTATGTCGAGAGATTCTATACTTCACGCGAGTAATAAAACGATATTTGGATGAGTCATTCTTTAAGTTCTTGAATGTTTAAGAGTTTTCGACAAGGCTGAGGTAGTTTTCGACATGCAGAAAAATTCTCTCCAGTTTTCGACGTAGACTACATACAAGGTGCAAAAATCCTTGTCGAATACCAACACTGGCCACACCCAACATTATATCGATTTAGTTTTTTTACTAAAGTGTTTATTAAGTAAAACGTACTATAATTATTCAGCTGGTTCTTAAAACATAACCATAACCCATGGTTTGCATATATGTATGTACATGTATACCATATATAGATAATATATATGTACAATAATACAGACATTATTTGAACCTACCTGCAACCACATCCACCCACTTCTTTTCCGGTTCGGAACAGATCGACATCGGTCGGCTACAGCTCCTGCTGATGGTACCATTATTCACCGAAGATTTATAACCTTCGTCAGCCTTCAGCTCGGCACATGTTGCATCATTGTCGGAGTCCGGAGTTTCCTTTGACACTGCCAACAAACGCAGAAGTGAGTAGAAGAGGAAGAGCATTACTAATCGCATGATTATGATGAGGAGACGAAAGACAGAGAGGGACAGACCGAGAGAGACCGAGAGAGAGCGAT
The DNA here is from genome assembly GCA_949752815.1 of Conops quadrifasciatus. Classification (NCBI taxonomy): domain Eukaryota; kingdom Metazoa; phylum Arthropoda; class Insecta; order Diptera; family Conopidae; genus Conops; species Conops quadrifasciatus. Next base: position 11,459,972 of record OX457077.1, on the reverse strand, counting down.
AGAAAGCGGCAGAGACAAAGTGAAATACCGAATAAAGAGGTAAAGAGGCGGGCCGGTTGGCCCGCGGGGGCCTTTAAAGAACGGAAGCGGCATATGAAACTCGAAACGAATGCAAACGTACACTTAAGTGCAATAATTTGAAGAGGCGTAGTTAGAAAACTAATTTTGAGGGAGATGATAATAATACTCAAGCTCGCGGTTTTTTTTTTATTGATAGAAAAAAAGTCCTAGAGAATTTAAGAACTTGAGAAATGAGTAAATGAAAAAAAGCAACGAATTTTCTAATTGATTTTTCAAACCTCAGAAGGCTTGAGGTTTTGTTAACTCCTCCGACATTTTGCCTGCTTTGGCAAGGATGCCTAAAGACAGACCTAAATACATATATATAGACTCGCTTAGTTGATCTATATACATACATATGTGAGAAATGTTATGTTCGTTGAGAGATGATTAAAATCTGGGGTGAAGCTGAAAACCTAAGAAAAACAAAGGCAGCAACGAGACTTTTGCCAACGAATGCCAGGAAAAGGACGAAAGAATGCACAAACAAAGTTGAAGTGTTTAATATTAGATGAACATTTTATTTATGTTTGTGTATTTATGAAAAGGTTAGTAGTATGTTTGTCAGACTGTCTGTATATTCGTCGGAATGTGGTCCTTGTTGATGAAAGAAGAGCCCACCGCCGCGAATGGATATCAAGAGAGAGAGAGAGAGCTTTGGCTATACGATTACGTGAGACGATATTAATTTAAAGAGAAAACAACATTCGTGTACACTTCATTAGGTACTAAATTATTTTAGCACATATTTTTAAAAGGTCAAGAAGAAGAATTTTAAATTCGAATTACGAGAAATTAATTAAATCGTTAAAATCACAATTTAATATTTTATATTTCATATTCGTGTACATTAGGAGCACAATATCTCGAAAACCTGACGCGAGGGAAAATTCTAAGAGTCTTCGAATTCGGATCCGGTGCCAACGCCCGAATTATGGTTTCTGATTTAGAAGATAAGACCCAATTTAGTCGACCTGTCTGATATCTTCTATGGATGTCGCTGTAAAGACTCGAGTTAAGAATTAATTAATTTTTCTTTTTCAAATTGAAATGTTTTATTTTACAAAATCTTTAACTGCTTTTCAAAAACTTTTATGCGAAAAAATTGCCTCAAATTCTTTCCTTTCATCAATTCGAATTATAGTATGACGTATGTACGTGCAGTGAAGTTAAAGCTTTAAAAAGACAGGCTGAACAGGCTAAAATTGGTACGATATACAGCAAAAACGACAATAATAACGCGTAGAAAATCATAGAGTTCAACAGAAGCCGGTTTTATGCTGCCAACACGAATAAGTATTAAACAATTCTTATGCAATTAAAAAGTCATAAAGCAACATGCTAACACTAGACGCCGCCCTCACTAGATGCAAAAGCCAAAGCCAAAGTTGAGCCTGAAGACCAAAGGACAATAACCAACGCCCGGCTGGTTGTCGGCCGGGTTGACGTCCGGGGCACGGATGGGTTGGGTGTAGAGGCCGTAGTGGCGAGCGTGACGATAAAGTTCTTTGGTTGGTTGGTTAGTTTGTTGAGCGAACTGTTGTCAAGGTGCTGCTTGTTTGTTGGGCTTTGTTGCAGCGAGGTGACAAAAAAAATACACGCCACACGCAACTAACCGTTCTTAATCCAAACCTTTCTCGCACAAAGCATTAAAGCGCAAGAAGCCGAAGCCGCCGAGAAAGAAGTAGCTTTGCCGGATAAAAACTCATAAAAACACTGAAACAACTTTTTAAAGCGAGCGAACATTAAAACGTGAAAGTTTCAGTGGGATCATGTTCGCTGAGATCCTGTCTTAAGGTACCTTCTTCTTCTATCATCTTCTTCCGTTGAAGAAATACAAACTAAATTTTCCTAATTTTTCCATTTGAAACTTACATTGTTTTTGAAGGAATGGCGTTGCCGCTCTGTAATGTTTGACCGTGAGAACGACAATGTCACCAGCATTGCGTAGTATGTTGACGGCATCGTCATGAGGACACGCGGTAATGTATTCGCCATTCACTTTTATTATCGCATCGCCAACAAACAGTTGTCCCGTAATATCGGCTGCTTGATCCTTGTAAATGCGTGATATTAAAATCGGCAGCTTATGTTCGGCGCCTCCTTTTATGCTCAGTCCAAGACCGCCTTGCTTTTGTCGGGTGATCTGAACCATGCGCTCCTGAAAAGAGGAAAAGAGGCTTAACGTTTTAATCAGAAATTTTGATTTTATTTTTTTAATTGTCAAATTCTAATTGTACATTTAACAAATCCAAGATTATTTAATAATTTTTTTTGCAAAAATGGGCTTTATTTTCTCTTTAAAAGCGCATAACTCCAAAACTTCTTTACAGATTTTTATTATTTAAAAAGTCTTATTTAGCTGCAGTTGTTGTCTTGCAGAAAAGAGACGGATAATGCAAATCCGACTAGCAGAAGCTAGGTTATGCTCGCTAGAGTAATGCAAAGTATGACAATTTCTCAAATGAGCTCAAAGTCATTTAAGTCTATGGTTAGCGGGGAATAGTTACTATTGGTTAGCGAGTTGTTTTCATCCTCTCTTCCATCATCTCTAAAGCTTCTCTCTAACTCATAGTCTGCTGCACGCAACACTTATAACCGACCGACGACTTTTTTCATGGAGCTGTCAGATTTATAATTATTTTATTTAAGCACTTTTCGGTGCAAAGATATATGTATATGTGTGTATATCGTTGGTGCATCAGTGCGCTTCGTTTTTCAGTTTGTTTGCGCTTTATGTTGACTGTTGTTTCATTTTTAATTTCATAATGTTTTGTAAACAAAATGTGGCAAGGTCTGTCAGGCCTACAGGCGTGAAGGGAGCAAAAAAGGGTATGGGAATGGGTTGCGGGTCGGGCGCCGCCCACTTGGATAAAAGTGCTGCAATATAACGCGAACCCACAAAAAAAATAAATTAATTTAAATAATAGTTTTGGGAGAATGCTTGAGCATAAAGGTTTACACACACGAGAGTGAAAGGAATTTAAGAGGCTCTGTCGTAATTGGAGCCTACTGCATACATTTCTATTACACTGAGTATGAGTATGAGTATGAGTATGATTTTTGAAAAATATTAAAAATATCCATAAAATGTGTTTTAAATTTTCCACAAATTATAAACCTTAAGTATTTTAATACCTTAGTATTTTTAACAATCATATCGTTGTTTGTCGTCTTACCTTCGATTCCATTGGTGGTCCATTATGCAGCATGTTCGTAGGCGTGACCACTTCTAGTTTTTGCAGGGTCACTAACTCCATTGTTAGATTCAGTCTTAGTGGTTCCGGTTTGCTTTTGCCATCGCTGACATTGACCATGCCAATTCGTATCTGAGAATATGGTAAGAGACAAACACATAAAGTACGTAAGAGCCCTTCCTTCACACCGATAAAGTATCTTGCAAGCATCGAAGAAGAACCAAATTGTAAAAAGAATTTGTTGCAGAATAAAATTGAATGATAATAAATTTGAAAAGGATTTATATTACAAACATTTTTTAGTATAAATTATTTAACATTGAGGTGAGAATTTTGTTCTTGGGTTTGTGTGTAACGTATTTTAACGCCTCCCATCACCGGTCTGTCCCAAATGAAAAGAAAACAATCACAGTTTTCTACGAAAATGAGTTCTCTTTACTTTTATTAAATATTTCCAATATATACTCGTATGTATGTATATGTATTTATTATTCTTATTCTTTTTTGATCTTTTGTAAAAAATAAACTACAAATAACAGCTTTTAAAATAATATAATGGCTATAAAAATGGCTATTTATTACCTTTAGCTGTTGATCGACCTTTTCCTCAATCGGAGTCGCCATTTTTGCATTGATCTTCATATTTTCTGCAAAGAGAATATAAGTTTTATATCGTAGCTCTCAATGATTTACTCTTTGCAATGTAAAGAGTATATATATAACGGATTTTTATGGGTTAAGAATGGAAAATTATACATAATAGGTTTTTCAATAACAAATGTCATTTTAAATTTTGCGTTTCATTACGTATTGATAAAAAATATCACCACCTTCACATAAATATTGAAAATTTCTGTTAATTTCGAATGACACCTCTTGTTGAAAGACCTTGAATTATAGAAAGGAATCATTATCAAGTACATCACTCCTCGTTTCGTTAAGAAACGTCTTTCGTTTCGTTAAGAATCTAGTACGTTTCCTAAGAATTTTCGTTTTTTTTAGAATCCACAGAAATGAAGACAATACACAATAAGTCGGCGGTATTGAGTCTAATACGATGCGGTATAGAAAGTATTATTTAAATCAGGCCTGTGAAAAGGTTTTCATCTTAATAAAGCATTTCATGTTCATGCATACGATACACACTATCCACCAAATTGAGGGCATTTGTGTAGTATTCGTTTGCATCACAAACCGGGAATGCATCGCAAACGATTCTAACCGCATTCAAGATTTGCATTTTGCTCTCTGTCGTCTTTGAATGTAAGGATTAATTAGAGCTCTTTAGAGTTCTTTTCATTGGAAACTGTAGGTTAAGATTTTAATTTCATGATCCTTCCGTTTCTTTCATCACATTTTTACACTCGTAGAACGCTATTAATATTCTTGTGCATGCACGTTTTCGTTCAAAGAATGAGGTTATGTTTATTGTACAATTTGAAATTTCTTAGGGTCATTTATTTTAATTGTGGTACAATTTTTCAGTGTACACAGAAACATTGAATCTTCTGGTTTTCATGAAGACAAAATAAGTGAAATGGGTCAGCGGCCAAAAGGTACATAAAATATAGTTTACATTACTTCTCAGGCGGCACAATGACAGCAACAACAAACACTAACATTGCCAAAAGTGTACTGATGATGTTGATAATGAAGATTGATGTTGATTAATGTTGATTAATGTCAGAAGGGAGGCACAGGGAGAAGCAGGCAATAACAATGTCAGCTGATTTGTTTGGTTTCAACCTCGACAGCGACACTGCTAGTGACAGCATGTCAAGTAGCAGTTAATTGGTCACTTTGTAGGGGCTTTGTTGTTGCCATTTTCTGAGAGATACACTAAGGATAAAAGAAAATTAATATTTCAAGAAATATTATTTGGCATTAAATGAAATATAACGTCTCGTTTGGACCCAGTTTGGACAAAAAGCAACCAACGCGCACATGACAAAAAATAACAGAAGTTACTCTGATACTTTCAAGTTTTTTTCAAAGAAGTGCAATTTTTTCTTCAACGACTTGAAGCAACAGATACCAGAACTTTTTTCCAACGCCCTTTTAAGTCATATATAACGTTTTACAATGTTACCAACCCCTCGCAAAACTGTTACTGGGGTCAAAAGTACAACTATTTTATTCACTATAAATCTGTCACTTTGACTGGACGGACGGACGGTGAGGTTTTTTATGGCTCTTTTGAGAATGTACAGTGACGCCATTCGGAATCGTAAACTCTTGTTTATTCTCGTATACTGTCGAAACTTAAGGTACACTCTAAAAATAGTTAGTGGGGAGAGAGAGCAAGAGAGAGAGAGGGAGAGAACCAGCTAATATTTGTGTGGGCAAGTGTTTGGCAACGATGAAGTCACCCCCAGCCAACCCTTCAAACTCTTTTCTTCCTTTTTGTGGGTTTTTCAAGTTCCTGAAGATGAAATATAAGGACAGCAAATAACAATAAGAAAACATGGACGTACTCATGCTTCGAAATTTATTTTTTTTAAGGACCCCCATAAATCATTGTACCTGTTTTTGTTGTTGTTTTTACCTCAGTTGTTTTGCAATATTATTTTATTCGTTCATTGTTGTCTTCAAAAAATGCTCCAAAAAGCATTATGATTTTGCGTAACGTTGAAAATTGAGTAATTGAAAAACGTCAGTACTTCTCAATAGCTTCCTCTTCCTCCTCGTTTTATATTGTATGTACTTCAGCGGTACTTCGTCCTATACATATTTACCGCAAGGAAAATGACAATCAAAAACTCAAAATGAATGCAACAAAATTTGAAATTATTCTGCTCTGCATTTCGTTACTATTCTCTGATACGTCCCGCGTAACCGTTTGTTGTATACAATTCCAAATCTCGCCCAGTCTTTCGTCTTCCCCTTCCTTTGTTTCGCTGAGGGAGGACGTTCCGTCATTCCGTCAGCCGACATGTTTTTATGGTTTTTTTCTATTGTTGTGGAATTGTTACCAAATCTACTCTTCACTTTCTGGCTACTTGTTGTTTGTTTTTTCTTCTTGTTCTTCTTTTGTTTCCGTCTTCTTCTTCTTCTTCTTCTTCTTCTTCTTCTTCTTTTTCCCTTCTTCTTCTTCAAACTAATTTGATTTTACCATCCATCGAAACCATTTAATCTACGTAATTAATTGATTTTGCCAGTCATTGACATTATCGCGGACGGACATTTTACTTGTTTGCCGAGTCTGCAAAGTCTGCACGTGCCCGATGATATACACATTGCTTACCTTTGTGGTCTGTTGGGCGAGGATAAATAAGCCTTAATCCGTTGAGGCTTGAGGGTTATGTTTCCTTCAGATTAACAGAGAAAATAGTAAGTAAATTGTAAATAATTTGTCGAAACTTTGGTGAGAATGACAAGAATACATTCACGATTTTCCTTATTTTTCCTTTCACATGAAAGTTTATAGAAAACAAGGATTATTTGAAGTGCAATATTTTTTAAGGAAATTTAAAAACTTAACCTACAAAATCCTATAATATCCGACTATACTTTCCTGAAGGATTGCCCGGATTCTGTAAACGAATTTAACTCTAGAATTTTCCATAACGTCAGGTTTGTTAGTAGATCTATCGGTTTATCGGTTTATCAGAGATAGTTTGTTAATCAATCTGTCAGGCCTGATAATTTGTTATTCAGTGACTTTTCTGGATTCATGATTTATGATCTTTTAGAAGAGGAAAAAGAAGAAGGAGAAAACTATACAACCAACAAAAAGTAGTAATGAAAGAAGATAAAAGAAGACACGTTAAATAAAACGAAAAAGCAGAAAATTGAAGAATTAATATACATAATATAATAACTTATTCATTTCGTCTGAAGACCATCATTTTTCCTCTTCATAAAAAAAATATCTTATAATAAAATGAGCCGGAGAGGAGTTATCATTATTTCTCTTTTCTTTTGATCTACTTTTCTTTGAAATGTTAATGAATTTATCTAATATGTGTTTTGTTTCCTTTTAAGTTATTTTTAGTTCGGATTTAACCCTAGTATTTCTTAAACACGTTATTTAGACAACGCAATTATAGAAAATCATACGTCGTGATGTTTCGTTGACGTTACCCTTATGGTGCGCTCCCAATTAATTTTATTGCAATCCTGCCTCGAAATTACAGACATTAGCTTTCTAAGGTTCAAAAACGTCCACAAGAAATCAATAAAAAAAAAAACTATGACAGTTTTTTTCTAATCTTTCCTACAAGATGTCGCCAAAAATTCCTAAGAATGCAATAAAATCCATGTTTTTTTACTTACGTAAGCGGGCTATCTTATGTATGTGCTACAAGTAACCGTATATGTATGTATGTACTTTATGTATGTATGTATGTACTTTATTTTATTGCAATCCTGCCTCAAAATTAGAGACATTATCTTTCTAAGGTTAATAAACGTCCACAAGAAATCAATAAAAAAAAAAACAACTATGACAGTCTTTTTCTAATCTTTCCTACAAGATGTCGCCAAAAATTCCTAAGAATGCAATAGAATCCACATTTTTTTACTTACGTAAGCGTAAGTCTGTATCTCTACAAGTAACCGTATATGTATGTATGTACTTTTATCATATTTTTCGAAATCTAACCTACTTTTACACTTACCACCATCATCACAATCGAAACGAAAAAGAAGTTGAAATGCTCGAAATAGAAGAAGAAAGAAAAACCTCTCATAAAGTGCTAAAGTGAGGGTGCGGTGAAAGAGGTGAGGGGCCCCTAGGAGTGGGGGGGGGGGGGGGGAGTGACAGATTTCATTCTCTCTTTGCAAATAAGATTGTGATCTGCATGGATATCATCGGAATATTGTAATAACAAAACGTTACTTTCAGAACAAATCTATATCATTCTTACACTGACAAAAATTAACTCTTTAATGTCGTAAATTTTTTGGTAAAATCATTGCTTTTTTAAAACTACTCAAGCCTTAGTACTTTCTTTTCTTTTGCAATAATTTCTAAAAGTGATAATAAAAAGCAGAATAAGAAAATAATCTCAGTTACTATTTTTTCCTTTCCTTTCATCACTCTTTTTCTCTCCTTCTCTTTCGGCTTTGTAGAATTAAAATTTTTCATTTAAGTGGTTTTTTATAGGCTCACTTTAAAACTACAGTACGAGTACATACATATGTATATTGACAGGTCTTAATTTTCAACCGAACTCAGCTCAACTTTAAACAGATTCTTTCACATACTTCACACTCTGTACACTCACTCAAAGTTTGTAGACCTACATGCATACGAGTATGTACCTACGGCCACACAATCCCACAAATTTACGCATTTGCAAGTGACCCCATTTTTTGCACTTACACGCTTCTGGAACTTTTTAAGATTCCTGCCAAGAATTGCCTCTTCAACGGGATTCGGTTCAAGCCTAAATGGTTTAACCAGTTTAACTTTTCTTTTACGTACGTTTCTCACTTTCTTTTAGTCATCATCTTTGAAAGGAAGGCGTTAGAAGAGGGAAGAGATTTAGAAGATATTTGCTATGGCCTAAAATCAAGCGAGAAGCGTGCACGTGTAGACAGCATCGCAGATTACATTTCAGGACTTCTTGTAGTAAAAAGAATTGAATCTGTGGAAATATGTGAAGGCAAAAGACACATTTATGATAGATATGATATATGTATACTATACGTTTTATATAAATCATAAATCTTTTATTGCGAATATAGGTTTATCCTAAAAAAAGTATGGCCGTTTTCAACTTTATGCCAAAAAAATCTCTTAATTTACGTTAAGTTTACTAAAATTGGTTTGATTCAACTCTGAAAATATATCAAACTTCAACCGAATACTGCGTAGTTATTTCCTACTGGGTTTTGTCTTGACATGTTGACGGTGGTGGTGCGCTAATCCTTAAGCTCTTCTGCTACACTTTGCAATGGTGCAATGAAAGCACAAGTAGAACCTTTTAATGCAACCAAAAGTCAAATAAAAAAACAAAATCAACTGTGAAATAAAATCGTTTACGTAGCAGCACAACTTAACTCGCAATCAGAGTAATAATCATAACCATAATGTAACATGTTTTGGAAGAAAAGGGTTAAAAATGAGGTCTGGCGTTGTGTTGACATCTTTTGTGTGACTTTCTTTGGGCGATGCGGTATGAAAAGGTTGCTGCAAAGTTTGGTCGGTTCGTTTCGTTCGTTTCGTTTGAGCAGCTCTGGCTTTTTAACAATGTTTACTTTACTGTTGGAAATTTGGGCCAGATGGCTTATCTGTGACATACTAAAGTTGAGATGTCCTTCGCCTTTAAGTCACACTTGACACGATTGAAATTCACCGAAATCCACTCTCGACATTGTCTTCGCCATCGTCGGTAACACCGCCCCTGCCCCCGCCCCGGTTCCATGCCATCCACTCATTTTCCTTGCAACATTTTCATTCCTGAGACCAAAAATTTCCTTTTTGCGCTTCGTAGACACGAGACACGTGCGAATATACGCAAACATACATATAGTATGCATAAGTCAACATGTGTACAGTTATGTACATACCACCTGAAGGGTGAAGGGTGTGGGTGAGTGCGCTTGTAAGGGAAGAAGTGAATGTTGAAGGCGATGTATAAATGCGCGTGTGTATACGGTTTTTTTTTGCTCTTTACCTCACTTTATCGTGCTAATTTGTTATACTGAAGCAACCAATTCGGCAGAGATTGGAACAGAGAACATCAACAGATGGAATGAATCGTCTCCTAAGTCTAGAAAAGTTCCGGGAGTTCAGGTACATTTTTATTGCACTTACTCGTACATAAAAACAACGTAAGAGACGTACTTATGAACTTTTACGGTTTTCCTTTTAATAATGTTTTCATTACGTCATTGTTTTTTTAGAGCTGTTTTCTTTTCAGTGTAAAATATTCCATGCATTTTCTCAGAGCGAAATGAGAGAGCGAAGCAAGAGAAAGAAATAGTACATAGTAGTTTTTAGGCAACAGCTGTCGACATAAAAAACACAGCTTCAATTTATGCGAATGTTTTGGTTTAATTTATTCCAACCGAAAAAGGGTAAGAGAAATACAATATAAAGAAAATTCAAGACAATGAATATCCCTAAGAATTTATGTTTTTTATTATGGACATTATAGTATAATATATGTATGTATGTAGGTACATAAATGGAAATTAGATAATAACAATGATATTTCACAATATGATAATGAAATATCATGACATTGGTCGAAATGAGAATTTTTTTAGCAGCGGCATTAACCTTAATCCCAGATTACTATCAAATACTGAAACCAAACACTGTTCTTTTTCACTCAGAGTGACGTAAGTTTTGAAGGAACTATAGCTGGGAAGCTACCAAGGTCACCGATTGAAACTAGATCGTTTATTCTACAAGTTAGGTCGCTTATAAATGAAATAAAGTTGACAGAAACTGCATTTAATTTTGATTCAATTTTGTATACCATAAATTTATGGTGACAAACTACATTCTATACATATTGTAATATTTTTGGGGGGAGGGGGAAAGAGGTGTTGTTTACATAGCACGCGCAACAGCCTGCAACAATAACGTAAAAAGCCTTTAAAGAATAAATATTGGTAACAGAATACACAGCTAACAACAATGATGTGTATAATTTTACTATTTGAAAGGCTCAAAATGCAAAAGAGTTAAAAAAATGCAATGCATTTCAAAACCGAGACGACTCATATTTTAGGAACTAAAATTTAGCGCACAAATAGTAGAAAAAAGGAAAAACGCGAAAAAAAAACACCATGAAAAAATAGTGAAAAATTACGCTTTTGCTGTAATTTCGACAGAGCCGGAAGGAAATGCTGCAAAAACATGCAATGGCGCAGCGTGCACCGGCAACAATAACACTAAAAACACTAACAGCAACAATAACAAAAGCAAGAGCAACAACTACTGCAGCAACAGTAACATTAACACAGTGAGTGAGACTCTTCTCTTGCTGTGAGAGCACCAGCAATAATAACGACACTGAGAGTAGAACAACAACAACAGCAACGACCCAACACGACCACGACCCAACAAGAAAAAAACAAAATTACTCTAAAGTTAGCAATGAATGAACGACGGCCAATGTTTCCTCGGCCATCGCTAGCGCTTGTGGCATGTTGCCATCGCTGATGGCTGTAATTTTTTAAGCAGTTTTTTGTTGGATGAAACTCAGGATGTTGCTGGGTCTACGGAAGCTTTTTCAAGTACATAACCATGTATTACAGCAATCACTTCTTCCTTTTCATAGTGACTAAAAGCCGAATTTTTCATAAAAAAAAAAACTAATATTGAAAAGGAAATGGTTTAGATTTTGTTGCGCTTCATATTTTCTTGGCGGTGGCCAAGAAACGTTTCTGAGGTTAGATAAAGCCTTTCAAGTCATCTTGGTAGTAAAAGAAATTTATTTTAAGATCTATTCTTTAATAAAAACAATCAACTTCGAGAGCTTAACTTTCACCCTTTCTCTGTTACTTACTTATTTTTTTCCTTCTGAGCTTTTCCTACTCCTCTTTCTACACCTACACCCCTTTTCGGGGAACTTCTCATTAGGTTTATTTCAATTTTTGCTATACCGTGTGCCAGAGTCACATTTTTGGGGGGTAGAAAACCATCAGTAATTGACTTGCAAAATTGTACATTCCATTGTACATTGCAACACAGTACATTGCATATGTACTGCAAATATTTCAGCATGCTAATACCGCTGGGCGAACGTGCAACGTCCCCGAGCTTTTGACATTTGACGAAGCTGCTGTTGGACAGCTTTTTGCCAACACTTTTTTACATACCAAAGAGATTGGTGGGTGGATCCGACCGAATTAATCAAGGATTTTAGTTGAATTTTATTTTCTACTATATTTGAATAAAATTTTACAAGAATAACTAGAGCTAGTGGATTTCTTTTTGAAAAATATATACACAGTTCTTTGAATAATAACTCGCGATAAATTCAAGATAAAATTTGCAATAACTCTAAATCTCGAATCTCGAAGAACTAGCTTAACTGTTAACTCCAGGCTTTATCTATTCTCAGTGGCGTATTTAGTGGAGAGGCGATTTACGCCTCTACAGTCCCCCCGAAAAGGAAATGAAAAGGAAATCACATTCAAATGTGATGTCAAATGAATGTTTTCTAGAATGTTTTCATCCTTCGGGCCTGAGTACAAAACCGCTAATGTATGCTAAATTTTTTTTTAAAAATCGGCAGAACTGAAAGAAAAATGAAGAATTTTTCTCTTAAACCTAAGAGCATTTATGTTAAAATCGCGATATTTGCAGCGTGTTGTGTTTTAAATGCAGTGAAATTATATGAATAAACAAATATTCTTCTGTGAAAATCAGTGGAGTTTTTGAAAAAATTTATTTTAATAAATTTGAAATAAAAATATAGAATCAACATAAAATATTTCTTATCAATGAATTGACTTTTTTTCACAAAATGTCTTAAATTTGAATAATTTTTTAACTTGTTTCATTTTAAGAAACTATAAACTTTTTTCTTTTCTTTTTTTTTTTTTTTTTCTTAAACAAACATCTTAAGATTTCTCAGAGGAAATTCTTGGAGAGATCTTTGGCCGCCTTCAGCCCACCGCAAACCACAAACTAAATACGCCACTGTCAATCCTTACTCAATAATTAACAAGAATGAGAGCGGGAGCGAGAGCGAGAACGTGAAGACTGAGTATTACGTTGAGAACTTGATTGAAATTTGAAATATGAAGTGTGAGATAAGTAAAGCTTCCTTTACAAATGCCTTGTGGAATAGTGCTTACATAAGTAGCTATTGCTCATTTAGTGCCACTTACTGGGGGCTACTAGAGGCAGATATCGCTCCTGGAGCGATTATGAAGAAGAATGATTAATTAAACGTTTCGAAATTTAAGCTACGTAAAATACTTGAAGCTTAAAACTGTTACAATTTGCACACTTTTGTGGTCGGGAATTACTACAAATGATCGGTGGATGGAAAGGGAAGGTTTGAGGTTCGTCTTTAATGACTGAAGAAAGAGATGGACGGTTTGCGGTTCAGCTTTAATGACTAAATAAACGAATAAATGGATGGGATGGCCTTTAATTTGATAGTCATTGACAGAAACAAACAAACAAACACTGAGACAACGATAAGTACTCGTTTTCGGTACTTACTGGCACACTGCTGTCTACTGTGTAGACTTTACATTGGTTTAATGTTGCCGCTGGTTTTCATAAATTAGACGACTGGAGGAATAAATGCGTCTCCAAATTGTTTTGGCGCATCTGCTGAAGAAGCCTCGAGGGTTTGTGCACCAACAAACCGCAATACAACACACAAACAACGAAACAACCGAAGGGTTGAGTTGTGGGAGGGGGCTAGTGGAGAGTTGGGGGTGGTACTGCTACTAGAATGGAAGTACACGCCATACTTTTGGGCAGGTTGCCAGAAATATCGTCTCGCAAAGTATTGTAAACATTGATAGTAACGGAACAAAAACAAAACTAATACGATAATAACAAGAAAAACAAGCACCATAAACAGTAAACAACGGCAACAACAACAAAAACAACAACAACAACAATATCGACAAATGAATAACAGTCATTTGCCGAAAAGAACCAGCCGGGTTCCGGTTTGGACGACACAAAATTAAGTGGGTTAAACAGAAAATTAGCTATAAAAAAGGAAAATGGCCAAAGGAAAGAAAAACTTGGTCTTTTATATTCTTAAAATGACAGAGCAAAACTTAACCAAACTGAGTTGAATTCAATAAATGGCAACAGAATCGAATTTTTCAATTTTTTTCTACAATTTTCTTTGGCTTCAAAAGATTAAAATTTTTCTAATGTCCTGCAGGATACGTACACTTGCTTAAGGTTTAAACGAGAAAATTAAATAAATTTTTATAATAGTAGAATTTTTATAAAATTGTTAGTATTTTCAGTATTTTCAGTTATATTTATTTTACTTATTATTGGTAAGTTTATATCTTTTACGATATATAAAAACATTGTTTTTCAGAGAAGATCTTGTTTTAGTAGTTGAAAATCTCAAGATTTTACAAACTGTAGAGCATAAAAGTATTTATTAGTACAAAAAAGACTAAGAATTAGAAATAGTCATCACTAAAAAACCATCATGAGAAAGACCGCCCACTGAAAAATTCCTCATTTAAGCACCCACCGATGACACCCACTGATGACTGCAACAATATTTAGCAGCAGGTTTACCACAGAATTTTTAATATTAACACGTTTACGACTACGCGCGCACCGCATTTTTATACAATAACATTAAAAATCGACGGAACATGTAATAATTTTAATTGATTTTATATTTTTGTCACACTTTGAGTATGATTAAATGGTTGATTATATTGATTATCTCTCTTACGCAATCGAACTCTAATTATTGCACTTCTGGCCATTTTTCCTTTTCGGCTTATGCTAAGGTTACCCCCTTCCTTTTTGGTTTTTGGGTGTGAACGTGTTTAGAGCGTTATCATAGCATATCATTCAATAGAACTAAACCGAACTGAATTAATTTATACAGTTCGATTGTTAAGTTAGCAACAACGTTTAGCAAAAGCCTGCAGATACGAAAAATTTCAGCATTACCGTGAAGCTGCGCGCCGAAGCAGCCTCGCAAATGGGCCTCGCATTATTTGAAATTATTATTGTTATTATTAGAACTTCTATTAAATCTTTGCAATATATTGTGTGTACCTATATTTATTTTTAATGGTGTGGCATACGTTGTGTCTGCAGACAGGTATACCCACGTCTTCTATGCTTTATTATGAATTCAACGTCGTTTTTCAAAACAAAAAAACAATCATTATCACTGTCATTATCATCATCGTCGTCATCCACAATTTTTTGTGCTTGTGTTTATTATTATTCTTATTCGCTGCTGGTACGAACCATTTGACGAAGGCACACCATTTCTTCTCCTTCTTGTCTTGCGTTGAATTTGAGGAGTCGCATAAAAACGGCTTTAATCGAGAACGTCAATTAATGAAGGAGAAGCTTTTCACCTGATATTTGACGTATTGATTGACTTACTGAAGTCTTAAGTTAAGGCTTCATTAAGTAAATATCATTAATGGTGGGCATGATTTAATGAAGCAAATAATTTAGACTTTGTTGTCTAAATTAGTCTTTTTACGAATACATATTTATTATTCGATCTTTTCTTCAAGTTTTTAGAAAAACATAAAGCATACATGAATGTCTAAATAATTCTTTTAATTAATTTTAATTAATCTAGATCAGGTATCAATGATCTAGATTAATTAAATTCTAGTCCAGAAATATATGGACTATGTGAAATTCTATCGAACATCAAAAAAAGAAATTCATAAAATATACAATACATACTTTCCATAAAGTAATCTTATGAGAATGCTTGAAATTTTGTGGTTCAGTGTTCGGAGGTGACCGTTAAATCGAATTCGCTTTCATTGTCTTGTTCTTCTTCCACCGCACATTGCTTCCAATGTGTCCACCATCCACCAACATGGATCAGAGAACTCATCCCACAGAGATTTTACGTGCTGACCACTTGAATTTTCCTGACACGTTTCCATGCATTATGTCGTCCTAATGCCGGACATGTTTTTGCTGACGTTATTGTCAGCATCAGCGCGGTATTACCCGGCATTACTTATCGTTCTTATGTACGTACGCATACGCATGTACTTGCCAACCATGCGTGTGTACGTGATGCGTGTGTTTTATTTGTTTGTCGATTTCTGACGTCTCTCGCGTGACGTGACGTATTCCAGCGTAGCCGTGTGTTGTTGTTGCTTTTCTTGCCATTGCCAGTGTTTGCTATTTATTATCCTGTGCGGCAACAGGCGTCTCGTTTATCTGTTGTTGTTGTTGTTGTTGTTGTTGTTGTTGTTGTTGTTGTTGTTGTTCTCAGTGAGGCTTCACCTCATTAAAATGAATAAAAATCGAGGTTAAATAGATCTGTTTGCTGAGAACTTATTTGGTCTTCTCATTTATTTTGACATAAATTTTGATTAAAAAAAAGGAAGCTTTCCATGGAATACAGGAAATTCTGGTATTTTCATAAATAAATAAATGCGAGTATGTATATCTATAGTGATATTCCTTATAAAAGAATCCACTATGAAATCATTTTGAGTGTGCTAAAAATACAAAATTATAATGAGGTTAGAATGAATGCTTATACTACTCTGAGTGTCGACTGAAAGAAATACATATATTGTCGTCGTCAAACCAATATCTGCTATGTGCAAAAAAAAAATAATTTTGAGATACTAAAAAAAACAGTTTTCCTCAAAAATTTGATATGCAGCAGATTTAAAAAACTGATATAAATTAAATTAATATTGTTTTATACGTTACGTTATTTGATTTTTAGGTATTCAAATTTAATAATTCATTTAATATTGTTAAATTAGAGTATACAAATAAGAAATCAAAAAAATGCACATAGCAGATATTGCTTTGACAACGACGATATCTCTCTTTTTTTCTCTCGTGTGGCGCATTAAGTCTGGACTTAAACCGATTATGGCTCCCTCTCGATAAAGTCTCTCTCTCCAGTCTCTCTCTTCACTGTTCGAGATTGTGTCTACGGAATGGCATTTTGTACGGCCTTTCACAAACAATTGATTTATTTGATGATTTTTTGAAATGTTACAATTTTAGGGCACTCTTTTTGTGTAGCATGTGTTGCCCTGACCCTTTAAGACATAAGAGGTGCACCATTAATCGAATTCGATTAAAACACGAATAGCTCTAACGATACTATAACATATAGTTTCAAAGAAATTAATTACAAGCAACATATTGCCACAGTCAATATTGGTCTGTGCGATCTGAAGAGACTAAGAGTCTCTGAGAGTCTGAAGCGGCGACAGCTGTTGCCAGATTTGGCGATTAGCGATTGAATGGAACGCCCGAAACGAATAAAATCATTCATCTCAGCACTTGTTGGGCCCCCTTTAGTTCTTTCTAAACCACAAACAATACCAAGAAGTTGGAGAAATCTTCTTTTAAATTGTTGTAAAGGGATTTCTTTTCAATTTCAAAATCTTAATCTGGGTTTAACTGTAAAATGTGCCACACTAACGATGCCAATTCGTGCCTCCGACCCTTTCAACAAACAACTCGCTCGGATTTTATTTTTAAGGCTTATCATTTTGTAAGTTTTTATAGTAAGCATCGACGGCTGGATGCATAACGATGCATCATCGTTACATTTCGATAAATGAAACATTTCAGTCTGTTTTCTTAGAAATTTAATGTGGGTGTGGGTGTGTGTGTGTGTGGGTGGGAGGAGGGGGGGGGGTTTACTAATTTGGAATGCTTTTAGTATGGTTTTGATTGTTTTTATAGTCGATAGTCAGCTTTTGAAAGTGTTTCTTCTATTCTATTTAAAAATAGCAATGGAATACCTCTTCTGGGGTAAGCAATTTCTCCCCCCCCCCAACCCCCCTTCCACAGCAAACAATACCTTGGGGGGAGCACAAATCTCTGTGCTGATGAAAAACTTTATCTTTAATCTTTCTTAAAGTGTGGAAAGCTCGTCCAGCATCGAGTTTTTTCTTCAATACACAATTATTTCCAGTTTATCTCCATGAGATACGACACGCTTCTCATTATTCCTTCTCATTCTCAGCCTCATCCTTGCTTGATTCCATTCTCTTCGTGACGTTGAAAGAGACAGAAGGAGATACGAACGGCGTATGGACGGCGCATGCAATGTTATTATACCGGGCAGAAATTGCATTTTAAACCCGGAAAAAAACAATGCCGCCATCAGCAGCAATGTCGTCTTTCGATGACATTGTTTTTCTCTACGTCATGGAAGCCGCTATGCGTGCGCTACCAAAGAACAGTGTGCCGTTCGTACACTTCTACTCGCCCTCTATGAGCTTACAACCTTCTTCACCCTTTAGCGGTTAAAACCACACAGCGGTGCGTGTGCACCTCAGACTGCTACAAGCAGATGGGTGGAGCACACGCAAGGATATAGCGCCAGGATCATAATTTTTAGCCTCATGTTTGTTTGCCTTCGCATTATAAACCTTAATGAAACTCTCAAACGCATACACACAAACGTGACTGCAACACCTCGGCCACTGTTAAAGGCCTGTTTGCCGTTCAACTTCACTGCAGCGTTATTTTTAAGGATGCATGTTGAAATGTGAAATCCTTGCGCAAGCATCGTTTCCATTTCGGACCATGTTTTCGCAAAATTGTGATAAATTGTTCGCGTGCTCCGCGGGTTTGTTTAATTAGAGCCCGGCTGCGCTCGACTGTGCATCCAGTCCAGACGCGAGGATCAAATGAACAAGAAAGAACGAAAGAATGCAAGCAAGAAAGGAAGATTTATTGAAGCAAAAGGATTTCCAGAGAAACCAGCCAGCCAGCGCTTTGTTGGTCTACTCTGGTGTCAATTTTATTGTGTACCAACTAAAGTGGTTCCGTTTGTTGCTAATGAAAGGCGATAAGTTTTTCTTTACTCATTTCGGTGCTCCGGCATGGACGGATGTGTCGTTGGTTGGTGTTATTTCAAAGGATATACTCACAAATTATTATCCGAGCTCTTCGTCACTTCATCTTGAAGCCTCAAGAATTACCGACGACCATGGTTTCCGAATTTTTACCATCACGACAAGATCCAAAATATTCCTAACTTAAGACGTCCGAGTTACCGTAATATGATTATTTTCGGAAGCATACCTACAATTTGTAATCGTAACCGTATCATTAATTTGTCACAGAAATGAAGGAAGTGACATGACGAATTGTTGGAAGAAGAAGAAGAGCAGACGAATGACATTCTTGCTGGAGGTTTAATTTGTATGAATTGGACAATTATTTTTTTGGCTTGTAACCTGCTCCTCGCTCCTGAAGAGCGTTTAATTCGAAATCGTAGCGGAGTATGTGTTTTGCTGAAGAAAAGAGACAGCAAGAGGGAACGAATGGGTACGAATGGACAAAGATATATATATTTCCTTTGCAAAATTAAAGAATTTATATACATATGTATGTATTCTATTCAGATTTTCTCTTACTTTTTAGCAATCGTCTAAGGACTTCCTTTAAGAGCATATTTTAAAGGTTGGTATATTTTTTTTAGAATTAAATAAATACAATAATAACAAATATAAAAAGCAAAAATAAATAAATACCTAATAGTCTGACATTTCAGACTAAGAGATTCCATTTCATTGAAAATTCAATAAATCTGTGCGGCAATGAGACAGAAAAGTCCAAAGAAATAATAATAATATCGTATATACTCGTACGTGTACGAAAAAACCTAATAAATGCCACAAAAGTTATCATAAATAAAACATTTTTATCATATACGAAATATTTTTATAAGAATGTAGAGAGCTAGAGTTTACAGCACTAAGAAAAAATTAATCGGAATTGTAAACGAAAAGCAGTTTTGAAAACAAAAAGCGAACAAAGTCTGTGAGTTATGAAAGTTTCGTAGAATTTATGTAGCTGTCTATATTTTTATAGAAATATCATAAGATAATACATATATATTTTTCTACAGAATTCATCAATGGAGAAAAGCAATGTCGTAACGTAATCGTATATGTATGTATGTATGTACGCGTACGTAAAGTTTCATGGGAGGAACAGAGTCGATAAGTGAAGATATGCGCAAGTAAATGTATTATGTGAGATTTCTGCTCTCAACAAAAAATTAAGTTAAAACGATTTTTATGAAAATGTATGTACTATTTTAGTTCAGTGTTAATCATTGATTAAAACATACTCTCTTAAGAGATGCACAAGCCATACATATGTATGTATATGCTTATAAATAAATAGTTCTCGACATAAAAAGTAATTCGGTGTAATCATTTAGTTAATATTAGTTAAATAATTCACTCTTTTCAAAAAATATTTATTTTAAATTATACTCGTAGGTACTTTTTAAAATTTGAAATTCAGTGGCCGCCGCCGTCGGTGATTTAGTCTCTTGTAATCGTTAAAACAACTCCATTCTGGGATGAAAATAATTTCATTCTACATACAATACATAAATACATACATACATACATACAGGAGACCGGACAGTAATATCCTCAGATTAGATTAAAAAGAAGCTTATATAACGGAGATGTTAAGTATTGGAAGGTTTGCCCTTTAAGATATGGAAAAGATTGGTAAGAGTATTGGAGAAATGGAGTGTGTTGGGGGGGGGGGGGGAGAAGGGGTATTCATTTATTGTAATATCCATGAATGGTTTTTGTGGATTAGAAAATAGATGAAGTGAAGAGACCTAAATGATTAAATTTTGTATTTTACTGAAACGAGAATTATTAAAAACACTTTTAAAAGCAATTATTAAAAACACCAAAATTATTTAACAACGAGTGAAAAAAAAATATAATGTCTTTTTTATAATTATAAAAAGATCTCTTGAAATTCGGTTAACATTACGTTTTTGGACACTCACCATTTGAGAAACATTAAAAATTGTATCCTTCGCATGCTCATTTTAGCGAATCTGTAAAATTATTGTATCGTCTTGGCTCTCCCTAAACTTTCATTTCTCTCTCACTCTCTCTCTCTCTTTTTATGTCATTCATTCAATCGTTTGACACTTCGTTGGCTCTCATTGTTATGACATTTTAATGTAAAGTGAAAAACTTCAACAGCTGTCAAAAACTTCGTTAAAGCGAATTAAATTTTACACCAGAAAATTACTATTAATTTTTACTCTTTATTAAATTCTTCCTAAAATTTTCTCTGGCTTTATTTTTTGATTTTTGGTTCATTTATACTTTTATATCAAAATGCTCAGTATACATAATGATGATGCACCACCGCACGCTGTCGCCGCGCCCCGTTTCTGATGCAACAAAAGAAACTATAGTCGCGACTTGTCACGCATTAATTTTTTAACAATTTTATTATTCTTTTGCTCTACGCCTTTATGAATTTCTGTGGTTTTCGTATAAAATGTCTCCACCCTGAAAGTATGCACTGTTAAATTTTGTCACTTGCGATGGACTAAAGAATAAAAAGAACCGAGTAGAAAATATTATAGTGAAAAACCATACACGACCACAACGTTCGGTTCGACCTCTATTTCTCATGCAGCTCAGGAACGAACTGATGAACGACTCTCGACGAATTGTTTTTGCTAACACTTGGTTTGAGTGCATCAGTGCTGTCGTTGTGAGATTTTGAATAGAGTGCTTTTCCAAAAAGGTATGAAGTGAAGCAACTCCGGAGTACAAAAGAACTGAAGTTCTTTTGAAACAAATATCAATAAAATTTATGTTAAAAAATACTAATCTCATTTTTAGACCAAGAAAAAAGTGAAATAAATCTAAGGTCAAAAACGAAATTATAAAATAAAACGTTTTAAACTGCAAATATTTAATCAGCTGCAATTTATAAAAGTTCTAAAAGTGGAAATATTTCGAATGAAGTAAGTGACAGACAGTAAGTCGGGTAAGTAAGTGTCAGAAAGTTGTACCATTTTCCATCAGTTTCTTTGGCTAAAGCAAAGTCGGAAGAAAAGTTTGTTCGAAGGGAAAAGTTATATTTTCGCTTAAGAAATAAACATAATCAAAGAATATAGAATACATAGAATAAAGCATGTATTCACTATGAATTGTCTAGCCGTTGAAATAACCGGAATGCTCTGTTCTTGTTCGTAGAAGCTTAGCTTTGCTTGACGCTTTGTGATAGAAGCTTTTCATTGTTGGCTTCTGTAGAGACTGCCGGAAGCTTAAGATTTGGAATACAAAAGTTGCGAGGTAGTATATTGTTAGTTGCACTTGTGGTTCGAGAAAATGCTTCCAGCTATTGGAAAATCATTTTCCACAATTTCCACTTTTTCTATTTACAACATTTGGTGGTGATTAGAGTCTTTGATATAAGCGGGTAGTTTTGTGTATATCAAGCGCTAGATGGCGGGGGTTTTTTTTTGGGAAAAAATTGACTGCGCATGAAAAATGGAGAAAAAAGAAATGAAAAGATTTCCTAAAAAATCTGTCACTTTCTTGCTTTTTTTGCTAAATTTTTTTTATATGTTTCTTTATTAATTTTTCTGAATTTTTTTTTTTCTTTACACAAACATTTAAAATTTTCTTAGGTGAAATGACTTTGGACTCCCCCAAAATCGAAAGCTATATACGCCACAGTCTTAAACCATCATCCATATTATGATTATCTCACCATCTTTACATAAAAGATATGGTAAACATGTTATTCTTGAAGGCACGAGCCAGAATAGATCTATTGCTTATACACCTAGTCCTTTCTACACGAAGTTTTTTACGCGAATTTGCAGTTAAGCGATTTTTTTTTAAATAATTCATTACTTTTTTAGGTGACTTCAGTGGAAATCTCGAGACGATCCCGTAAAAAATATATACATTTTAAAAAATATATATTTAAAAATAAATCCAAATTGCAGACGGGTTGACTCTGTTCCAGTGTTTTAAGAGAAAACATATAAATTATCTTATTCTCAATACTCCTTTTTATATTTTTCTCAAGTTTGTATCGATATAATGCATTATTATTCCTTTTAAAACTTGGCTATAAATCAAGTTAGCAAAAACAAAAAAAAAAAGGAATTAATGGTGCGTTAAACAATTCGAAAACCGAACTAATTAATGAAATTTCTTAAGATTGCGAGATCCAAAAAGTACGTACAAAATAAATAATTCTTTAGAGAAATGTGATCGCTATATGGTGGGAAGACGGAAGGGGGGAGGAGGAGGAGGAGGAAGGTGCTGGCGTAGCTCTTGCCACATAATATATTGATGCAGGCAAAATAAGCACAACTTTGCAATTAATTTTCTCGCTTTTCTCATTAAGAAAGAAATCTGCAAATAATCAATGCTGACGTGAAAGAAGGCGGCGAAAAGCAAAAAAAAAAAAATTGAAGCCTGGCAATACCCCCCGAACGCGAGCGTGTGTGTGTGTGTGTGTTTGCATCCTTGCCTTCGGTGAGCGCATTTTCACTTTTAATCTACTCCGAAATGATGAGAATTTGCGCTTTTATTACGATTTATAGAGAAAGTTTTTACAACTGCGGACGCCAATTTTGCAAAATGATCGCTGAAGAGCCGTGAGAGCGGCAACAATGAGAGCGCCGAAAGGTTGAAGAAGTGAGAAGGAAACATTCGTTGCTTCAAAATCAAAGAAAAACTTTGCACCTACGCAGTTTTTATTCTCTATTTTTTTACTTCTTTGCAACTTTCATTTGTACTTTTTTTTGGCATTCGTTGTAAGTTATGTTATTGTTATTGGTATTGTTATGGTTCTAGTTGTTACATGACATTTGAATGTATTTGTAGCTACTAAGAACATTGTGGCTCTTCACGCCATTTTCAGCGCCATTCAACACAATCAACACAATCACAAACTGACTTTACAAATCGAAAAAGTTTTTCATATTTTCATTTGTGCTTGCCATACATTTTCACTTATTCACGGTATGACCTTTGTAACCTTCACCTCCTTCGCCTTCTACGCAACTTTAACATTCTCAACTATACTCTGCTCTCGGCTCCTTTGTGTTGATTAAGACCCCCTGTTCTCTTATTAACCCTCTGCACCTCTCTGTAGTTTCGCAGTCATTGCTTTTTTATTCTTCTGGATTAGTTCAAAAGTTCAGCTGGTACCTTTTTCTGGTACCTACAGCTAACCGGAAATTGAAAAACATCATAACGCCCTTTGGCGGGTGCACACTTTTCATATGTTTCTTTCGACAAAAGTTAGTTGACGACTCGACATGATAGAAAGTGAGAGAACAATCAGAAAGAACTCTTTGATTTCGAGGCAAAAGGAGTTGTCGAATTGTCAATGCACCTGCTGCTTTTCGCACTTCTTCAGAGGTCGCTTCCGCTTCCGCTTCCGCTTTTTCTCTGGCAAAAACAAAACTCACTCACAAAATTTTCATGAATTTTCAATTTTCATTCGACGCCGGATTAAAGAGAATGAAATGAAAACAAAAAAGTTAATAAAAACAAAATAATAACCATAAAAGATAAACATAACTCTGATGTGCTAAGAGCATATACAGAACGGCATAATAGAAAGAGACAGACAGCATCATGCGAAGTATGTACATATAGTGATGTTTGAGTGTTAATTAAATATTGTTTTCCATTCAGTTTGGAATTCAAGAAGAGAGCGTTGAATTTAATCCAATGAGAGTCGAATGTGTTACACCCAGAAAAAGATTCAAGGAAAAAAAACTCAGAAATGTTTAAAAGTTAGCTTATTCCATAAAAATAAAAATTTTATGATTAATATGTGATATATTTTGCAACCATATTATTTTACCAATTACGATATGAATAAAAATTATTTGATTGTGGATATTATGGAAAAATAAAATAAAAAATATAAGAATTAATTTTTTCATGGGAAAAATTTTGAAAATTTATACATAAAACTATCTCTTGTTAGTCGAGTAAGGAAATTAGCTGATGGCGAAGTGTTCAAAATTACTTTTGTCACTTGAATGCATATTAAATGTTTGCGAATTCGCTAGTTTTTATTACTTTTAATTCGTGTTAGACACATTTTTCACCCGCACAAATAAAATCACAAAAACATACCGCACAAAAACATACCACGCACAGAAATATAAAAGAGGTTCTATGTATATTCTTTCATTTTTGGTTTTTGATGTTTTTGGTTTCGGTTTCGACATCAAAGCATTATTATTCACCTCTTTGTGGCTTTAATTCGTTTATTTTCAATTTTCTTAGTGTAGCATCATGAAACCAGTAACTATAGAATGACAACAAAAACAACAACAACAACAATAACAACAATAACAACAAAAATGTTAAGAAAAATATGAATTGAATTTTGTGAGCTTATGAGTCTTTACTGCAGCATTTCATTTAGAACTGAACAATTCTTATACACTCCAAAACAGGCATGTACACACACACACACACACACACACAAACACCTTCTTGTTATTCAGTCATTCACAAATACTTTAAAGCAAATAGGTACAATACAAATAAATAAATCAAACCTATCTACATACAAACATACATACATACATACATACATACATACATACATACATACATACATATATGCCTGCAAGCTTAGTTTGAAAGGGGCTAAAATGACCAGTTTTGGAATTTCTCGTTTACTATAAATACCATATCGAAACTATACACAATCATATAAAGCTACTCTCCAGCACGCCCTCCCCCCCCTACACACACACACACACACATTCATAGCTGCAGCCAATATTTATGCATCTTAAATTGGCAATAGAAATTCTGTTTACCGTAAAAGCATTTAAAACATCTTCGGCATCCCCGAGACCACATCAATTCATTCGTTCTTTGCATGGTCCACGAACCTTGTCTGTCGTGTTGTTATTGTTGTTGTTGATGTTGCATGTTTTCACTTCCTCTCCTTATGTCTCGTCCGTCATCGTTTACACCTTTCTTCTCTAGAGGAAGTGCATACATACAGACATACACACAAGTAGTCGGTACTCGTTGTCGTATCATTGAGAATTCGTGTAGCGGAAGTGAAATTACAACAATTACAACAATCATGACAGCATTTAGAAACACAAGAACAACCATTACGCAACTGTTATTGTCATCATCATCATCATCATCATCATCATTATATCGTATTATGGTCATCAGGTTAGCAACATTGGTGTTGGATTAATTTCAGTGTAAGTCTGTAACACTGAACACACTTGTTGAAAAAGGTTGGTATACATTGGCATAATTGATAAGAAAAACACCTCAGAAAATCATAACAGAAAATTAAGCGTGAAAATTAAATACTATTAATTTAAAATCATTTAATTAGTTGTCATTTATCAATTATTTAATTTAAAATCATTAGTTTCGTTAGACTTTTTAATAGAATAAAGCCTTTTACTATTTAGTGGTGCGCACTAGCAAAGCATGATTTTGCAAGATTCGAGTGATTTCCTTTTCTGATTTTTTTTTTCAAAATGAAAAAGTCTGTCGGGTTTTGTGAGCTCCTCTTGAAAAGTGTGTGTCTTCTAGAAATCTTTGTCATGTGAGATTCACGCCGCTAAGTGTTGGTGAAATCGAAAGAAAACTTGAACGACAGGAATTTGTAGAAACTCAAGACCAAAATAACGCGAAAGACGTTTTGGTGTTTTTCTCAATTTAAGTATCGAGTGAAAAACCTCGAGCAGTTTGAATAAAAATTTCTTCCGAGTGAAAATATCTGTCTATAGATCCTATAGTCCTATAGATCTTGTCTCGACTAGAACCAAATTGAAAGCGAAAAATTTTCGAAATCTATAGAGAAGCCATATGAAGTAAACGATTCAGTTAGAGGCTTTAAATTTAATTTGGGGCATGAAGATTTCGTTTGCTCACTAAAAACTTTCGTCACTAATGGAAAATTGTCTTTATTGTGGACAAAAATAGACACAAGTCTTCTCTTCAATAACAACAAACAAAAATAGAGAGATTTAAAAACTTTTTTAAGGTTTAAAATGTGCAACAAATATGCTCTCATAAGCATGCACTCAATAGAATCAATTCACTCCATGCGAGTATTTATTGATGCAAAACTTTACCAATATTTTGGCGTGTCTATATAGAGAGTATTTATTCATACCTTGCTATTTTGAATTTTGTTTGTTTGTGTATATTTTATATACGTATTATATACATATATATGTCTGTATATATGTATGAACATTTTGTTGAGTTCGTTTAAAACTTCATGTTTGTAGTTCAAAGGCTCATGCACCAACATTTACTGCACTAACATTTTAAAAGATGTTTGCTTAGAAAACATTGAATGAAAAGTAACATTGAAAACATTAAAGTATTGCAAGTATTAGAAAATAGAGAGAATGCAAGATAGAGAGATAGAGACAGAAACAGAAACATAGCAGGAGCTTCTGGGAATTGTTGTAAGAACATTCTCTGATCGGCTTTTATCAGCTTACAGCAAAGAGCTTGTGGGTTTATTTCGCCATTTGAAACTTATTTCAATTCGGTAGAATTAAGGAACATTTTATGGAACTGCTTTGAAACTAAATGGAGTAAGTGCATAATGGTTTTCTGACACGGTCGATAAGACATAAAGTCTGCAGAAGGAAACAGTATTGAACTTTTTATATGCATACGACTCATGCGACTCGTATGCGAATGTTTACGGTGAAGATTGGCAGGTATCTTGAGGTTCAAAGAGATTAAAAAGTATTTAAAAGTATGCAAAGTATTAAAAAAGACAACATTTTTCCTTACGAACCTCAAACATTTAAATAATTATTAAATAAACAAATGTATTTTCTTGTAATTTTGATAGCTTTAGAAATTTTTATTATAATTGCACTTTAGTGAAATTTTCGTTATAAAAGATTTATAAGAAAGTTAAAAAAATGTTTGTGTATTTTTTTTGATATTTCGCTAAACAATTTCATTTTAAACGTGACGGTGATGCCACCTGTTTTCTCTTCTTTAGCCTTGAACATAAAATCTATTAGTTACATGAACGTACGTACTCATATTATCGTAAGTACGATAATGCGAAGTAATCTGTTAATGAATAAATGTCGCATGTAATTAAATTAGAAAAACAAGTCTATACACACAAACACACACACAGACGTATGTATATTGAGACACTCCCGCGTGTGTGTGTGTGTGTGTGTGTGTGTGTGTGTGTGTGTGTGTGTGTGAGTCTACACACAAATATTGAGTGACCTTTTGGTACGTAATCGACAAAAATTAATTACATTTACGAGACAGTTTTGGTAAATTACGCTTCAATGAGTCACGTAATCAATTGAATTAACAGAATAACCAGTAACCAGTCAGCATCCACTAACAAAGGACAACCCTCAGCCCTCCGTTCGACAGGATCAGGTTCACAAAATCAGAAGGACAAACAATTATTAAGCGCAATAACATCAAAAGCAATCTGTTCGACAAATTCTTTGCATCAATGAGATGACTTCGAAATACGTTGATTAAACCATGAACATTGCCTCAATGATCATTAAAGAGAGAGATATTACATAGAAGAAATGTTTTCCGATCGGAAATTTTGGAAATTTAATGAACGTTACTTCGGAACGATGTTAATATTGTTTAGCGTGTGATGATAAATGCTTTATTGGCACTTTCGGTGCTTTCGTGCTCCGACGGATACAATTTGAGCGAATTTATCACAACGATTTCATCGTACAATTACGACAAATGCGACAAAAAGCCGTTGTCGTTTATGTCTAAAAGGCCGCAAATTGAGCTGACGGCTTGGTAATTGACCACAAGCTGACATGATTGGCATGAAATATTGGCCAAAATGTACAAACAAACCGCGCTCTCGACCATCACAGCAGATGTCTAAACATCCGCAAAAGCTTTTGCTAAACCTGAAAATATGTAGATGTGTGTGTGGTTTCGCTACGAGGAAGAGTACGCGTATGCAAATGCCGCTGGTGACAGTGTTGCCAAACTATTTATTATTTATTTACTATACTTATTTGTTGTTTTTTTTTTGGCGATGCCTTTCGCGCATACATCGCAACCCAGTAGGAAATTGAGAGCGTTGTTATCCTGCACAATAAATGCAATGTAATCTGTTAATGTTAACGAACATGAAATTAATACTATCAAACTAAAATAGGCATATTTACCACAATCTCCAAAGACTTTCCAAATGTGTTTTAATCTAATCGTGTTTTTAATATCTAATTATCTAGTTAACTATCTAATAGTGATTTAAGTATTTAAAAGGAAGTTCAATATTCTCTAAAGGAAGAGAAAAATGTATGTTTTGTTTAATATTATTGAAAAGTTTGTTTGTTAAAAATATATTAGCATAGATATGACGAAATCTTTAATAATAAATATATTTGGTGAAGACTGAAATAAAATAAAATATATTTATTAAGCCTAAGAGAAAAGTATATCACATTAAGCGAAAGCTTCATTTCGACGGACAGTTTAACACGATAATTACATACATGCTTAATTTGAAGCCATTTAATGAACTAAATTTATTCTAGGGTTAATTCGTTTGTATTTGCTGTCTCAATAATAGTGTACAAAGATTGATTATGAAAATCTTTGAAAAAAGCTAAACTCAAAAAGGAAATCAATTGCTTGTTATCGAAGACTTGTTGTCAATTTCTTGTTATCTACCGAAAATATATGTTAGTACCTACGTACAAATGTCATTTGTGAGACGGAAAACACAAATTTTCTCGTCTTGAAATCTCGGGCAAAATTCGTACACGAGACAGTTTTTACCAGTCGAGATGTAATGATATGACGGAGAGTTTTCCGGTCGACACGGTCCCGGGTTTTGCGTCCAGAAGAAATGTTTGGGGAACCGGGGTTTTCGGTCAAGACGAAACATGATTTTTAAGCCGAAACAGGCGAAATCGCCTAAAGCTCGGACATCTCGCTTGTTCCATCTCTTCATTACACTAGACTCTATTTTAACCTCGGCCATCTTATTCCTACAGGGCTGTTGCGTTTCTCCGTCAACCTGTGTACATACATCTCTCAGTTGCTCTCTTTCGGTCGATTAAATTGACAGAAAAAAAACAGACGCACTTGCATACTTGGACATTTCATACTAAATTGAACACTAACACTGACATTCAAAGCATACTCGTACTCTCGCCGCTCTTTCTCCCAAATTCTCGAACGCAAACACGCCGTAAATCATTAAACGTTGGCTAATGTTTTACGTTGCTAGAGTTGTTGTTGTTTTTGGCGACAATTTACATTGGGGCAGTTTCATCGTTAGCCAGGCTGCATATTTAACTGTGTATGTGTGTTGGCTCGTGGTATTCGTAGATGTTGGCCAAATATTTTTAGAAAATTTATTTGCATGAAATTCGGACAAACCGAGAACATTTTGCAAAAATATATGCCCGCCTGAGGACTGTTTTACAAACAGGTTTGTGTCTTTGTCTTGCCATATTGTGCCAATAAATGTGTGTGTGAGTACGTATGTATGACGAGGTCTGTTCAAAAAGTATCGCGAATTTTTGCTTGAACGTGGAGGAGAAACTACGGGACCTCTTTTCGACAAATTAAGAAATTTTTTAAAAGTTTTAATTTTATCTGAATTTCATTTTTAAGTGAACAATCAATTAGTTCCATTTAGTTTCAATACAGGTACTAAAAAATAAATAAATTGAAAAACAAATGAATTGGATTGACTTCAGAAATTGAAATTAAATACAATTTTATCTGCTAAATTCAATAAATTTTTTGCTGTAAAAAACTGAGTTATGTTTTTTGAATAAAATGAAATTATTTTTCAATTTTCTTCCACACAAAAAAAAAGAAAGAAATTACATTTAAATTATTTATTAAAAAAAAAATCAATTTATTTGTCAACAAAGCAATTTTCAACAGTTACAGTTATTTTATTACCTTCAAACCAGTCACCATCACCAGCAAAAAGCCAAGTTGTATTTATTAATAAATGTTTTAATTAATTTTTAAATTTTTAATTACATCATTTTCAGTTTTAATTTTGAGTATGAATTTCAAAAAATGCCATTAATTTAAAGTGCCCGATTTACCGCGTACCTGCACACGGCTGAGTGTACCGTGGCGCCACGATCGATGAGGTACCACTTCATTAGTGTTGAACAAAACACAGTTGGCAACATGAATCCGTTTTGCAGGGCGAAATTGTCATCAAAATTTAATAATTTCATAATTAAAAAACCGCAGGACAGCGATAAAGGACTGCGTTAAATTTCCGCGCCAAATGAAAGTTTCAAAACCTACGCACACACAAACACGTGTGCTCGTAGAAACACACACACGCCCTTCCCACCAGCACACACACACACACACACACACACACACACACACGACGGAAACACACGCGCGTGCCATATAAAATCTGGATTGGAAGGAAAAGCGGCCACAAAAGTTGATGATTACGACCGTTGAGGAATAAATAAAAACAACAAAAACAACAACAACAAAAATAGTAAACAACAACAACAACAACAACAAAATGTGATCAACAGCAAGCCCCAGCAATGGTTATGGCTTGTAACGGAACGGAAACGGAACCCAAAAAGACTACAAAATGAAATGAACTGAACGAAATGGAATGGAATGGAGGAAGTGAAACAGCGTGAAAGGAAATGTAATGGAATTGAGAAGAAAAAGTTACGTACCTGAGAAGAGAAGAATGGAGCCTTCATCATGCACGAATGGAGCCATGAATACGCAAAGAAAATCATCGTTGAAAAATTGTCAGTAGCAAAAAAAAAAAAAAAAAAAAAACAACAGCAAAATATGAAAATTGAAATATTTTTATGCAATGCTTGTTGTTGTTGTTGCTGTTGCTGTTAATTTTATTAATGATTGTTACTGACATTCAGCAGCGAACAACAAACAGCAAAAAACATTTTCTGCCGTCGGCAAACCGCATGTCAACTGTCGATCGTGCACAGAATGAACGCCATTTCGCCATGAAACGAATTTCAATTTTAAAATTAAAATTTGCCTTCATTGTTTTTTTATAAGTTTATAATATTTTGTATATTTTTTATGTGGTTAATCGAGTATAAATATTGAGTCAGTTCGTTGAAGGCCGGAGGAAACGGTAGTTCGGCAATAATATTTTCAAAAAATATTGCATTAAATAATTAATGAAGAGACGAGAGACGAGAGACGAGAGTTGAGAAAGAGACTGTAAACTTTTTTACAAATTTTTCCTATCGATATAATTTGAACATTTAAAAGACAATAAAATAGAAACGGAAACGTTAATAATTTTTATTCTCGTATGCACTCCCTCCCCTCTTCCTCTGTCCCAATAACAACGAAAAAGTTTTGTCTTCGTTGTCTTCTCTTCTCTCCAAATTGAAATATTGAAGGTTGCTTGCAGTTAATATTTACTCAAAGAAAGCAGCGTGAGAGAAAAACTTATCTTTTATATTGATAGAAGTTCTTTTCGAGTTTATAACTTTATCAAAACATATGCATTTTTTCACTTCTACTTCTTCTACATCTTCTTCATCTTTCTCCATTTTCTCAAGTTCTTTCTTGAAAATTTCTGCTTAACTTTTTGTTACTACAGCAAAGTTGTCAATAAGAAATGACAATGTTTTGTCACCGAGACACACAGAGATAGAGAGAGTGGAAGAAAGCAGAGGGGGAAGGGGAGTGGAGGGGTTCTGGAGTGTTGAGAGAACATCAACGTTTTGTCCTCGAAAGGAATGTCGCGACAACACAAACGACCCACAACCTTCTCCATCAGAAACTCTCAAGTCTTCTCGAGCGTAAAGTGAACGTTGCGTTTGAGTGACTTTTTCACGCAACCGACAAAACTCAAATGGAAAATGTTCATGTTTGTTCAGAAGCAATGAAGAAGTTGAGAAGCAGCAGCAAAGTAGCGAAGCTTCTCTGTAAACTTTTCCATTAGAAAAAACTTTGCTCCAACCAATCTCCAACCATCCAACCATCCATCCATCCATCCCGGTGTCCGTTTTTAACGTTCATTCGACCACCATTCGTACAGTCATCCATCCGTCTGTCTATTCTTTTCTGTGTCTACATACGCTTTACATACATACAAACGTGCATACATATTCTTTGCATCTCCAGAGTCTTTCCGATTCCCAGCGAAGCCTTCCTCTCGCCGCCTTCAGAGGTTCGCAGTCAGCAAAAGGACACACACACAGAGCGAGAGAGCAAAGTAGCGGCAAATTGAACTCAAAGATTTAATTGCATTATTTAAGCATGTAAATAAACGAAGTGGCATCGTATTGTCGTATCGTGTTACCTGATTTTATTTTCATTTAAATATAATTAACCCTCAGCAAAGTGCAAGAAAAGTAAAAAAAAAAGAGAAAAGTTGTCACTTGCTGCATGCAGCCTTCTTACTTCTTACTTGAGAGTTTTTCTTCTTCTATTTCTTATTTCTTCGGGTGTGTACCTGCTGCTCGTATTGCGAGTGTCATCAGTTTTGAGTGTTCCTTTTACAATTCTTTAACTTTTTAATTGGTTTTTTATTTTTTTCAATTTTCTCACCTCTCCTGGCTTACTTTCTTACTTCTTTACCTCTTGCCTCTCTCGTTTTTTTTTTGTGTTTTTTCCTATAAACAGAGAATATTTAGATCAATCTCTTAGAAGAGAGTCTTTGCAATGTTCGAGAAAGAGGGAGGAGTCTTGTTACTAAATTTCAATTAAAATACAAAAAAGGAACCTTCTCTAAGTCTAAGCAAATGTTTTTAATGTTCGAAAATATTGACGAGCTGAAAAATATTGGGTTTTCTGAAAAAAAGTTTAAAAAGCTTTCATAGCTGACGGCAGTAACTACGTTAAGAAAGAGAAGAGATAAGTTTACGTTCGTTACGTTTCAAAGCAATTCGTTGCGTATCGCTATATTGAGTCTATTGTGTCAAACTGTTACCTGATATTCGTGAGCGAGACAGGATTTTTTAGTCGAAATGGAATTTCGGGAGAGTTCTTTTCAATCAAGACACGAGAGACAATCTTCCAAGACAGGCTTCTTTGAAACGAATTGAGATTAGTAAATGAGATCGTTCAAATTTCGCGCTCTCTCTCTCTCTCGTACGCATCACTACATAGCACTATGTAGTCTTCAGAACCGGAAAAAAAAAGAGAAAGAGAAATTGCCGGAAATTATCGATGACAGAAATAAGAAATGACATTTCGCATTGAAATAACGAATTAATTGCAATTACGTAACGTGTGTGAACTTATTGAATATAACGAATGAATAGTATTAAAGCAGCGAATGAATTTTACTGAAGTAACGAATGAATTTCACGAATGTAACTAACGAATTGAATTGAATTCACGAACGAATTTACAATGAAGTAGTAACGAATGAATTCCATTACAATGAAGAAGAAACGAATTGAAATCAAGTGAAGTAACAAATTAATTGCACTGTAGTAACGAACGAATGTATTGCATTGAAATAAGTAACGAATTACACTGTTGAAACGAATTGTAACCAATGAAATATAGTCGAGGTAACAAATTAATTGCATTGAAATTGAATTGAAACGAATGCCTTGTATTGACTTAGTCAAGGATAAATCAATGAAACTGATAAAATTGAGATAAATGGTAATGGAATAAAAGTTAAAAGCAGAATTTATGGAAACATCTCAAGGTCGATTGTTTTCCGTCAAGCTATGATTCTGACAATGTGACGCAACTTCAGCCTGGTTTAACTAAAAACTCTGTCAGACTGTCATCGTTTTAATGTCGTTATAATGTTATTAATAGGTAGTTCTTTCTCTGCTCAAAGTAATCTCAAACACTTTGTTAATAATTCATCAAGGAAAAACGGAAATCTTTTTCTTTTACTATCCTTTTTCCAATTAATAATTATTACTTCTTTGTTCTTTCCATTGAAGTCCAATTTTCTTACATTTTCTTACTTCTCTTCGGTGAGTCTTTGAGACTTACTTTCATAATTAAAATGAAAATAACTAAGTTTAAAATATTTAAAAGGGTCTTTCGCTTTGTTGTTGTTATTTTTTTGTTACATTTGTCCTTCCTTTCTTCTTTCCTTACTTCCTTCTTTACTACTACCGTTCCGTTGTTCTCTTTTCGTACGGAAAGTTCTTTACATCTGCAGCGCTTCATTACTTTCCTTCTTCTTCTTCTTCCTGCTGGTGAATTATAATGCTTCTGCTGTCAGCTCAATTCGCTTCATTTGGATTCATTTCGGCCAATGAATTACTCTGCGCGTTTTATTGTGTGCACAATTCGAAAAGGACGATCGGAAATAATTGCAACACTGCCATCTGTCTCTGCTTCACAGCACTAGCCTGCCCTCCCTTTGTCTACCCGCAGGCATCCTCGGTTGGTGGTGTCGAGAGACGCATCAGCTACAAAAAACATTTTAATGTCATGCAATGAAATTTACTGCAAGAATGCATTTTTTGATTTTTACTGAGTTCCTGCAAAAATGCTTGCCAGGACTGGCAGGAACTATCAAGGACAATGTCAATGTGAAAGTTCGCTTCACGTTCACTTCTTGCCAACTTGGCCGAGTTGTAGGCACCGGGTGAGGTTGCCGGAGTTCGTGGCGTTGGTGGCAGAGTTGGCATATTTTTTTTCCTTGAAGAAAATTGATTCAATGCATTTCTCGGTTGTTGCTAGCAATCAGCACTAGTAAAGCGAGCAAGTTTTCCGCTATTACTTCAGCACTTGTTACAATTTCCGGACAATGAGCAATCGTGTCACAAAAAGCACAGAGTTCGTGAAGAGTGTAGAGTGTAGAGCGTGAGGCTGGCAGGCAGGCAGTCAGGCGGAAAGGAAGAACATGCAGTAAAGGAAAAATCTTCTCTGCAGATTACTATCGCGCAGAGCTGACGAATTTAGTTTTTTTATGCTATTATCTGTAGCACGATGGAACTGTGTTAAAAAACTATTGTTCACCATTTTTTTTAACTCTTAATTTTTTCTTTTTCTTTTTACTTTCTGTTTTCTTTTGAACTTATTCTTTCTTTCGTTCGTTCGTTCGTTCGTTTGTTATACTTATTAAGGTTTTTTTTTTATTTTTCGTTGTTACAAAGTGTTACTTGCCAGAAGGAAAGCATCAAGAAAATAATAAAAGACTGAAAGAAAGCATAGTTTCAGGCGTTGAGAGACCGAACGACCGATCGACCAGCAGACGGATGGACTCTGGTTCGCGTTCATTTGAGCTGTTACGCTCAACCAAAAAAGTATACAAATTCTTATAAAATAATTTCTTTGGTAATAAAAAAAATTTCATATACGCTTAATTTTGATTAATTTTACTTTAAATTTAACGGTTCAATTTTATCTCGGTAAAGTTACTTAAAAACCGAATTCATATATAACTTCCAAAAAACAAAAATAGTAAATTTTTCTTCAAATCTTTATAGATTTTATTGCTTAATAAAAAGTTATTAAAAATAAAAAAAAATAAAAAATAAAAAAGTTATTAATAAAAAGTTATTATTATTGCTTAATAAAAATATTGAATAACATTTTTATAAAAATCAAGAAAATTTCTTAAAAAACAGAAATTTTTTTCAGAAATACCTATTTTTTATAATTTAGAATACCGAAAAGGCCTGCTATTAATAATTTTTTCAGAAATCGTTTATTTATTTATAACCTTTATTTATAAGTAAAGTGAGTTGTCTTTTGTTAAAAATTAATATAATTTTCGTTTGCATTTATGAAATTTTCAAAAATCTAATCGAATTTTTTTGTTTGAGTGTATAAACTACGAGTATTTGATTGTTCTCTTTCTCTTGCTGCCTCTTTGGACTTTGTGGCTACAGGATATTCTGTTTCTTTTTCTTTATCCTTTTTTCTCATTAGTTTGTGTGTCTACCTTCAAAATGTTTAACTCTCTTTGTTCTTTGTCTAATCTAAATCGAGATTATTCAATTGATTTATTTTAATTAGTAGGAATTGTGCTCTTCAAAGAATGATAGGATAGACACTTGAGACAATCGGTATAAATGACTACCTCTCATTAGAGGTTGTATAATTTAGCAAAATAGCGGCATAAATTAAATAAAATTTTTTAAAATTCAATGAATGATGAATGGTTTTTTAAAAAGTGTAAGAATAATAAAAAATATTTTTTTTTTTAATTTTTTTAATAATTTTATAAACATTCGAATTCAACTTATATACACTTTAATTTACTTTTAATTTATTTAAAAAAAAAACCGAACGAATCTGTCTTTTCTTCTCTTCATGCTTCGAATTTCAAACGTTGCTGCTGCTTCCTCGTTTTCTTCCTTTTGTCCCTCTAGAGTTTATCCCATTCTTCATTATCGGAACACTATAGTGCGCCATTTTTTTATTATTTTATATAATCTTATTCTTCCTCTCTTCTGTAATATTGGCAGGTGCTGAGTTTATGTGACAGTTACTCTGAGATTTCAATAACGAGAAAAAGTTATTTCTTATTATTATTTCTTTCTGTGCTTCTCCAAGAAACAACGGGTCGACGGGATGATGTACCGTTGGGAGAGCAGTCGATTCTTCCACAATGTTGGCGCATCGTATTTCGATCAGGACGAATTCTATAATTAAATTATGCGCTTGGAGATTTGCTGCCATAAGTAATATCTTTTCTTTCTCATTTGATTTTTTGCTCTCATTTCATCGTTAAAATTCATCACGGTGAGTCATTTCTCTCTTAAATTATGACAAAATTTCAATATTAAAGGTTGAAGAAGTCCATAGAAAGTTTCTTTTACATATTTTTTGCACAAAATTATATAGAATTTCTTATAAATTAGGTTTATTTAAACAAAATATGTCTTAAATTAGCCCGGAATTCGGTGAGAATTGTTAGGCCTATGTCCGGCATTCTTTCAAGAAGCAAATTTTGTTAGTAAATTTGGGCAAAATTTATTTATTTAATAACGAAACTTCGATATTTTTCGCTCTCTTCCTGCGAATTTTGTTTGACTCTAGTTTTTAAGTTTTCTTACATCTTATATAAGAGCACACCCTGTATATTTGTATGATTATGCGGCATGACTTTTTAGCCGTATCGAATTAACCTAACGTCAGCATTTCAGAATTGTTTATGCAATGGACTCGTCCGCCGTCCGTCGTCCGTCGGTTTTTGAAACTACACAGCGCGATTTCTATGTCGCAGGCGCGTTTCAAATAAAAAGACCAGTGACCAGCAACGTCAGCGTTCTAAGAACGATCGCCAACATTAAATCAGAGCGCACCAAGTTCTATACGGTTGTGGGCGGCATCGAATCGTGCGTCCTCGAGCAGGTGTTCGAAGCGGTCAACAGACCGCCACCTGACAACATGTACGCCCATCTAAAAAAGTGTTTACTGGAACAATTCGGCGCGTCTGAGCAGCAGAAGCTACGCCAGCTGCTTGCAGATTTGGGCCCGAGCGACAGAAGGCCGTCTCAATTGTTGAACGAGATGCGGCGACTGGGTGGCGCGAACGTCACGGAGCAGCTGATGGAAATTCTGTGGGTAGGTCGTTTGCCGTCTCAGGTGCGAGCGATTTTGGCAGCATCGCAAGAAGATCTAACTCAAAAGGCGGCCTTGGCGGACCGCATCGTCGAGGTAACGGACTCGAGTGAACCCGACTCTCTAGCGATCCCGTCCGCCAGCGATAATGAGGAAAAAAGAATTCAACGCCTTGAAGACGCGCTCAACGCGTTCAATCAACGAGAACAGCCGAACAAGCCGCCACCACGACGCTTACAGCTTTCGAGCGTTTTGCAGCCGCAAGCGACAGAGAAGATGAACGACTCGCTGTTCGGGGGCGGGGGACGTGGCAGAGCCCTTACGGCCAGCCGTGAAAGCGCCCGCAACGCGCGGGAAGTTTACACGCGCAAATCACCGAGTCGTTCGTCCTTGGTTTGGTCGGGAAACAGAGCGAATACAGCTAGTTGCGGCGATGTACGCAAAAAACAACTTTGTCTAAGTGCGAAATCTTTGCCTGTGCCATACCGCCTTGGCCTTGCGGATGCGAAGTACAAGCGGAAGTTCCAGACCGACACTGGAGCTACTACGTGTCGGTAATTCCGCCGTGCTACAAAGTGACATTCAATACGCGGACGGTTCTTGGAGACTCTGCGTATTCTACAATTTTATTTTACACACTTTTAAAATGTGAAAAATGTTATAAAAATCAGCAAAAAATTGAAATTTCTTGTCTTAAATTGAGAGAAACCTAAAGCCGGTACTAAAAAATGGAGTGACTTTTCATTAGTTTGCTAAAATTGATCTTAACAATGTTAGGTTTTTTCTGCAAATAAAAAAAATAAAAAAAAATTGAAGTGATTTCGACTTGATTTTGTTCTCTGCTCCTTAAAAAAGGTAAGTGGTCATGATCCCTTTCGACGGTAACTACATTTTTAGGAGTTCAATAAAGCTTAACGAATCAAAAGCTCTCTGTTGTTGTTTGTTTTAGGCGCGGGGGCGGGGGGTTCCCCCTAAATCTAGCTTCAACAAAGAAATTTGTTTAAGAAATCTGAAGAGAAAGAATACAAAACATTACTTATTGGGGTTCGTGAGGGATGCTTTGTTGTTTGATTTTCGATTTTTTTCTATTATCGTGGTTGCTTTTGGCGTTGCTGCTGCTGCTGCTGCTTTTAAGCTGGTCAAGAAACCACCACAGACCAACGCGGGAGAAAAAAAGCATTTTCGTGGCTACTGGCTACTGTTAGTGGAAATGGGGCGTTGGAAGGAGTGGCGTACGAGTAAGCTATCGAGGGTGAGGGTTGATGAATGCTTGAGAGATTCTTTTGCATTTGTTCATACGCACTCTCGTCCCCTCAAAAAAAAACAACCAACAACAACAACAACAAAGCCCCCGCCCCCCCCCCCCCCGCATTCGATCCCTGCGGGGTTTTGTTGAGCTTCTTTAAGATGGAAAATATATATAAAAGCATCGAATTGAGTTTGTGAATAAATGAAATTACTTTTCGGTCTAATGATCATCATCTGTTGATTTTATTAGATTTTTTTTTTTTTTTGGTTTTTTTTGGTATTCTTTTCCCATTATTTGTATATTGAATTAAGCATTAGTTTTGCGAGCAGAATTGTGGAGTGGCGGAAGGGGCGAGGAGGGGCGGGAGAAGTGAGTTTTGATGTAAGATAAAGAGGATAAAGTAGAGACAGGAATCCACTTTAAGCATATACAGCGAAAATCATCATTTGAAGTGGAAGATGTTGTGGCAAAACATTTACGAAATATATTGATAAATTGAATGAAAAAGGAATAGAAGGTACGACGGTACGACGAGTTTCATTCTTTGCTTCTTCAATGAATTTATTTAATGATAAAAATCGACTAATATTAGTCTTAAAAATATACGTAATAGGAAGTACAAAGGGTGAAGAATACTCGCAAACGACACAAGACAAGGTACCAACAAATCTGATGCTGAACACTTCAAGCATCGTTTCTCATAATATAAATGTCCGAGGTAACTTCTACATATGGTACCGCCATCCATTTTTGTTGAGGAGAATTTCTTTCGAATATACTCTATTAATTTTTGCGACAGTTCTTTCTTTATCACAGATTTGAAAAAGGATTAAAAAAGAAATCCCCGAAAAAAGCAGCGACGAAAAGGAA
Source organism: Conops quadrifasciatus (assembly GCA_949752815.1). Classification (NCBI taxonomy): domain Eukaryota; kingdom Metazoa; phylum Arthropoda; class Insecta; order Diptera; family Conopidae; genus Conops; species Conops quadrifasciatus. Next base: position 11,419,646 of record OX457077.1, on the reverse strand, counting down.
GTAAAAGAAATAGACACGCAAAAATGTCTATAATTTGTTTGAAATGTAATAAGATTTTCTTTTGAAATGTTCTAAATTTTGGGTCCTTGGGACCGTTTTTCTTTCTGAAAACGAAATTATTTAAATCATTAAAAATCTAAATCATTGAAAATCTAACTCATCGGAAATCTAAATGTAAAGCTTCTTCTTCTTCTTCTTCTTCTTCTTCTTATCAGTATTGTTTACTCCTCACGTCTTCTTCTTGTTTTCCATTTGATTTCGTGACATGAAAATATTTACCGACATGCTAAATGAACTTAAAGAGACCGATTCACATAAATTAATTTGTCAAAAGGATTTATGCGCCAGCGAACAGAAAGGACGAGAGGACCTGATGAGGATTCTCATATGTGTGAAATACACGCAAAACAACTCACAAACACTATGTCAATTCTTAGAAACGCTTCTAAATAAACTAAAGCACTAAATTAAACACACAATTGCACACGCACACACACACACACACACACACACGCACAATTGCAAACACAAAAACCCATGGGTATGCTATGCATATAGTATAAAATACGGAGAGACATGCAGCACGAAGCCATCACCGCACCGCATACACTCAGCAAAACATTTGGAGTGCAGCAGATTCAACAACGGAATTTCTCAAATTAGCATAAATTAATCAAAGCCAAATGAAGCCAAAACCTGAGTCAGGATCAGAGTCAGAGTTGCCAAGCAATTGCAAACGATTGAGAAACGAAAGCAAACAGAGCGGCGGCATCCAAAAGTAAATACGTTTGTCGTATACGAGTATACATATATCGTACCTACAACGAACCTAAAAACACCCGTAGGGACACACTCACACACACGTACACACGCACACAAATTAGTATCGACTTTGGATGCTGCCAGATGCAACAAAAAAGTAAATCTAAACAAATTTAAGCACTCGACTGTGCTAAAGCAGTTCTCATAAACAGTACTTAAAGGACAAAAGTTATTAAAGGCCAAAACATGGACGGCGAATAAACGTCACTTATGATTTAATAAAAAAATGATTAATGATTTCTAAAAAAATATTTTTTAACAATAAAAACATAAAGATTCGTAATAATACGAATATATTAATACTCGTAATAGAGTATATTTAGACATTTCACAAAATATACTTTTAAATATACTTTTTTTTTTCTCACATATTTTATATGATATGCTCTTGTATTAAAAATCTTTATATTTTGATGCATATTATAAATATCTTCCAATATTTTTTATGAGATCGTAATATTGAGAATATCCAGTGTACCTAATTATACATGACTTTTTGGCAAAACCATCCTTTTTCCTCATTTTGATACATTTTATTTGTACATTTTCTAACAAAAATAAAACAAAAAATAATTATTTTTTATTATTCTCTTATTTTTTTTAGAGAATATTTTCGAAATTTGCAGTTTCTTTGCATTTAATTTTTCTAAAATGTGTGTGTCTTTTTATGTTGTAAATTAATCCCTAAAAACGAAAAAGTTCTTTTTAAAACAGACGGTAACCCTGAATGTAGAGAGCATTGAGAATCGAGTTTCATTCTCAAGTATTTGATGAATTCTGAGAGAAGAAAACTTGAGTGAGAAACAGACACCAAAAGCACTTCAAAACTGAAGCGTCCTTTACAGAGACGTACGTATCTATGGCACTTTTATGAGAAATGTTGTACGATCGAAAGGAGAGAGTTTGGAGGATAAAGGTCGTGGCGAAAAGAGGGTGGAGGTGTGGCAGAAATTTTAACATTTCAAATGTCAAATAAAATGTGATCAAATTACGGCCGATGTAGCAAAAGTTGAATAAATACAATACATACTCGTACATACAAACCTACTAATGCTGGACTTTGAGAAAACCGCAAACATAACGTGTTTTAGTATCTGCCGTATGAGGACTTTGTCTGCTTGAAGATGGTCATGATTTTACCAATAATTAGCAGACGATACTCGCTGCTTGTTTGCTTACATCGAGAGCAGGTTCTTCGGTCTCCACCAGGTGTTACTTGAGCTCAAGGGTTACTTAAGCAAACACTTGAGCACAGCACGGCATAGCACAGCACAGTTTCTGGAAACCATATTAAGCATTGAACCAAGACTCCGGTTTCGGTTTCAGCCTGTAAACAGCAAGCAGCCATTGCCAAAGAAGCCTTTACTAATTAGCATTAGCGAAGGCATTTATTGTATTTCAGAAGGCTTTGGTTAATTAGTGAGCATTTGAAGAGTAGATTCGAAATTATTTGAAAATCTGGCAACCCTTGTTTGCTGTCAAGAATTTGCCATAATTGAGAAATTGGAAATTCTGCTGGAGCTTCATTGTGGAATAATGAGGGACGTCCAAAGTAACTTTTTGTTGAGACAGACAAACCATTTAGGAGGTTTGTGTAATGAAAAGAATTAAACAAATAATGAATGTACATATATTTGAAAAAGAAGAAGCTTAGTCTTTGCAAGCTTTGAATTTTCCTTTTTTTTCTGCGGTCAATTTTCTTTTTTCTGCGGTCCTTTTTTTCTGCTAATTCCAAAAACGCCACTGTGTAGTTAGGTTAATGATGATTTACTCAGACTTTTTTTTGAGATCGCTGGGAAGAAAACTTAAGACTCTCTCTCCGAGAGCGACAGAGAGACCCCGATTGTGAACGATTGCAAGAAGCGACAAGACATTAAAACGACAAGAGAATTTTTTTTGTAAATTTTCTTGCTCTCAATCAGTTTTAATAAAATAATAGCAGTAAAACTTTTTCTATTCTGTTTGAAATTGGTTAAGTCATCTGTGCTCACAGATGCCGCATGCCGTCGCCAGCATTCATTTCCTTTTTTAAAAAATCGCAGCTTCTTCTTTTCGCAACGTTGGGACCGTTTCTCATAAAGCAATTAAGTATTCCTAAGAATCTTACTTTCTTTTTTCTTTTACTTCTTTTCTCTCTTTTCCTCGATTTATTAGCATATTTTTTTAATTTCGATTTTGAAGATTTTGATGCGTTTTTATGATTTGAAATTAAAAAAGTTTGCTGTCACAGCAACACGCGAAGACTTTTGGTGATGAAATCAGTTTTTTGGTTCGTTTGCTATTTGCTCAAGCTGGCGAAATGGTGGTACACTTCTCAGTTGCGGCTAAGCCCACTCTGCAGCCGTCTGCCTCGGTCGCGAAATTGCCCACGAAAAAGTTCAATAGTCTAAATTTTCAATTTAATTTTGTTTATCTTTCGATTTCATCGAGCTGCTTCCTGCATCCGAGTCTTTCCGGTTAGACTCTAAACGTTAGAATGTTTCTACAGAAGTCTTCGCTGTGCAGTTTCTTACAGTCGTTTTCTGGTTTCCAACGATAGACTCTTTTTGGGTTGTGCATTCTTTTTTTTTTCCTTTTTCCTTCCTTTGCCTCGATTTTTTTTTTTGTTTTGATTATGATAATAAATTCTTTACATATCGAAGAATATTTATCGATTATGTTCATTATCATTACTGGAAATAATAGTATTAATCTCGATAAGCTCAAAATCCTAAAATGTAACTTCTTCAACAACCTTAAATTACCCACACTGTAAAGGTTTTTAAATTTAAGAAATTTAAGAAATAAATTTTCTTATAAAAAACCATAAAAAGACAATTTCCTCGCATCAGTGTATTACTAACCATGAGACTTTAAAATGAATTCACTCGAAAGGCATTTTATTTTCCTATTTAGCCGTCTTCAGAAGCGGTAGCAGTTGTCACAAAGTGGAAAACTTTGTCATAACAACCCCATGCGACAGAGTGGGATGGATAATGAATCATTCCGGTCATGCTAGTGATCGGAAGAGAATGAAAGAATAGTAAAACTATTAAAAAATAACAGAATCAAAGCAATGCGTTATTTTATAACTTCTAAAAGAAAAAGCAGGTATAAAAAATCGTGCCGAGTCTTTACTGTTTCGAGGGAGGCTTCTTTAAGTAGAAGAAGAAATAATGCGGAGAAAAATCTTTGAAAATCTTGGAGAAAAGCTCGCGAGCAGTGTATGGAGGCAATGAAATTCTCTCTTCTCAACCGCTCTCACACTTAAAGTCATACTCACTCTCTCTCTTCTATAAAGTGTGCATTTGTGGGAGGCGGTATTGATGTTATTGAGTCAGAAGCGTCAGAGTGTGAGGATGAAAGGGGAGGAGAAAGGGGCGGTGGTGCCTCAAGAAATGCAATAAAAGTTGCAATTGCCGAACGATTTCTGAATGATTGCGGTAAGAAAAAAAAAAAAATTTAGAATTTATTGCTTCATAGTAATTGTGCGCGAAAATTAATTATGCACAAGTTTATTGCCGAAAGGAAATAAAATAAATCAACTCAATAACGGAAACGATGAAGGAGAAGGACGACAAGCAGGAGAAGGACGAGGAAAAGGGAAAAAGCAGGACCAGAAGCGACAGATTGGACGGAAATAAAATTTGCGTTGCGTTACTTCGCTGCGAGAAATATAATAATAAGATTTATGATTTACGAAATTGTTGTTGATGTTTTTTCTCCTTTTTAATATGAAAATTATTTAAATCTTCGAAGAGAAAATTCAGTATATTTAATGCAAATTAGGAAAATTTAAAGAGTTCAAATTCAAAAATGTGTTTATGATAAACAGAGAAAAAAGTCAATATAAAAATTAGCATTCATATAAAATATCATATTTAAAATGATAATGGTTTAAGTTGTGATTTTTCAGGTGTTTCCAATGCAATGAATAATGGAATTTTGCTTTTAGTCAATCCATGTCTTTTAAATTCGTCGAGGCTCTCACTCTCCAGCCTTTGGAGAAGTCTGTAGACACTTTTACTCTAGTAAAAATCTCAAAAGCTTTGCCGCATTTGATTTTATTGATTTTCACAAATATTTTAAAATTTATTGAAGTCGAGAGGATAAAGACTGACATATCGAGCGTGCGTCCACTGGTAGTTGTTTGCTTGTGTGGCACTAGCATTGTCTCAAAGGAATCACAACACAAAAATTGACAATATTATTATTGCTATTGTTGCTCGAAAACTTCGTTGTTGTTGTTGCTGTCCATGTGAATAGGAAATAATTGCAGCTAAATGAGCTTGTAGTTTACGCATGTAGACGAAATATCGACGCAAATACTCACACACACACACACACACACACAAAGACGCAAACACACACACATGCGTGAATCAATGAACGCTGATGATGCAATGTTGCACACTCATTGACATTTGTAGATGGCTTCATAAAGCAAACATTGACAACGGTTCAGTCTATTCCGTTCAATACAACCAGTCTGTTCGACCGTCCGCCCGTCTGTTTGTTTATTTGTTACCCCGGGACCCATTGGACTACACCAATACGTAAAGTCATTTAGGTTTGCCTGTATTTATTTTTGTATTTGTGTGTGTTTCAAAGCATTTCTTTTAAAAGCTTTTAAGCAAATAATTCTAGCAATATTTACTAAGCAACAACAATTAAATTTAATCTTAAATACATTTGTATTAAATTTACATAAATACATACGCATAAACACAAACTTACATACATACTATATACATATACATATACTGATGTCATGTGAGTAGGTATGTATGCGTTTATAAATGCGTATATAAATGAACAGATGGTTTGAAGTCTTCTCCGTCATTAAGAATGCTCCATCATAGCATCGTTTGCAACGAAATGGAAATAATTTACACAATCTAAAGAAAATAATTGAAATTGAAAATAGATTTTTAATCCATCTCTTATCCTTTAATCGTTATCTACTCGTACTATGGAAAAGCAAAGCAAATGAAATCACAATCGATCGATTTTAATATTCACTTTGATTCAATGACTTGAAAAAGTCTCAAATGTAGGGAGAAGGGCGAGGTGGTAGGGAGAGGAGGAAAAATTTATAAAAGAAGAAAGGACAAGTGACTGAGGAGCTGAGCGGTTCGCGACATGTTGGTGGGATGCTGTATTGCAATCTTGAGAACAAAAGGATCAATTTGCATCTCAATCAACGAACACCCGCAAGAAGCTATATTCAAACGACTCGAGGCCGACAACCGCCCCGCCCCCTCTCCTCCAAATTCAAACCGGCGCCCTACAGCTCCGACATATTGTACTTGTATAGGACTTCACTCCACTCAAGCTCACAAGTTAACGCAATAGAAAAACACCCCAGTAGGAAACGACAAAACCGATGATTTTTTGAATGAATTTTAGAGCGCATTTCTGTTATCCTCGGTTGAGTGCGTTTTAAAGACAAGCCGTTTTCGGCAATGTGCCATTTTCAGAGTCTGTTTTTTGTTTTACTTCGTTTTTTTTTTTAAAATAAATATTTTGCAGGATTTGAGGAATCAGTTAATTATTTATTCGAAGAAGCAAAAATTTACTCAGACTCTCTTACCTTTGGTAATCAGTGAAACAAATTCTTTTCTTATTAGAACTATTTTCGAGTTTCAGTTTTTCTCTTGGGATTGTATGATAAAAAAAGAAGCAACAATAAGAGTTATAAAAAAAGAAGAAGAAGAACGAAAAAGGAAAAGAAAATTACTGTCAAAATAAATACGATATTAAGAAGCATTTACATTATTTCAGTCAAGTTAAAGGAAACGCTAGCAGTTGTTGATGGTTTCCGACACAAAAGTGTGTGCTTGGTACAGCAAAAATAACAGCAGCAACAACAACAACTACCAGAATATCTCTACAAAATTGTCGTTTGTGTGGGTGTATGCTTGCCGGAATGTCTTTACGCTCTTATTCTATTTGTCTGTATGTCTTCGCATATTGCGCGTACGTTTGTAAAATGTGCGAAGGATCCGGGATAAACGCAGCTAATTTCATGGATCAAAGACACATGCACAAAGCATCAAATCAAAAACGGTAATGGAAGATCGAGAGCAGCTGGAAAAGGGTAGAAGGATGAGTTAGAGTTAGCAACTTATGACGACCCAAGTCACTTCACTTTTCCGTCCTGGCAATTGAATTTTTTCGTGCTCTTGCTTAACGCACGACGTCTAACCGTCTGACTGAGTGTTTGCCTGACGGCATTGAGTTGAGTTTATGATGGGTTTTACTCTCCCCTCTTCGGCCACCTGCCACGTCTCCGCCACTCCATCACATACGATTGAATATTTTTATCTAACACTGACACTGCCTTGACGCCGGCTTTACTTGCGCCAAAGTAACAATCTATTCACTGAGCTGAATAAATTCATCAGTTATTCTGTTGGCAGAGGCAGATTGAGTTGATCAAATGTTAAGTAGTCAATCACATTGATGGTTTGGCTGTAGAATGAATGGATTTTGGGAATCAGGACTTAAGGCGAGGATAAGAAAATGATAAAATGGAAAGCTGGGAATTAGTGATTTATTCTCTGTTCTGAAGACATAAAGCCAACAATTCATATTTTGACGTATGATGACTGGAGTTGGTTGCTTCGTTGCTGTTTCGAATACACATACAAACGTACACACTGTATTCTTATAATTTTCAATGTATTTTCTTGGAAACTACGAGTATTTAGTACGCATTTGTCACATTGCACAAGTTTTCTTATCAAATTGCAAATTGAAATTGCAATAATGTGTCAACACCGTCAAGACGTGCGCAATGCTTATTCTTCTTTAGATGGGGAATAGCAAACTCACACACACACACACACACACACACACACGCGCGCACACACACACCAGTCCTGTGCTTTAGATGTCAGCAAAAACACTGACAGTTTGTTACTTTCATGCGAACACACTCGAAAATCTCTCTTGCCATCGCACGAATCTCGCAATAAAATTGTCAATTTTGTTAAAATGACAGTTTTGTAAATTGATTTCAGTTCACTTCACGAAAAGTTTATTTCATAAAATTTACCAATTTTGTTCTTCTCTTTCTTAGTTTGAGTTGTTTTTGTTTTGCGCCATTGTATATTAATTTGACATTTCAATCATTTTATCCTGGAAGTAAAATGTTTGTATCCTGCCTTCATATGAAACATACAATTCATATTAGGATAAAGGAGTGTGTCAAATTATCATTTGATAATTATAATAATCAATGAATCTGGCTACTTATGTTGTTATCACAAATAGCTAATTCGTCTTGATTATCGTATATTAATATTGCATTACAATTCTGAAAATTACAAGAACAAGAGTACGATAAAAACTATGTAATATAATTGCACAATATAATTGCGGAATATAATTGCACAATATAATTGCGCAATATAATTGCACAATATAATTGCGCAATATAATTGCACAATATAATTGCGCAATATAATTGCACAATATAATTGCGCAATATAATTGCACAATATAATTGCAAAATTATTTTGATAAAATAATTAATTAATAAAATATTACAAGGCTATTTGAATTTTATTAATAAAACAACATTTCTAAGTGAACAAAGTCTTCATCTATGTACCTTAACGATCCCCATACATCGTCTCAGGAGTTGGTCTCCTCGTACATAGATAGAAAATTAAGACATTCCGAACAGCTGTCATCTCTGCCATCTAATTTAATAACCATGTTTGCTGTGAAGAAACAGCCATATTTTTATGAAATACGAAATAAAGGTTGGTAACGAGCGCATTACAAGTCGTTACAGAGCAAGTTATTAAATTTTTACAAACACATTTAACAAGATTAGGCACTCTATATGCAACCACATGATAATAATAATAATGATGATGATGATGATAATAAAGTCGTCTGATATTTGATCTTATAACGATGGGTACGCAAAACGGACGGAGACGGAACAGCAACATTATGATAATTCTGTTGTAAACTTCATTCCAAATGGCTATAGCAAGAATGACACGAAATCGTAGCGTAACAAATTAAAAAAAAAAAGCACAAAAGGGCGTGATAAAAATGTAACTTATGAAAATTTAAATGGACCTTTAAAATGTTAAGTAGGTTGCGTTGTAATCAAAAGTTGTTGTATTCGCAATCGTGGTTGGTTTTTGTATTAAATTTTTTCAGATGATAATTTAAAAAGTTTGTGAAAAGTTAGAAAAAAAAAAAATTGTTTTTTAAGAGACTTATATGAAAATTTGTAGCAGTTTTCTGGTATAATATTTTGTTTTGATGATTATTTCGGTATTATTCATGAATGATTCTTAGGAGTTTTCTGATCCTCTTCGGAATTCTGCACTAAAGCTCTTCTGCCGGATTCGGCAAAATCCAATTCAAATTAAACTATGAACTTTGTTTTCCGGCTTCGTTTTATATAATCCTCAATTCCATTCCATGCTCTCGTCTACACTGAACTATAAAAAGTGGAAAGCTGTTAACAAAAATTATTTCATTAAAGTCTTTAAGATTGCTTTTCTTTGGTGGAAAGAAAAATTTTCATATAATCTATATTTTCCAACATTTGCACATATTTTCATATTTTCTGCCAATTTATGTAACTTTCATTTGTTAATGCAATAAAAATACTCTTATAAAAACTACATTGTACTAAAAAAACGAAAAATTACATTAACATTTGCTTTTCTTATAACACATTATAAGCTTTTTCTTTCAATAACACTTTATGCTTAAAATTCCGATTAATTTTTTCTATCTGAGTGGGCGATGAGTATGAATTACACAATATTTTAATACAGTGTACTTTTAAAGCGAAGATGATGTGAAGCAAAAAAGCAAAAAACTAGCGCAGCAAAATTAATTAATATTTTCTATTTTGCTTATACGCAAGCACACACACACACACACACACACTCTTTATATTAGCGCTTGACGCAATGAGAAGAAGGTTAGGTCTTGTGATTGTTGGTGTTGGTTTCTGTTGACGCCGTTATTGTGGCTGTTGGTGTTGCTGCCTCTTTGGTTGTTTTCTGCTGTCGTTGGTCGCATTTTACCCAGCAGCACCGCCAGTAGTTTCCACGAAGGCATCCAATGCCAGTCACTGACGAGCCAGTCAGTTGCGAGTTTTTGTTCGGCCAACAAAAAGTTTACAATGCAGACGTATTAATTCTTAAATGGGTTTAAATGCGGTTAAATTAGAAGAGGCAAAATAGCATGATAACAACAACAACAACAACAACAACAAAAAATAACAACATTAACAGCAACAAGAACAACAACAACAAAGCCGACAACACTGAAGGCAGCAAAAATCAAGCGCTGAATGGGTTAATATTAGCCCAAAACAATGCAGCCGAAAAAAAGCCTTGTCACTCTTTGGAAATGGTACCGCTTGAAAACAACAATGCGACCATAACAACAACAAAAACAACAACAACGACGACGACGCCGACGGTGACGATGACAACAACAACAACAACAACAACAACAACAACATTACGGCAACTAGTTGTTTATGCGAAATCAGCTTAGTTCATTGTTGCCGCGTTGAAACCACTGGCTCGGAAAATTAACTGGTTCCATTTCAAAAGGATCTTTGTTCAAGGATTTAAAGAGAATAAAAAAAAAAGCTAAATGAGACGCAAAAACAGAAAAGCAGAAGACAAAAAAGAAAGAAAACAACAAAACTTCAAAATAGTATTTAAAGCATTTAATTTTAATGAAGTGAAAAAGCGATTTTCAGAAAAGTGGCAGTAAGTTTTACAATGTTTTCAGAAAATCTTTAAAAATTGAAATAAAATTTCAACAATAGAATTTTTTTAAAAAAAATGAAGCTATGTTTTTTTATAAGTCATCAAAATCATTTGTTTTTTTTTTGTTTTTTCTTTACACAATCATGAAAAGAATCGTAAGAAGCATCATTTGGATGCTTCAATTGCTAAAACCATTAACTCCATAAAATAAAAAGTGCGGAAACGTGCTAAAATAATAAATGCCAGGCGTTAACCCGGGGTTAATTTCGCAGTTTTTGGTATCGCATTTTGTTTAATATTTTCGCCAAAAGAATTCTTTAACTGCTATCAAAACTCTGTTATTTTCGGTCTTGTTGAAAGTCGTAAATTTATGTTATTTAAAAGTGTTTGGTTTACAATATTTTCCAAAAGCGAAAAAGTAGATTTAATCCATTTGACAATTGAAAGAACAACAACAACCATTTGATAATTTCGTTTAATTAGTATATGCTCTTAAGTTTTTTTTGTACGATATTTGGACGTATTTTAAGTCTTTTGGGAGCAAATCAATTCAAGGCGTCAAGTTAGCCCAAGCTAGTTCCAATGAAGTACGTAGTTTTCGTCGCCGTCCATCGCCATCACGCGCGATTCTGCCTTCGTCCGGCGCATCATCCGCAGCCATCATCAAACAACGATACGCGCTATCTCTGTTAACTTATCGCGGTCTGACAAGCGCCAACTGGTTGTCATCCGAACGTCCGTTGGATGTTGACGTAGGTGTTGTTGTTGTTGTTGCTGTTGTTGTTGTTGTTGTTGTTGGTCTCGCTGGTCTCGGGCTCTGGCTTCTGTAGCAAATTCCTGTCTACGCCGCGGCGTCAAAAAGTTTTGGCCAAAAATTTTTTCCTCTTCTGCTTATTCTTCTTCTTCTTCTTCTTCTTCTTCTGCGTTGGTCTGGTCTGCTTCTGGTGCAACCCTCTTCAAATTAGTTTAGTTTTCGTTGGCTTTTTTCATAAAAAGTTGCCAATTGTTTTCGTTTCGTTCTGGTTTTTTTTCCGTTTCTTTGTCAGTGACAGTGAAATTGCCAACTAAGAATAATGCCACAACAACAACAACAACACCAGCAATAATCTATACTATGTGACCGACAATTTGTTGACAAAGTTTGTTTGCGTTGGGGCGTATACGCAATATTCTCATGCATGTCGCATGCTATTGTCATTCTTTTGTTCAATATCTTTTCCCAAGTCCCAAGAGAAGAATGGTCTTTGTTCTTTATTTCTTTAAATGTCGATGAAAATTTAAAAGAAACTTAAAAAATTTGAAACGAAACTCGATGCTTAGAGAGATGCGAAGTGAGCGAGCGATAAAAATGGAATTCTTTAAATCGTGCGTAGATTTTAATCATAGCAAATCAGTAACGTCAAGGTCATGCAACTGTTCTGGATCCAACAATTCGTGCTGATTCAAGTCTGGGTGGCACAGTCGTCTTTCGTTCATGGTAAAATGATAAGTTTCAAGACCAATCTTTCATGCTCGTAATTTATGGTTTTCTCTTACGCTTAGAAGTTCGAACATATGTATTTTATTTGTCTGCTCTGTCAATTTCCTTTTGACTTTGGATATATCTGCGATATTTTCACCCGTCTATCATCTGATGGCAATAAAGGTATGAACTTTACAGAGTGAACAATTGATTGTTGATTGTGCAAAGTTTTGAGTAATTTTGAGTTTTGAAAGTAATTTATGAAAGATAAAAAACTTTTGCTTTTTCGATTCTTTACATTTTCGAGATAATTGAGAAAATTCAATTTTTAAAGCGCAACGAAAATTCCGAAAAATATTATTTTTTTTGGAAAAAGTTTAAATTTCAGAGTTCAATTTCTGAATTCTTTAGATCTACAACCGTTTCTCCTCTCATTCCTTTGTCGAGAAGCTAACGCAAATGCAACCTATTGGCGCTTATCGCGCTAACACTTCGTGCTTGCGCTCGGTTGAGCAGAGACAATTTACAAGGACCGAAAGACCGACCCACCGACCGGACTAACTGGCCCGATCTCTGCTCCTTCCAATGCAAACAAAAATCGTACGCTAAGTCCGAAACGGATCGGGAACGGTCATGGGCTCAGAAGGATTGTGAGTGAACAGCCAACACTTTCATTCGAAGGTCGGTGCCTTTGAGCTTGAGGCTGACGCTCACTCATCTTCACCGAATCCTTACAACAATATGGCAGGAGATTGTCATGAACTCAGAAAAGGATTGTAGAATGTTCTCGCAGAGAACGATTACGATTGGAGTGGGCCCCACTAGTGCTAACTCACATTGACTGCTGTCTTTGTGTTAAAGTGAGAATGTGCGAAGGATATGTTTATACTTGTGCCAACTTCTCCTTACGGTACTGCACAGGTCTTATCTACAGTCAGCCTCTGGCTATTTGTTCAAATTTCGTTTCATACAAAGTGCAAATATGGAAATTTTATTAGCATCCATTTCGGTTTTGACCAGTCCTCCAACCGCCCACGCTCGCACGCCCCCAACAAGGTGAGAAATAAGTTTTCGAATTCAGTTCAAAAGTTTTTTTGCGCATGGCGCATGGCGCATGGCGGCGGGATGTCGGGGAGCGTTCGTGTTAAAAGTTAAATTGAATTGAATTCGAAATATTCAAATAATGTACTACGACCGTGTACACATTTCTGAAAATGTCATCGTCATAGTGAGCATTACGACAAAAATTATTAAGAGAATTTTAGTAAATAATAATGACAGGATGAACAATTTATTGGAAATAGATTTTTCCACGATATGCTATGGTTTTAGAGTCACGCAACAAAAGGCTGAAAAGTTAATGATATTACTAAATTTTAAATGTCGGAAGAGTCAAATTTAAAATTTTGAAAAGAAAGGCCCCCCCTAAGTCGCTTAAACTGGTTATAAACTGCTTCGAAAGCTACGATGGCAAGAATGGTCACTCCGTTTCTCCGTTCTTTTTCAGTACAAACTTTAAAAGGTAGAAATATTTATTTAACTCCAAACAAACTGCTCGAAGAGTGACCTGACAAACGGACAAACGGACAAACATGCGGACGAGTACACTCTGACTTGCACAAATATTTGTTAGTAAATAGATAAGAAATTTTCAATTATAAATTTGAATATTATTTAATATTTATTTTCAAGGATCAAGTTGAGACCACTTCAAAAGACTGCTGCTGGCTGGTTTTACTTCGTACATACGAGTCCTTACGTACTTATACGACACTAAGGCAATTTCTGAAGACTCGTACTCGTACACACACACATATACGCACACTCGAAGTGTGTGTCGAAGACTGTTTTCCGAAGCAACAGTGCACACAACACAGCACAACACAACACATGAATTATTTATAAGGAGTATTTGTTAAAAAATTCATATTTTAATTACTAGTATTTTATTGAGGGAATAATTTTGTGGATATTATTTTATTGCAGTACAATTAACATGAAAGTCTTTGGGAATTTATAAATATGTACATTTCTTGGCATTTAAATTTACTGGCAAAGGAATTTTCTACTCATGTTGTATAAATTTATTTCTTTATTTATTTTTCCGACCGAATGCTTCGGAAATATTTTTGTGATAAAAGCAAAAACATTTATCGACAATTAAGACAATGTGGTCTTATGGATGGATCGTCGTACTTTATGTAGAGGCAGCAAATATAGTACAACCTCAGTCATATTCAGGCTTACTCGAATATTCTGACAAAAATTGAGGAAACACTATTTTCGTTTAGTAAAATGCGAATATTTAAAATTTAAAAATGTTTCTTATTATTATATATTATTATATAATATTTCTTATTGTTAGAAATTTAAATTGTTAGGAACTTTTTTGGTGGTATTGGTTTTCAAAAAGTAGAAGAAGTGAAGAAAATATTTATGATCAGACTGTGAAGCTTGAGCGTACTTCAATGCTAATATAAATTCAGCCTGAGAAGTACTTGCTACATGCTCAAGTAATTCGCTCTTTTGTTTTTCTGCGTTATTATATTTATTTCTCCTGCTACCACTCTCTCCCGCTCTCCTGATTACGCTTTCTCTGTGCATAACATAGTGCTTGGTGTTGCTCTAACAACAATAGCTAAAGCTGCAGCCACAGCCACAGCCGCAGCCACAGCCACAGCTACATCAATACGTAGTATGTATTAGCAATGCTTGCTCTGTAGTGTTACAACAATAACAACAGCAGCAACGACAACAATTATCCATTAAACATCACATCATCTTTCACTACTAGTCGTCGTAGATTCTGCAGAAGAAAATTTGTTCGCTCCGGCTTTAGACAATTAAAATCAGGAAGCATTTTAATCCGTTTATCCTAAAGAGAGCGAGAGAAGGAGAGAGAGAGTGGCAGAGTCGTATTAGATGAGAAGGTGTTGTTGGGGACAGTGATTCTGCATCTGTTATCTGTGGAGTTCTAGAACATTGTGCAGAACTTCAGAAGTAATTACTAATAATCGAATCTGGTCTAATCGAAGTATACAGACCTTAGTTATCACAAATTTTTAAAGACATTTTCATCTTGTTTAAATTATGATACAGATTTACGAGTAAATGTACGAAATTCTGAAAATCCAGTTGAAGAAAAATATGATTTGATGTAATAAAGTTGGAATCGTTTGAATTTTTAAAAATTAGGTTTTTTTCATACAGTTCGTGGATAAAAAAAAAAATCTATGCTATTAAAATAACCTAACTTTTATATGGTTTTAATGGTTAAAAATAACGAGCAGAGATCAGTTAACGAGACATAAGCTTAAGAGTCGAGCTGAAATCTTCAAACGAGGCAGAAGTTCTAGAGCCGAGAAAAAAGACAAACTTGAAAAGAAATAATTCAAATCTTGATTGTGATTCGCATCACTAAGGAAAGTATTACTGTAAAAAGTCCCTTTAAATTACAAAAGAAAATTTCTCTTATTAATTATTAAATTATTAAAAAAAAAGATTAAATTAATTTAAAATTAAAATTAATCCAAGCGTCAGAATTTTTGCATTGTTATTTTATAAAATGAAATTTTATTTTTCTTTTTTCACGGAAACCGTTTCAATTGATAATTAAATTATCTTATTTAATGTAAGTTCTGCGTCAACCGACATTTATTTAAAACAATATTCCACAATTTCATTATAGTTTCAGTTTGGGAACCACTGATGTAGGAGAGCTCTATTGTTGTTAAGACTGAGGCCATAACTACGAGCTTGAGCATGACTTTCTCAATCTCAATATGCTGCATGTTGTTATTGTTGTTGTTGTTGTTGTTGTTTTTGTTGTGCTAAAGTACTCGCAACTACACGTACATACGAAAAAAACCATGGAAGCGGAAATACAATCAACGCATTACCAAAGAAGTTTGCGGATCGAGCGACGACGAAGCAAGGAAGAAGGAAGAAGAAGTGTTATTGCAAAAACAACCCGAACCAAAGTGTTTTAGTTTAAATTATGGCCCAAGGATTCGTTTGTGGTAATTTATTTGAGCCCGACTCGAATTAAGGATGTGTGAGTAGTTCACACTCTGTCGTGTTCTATGCTGTCCTGCTTGAAGGAGTTGCAGCAGTCGGCTGCAGTTGGCTGCGCAGTCACGCAGGCCGGCAGGCAGGCAAGCAGCAGAACGAATGAGAAAACTTTTTAGTAAGTAAGTGCTAAAGATATTCAGAGAGCGATATGGTGCTCCGTGATTCCATGATTATTGTTTATAAGGATGCGAGAAAGGATTCATGAAAACTTCAACTTTAACAGTACTTGCAGGCTCTAATGAGTGGGCCTTGATATTTAATTTTTTATTTCGTAATTTAATAAGCATAGAAAACTTAAAAAAAATTAAGAAAGTTTCAAGAAAAACTTCAAAAAAATTATTATTATTGCTCTTTCGAAAATCATTTAAGTTAAGAGTTAAGTTTATTTAAGGATGTTTTGTGTTTGCATGGAAAAGATTAAAAAATGAAATGAAATTAATGAGTATACGCTTAAATTGCCAATAAACACTCAAAGTCTTTCTCTACACGCGCACGGAGGACCACGTGCCCGGCAAAATCTTGTCTTCATTAACACAAACGGTCTCTCATAAACCAACCAATCACGTGCTATCAAACTTAATGACAGACACGTGCGACATGTTGGCGATTTTATCACGGCCAGGCCGGCCGTGTTGCTGATTCGCTTAATTTTTGCTTGATTAAGATTCCTCTCATTCTCACTCTCACTCTCCTGCCATCGCTTTTCTACTTATCTCTCGAAAACCAGTGAAGTAGCAAATAATGAAGAAGAAAAAATTAAAAAATAATAATCGCAAAAAAGGCAAAAACCTAAGCTAATGTTGCTGATGCTGATGCTGATACTAATTTTAATGTAGCGAAGGCGTGAGGCGTTTTCTGAGGAAATCAACACCAAGCAGTCGGCGCGGCGTTGGCCGTTTGGAGACTCCCCGCGAAAGAGAGCGCCAAACATGCAGAAGGCCGGGCGGGCGGGTTTTTTTTTAACTTTATAAGAAAAAATTCGAGGGGAACGAATTTATGCATCTTTCTGTTGCGTCCGAAATTATTCGCTGCCGCTTTATTAAAGCCTCGCAAACAGTGATGGACTGACTCCGAGTCGATGATGAAGTAGAAGATGGCTTCCAAGTTTTTAACGGCTTCATTAAAACTCTCTCTCTCTTTGAGTTCTTCGCTGCTGCGTCGAAAATTATTCAGTATTTAGTAGAAGCAGACATAATTTGTTTATGATTTTTTCCCCGTTTTTTTTTTATGATAACGGCCTTTCATTTTCTTCATTTCACACTTTCTTATTCTTCCTTTTCAATGTTCCTTCACCCACTGCTACGGGTGTGTACGTGTGTGTGTGTGTGTGAGTGTGTTTGTGAGTTAATCTAATACTTGTTTTTTATACTTTGCAAAGTGTTCAAAGCCTTCAAGAAGGCGTGAATTCTTTTGTGGTTTTTATTTTTTGGTGTTTTTTTTTTTTTTGGTTAATTTTTTAAGCTTTTGCTTTGGGCGAATCTATCTTTCGTGGCGTCACTGGACTTGTCTGTCTGGCGGTAAAGTGGACGCTGATAAGCCGCAGTGAAAGCTTCTCAGATTGTTGTTGCTTTACTGCTTAGTGATTCTTCTAGTCGTCATTTTTTTCTTGGAATAAATTGGAATTTTCTCTTTTTCGTTTTCGTTTTTGCTTTTAATATTTAATTTTTATTATATTAATTTTATCTACGGCTCGTTGGTTGCTCACTGATGCCTCAAAGAAGGGCTGAGATCGGAAATGATTTTGAAAAAAAAAAAAATTAGCGCAGACTCCACAATTTTAAAGTCTCTTAGAAAGTGTTAATTTTTAAATTTATTTGATATAAATATATTTTTATTGTCTTTCATTTAAGATTACAATGATAGAATAACAATCAAAGGTCATGAAGACTCATGAAGGCTCTTCTTTCCTTTATTATGCAAGAAAGATTAATTACGAACTTCTGAATTTAATTTAAATATCCTTTGCGAACTTGATACATTCTGAATTTGTTGTGAAATTCTGCCAAAATATTTCTGAAATTATTAAGAAAAATTTTTCCATTTCCTTTCGATTCTTTGATAAATTTACCCCTAATATCTTTGTATTAAGAACATTCTTAACAATACTAAAAACTTTAACCCTTTCAAGGCTTTAAACAAATTTTTTAATAGCAATGTCCTTGTCCTTGGTCGTTGGCAAGTTGTGAATTGTTGCTAATGCCAAAGGTATTTTCTAATTTAATAGAACGATGGAGAGAAGAAATAATACTTATGCTTAACACTTCACCCTTCATCCCCCGAATTCGGCCTACGGGGCCGATGAAATGCTCAAGCACGTGATTTAAAATATTTCGCACAGTGACAGAGCAAGCCCGGACAGAAGCGAAAACAAAAAAAAATAATAACAACAGCAACAAATAACAACAACTTGTTACAATAATGCCACCATCCAGTGTCGTTCTAAGGATAAAACAATTACCGCGAGGAAAAGAGGAATATTGCGGGAAGGGCCCCAATTGTCCACTGCGTTCTTCTTTGGCAGAAAAGGACTAAGGAAAAAGGACGCGTAGAAAAGCCATTTTCAAGCGATAGTGAATGAACGCCTCCACGCCAAGTAACGGCGAAAAACGGTGAAGTGAAAACGTTGGCAGTCTCTGAAAATGTGTTCTCGAGGCAAGGAAAATTGTTTTTCATGAAATTTATTTCGTTAGCGATAGAATACTTTTCGCCTTTGTCTTTGGATTCTCCTGCTGGAAGTGTCAAACAAAGATGAAAATTGAGAATATTCAGTGAAGAACGGCAGCAGAGCCGGGGAAAGAGGTATCGGTGAAATTTGCGGAAAGAGTCCTAAATCTTTGGGTATTAGAAGAAACACTTGGTGTGAAAATATAA
The DNA here is from genome assembly GCA_949752815.1 of Conops quadrifasciatus. Taxonomy (NCBI): domain Eukaryota; kingdom Metazoa; phylum Arthropoda; class Insecta; order Diptera; family Conopidae; genus Conops; species Conops quadrifasciatus. Next base: position 11,400,674 of record OX457077.1, on the reverse strand, counting down.
GAGTAGCAGTGGCAGGAAATGGCAGAAGTAAGGTAGGAGTGGAGAGGAGAGGAGAGGAGAGGAGTAGGAGGAAACGGCAGAAGAGTCAGGGTAGTTCAAAAAGGGCAGAGAAAGCATCTTTTCTGCTGTTTTTCGTTCCACACTAAACAGAAAAGATAAGATAAAAAATAATCTGAATTATAAACATAAAGTGATTTTGAAAGCAAAAATGGAGAGCAGTGGAATCATTTGTTTTACTAGTTTTCTTTATACACAAAACCAAAAAAGTAATCTGAATTATACACAATAAGTGATTTTGAAAGAAAAAATGGACTTGGTCAAGGAAGAGAGAAAGAGGTTAAAAACGTGAAGTTTGTTCTGATGAAAGATTTATAAAAAAGCTATGTCCCTTCTTAATTTAAAAATGTTTAAGTAATTTTTAATTTATTAATTTTTAATAATAATTATATTATTATTTTCTGCTGAAATTTTCTTTGATTAAAATTTTATAACATTCACGAGATGTACGAGTCTATAATTGAAAATATGTACTATTATATTGTGTATGGATTAAATGCAATTGCAAGAGACGTTTATCAAATAATTAAAAATGCTTTCTGAAACTTTATAACACCCAAAAAAATCCCCCAAAAATGTTACGATAGAATTTTATGAAAATGTATGTATTTTATGTACCTGTTTTTTGGTTAAGTGTAAAATTTTTGTACTTCTATATAACTACATTAATCGTTATTTATAACTATATTTATTGTTAGTTTAGTTGTCCTTCTAGTTCTATGAACATTTTTTCTAGCAGATTATGGTTAACCGCGTCGATATTTCATGGCTCCGCTGTTTTATAACTCTTTTGCGGTAATTCACGGCCTTAATTCGAAAGCTTCGTTGTACTGTCGCTTTACGGTTGGGCTAAAGTGCTTGGATTATTCGCCTTCGCCGGTTGAAAGGCGATTAAATTGTCCTGTTTTTTCGCTCTCAAGTGTCGGTTTTTATCGCCTAGTCGCCCTGCTTTTCAGCCCTCTTTTAATTCATCCAGGTTCGTGCACTCCACCCGTCGCCGGACCAGGCGGTCCAGTTCCTCTTTTCTATTTTACACGCGAATTAACGCATTCATTCTCAAAGTGTTTAATTTATTCTTTACTTGATAACGATGCAGAATATTATTATTTTAGCTCTCTTTTCCGCTTTACCTCTGCCTCTTTACCACACTCTTTTTCTCTTTGACATTATAAAACATTGAAGAGCGAGCTCTTTTATTGTACTTCAGAAAGCAGTGTCAGAAGCTTTTCGAAAATAGTGAGCGTGTGGAGGGGGCGGTGGGGGGGGGTCTTGTTTGTTTGTTTCTTTGCAATTTTCGGACGAGGTTATTTAATTTTAATTAAATTGTATTTAGGGACCATCTTCCTTGTTTTTTCGCCCTCCACTCTCTACGCCCTTCACTATCAAGTGCCTTTGGCGCGGTTACAATAAATTGTGCGATTTTTGGATAAACAGCATAAACAAACAGTCTAGAAATTCTTAGGGACTAGTAATTAAAAATTAAGCAATGGAGGCAATTAAATTAAAATTAAGGGCCATCTTAACCCTTGTGTGTCTACAGACGTTGCAAACTATGTTGTTCTACGTTGATTGAACCAAGAATGTATGGATAATTGCAAGAATGTTTGAGCCCAAAGACAACAGCTCTTTGTCTGAATAAGCTCTCTTAACTCTTCAGCTCAGCTCTCAGCTCTCTCAGTTCTTTCAAGTAAGCAGGTACGTGTCATTGAGATGCTTTCTTGCAGCCATCCTTGATGAAGAAGCCAGTCTTTTCGACAACTCTCTCACAACTAAATTCATTCTATTATTTTCGTAATTTTCGATGGCATTTAATTAGTTCTTTTCTGTTGAATAAATTAAAGCGAACTCAACTGATTTCTCGTGTGTTTTCATAACAATGACAAAGAACAATATCAAAGAATATACAATATATAGAGGGCGCATCACTCAAAAATTTCAATTTTTAGAATCAGATGCGGTCGGTCGGCAGAAAGCGGGTGCAAGCAAAATGAGTGAAAAGAGCGTCACTGCTTTGAAAGTTTATTTTGCCTTTGCTTTGGTTTTCTCTGGTTTTCTCCGCTCTTTCTGCTTAGCATTGGCATCATGGCCTGAGCTCTTGCCATTCATGTGAATTGCTTCTCTTCTCTCTTCGTTTCCCTCACAATTTCATTGCTTATTATCAAAGGATTTGAACGATTTCTTTCCTCGTTCTTGGCCCGAGCCAAATGCATTTCATGTATATTTCTTTCCCTTTCGTTTCGTCGCTTATGACGATATGCCGTTGTTTGCTGCTTGTGTTAGGTAATTTTATACGTCTATGTATGCTTTGGTTGTGTGGTGGCAAGGTTGTCGGAGCTTGCGGCTGCAACTAGAAATTTTTGATTACCTGTTCAAAAATTTCAATTGATAGAAAAATTGAAAATTAAAATAATTATAAGATTGTTGATAAAATGAAAATATTTGAAAGTTTTTTGAAAAATTATTAAATATTATTTATTTGCTTGTAAATAATATTTAATAATTTCTTGAAATTCATATTTTTAAAAAAAATTTAAATTTATTTATAACACTATATATTTATATAACAATACACATATCATTTGTTATGTTTGGACAATTTATATATCCTTTTTTTATTGAATTAGAAGTTTATTGTTATCCCAAATGTTCAAAAGTCTTTTAACATAATAAAAAAAGTGAACACCGAGGATTAAATTCAGGTACTTTTATCAAAAATTATTTCAATTTTTTGTACCGGATAAAATTCATCGAACATACCGACATTTTTCCTCAATTTTTCAATAAGAAAAAACGCAAATGCGCTACGTTCTTCTAATTGCTAAAAAGAGATTCTCCTCTGTCGTTTTCATCTCTTGTCACGTCTAGCGTCGTCAACTCAGCCAACTCTAGAATAGCCACACAAAGCTCATCCTACACATACGAAACCCACAGACGCTAAATGACACAAACACATGCATTCACAATTCTTCAACCCATCGTTAGCCAAAAAAGAACACCTGGCATGAAGTCGTGAATAAGACGCGAGAAGAAAACACGAAAACGAAAAGTTGGAAATTGGTTGAGAGGTTGAGACCAAAAGAGACAAAGTTATTAAAGAAATGAGAGAATGAGGAGAAACTCAAAAAAACACTCAAAAGTGTACGTACCAGTACGTACACCAGAGCAAAAATTTTCGACCGAAAATTTGTATGAGATGCGCCTTCTATACATTGTATATTCTTTGACAATATTCTTTTTTTTTATCTCAGAGCTTTTACGCTTCATCAATGATGATGATGATTTTTACACTCATTCTGGTCATTTTACACTCATTACACTCTTTACACTCATTCTGAAGCTTTCAATGGAAGGACGAGTGGAGAGAGCAAGAAAGAGTGAGGAGAGAAGACACGCTAGTATGCGTTAATTGGTAATTTTAGCAAATTCAAATCTTTTACGCCTTTGAAATTGTCATTGTTTGTGCCCATTCATTCATACTTCGTTGTTGGTTCCTTTGTCTTTTATCTTTTGTCTCTTGTGCCATGCATTAGCGTCTGTGGTTGAGTCAGCATGACTACATATGTATATACATGGTTACATACTAAATACACAAATGCAAAAAGCGGAAGTTCCACAACGTGGGAACAACGCATTAAAGAACGCATTCGTTCGCAACGCAACGATAATGGTCTGTAGCAATGGTCGGCGCGTTAGCGCTGGGCGGCAGAAGAATGCGAATCTTATTGTTTCACACACACACACACACACCGACAGATGGACACATACGTTAACGCTGTTATTTCCTTCCTTTCAATTCTCTGTTTTTACAACAAAAAAAGAAAGCCAACCCCCCAAAAAAAAAAAAAATGAACAGAAAATGAACATTTTACTGACGTTTGACGTCTACGCAAGCACTCTTTGTGCGTGTTGGGTTAATTGTTGGTGTGTTAGTATTAGTTAGAGAGGAAATGCCTTGCGATAGCGAATGAAGCAAAATTCAACAATATTTTCGTTACTCTTCGCACAGTTGCAGAGTTCTTAAAAATCTTAAAAATATGGATTTCGAAAATTCGTGTAACTGATATTGAATTCTTTGCAAGCGAAATAGAGGAGAGAGAGAGCGACGATTGTAAATACAAGAAGAGATTTTATTTCTTAAAAGTCTCAAATAAAACACAAATTTTTATCTTCTTTTCATTATTTTTTTTTTGCAATTTATTACTCATTAATTATAACTACTTATAAACTGATTAGAAGACTTCAAATATATTCCAAAAATACAAAAAATAATACTTATTATGTATTATAAGCATAAAATTCAAATAATCAAAAAAAATTCCATACGAATGCTTACTATTTAAAAAGCATTTAATTATGTTTTTCTATGATCACTGTATATTAGTTATTTCATGGGTGTGTGTGCATGTGGGTAGGTGTGAGCGTATTGGGTTATAATGAATGGCAAGCATTGAAGAAGAACGATTAACATGGGTATATAGTGATGTGTTTATGTATGTATGTATTGCGTTTATGGTACTCGTATTAACAATTATAACATTAGTACGTACTCGTAAATGCCGCCAGAAAAGTCATAATAATACTATGTATGTATGTAGGTATGTATGTATATTTTTTTTAAGTACTTTTCCTAGGGTTGCCAATGCTTTATTTTTATTTGCAGCGAGAATATGGATGTGATTAGAGGAGAGCTCAAGCATTAACCGAGGACGACTTCGCAGACTTCGTTAGAGTGAAATATTTGAAGTGTGTAAATGCATACTCTTAAATACGACGCCTTATTATAGTTATATGTATGTATTGTATACTGTAGGTATATGTGAAAATATTTTTCAGCATTTTTTTGTTGTTTTTTCCCCGTTCTAATTGAAAATCTCTGCAATAATAATCTTAATTTTATGAAAAAAAAATATATATGTGAAAATATTTTTCAGCATTTTTTTGTTGTTTTTTTTCCGTTCTAATTGAAAATCTCTGCAATAATAATCTTAATTTTATAAATATTTTAAACAATTTTCGTAAAACTTTTGTTTTTTTTTTCTCCGATTAAGCAGTTAAGAAATTTAACCATATTATTTTAACGCTTAAAAATTTGGAACTATTAATTTTTTTTTTTTTTAAATTTTATAATTTTTAGCAACTTTTTTTTATGTTAAAGTAAATTTTTCAAAGCGAATTAGGTTTAGGCAAATGATATTTTAGTTAGAAGTTAGCGTTTTTGTTTTAACAATACGATATGATGATGATGATGATGATGATTACAAATACTTAAAGATTCTGGCGATATATGTAATTGCGTTATTATACATTATTTTATTTATTTAAGTATTTATCATGACTTTCGATGATAAAACTCAGCATTTTTTAATGCAATTTTTTGTTCTGCCAATTAAAAGTCTTAAGCCTGGTTTTTTATTTGGTTTTTTAAAAATTTCTTTTCTTTTCCTTTAGTAAATGATCATAATTTATTTAGTAATTTATTTCTTTTATGACTTTTTTCTTTCTTTGCAAATTTTGGTATTTATTTTCATCATAGTTATTATAAAATATTAATTATTTTATTATTTTAATATTATTTATATTATGTATTATAAATTAATTAAAGTTGCTTTTGCTTAGTTTTTTGCGCATGCGAAAATTTGCGCAAGTAAATTATCTTTAAGAGCCTTTTTTACTGCCTTAACTCTGACTCATTCGTCAGTTTCGTCAATTTCTATAAAAAAATTCCAAAATTCAGCTTAAATTGATTTTTAATGTTTTTTTGAGAACTCTTTGTTGTCATCAACAATTTAATGAGTCTTCTTTTGTATGGATAATGCTTGTCCAGCGACGCGGCTATGTTTTCCTACAAGCCACGTAGTTAGTAGTTTTTCTATGTTTAGCGACTGTCGGTTTTCCAACTTTTGCAACTTTTTTCTTTCATTTATGATGATGATGTATAAACACAATATTTTTCCGTTTTTCCGGTTTAGTCTTTAATCCTTTAAATGCTATGTTTTCACTCGCTATTTTCTCGCTTAAATGCTCACATGAATTCTATGTTTTCTGAGAGTAATTTGTAGTATCCGTTTCGTAACAAAGCTTCTATGTAGTATATTCTATGTTCTTTTAAATATTTATACATTTAACAGTTGTTGTTGTTGTCATTAAGTACTCGTTGTAATTTTAGTTAATTATTAGTCTGTCTAATGCTAAAATCGAACGAATAATACGATTATGCCATTCTATGTTCTCTGAATGTGGCCACGCTGTTTTTTCCTTAAACATTGTTCATACTATTTTTTGTTGTTGTTTGTTGTTTCTTTTAATTAATATCTGCTTTATGAAAAGGAAGTCCTCTGAAGCGCTGAAATTTTTGTCAGTATGTTTTTTTGCTGCAAGACATTATTTTTGCTGCTTTCATAAATTCTTTCTTTTTCTGGGTTATTTATTGAAGAAATTGGTTTTTGTAGGCAGCGGCATATTTTTTACGATTTCTTTATGCTCTTTATGTATTTATAGAATTGTTTTCATATTTTCAAAAAGTTCATTTAAATCCAGGTTTTTTTAATAAACGAAGCTTAATTAATTTATTCCACAAAATACTAAATCGTTTTTGCAATTTTTATGTTTTGCTTTTTCTTTTGCTTCTGCATCTGCTTGTTCTTCCTGTTTTTGGACATCATACATCCTTTTTCCCTCCGTCCTTCCTTCCTTCCTTCCTTCCTTCCTTCCTTCCATGTGAATGAAATCATTTCGTGTCTTGAATATTTCATTTAACATTTTCTCTATTTTGTCAACAGTGTTGCCGTATAAAGTTTTAGAAATTATTGGAACTCGGTTTTTTTTTCTGCTATTTGTTACTTTCGAAATTTTGATTTGTTGGTATGTAATATTTTCGTGTACGTTTGAAATCAGTGGAGGATTGCTTCTATTTGTTTGTATGTATTTCGTTTGTATTTCGTTCTTTCGTGCCTCATTGTTTTTGCTGAGCTTCTCTGGCAGCGCTCGCCTTCTCACTTGCTTTCAATAAATAAAAGAGAACAGCTTTATGGGCGACGTCGTGGTGAGCGTGAGTTTATTTTGATATCAGACATTGTTTTTGTGAAACACTTCGTTCGGATGCTGATTGCTGAAGTTCTGTCGCAGCGAACATTGCTAACGTCAGCAATGTTGACAGCGGTCGATGATGAGAGCGTGGCATAAATAAAACCCAGAGAGTGAGTGAAAGGAGAGAAAAACAAAAGAAGAGCAAGTTAGAAAGAATGAATATAAATTAGTATACTCGTATTACGTTTTTCATACATATTTTTATTTATTTAATCTATTTTTTTTTTCAATAGTTTTTATATAATTTCAGGACAAAGTCTTGTGGAAGAAAGCAGCCAAAACGGGTTTATAGCATATGACGAATCGGGATGGTGGCAAAGTGTATACCATACTAGCCCTGGAAGCCATTGCCAAAGTGCACAAAGTTTTCAAAGAATTGAGATTTTGTTAATCATAATAAAGAGGTAATGAGTTTTCTACTTCATTTGGCCTCAGCAATGGTACAATAATATATTGCCCATAGCTTTAATTGTCTCTGTATACAAACCAATATGAATATAACCCAATCGACAACTGCATTTTGTGAGTAAAAGGCAAATTGCGCTGACAAAAGGGAGAGACAGAGCATAAAAAAATTGCTATCTTTCATAGAAAAATTTCGGAATTCCGAAACGGAAAAACGTTAATCGTTTTTTAATTGCGGCCACTTTATGACGAGTCTTGTGTAACTTTTATTTACGTTACTTTAGCGTTTATTAGTGACATAAAATGTCATATGTTTTGACATTATAAGTATCGTATACGAATAAACGAATATATAAGAGTAAAACCATTAGCATTACTTTAATACTTTTGTGTCTAACTTTTTCCATGCTATAGAAAAAAGAAAAAGAAATAACAGGCAGGTCGAAAAAGGAGCTCCAGTTGTTCCAAGTCAATGCCTTTCTGGCCTGATTTTTTTTTTTTATAATTGATCCTTGCTGAGAAACGTGCTTTACATTCAAAGACTTGTTTTGCATACAAATGGACAGCTTTTGACAAGCAATCAATCAAATCAGACCGACTGACGGTACGGTACGGTGCGGCAATTAAAAGTGATGTGTGGTGCCGGCACCGATGACTTACCGCTTGCTTCTTTTCCCACGATTTCATGGCAGACTTGTATTTCTCGAACTCATGACACCAGTCCGAATAAATTTTCTGATAGTCATTGCTTTTGTTGGGCGGTGTACATCTGAAAAGGTTAGATAATGGTTAGAGTAGTCGGTAGTCGGCATTAGAGAGAGAGAGAGAAAGGGAAAAAATTAAAATTAAAGTAAAAAATGTCTGAAAATTTCGTTAAAAAACATTTTAACGAACACAGAAAATGTGTGTCAAATGAAATTTAATCAATTATCAACGTACCTGTGAGCATCGACGGTTATATTGTAGCTGCATAAAAGCGAGCCACCCAAATGGCAATCATAACGGCCACCGTCAGCCTCATTTACCGAAACCACAACCAGACCGCGTTCCGTAGTTTCGATATATTTCGTGGGACTGTATTTAATTTCGTAACTAAAAGGAGATACATATGTATGTACATATATTATGCAACATAAACTAAAGTTGCGGAAGCATCTGCTCATGTCCTTTGGAACTTACCGTCCCTTTTCCTTGGAATGATGATACCAGGTAACCTGTTCATTCTTCAACACTTCCGGAATCTTAACAAAGCAACCCAAATGCACACTCTGTCCGTAGGTGACGACTATTTTCTTCTTCAGCACGCTGCTGTCACAAATGTCGCTCGTTTCATTGGCCACATCCTGTCAAAAAAGATTGAACATTCAGTTTTCAACCACGATCGATCGCTTCAGCCCATCAGTTTTGCCAACTTTTGCTTTGACTGTACCTGCAACAAATCCAACTCGTAGGGACGACAAGTGTTCGCCTCCTTGTCCCAGCCGCAATAAGGATCACGTACGCAGCGAAAACAGTTGTCATAGCGGCGATTACACATCGCCAGATCGATCTGTTTGATGCGTTGATCGGTGGCGACGTACAGCGACTTGCGTGTCTGACTGATCTCCATCACTTGGATCGCTTCGGTCGGCGCAATCTCGAAGATGTCGAGTAGCTTGGACAGCGATTCGCCGTTACGGTAATACTGCACAATTTTGTAGATGCGTCCCAAATTCGTGCCCACGTAATAGACGGTGTACTCTTGATTGAGTATGTCGATTCTGATTCTATGAAAACGTAATTTCGATTAAAAAATAATTGAAAGAAATGTACCTCTACTGATTTATGTAGTAACTAAATTTAATTAATCTCTGAAATTGTATTACGAAAAATCGAGATGATATTTCATCTTCTTGTTTTTTCATGACGCCAGTCGCGATGTCGCGATGTTCCAGTGATGTTGCCGTTTACCAAATGGTTAAACGAATCTATTATTTTCGGGATGTTCAATTAAAAAAAGAAGCCATTAAGCCATTAAAAATTCTTTTATAGTCCTTTTAAATGTGCATTTAAACGAGAACGCTGGAAAATATGATGCACGTTTTCATCTTTTTTTCCTCGCTTTGAGTGTTCAGTTATTCATTAATAAGCAATTTTTGTCCCCGAACAACGAACGAACGATATCGTTTGAGTCGTGGGTGGTGGTGGATGAGGGTGGAAAGTAGCGAGGGCGGAAGATCTGCATAATGATTATTTTATAGCCACAGTCTTTGGAGAGAAGAAGAATTGGTAATGGTGACTTTTCATTGTACCCTACAAAATTTTTGTAGAACTCGTAGAATTGTAGAAATTTTTTGTAGAACTCGTTTCGAAAAAGATGCCTTTGTGCTAAAAAAAAAGACGTATCTCTTTTACTATGAAGACAGACTGAAGACAGACTTCACTTTATTTATAAACCATTAATGTCAAAGCATACCAAAGATTTGGTATTTATTTTTATGTATATTAAGTAGATAATAATCAGTAATTAATATTAAAAAAAAAGATTTCAGCTTTTCGTCTCAAAAATTAGTTTAAAAACGACTTCCTGTGGCCTAAATTAGGCCGAAAAAATTAAAGTAAAAATCTGTCTAGAAACTCTTATAAGACTTTCGTCTGGCTGGTTGTAGAGTATTTCAGGCTCGGGCAGACTGAGCATAATATGGCACATACTTGCTCATTAATGTATGCTTAAAATTGAAAAACTATACGGTCAATTAAAAACAGAATTAAAATTCACATCATCATATCGACGGTGATAATGAAGGAAAGAAGGAATATCTGTTTGTATCCATAGGTAAGAACAATGGCCACCGACACCAACCACAATAGTTCAGTCGTCGTTATCATACAATTAATTCTACCGCTTACGATGAGAATAAAGAACAAGACCCATCCGGAAATGGGTTTCCGATGAAGTATCGCAATTGTGGAAGTAGAGAGTTTCTTTCTCAGTTTTGAGTCTCCTCAATTTATTCAACATTGTAAAATCTCGTTACTCTGATTTTGCATAGAATAATTTTTTCCATAATTATTCTAGTGTGTGACATTTTGTTGATGAGAGGGTCAGTTGTTCATTCGCGCTTCGTTTGTGCATATTAAATAAAATTCATAAAGTAAAAAAAAAACAATTAAGACTTCATTTTTGATGCGATTTATTGTCGCTTTTTATGCGCTGTGCGCTCAACGAAGGAGAAAATTAATTTCCGAAGCTTTTGTAATCTTAAGTAGGCGGATTTAAAAAATTTAATTTAAAATCAAATGATAACGAGTAGCGAGTGTTTTCGAGGACCGAGTATTCGAGGGAGTTTTGGGGTGAGTTTTTGGGGTATGTTTTGGGGTGAGTTTTTAACGTCCGATAATCAGAATTTACAATTTAATTTATTTATTAAAATCATATTCAAATTATGATTTATTTACAATCATAAACAGTATTGATTTTGTCTGTCATGCCGACAATATTTAGTTATATATTTTATGTTACTCGTATTAAACATTATAAATTTACTTTACTTTTCTTTAGTTTATCGTCTATTAATACAATTTTAATTCTTTACATTTAGCTCTTTAACATACAATTTTGTACAAAATTCTATTAAAATCCAACTTTCAATTCAATCAAATTTTCATTAAAAAAATAAAAAAATTTCAAATTGAAATCTGCTGCATCGTGATGATAATAAATTTATATTTAATTAAAAAATAATTTAAAAAACTTAACAGCATTTAATTGCCTTGCGAAAAACAGACACACATACAAATACACACGCATATACAAGCAAAGTTATCCAGTTCTGGTTATCTACATACATACATACGTACTCGCATGTATAAAAAATTGCTTCAAGTCGAGCTAACGCATATGTGAACACGTTCTCGTACACCAACAAAACGACGTACGATATTTTTCAAATCATTAACAATTTATGAAGTTTGAGGGGAAGAAATTGATTTTATAAATAGATATTTTATTGCATATAATATAGATATGTAAAGGCATTTGTATAAAAACGCATAATTGATTAATTGCAGGATGTGATGGGAGCTCCTTTGAATAGCTATGATGCGGTCAAGTATCGAGGAATTTTAAAATTAATCGATTGTCCCCACACAATAATTATTTCTAGTAATAAAAAGATGTTAGTATGAAAAAGATATGTTCTAAAAACATTTTATAACATTTTATAATATTTTTGTTTTTATTAAAGCTAAATAAATCGAACCCTTTGTAGCTAAATTTAGCACTACTTTTATTTAGCTTCGAAGAACCAATAATTAAATGAAATAATAAACCATGAAAATCCATTCAAATATCCTGCAGTTTTTTAAAATAAAATCAATCAAATTGAATGAAAACTTTCGGAGACTTAAAAAAAAAAATTGCCTTCCTAGAAAATTGACAGACGCTACGACCAAGCTACTCGTAATTACAAGTTTCTGCACTTTTATCACAATAAAAAAGTGCATAATGTTAACAATTTCCTGTCAATTCATCAGCTGTTGGCAGTCACATCACATCACATTACATCACATTACTTCAACGAAAATAATAGTTACGACAGAAACCGCATGCACGACACTCGTTATTACTTACTTGTCAACAACCAGTTTAGTGAAGACCAAATCCCTTTTATAATAAACTGGATTGTTGTGTTCATGATTAACGGCTTTATCCATTAACGGATGTGAGCGGATAAAGTTGAGAACAGTATCGGGCAGATTTGAGGTATCGTTGACACAAGAGCCGGGCCGTGGATCGGGAACGCGTGAGTTAAGGACCGGTAGCCAGGCGGAATTCGATGAGGATTGCTCCTTAAATTTTCCTACAGGAAGAAATGATAAACACAAAGACGTAAATACTCGTGTGTATTTTACTTTCTGAGCTTATAATTTTCATAACTTTCTTTACTCTAACGTTATAACGATATAACGAACGATATAACGAATGTATGTAACTCTTAACGAATAACTTTTTCTCTACTGAACGAATTTTCGTTATCTTTTTTGCTCTTTCTAGCTGAAATTTGCTTTGGGTTATTAATATAACCCTTTTGAAATTTGAAAAATCCATTAAAAACTCGAATTCAACGATTCGAACGAATCGGTCTTGTACGATTTAACAAGAAGAAAAGACCTGAGATTCCATATATTTTTATTGAAAGTTTTCAAAACGTTTTTACCATATTTGTAGAGATTGATCTTTCTCGGGATTTATATTTTTATTTGTCGTACAACAAAAAAATCAGAACACCAGAAAAGCAGCTTATTTTGTTTGGCTATTGCGTATCCATAATCCATCAAAATGGATTTTCGAGTGGAGATTTAGTATATACGAAATTTCTCACTACTCAGCTGATGCTGTGCGAAACGGGCGCGAAATGGGATTGTGTGCGAAAGGGATGGAGAAGTGCCAAAGGGATGGTGATGCGCGAAATGTTTTGTGGCGACAGGGTTATCTGTATTCGGTATTTGCAACGCCCTCCGTTCCGTGATATTGCGTTCTTAGATCTTTGGGAAAATGTTCAACGTGAGATGGTAATGTGTGTGCCACTCCTTCCTCGGTCACTCCCGGGGGATTGAGAACACCCCCTCCGATGCTTTGTTGAACACACTGTTTCCACGGAGGAAATTGAGAAAAGCTAGTCGTTACTAGCCGTTACTTTGTAGTATAAACAAAAGTGTCTTTGTATCAGTATCCGCATCCGCATCCGCATCCGCATCCGCATCCGCATCCGCATCCGCATCCGTATCCTTATCATGCGCTTTGTGGAGGAGGACCCATGTGAATGATACTCAGACATGAATGCTTGAACATTTGATAGTGGTTATCTGTGGTTATCACTGCAAGAGAATGCAATTTAAACTCGTGTGTTCTTTTTATAGAAGAGTCAGCAGTATTTTGTTGTTTTGTTGGTAGGAACAAAAAAAAAATACCATTCAACAGGAGATATTTGGGAGAGATTTTCTGGAAGCTGAAATCTGAGAGAAATCATCTTGCAGACTGGCGAGAAAATGTTAAAAAACCAATTTTATGAAGACTTAAGACAACTTTAGAGTTTTTAAGATACTATTCCATTGAGTAAGCTATATCCATTGATGTCCCCATAGTAGGTGCTGCCCCCGCAAGAGACATTGTTTCTTTTTTTATACATAATATTCAAAAAATGAGGGCGCGCTCTTTTATGACTAAGCGCGCTTGGTTTTCCTTTCATGAAAGTAAATCCTTTCAACGATTATCGATTATAGCCTAACTCTTACCATTGAATGCTGCCTGCACCTCATTGATGTGGAAGCTGCAGACCGCGGAGCCAATCAGGCCGTTGGTGCTGGTGGTGAAGGTGGCGTAGAAGCGCGTCCTATCCAGCGGTAACTGGTAAACGGATTGTATTTCGTTGAAGTAAAACGGAAACTCGCCCGAGATGCTGCAGTTGAGGCGCGCCTTCAGGTAGGTGGCCCAGTTGTGCGCCAGCAGATTCTTGCCGCCCACGTCTCTCTTGCAAACGCGGGCTATGCGCGAGTAGACCGCTTTGCCGCAGTTGATGTACTCCACGGCCGTCTCGCGGAAGAAGAAGTACACGTAGTCGCCGATATCGAAAGAGCCCACGAAGTTCGGTTCTAGAAGAGAGAAAGAGTGAAGTGCGTGAAATCATTGGCTTCAAAGAGACGCTTCTATCCACATAAAATCTTTCTCCTCTCCGCTGCTCGCTGCGGCTCAACGACCTAAGCGTCGGCTTATCCGTCGCCGCCGCATTGAAATTAATTTTGGTTTACCCTACGAGACCTTCTCGGGGCTACCCATCACCCCAATTCAGCGTCTTGTGGGCCGCCTTGAAGTCTGCCAAGCGTGGCAGGCCGCCCGCCTCTTTAGAGAGGCAGCAACAGCTGCTAGTTCTTTGTCTTCTTCACACTTTCTTGCTTGCGTGAATCTTGATAACGTCACGTTGTCTTGCGTTTAAACGGCTTCGGTATCAGTTACAGATTTTCTTAACGATGGCAAAGTAAAACGATGTCACGCCTTCTGGGTTATTATTAAACCGAGCGCTATTATTACAAATTACAAAAAACGATCGACGAAAAACGAAAAACGACAAACGAGAGAAACTTAAAACTTTACTGCTTGAGATTTTAATTTAGAAAATTTGAAGTGTTGACATTTTGCGGTATCGCTAACAAAAAAATTAATAAAAAGCCGCGTCATTGAAACGAAGCCGTTGAAGCTGATGGCACGCAACTTTAGCGGAACTGATGCGGGAGGGAAAGTGAGCGGGAGTGACTGATAGGAAAAGTTCATTCAAAGAAAGAAACCAATAGCAGTCCTTGTTATTTAAAAAAATATGCAAATTCTCCTGCTGACTCCTTCTTCGTTATTATTAAATTTTTTTTTTGTCCAGCCTGCCTTCAAAATTTTATATTAAAACTTTTTATTAAATTCAATCTAACACTAAAAACAGTTACAACAAATACAACAACAACAACAAGAACAAGCAGCACCGAATGGCATGAAAGAATATTAACAACGAGAAAACTAAATTCAGCCACTTCAGGCGTCTTCATCTTCTTCAAGGCGTTGTTTTTGTAGTCGTTGGTATTTTTGCTTTTATTTTGGGTTTTGTTTATAATTTGTTCTATTTTTTGTTGTTGTTGTTGTTTTTAGACACAGGCGATCATAGAGTTTGAGAAACAAAAACAAATTGAATATTAATTTAATGAAACAAAAGAGGCTTAAGACTCAAGAATTGTCTCTACGCGCGTGAGGTTGTTGGTTGCGTGTCGGTGTGTGTGTGTGTGTGTGTGTGTGCGTGTGTGTGTGTATGCTTGAAGGTTCTCTCTCTCTCTCTCTCTTTTTGTCAGTTGATCCGTGCACTTCCTAGCAATTCAGCTCATTTAAGAACGAATCATAAACGAATCATTCATGACATTTCATCATCGTGCATGAATCATGCTGAATTGTCGTCGATGGTTTCAAGCAAAAAAAAAGTTTCAACTAACAAAATTCCACGTCAACGATTCGTCCACGATTTGTCATGCATGAATTTTTGGATCTACTCGATTGTTATAACGGGCTGCTGTTCGTGGCTGCTTTTGCCCAGATTCTGTTGTTGTTGTTGTTGTACTTTTGTTGTTCTCTGCTGCTGAAGGCAGGCAGTGTCTTCGAGAAAATCGAATTAATTATTAATTATGAAAATCGTAAATATTTTGCAATTTCATTTTCGCGAAAGTGATGCGCCACGACTTGACGCGTCGCGGTTATGAAAGAGGTTGACTGTCGGCACTGCAATGAGGGCAGAAAATGGGGAAGAAAAAGAAGAAGTCAGAGAGAAGATTTTAATTTTGGCAGTTGAATAAATTTTGCTTTTAATTGGTTTTTCGCGAGTCTTGGCCTCGCACTTTCTCATCGCACTCTGCAATGAAACTTAGCAGACGCGGCGGCAATTGAATAGATATTAATTCCTTTCTTGCCAGGGAGGAAGAGCGGGAGTCGTGGGGGTCGTCTCTAACAAGTTATGTCGAATTAAATGAAAAATAATAGAATTTCTTTAATATGCATTTTAAATTAACTCTAATCAAATGTTGACTTTCTTAGTAGAGAGTGTTAGATATATTTTTACCTTCAATTTTTTCTGCTGCTGGAATAAAAGAAACATTTTTTTTCTTCTGGAGAGGATAAAATATCATACCGAAAATCTGGAAAACGTCCATGTCAACAAATCAAAATGAGCTTAACGTTAAATAACCCAAAGGGATTTTATAATGAAGATGATTTTTCATCAAAGAATGCTTCATGTACGTTAAGAGAAAAACTTTTTTGTCTACCCTTTAAAGAACTCGAACTATTTGCACTCAAAGCAAATTTTGTCTGAGGAAAAATAAAAATAAATGCTCTCTCTCTCTCTTCTCTTCCTTAAGAAAAAACCGCCTGGCAATCTTTAGATAAACAAAACCTAGACCACTTAGTCACATGAATAAACAATAAACAACAAATAAACAAGAAATCAACAACAAATAATCAACAAAAAATCTTTCAAATCCTCCACCAAACGATGAATATCCAAAGAAACTGACTTTTGCTGCACCATTAGAAAACGCAAATAACAACAACTACCGCATTATACATAGTTTATCCATAGCGTACCGGATTCAGGGTGCAGGATACTTACTGTCCAGCCATTTGGAGTCGTATTTGAGGGTACGCTTGAATTTGTATTCTAATCGCTTTGCTGTAGTATTGTATAAATCCGTTCGGAAGATTACAGTATCCGCTTTCGTGAACTCTGCGTTAGTGCCCGAGTACTGTAAGGAAAGAGCAAGTCGGAGAAACATGAGGAGGAGAAAGAAAATTAGTGTAAATATTGTGATGAAAAATACATAAACGGAAAAATTGAAAAAAATCCACTGAAGTGCTTTTGCTGAATGAGAAAAAATTAGCAAACTATGAAGAATAAATAAAATAAAATAGAACAAATTGTCCAAAGTAAAAACATGCTGCTTTAGCAAATTAAAAAAGAGGATAAACAGAAATAAAATACAAAAAAAAAATCAAACCAATATGATTAAAGAAAGATGGGGAAAAGCCTTTGAGGGGCTTGAGGGTTTCTTTTCTGCAGATGTGTTTATCCTCAAGATTTAAATGTGTTTAACATTTCACTTTGAAGGCTTAGAGTTAGTTTTTTTTTTGTAAATTGCCTGTGGAGATTGTTGTAGGACGTAGGGAGCGAGTGATGGGAGGCGCAGTAATGTTTTTTAACAGCAATTTACGAAAGTAAATACCAGAAAATCATAAAAGGAATCTATAATAATACACTGAACGCACTGAATCTTCCTCCTTCGCGTGATATGGTCTGCTTTTTCCTTTATAATTACTTTCTGCTTACAATTCAGATTAGCTTTTTCTGCCTTAGCGCTGTTTGCTTCTGAGTTTTGTTGTTTTCTTTAGGTGATAAATACACATATGTATGTAAAGGGTGTTTTTTTAGCTTAGATAGAACTTTCGATAGGGACAATTGTCAATAAAAGCTGTCCTCCTGACTGCTCTTGTTGTTATTTATGTTCAGTATAGTCTGGCAAATCATCATGAATAGACTCATGCTTGAACAACGCTACCAAATTAGCTACCTATTGAAGTTCTATCGGGCTAAAAAAAACACCCTTTACATAGTACTAATTAAAAAAAAACCAAATAATTCTTCTAAATCTCGTGACTGCAGCCGATGATGGATTCAAAAGAAGGCTTTGTTAAAGTGTCAGACGTTTTCTTACAAAAAAAATCTGAGTAAATATTGGTGAAATATAATTTTTAAGGGATTTCTGCGCACCTTATTCTTTCCTTTTTGATTTATTTAAAAAAAAAACAAGTTTATTTCTGGTGTTAACTTCCAAGTTGGAAGATGGTGCATTCTAGAACATGCCATCCGCCAACTAATCTGTCAAGCAAAAAACGTACATGAAAGACAACAACCGCATGCAGGGACCGCTTGTGATCCATACTAAATTTAAAGCTTTTAACAACATGCACGGAATGGTGCAGGCAACATCAGAGCAACACGCTTGCCATTCTAAAGACACAAATTCGCTCTAGACGAATACAAAATTTATTTGTGACTATTTTCAGACTATAAAAAAATCGTCACATGCAAAAATATGGCAAATGCACGAAAGAGGGCAGAAGAAAAGAACAAAAAATATCGATTGTTATTGTTATCGCTGCTGACTCGCATACTTTATGGGAAAATCGCTTAGATTTTCAGCCTTTTTATAATTTTTTTGGGATATAAATTTTTTTAATTTTTTTTGGAACACTTTTTTTGGGGCCATTTTTTTGGACACAAATTTTTAGGAAATTTTTTAAGGAATCTTTAGGAAAACTCGAAGCTGGTACTTAAAATTAAATAAAAATAAACAAAAATAAAATAGAATAAAAATATTAAAAACTAAGGTGAAAAAATAATGAGAATACAATCAATAATCATCCATTTGTGTTACTTACCAAGCCAGGTAGACCGCCCGGGTTACCCTCCTCCACGTATATCGCCGTCGAATTGTCAAGCGGGTCATAAGGACACTTGGCAATGCCCTGGCCTATGCCGATTATGTATTCCGATCGTGGCAAGTGGGTTAAATTCGACTGAGTAAATATGAAACGAAATTGAAAGAGAAAGAGAATGTAATGCTAAGAGTTTCAAAAATCTGAAAAAGAAAGAATAAAACTGAAACGACGACAGCAATGTTTGACGACAACAAACGGAAGCAAAAAGGATCCAACAAAATACTCTGAAATTGAAGCAAAGCACGTCGAAATCGTAAGTTCAACAAATACGAGAAGCAGAAAAACCGATTAGCAAATGGTTGGCTGCAGAAAAAAGTGCCTACAAATCCGAAAACAACAAACAACAGCAACGGCAACAACAACAACAACAACAACAACGACAACAACGACAACAACGACGACAACAGTGACGACAATGACGACAACAGAGGAAATGGCAAACATTTTTAAAATGACCCTATTTTTGAACACACCGAACGAACGAACGTTGATGTTACTCATACGCATATATAGACACCCCCCCCCCCCCCCCTTGCCACCCCTTCCGACCCCTCCTTTCAACTCTTCAGCACACTATGTATTAACTTGCCATTGCCGAACGAATTCGTAAAGGATAAAAAAGTTGAGCAAGCAGCATTTTCGGCACGTTTTTCGAATAATCCTGATGGTGGCTCTAGTTTTTACCTTAACATCATTGCCTCTGCATGGATGTATGTGTACACATACACATATGTATGTATATAAATATAATGGCAAGTTAAAGCATGTGTGGCTGTATCTGTGTCTGTGTGTGTGTTAGAAACTATTCATGTTCTTTACCGACAACAAAATTGTTGCTGCTATATATTTTATGGAAAGTAGTTCTGTTCTTGTTCATTCCCATTCCATTTTTCTCTGTTTGTATGTTGTGTTTTTTTTTTTTGTTTTTTTTTCTCTTTCTCAAAATTATAGAGTAAACTTTTGGCAAAACCAAAATTTTAAGGAAGGATTGGTTTGGATCAAGCGAAAATGTTGAAATTTTATTCAAGGGACATACTCGTAAAATTTCAACTTTTCGGATAGTTGTTAAAAATTCCATACACATACACTGACACTAGCCTTAAAAAACACATACACACATACAAACAAACACACATCCCCGACTATGCGGAGGAAGGACATTTTCATGTGCTTAACACGTTCGCTTACGGGGCACGTGTTATAAACTGAGGCGAGGCATGAGGTTATTACGTATTACGACGAGTATTATTGTGCCTGTAAAACGAACACAAGCACACAAACGCGAACACAAACACAAACACGAACGCGAATATTCAGCTACAACGAAAACAACTTTGAAATTGTGTGATAATGTGTTAAAATTTTTTGGCGTTAATTCGAAAAAAAAGAAAAATTTCGGTAGCTTTTTTTTTGAAAAATCTAAAGTTCATTTAAAGCAAGTTTAAATAAAATTTACAACCTTTTGTATTTTACTCGTAGTTTTGTATACTAGATAGTACAATAATACTATCGTATTATCGCTGAGAAGTGAACCCTCATCCACAATAAAATTGTATTGTTAAACGCTACGTTTTTCCCCACACTTTGTGCTTCTATCATTGCCATTTCAATGTGATTCTTTTCCCCTCGTTTGGCCCCATAACAACCATAAAACCAGACAATACTTACGTAAATGACATAATCCTTGGGATTGTGAGCGTTTGTGCCACAAATGTACAGTCGATCGCCCTGCTGCATCGGCTGAATGACGCGTATGTGATTCTTACAATCGAAAACCTGCAAAAAAGAAGCGACACTGCGTTTTATTATGAGTAGCACAAAATTTCAGAGAAAAAAACGTATGATAAACGAAAAAGATTGTGTCAGTGAGTCAGTAAGTTTGAATTGAGAAAATGACAAGAAGAAGAAGAAGAAGAAGAAGAAGAAGAAGAATGATGTGTAGAAGAAGAAGAAGAAGAAGAAGAAGAATCATGTAGACATGTGTTTATGTAGACATGAATAAAAAAAAAGTTCCTTTTTTTAAAAAATCAAAATAAATGAAGAGCAAATTAAAACAGAGATTTTTCTACTACTTTTTTTTTTTGGCAAAAAAGTGTAGTAGCAAAAAAAAAGTCAAAAAAGTAGTAGAAAATTATGGAAAACGTTGAATGTGATGATGATGATGATGTTGAAAAAAGTTATAATTAAATTTTCTTTTCCAACTTCTAGAGTAAATTAAAAGTTTGCTGTAAAAGCAAAAGAACTGTTTTCTTTAATTAAAAAGTCGAAAGTTATATAAATTTTGCATCTAGCAAGCGCTGAAGATACAGAGATATACTCAAGTTGATAGATAGAGTAATTTTTCTCACTTCAATTCTGTTTAATTGTGTAGTCAGGAAAATAAAAGTGCATTCATCAAAGGTGGCTGCTTCAATAGTCATAGAATATAGTTTTTTAGGAATTTTTATGCATTTATGAATTTTTGAATTTTGAATTTATTTATGAATTTTTATGCATACAAATTTTATTTGTCGGACAATTTAAGCTGTTTTATTTTCTTTTTTAAGAGCATTAAATAAATGAAATATGGCATGAAAGAAGTCATTTGTTTGTGAGTGATTTGCTTACAAGAAATTAAAAAACATATTAAAATACGAGTACCTTCAAAAAGGAATAGTATGAAAGGGTTAGGTGTAGAAAGCTTAAGATTCTCGAACGTATTTAAGTTTACAAATTTCTTTTTACTAAAACTAATCTGATTGCAAAAAAATTTAATACTTTTTACGTTACTCGGCTGTTTCTGTAACTGAAAAAAATCAGAAACCGCAACAACAACAACAATAGTAAAGACTGTGACAGAGACAGTAAAGGAAAGAATTACATACATACAATGAATAAGAATAAAATTCTGAATTTGTATAAGGAAAAGAAGGGGAAGAGAGACAGAAAGAAAAGGAATCGGAGCCAAGGACATGATATGGCAAAAAAAAAGGAATGAGAACGAACCCAATGCGAAGAAAAATGTAACCCTCATATACACTGAAACAACGTAAAAAGCGTACATAAATTTTACGCAGTACTGTAGTATTATTTTACAGAATATAGTAATTCCATAAAAGTCTTGTAATATTTCATAACCATTATATATACCTATCTTTTCCACTGATAGTAAGAAAAATTTCCTGAAATCAATATATATTTTCACATTATACTCGTAGCTATCTCTCCTTTGCTTGACATTAACCGTTTTTTCTCTCAAACTTACTTTCTGTTTATAATTCAGAATAATTTTTTTCTGTTTTCAATTATGTTCCATTTTCTACACCTGGTAGGAATTTATGTTTATATTGTACATACATACTATATACAATATAATGCGTACATTAAAAAAACAAGAAAAATTTATTTTAAAGATCATAGTTTGACGAAAAAGTTTTCTGACGCCATTTGCCCTCGGCTACAAAGAAAATATTCTATTTTATGATTTCAATTTAGCAAATCATTCTTTATTTCTTTAGAAATATTTCTTTAGTTGCAAATTAATGTAACTTTTGCAGCATTCACGAACTTTTTCACATAAATTTTGCACGTATTTTCTTGGTTCAGTGTAGTCAGCAGCAACCTGATGCAGCTCAGCTGTGGATTTGCCAACGGTTCTTAAAGATAGCGAATAGTGGGCGTGATCGAGAAAGGGAGCCCCCACCACCGGTTTGGTTGGTGGGTGGCAATGTTACGCTTACGGTGCACAAATTGAAAATGACAATCTGCGAGCGCAAGCGTACGATTTCGATGCTGCTAGTGCGGCTCAATTTGTAGTGCTGGGATGTTGCTAAAGACATGGATGCTGGTGCTACTGGGTATGAAGGTGCTGCTGGTATGGGTGATGGAGTTGGTGTTGGTAGCGGAGGCAGAAATTGAAGCCACGAATAAATTGATGAGATTTCAAACAAAGAATGTTTGCAGAGAGCGCGTTTTTCTCTGCATGCAGAAGAAAGGAACGGGCGGGTGGCTCCTAAAGACACGACAAGGAAATTCCTTATATGCCATACATTCGTAATAATGAAAGTATTCTGAAGGATATGAGAGAAACAAAGTCGTTGGAACGATGAATAACATGAAGATGATGATGGCATCACATGGACGATAAGCATTGGACGTCCCGTGGCACCAGTGGAGGGGAGAAGGGAAGGAGGGACGAAGGTAGGTTTAACGAGAACGACTTCTCGCAGAGCCCGAACGAAGAAATCAATCAATCGCATAAGTATATCCGCAATCCTGGCAAAGGATATACACGCATTAAATTGACTTGAAGGACGTGCCAGGCGCGATGAACGCAACGAAAAGAAATTGGATCCCAGCAAAGCTCCTTCACGTACTCGAGCGGTACAAAAAATGGAAGCTTCTTTGCAGTTTTATGGAGGATTCAATCCGGGCAGAAGATCCGGATCTTCTTCTTCCGGATTCAAGGTATGGGTACACATAGTATATTCGAGGAACAGCTAGCACGACATAGTCATGGCAGCATGATTTGCTACCAGCAAAAACGAGAAAACCAAAAAAAAAAAAAAAACAAAAAAACACGAGTAAAGGAAAAAGCCCTAAGAGATTTCATTTAAAATAAAAATACATCCTTGAAGGATAGAAAAATCCTTACAAGGCAAGTGGTTTTTAAAACTCTTGAATAGGCTTAAATTTTCACTTTATATTGATTCATTTAATAAATATTGTGCTATGTATTGATTGTCGTAGATATTTGTGCTAAATAAAATCATTATATGACACGCTTACCTGACTCTTGCCCTTGGATACACAGCTTACGACATCATCGCGTGTAGGCTCCAGACTGACAACGTCGCGCTGTTAAAGTACAATAAAATCGATGTTAGAAATAAGATAAACTTAAGTAGAAATAAAACTGCTAAACGGTTTTAAACTAAGAATAAAGTTTAATAAAGGTTTTATAAGTGCATCATCTCCAGAGAGATCGCGCCATAAGTCGTTATTGATACCACTTTCCATTCTCTGTTGTGCGGTAGCTAGTGACCAACGGTAACTGATTTCATTTGCAAATATGATATATTTTTTGTCGAGTTTTAAATTTTTGTACTTTCTTTATTCTAGAGATCATAACTTTGCTTCTTCTCAACGCATTTCTGTCAACTTTTTTGCTTCTCAAAGACGAACTTTAGAGCTAAAAATCCCAGTTTAAATACCGGATGACCGGTAAAAATTGTCGGAGTTAGAGGCCTTAACATGAGGAAACAAAAGCCAAAATACGAAGTGCGTATAGCATCAAAGAATGAAAGGGAATATTGGAAAGGCAAGACCGTAAGCAATCTAAAGCCTTCTTCAATAATTTCGAATAATGATTTTGTGTAGGGACATACATATCAGAAGGAATATATAACCATTTCATAGCATTATAGACACGTATGAACTATATATGCTTTGCTTATATCGTATGTGATCAAAATAGAAGTCTGTCCCTAAAGTTTTTCATTTTTACCTGAAAGCTTTGTTACTCTTCCTGCTGAAATAAAGGAAATTCCTTCCTACCTCCCTCCCTCCCTTATTAATTAATGAAATCTTGTGTAGTACGCAGTTGATGCTAAGACGCATGCCATCATCATCATCATCATCATTCTCATCTTTATTCCCGAGGCGATGATTGGTGATGCATTATACCGTTGAGTTGATACAATGAAAATACTGCCAACAAGCTCATCCAAACAGACCGTGATCGTTGTCGAATTATTAATGCGGATATTCCGAGATAGTACAAAATGTACGAATATATCAAAGGAGGCTTCATCTACTATCTCAAGAGAGATTTCTGTTAAAGACAGACAACCTTCAAGCTCTTTTCGGTATTAATTAGAATTTTGGTTAGCTCGAAGCTGGTTTCAAAGATTCTCGCTGTGACAGAATCAGTACAGTGCAGTGCACGATAGAATGTTGAATCGTAGAAGATTACTTTACCGCGTTGAGGATGAAATCTTGAATGAAATGATTTGAGCTTTCTTAAAGCTTTAAAATAAAAAAAACAAAAAAAAAAACGGCATGAAAAGAAAATGTTGGAGGAAAAAAGAACTGCTTTGGGTGAGAAGAGGGTGGACTGCTTTTCAATTTCGCTGAATAACTTCTCCGACGCTTCCAGCATTCGGTTCCATCACATTTTCAGTAGCTCTGTGGAGCACTCTGGATCTCACACATTTTCCGCTTCAATAAAGTTCCAACAAATTAAATTCAAACACATTCAAGCGACTTCGTTAGATCTTCAATGAGATTAAATGCAAATGGCGGACAGGTGTGACACTTTACGGACGGCAACGGACGGTGTACGGCTGGCCGGCCGGCCAACGGACGGTGTAAGGACACGGACGTGAATCTGTCTGTGGCTGGTCGGTCCTGAAGGACTAGTCGTGGACTAATTTGTTTGTTTCTCTGCTAAGCAAATATAATGAACTCAAGCGCAAGGATACCTGGATAAAATATGAACGAAAGCATGCTGCGGAGATGAACACGAACACGATCCACCAACAGATAGAAAGAAAGAGAGAGAGAGAGGGGTGCGGAGAAGCAGGGTGCGAAAAATGGGAGGGCGGAAAGAGAGAGTAAGGCGCTTTCGAGATTTAAATAGTTAGTGAGATTGTCAGACGAAGACACAAATAGATGATGACGATTAGAAGAGAGCTGCAGGAATGGCTTAACGGGAGCGTTGCCACTTGGACAGCGACAATTTTGAATATATTTTCAAAAATACTGAAGAAGCCAACAGTTTTTTAAGTTTCAAAGTGATTCCACTTAAATAAATTAGCTTTAAATGTTTGCCTTTTAAATTGGTCTTAAAAAATTATGTTCTAATTTATTAAAAATTCAAAGCTCTTAGATTATTAAAAATTATGTTTAAAACTTCAATAAAAAAACCACAAAACATTCCACACAAAACATTCCACACAAAGCATTTCTTCTATACATAAATAAAAAATTGAATCTTCTAAACTATCGCAGAAACCACGTTCTAGCATCTCGTTTCGTTGGGAAAATCTCGTTTTAATTACTAATAACGTATATTTTTCGAAAAAAAACAAACAAAAAGCATTAGTTATAATTTCAGCAAGAAAATAAAAATTAATTTCTTCGGGTGGCAGCACTCTTCGCCACAGCCGAAAGCAGTCGAGGTGGCACTAAATTGAATTTATAACAGACTGACGCAGAGCAGAGCAGAGCAGATCGTAGCATCGCAGTTAATTTGATTTTGTCGCTTCGCCGCCAGCGCCTTTTAACGCCTGCGGCGCCAGCAGAGATTTGTGACACCGTCCGAAGAGGTCGTCTTGCTTTACGAATGAATGCGGCACGAAGTGTGTGTTTGTCTTTGTAAGCGTCCTGTGACGGCGTCCGGACAGAGCCAAAAAAGTTCGTTTAGTGTTCGTTTTAGTGAAAGAAGCCTGGGTTATTTTTGGTCAGCGTTTGTTGTAAACGAGGTGGTCGGTGGTTGGTTGGTTGGTTTTTCATCAAAGACGGATCAATGGTTAATGGAGAAAAGCTACAAAAATAAGTAAGAAACTTTAATTTTTCTCTCTCTCTCTCGTCTTTCCATTTTTAAGCCCTTCCAATACGTACATACTCTTCTTGATTACTGCTATTCGAACTAATATCTATTTTTGTATCTCACAAGAAATTGCCTTCTCTTGAGCTGCATACAAAATCAACCAAGCATCACTCAACCCAAACCGATTTCCATACAACCCAAGCCTGGATCTTCTTCTTAAAGTGGCTCACATTTTCTGAGGTTACGAGTATTATCACAGCCACCGTATACCGCTACACGGTATACACGTGCGCATGCTGCACGCATTTCTCATCATATGTTCCATTATGGGTATATGTATGTCTCTGCCTCTGTGCTTTTTGCTGCCCAACTCAGTTCATCACTGTCAGTTCATCAACTTTCTGTAAGCATTGCAGCAAAGTATAATATTATTATGTTCGCATAAGCAATGCTCCATGTAAGAACTTACCAACCAAAGCCAACCAACCAAAACCAACCAACCATCCTACCATCGTGCGCTAAAATCCACATGCTTTCAACTTAATTGATTTATAAGCCACGAGGTAGAGGAAGATTGAAAAATCTAAAACTAAAGCCGACAACTTCACGCAAAATATCTAAAACCCACTACCACTCACTAGGCCTTTCTACCGCACCACCTTTTCTCCCTGCACCACCACCACCGACCCCATTTTCCCCAGAGGGCGGCTGCAAACAGTTATGAGTATCATGCTATCATGTGCGAGCGTTTGTATGTATTAGAGCTGTGCGCGAGCCGTTTTGAAGGCAGCTAGGCACAAATCGGCACGACTGCTGTTTTGTGACTGCCGTATGAAAATCGCAATAAACAGCAACTGCTGTGGTGCCTTTACCCGACCGACATTCATTTTTACAGCTTGTTCGAAAATTTGCAGTTGCTGTTTTAATGTTGATGCATTTCTATCTCGTTCCTTCCGTTTAATCTCCAAAGGAACGAAAGAGACGCAAACAACTCTCCCTCTTTCCCCCCGCTCAAACTGCAAAGGAACGAAAGACAAGACTTTGCGCCGCTCGCCACTCCGTCGATGGTGCTTTGTTTTCACCAGAAGCGTCTGAAAACCAATTAAGAAATTAAGAAAAAAAAACTCTACCTCTTTTCCTCAGCTCATACTCCAAAGGCATATTTATTCATTTTTCTATTGAATTATCGTTTTTTAGATAAGCTTTCGCCGTCGTACCATTGCAGGCAACAGACCGCCGTATAAGCGTCTAAAAAGCATTCCCAAATTAAGAAGAAAAAACTTCCCCTCTTTCCCGCCGCTCAAACTCAAAAACCATGCTTATCAATTTTTCCATGTAATTGTCGTCTTTTTCTTACTTTGTTTTTGTTGTAAATGGTCCACAAATTGTAGCCCCGAACAACGATTGAAAACAATGAAAAAATGTTCTGCCACATTTTCGAGAAAAACGACAAAAAAAAGAAACGAAAAAAAGGGAGAGCACGCAATGCTTTTTTCTAATTAAATCCTAGGAGACGGCTGAACGTATGTATGTATTTAATATGTATGTGCATTTCGTGTGTGTATCCTCTCTTATATCTATTTAGCAATTGTTGGCATTAAAACTGCTATGTCATTTTCGACTGCCAATTTTGTTTATGTTTCCAGCAGAGCAATAAAGCAATAAAGGCTGTGAGTGCAAATCTGAAATGTTTTATCAATTTTTACTGCTAAAACGTTGTGTGTTTTAGAAGTGGTTTTAAATCGGCTTGTGCACAGCTGTAGTATGTATGCACGAGTATATCGTAAAAAAGAGAGCAATACACTAAAAGCATGCATTATTAAGGCCTCGTTTCCATTTTGCCAGCCGCCGCCGCCACCACCGCCACCATCGCCACCATCGCCGCTGCCACCTGTCACTCGTTCCCACGGGAGGCAGCCCAAATGAGAAACTTGAATAGTATTTCTTCTCGCCATAAAGTATGACGCCTTTATGAAATACAGACGGTAAGTATGCACACCGAAAAACAAGCCGTAAGTTCGGATGTTGATGGATGGTGGAAGTGGTCATGCGGCATGGCACATATTGATGGTACATCTTCTACCATTAACTGCAATCGCTGAATATTTAGTCATTTGTTAGAATGGCTTTTCTTTCTTTATGTTAAGCCGAATAACTCCGGAAGTTTTTCATGAATACTTATTATTTATATTAGATTATATAGCTCTAAATATCAGCTCTTAAGTGCTATAAAGACTATGAATATCCGTTCTGTAGAAGCAAAGTTATAATCGCTACAGTAACTCAAAGTACGAACTTTTCAAGTGTAGCCTTTTTTCATGGAAGCCAAATAAAAAATTTCAAGTGATCTGGGTCTATAGGTGAAAATAACTCCGGAAGTTTTTTATAAATGCTTATTATTTCTAAAAGATTATATAGCTCTAAATTTCAGTTCTCAAGTGCTATAAAGACTATGAGTATCCGTTCAGAAGAAGCCAAGTTATAATCGCTAGAGTAACTCAAAGTATTTCAAATGCAGCCTTTTTCATGGACCCTAAATAAAAAATTCCAAGCGATCTGGGTCTATGATAGCTGAAAATAGTTGGTACTAGTATAGTATTTACCAGTTGATGCCTTTCAATCGCCATAGGTCGCCAAGGAGGCGATATTTATATTTCTCTCCTTTGTATTCTTTGGTAGGTTTTGGGTATGCTCAGAACTGTGTTGGTTTAGAAGATAAGATTTCTATTTGCAATTTAAAATCTCCGCAAGGAAAGAAAGGAGTGAAAGAAGAAAGGAAGAAAGGGTAAAGGGATGTTTTGAAGGGAATTTTTAAAGAGCTTGAAGCAATTATAATATTTCAAAATTCTTTGAGCACATTGAGAACACAAATGGAGCTTGCAGTTTGTGTAAAAAAAAACTATGAGATTTTTTCCCCAAAATTCTCTCTAGCTACCCATTTTTTTGCAAAAGGTAAATGCATTCGCTTTGGGACCAATGGCTTTATGAATTTAACTTTTGTTGGCATGAAATGAGCCGAAACCTGGTAAGGATTTACATTTTTAATGCAGCGCCGCATGAGCCCAAAGGAGTTAAAAATTGTGAATGTTTAAGGTTTTGGTAAAAGGTTTTGGTTTTTGTTTATTTTCAAACAGTTTTACACAAAAGTGATTTATTTATTATGTTTTTGTTTTTCGTTTTTGTTTCTAAAATCTTGCTAAATTATTACGGTTAGTTTTGCAAAATTTCGCAGTCTCTGGGGCAACATTTTCATTAAAAATTGACGCAATTTTTACGGACGTCCGTAATTCTATGGTTGATGTGATGTGGTTTTTTTTTTGCTGGATTTTGTTGTACAAATATTTGTCTCACGTAGTGAGACTGGCAGGTAGTTTTGTTGTTGTTATTGCAGTAGTTGTTGTTGTCGTTGTTAGAGTCGGTATTGTCAGATTTGCTTGCTAAAAAATATTTTAATCTTCGCAAATTATGCAATATAATTTTGAATATTTTTTTCAGGATCTGTTTTTCGTGTAAAACTTAGGATTTTTACAGTTAAAATTCTATGGAGAGTTAAAATGTTATATTTTCATTAAATATGGATGAATTTTATTTTATTTAAATACAATTTTTACACCGTAAAAATGGCTGAAAACGGAGAATAAATAATTTTTACTTACGTCACAGGATGATGATGAAATATTTTTCAAGCTTAAGCGAAATACACGGTCCCTGTAAAAATAAAAAAAAGAGGGCAAAATTAAAAAAGAAATTCGTTTAAATTCGGTTACGGCAAGTTAGCAAGAATATTCACCGGAAAAGGTGAATATGCTTAACGATGCCTGATGAAACAGTGAGTGCTTAAGAGGGAGAGGGTGGAAAGGGGAGGGGAGGAAACATCAACTTACATAGATCCCACGTAGAGAGAATCACGTTCTTCATCCATGTAAAAAGTGCGGTAGTAAAGTTTGCCACAACTAAAGTCGCGTACATGATCTGAAAGAGAAGAATTTTCGCTTAATTCGCTGGCATTAAGAGTTTTCCAAAAGAGAAAAAAAATACTGAAATTAAGTACATAAATGATGATTTTTTTTTTGGTTTTTTCCAAAAAAAGTTTGAGCATAAAATGATCACCAAACTTCTAAAATTTCGAACTGTTCAGTTCACAAACACTTCGCCGCAATTGATGCAACAAATGTAAATGTTGATTCAAAAAAAAAAAACAAAAAAAAAAAGCAATAAAAAAAAAATAAAACATGATACATCCATTACACTCTCTGTCAAAAACATTGGCCCTTTGCATGTCTCTCTCTGCAGCCACTCAATAACACGAATCGAAACGTGGACATGCCTCAGGGCATGGACACTGGACATTGGACACTGGACACTCACCTTTTGGGGAAAAGAAAACAACAACAACAACGATCTTTTCCAAATCTTTTCCAAAAAAGTCTCTTCTTGAAGCAAATAATATAAAACCTTAACCTGACACGAGAATTACGAGAATTACTAAGAGCAACGAAGAGATATTATTTCTCTACAAAAAAAGGAAAAACAAAAACAACACAAATACCCTTAAAAGGAATATATTAAAGGAACACTGAAATAACAACAACAACAACAATAAAAAGTGCGAAAGCGACTCATTGCAACCGACTGCAAATAACGTCACTTCAACAACGCAGAGCGTGTCTGTATCGGTGTCCATAGCCATAGCCGGCAGGATAGCTCAAACGACATGGACACTGATGCCCCTCCCCTCCCCTCCCCCCTCCCCCCGCGCTTGAGCTGCTGCTGGCTCTTGAGACAGTAATTGAAATTCTAATCAATCGTCATATACGCTGCAGGATAACATGAAAATTGTCGAAAATATCTAAAATCACAAAAACAACAATAGCAGTGTACCATCGGAATACCATTGGAAGGGATTGCTACAGATTGCTATGCTTTTTTTTTGGTCTATTCGTGGTAGAAAAGTTGAAGAGTAATGAAGTCTAAAGTTTTTTTTTTTTTGCTATGATTTTCCAAAATTAACACTACCGCTACCGGGTTAACGGTAAAAGGTAAAGGTAAAAATTTTTCAAATTTATACGAGACCACTTTTCTCAGACGAACGAGAAGAGGACGGAAGGTAAAGGTAAAAGTAGAGAGCTTAATTTGTTGTTTTTTTTTAAATGTTTAGTCATTTTGTAGATTAATTTCTTTGGAAAAAAGATTTCATTTGATTTTCAAAACAATGCCCGATTTTATTAATGGGCGTTATGGAGACTTTTAAGGGTTGCCATTGGCAATAACTTATACAATTAAATTATTTTATTCAATAAATAAATATTAGGCATGTACAATATGTACATATGTATGTATGTTTCCTTGTATAAGCTCTCCCTCATGCGCGCCGCTCTAGTGGCCATATTGACCCTCACCGATTTGCTATTGCGAGCGACCTTCCCCGCTTTCGCGCGTGTTTCATGTTGACTCTGCTGATCCTTTGAATCAATGTCAATAAAACAATGCGAGTCTTCAAACGTTATTCCTTTTGAGTGTTCCGGAGTGATGGTCATTTCATCATTAGTCAGTCAACGATTTATAAATGGTTATTTGAGCACTCAAGCCAATACAAACATTAACAATACAAAGTTACAAACATAAACACACAAAGAAACATAAACATACAAACGTAACGAAACACAAACAGGCACAAACACAAGCAAAAAATCAAATTAAGGGTAAATTCGTATAAACACAAAAACAAAATACGCGGCGTACTTTTAAACAAACAAAAATAATTCAAGTGTATTATAAACATTAACGATCAAAGGAAGAAAGTTAAAAAGAAGAAGAACAACAACAACAACAACAAAAACTTAAAAAAATAGACCAAGGCCAGTACTGACAATATTTTTTATTATATGTAGGTACTCGTTATTAAATCAATCTATACTTTGTAATACGAAAAATAACGTACTATATATACGTCAGTAATAATAATGATGTTGGTAATGGTGACGGTAATGGTAATGGTGTTGGTAATGGTATTGGGGATGGTAAGGCAGGTACATTAACATAGCTATACCGCTCGAAATGCTCGAAAAAGTGCTGGAAAACGCAGCAAAAAGGGCACATTTTGCTTTGGCCAATAGAGGCGGTCACTTGATGGATGTTGTATTTAAAAACTAGTTTCCACATAAATTGTAAAGGACCTAATTAAATAAAAATGCCTTATATATGGACATCGGTGGTTTTTTTTTTTTGGAAATTATTCAATATTCACATACCGACATAAAAGATGGCGCACCCGTCAGATGGTCAATAGAAAATTCAATAGAAATTTTAAAGTTTTTGTTTAGAAATTGATAAACATGGTTTATGAGTAAGGCACTGTCTATAGGTACTATACGACCGTACCAACCGGAGAAGTCTTAGTTGTCTTTTTCGTTAATCTTTTCCAAAGTATGCGACAACTGAAAAGTGAAACACATTGAAAAGGAAAAACGTGCATTATATTGTATTATTCTACCTTGTTGTTGTTGTTTGTTTTTTTTGGGTTTTTCTTTAAGCAAATTCTTGTTCTGCTGAGCAAGCATTGTTTGCTGAAAACTTACTTGTCGCCAGCGGAAATCACAAAATGTAAATTTAAAAAGGATTCTTGTAGTTTTTTCTTGCGTCGTTTGTTTGTTTGTTTGTTTGCTTCTTTTTAGTGTTGTTTTTCGGGTAATTGTTGTTCTTGTTGTTATCGTATAAGTATTGTTTTGTATTGTTAACAAAATAGTTGTAGTCGTTTGTAGTTGTCGTAACATTACGACTCTTTTATACAATGTCGAAAAACAGCAGCAGCAGCAACAACAACAGCAACAAAAAACAACAACAACAACAACAAAAAACAACAACAACAACAACAACAACAACGACTACCTAAGTAACAAGTTAAAAGTGTTTGTAAGAACATGTAAAACGCACACACGCGCACAAACGCCTTTCAAGCTTCAAGCCGTTTCCGGTTTTAGCAAACAACAACAAGCAACAACAACAACATTTTTTGTAGATCGTTCCGGTCCGGTTCCGGGTTCAGGTTCAGGTTCAGCATCGGACCGAATGGGTTTGGTTATTTTTTTTGTTTTTGAAAATTCGGAAATCAAAAAAGCTTTTGTATGCACTTTTTAGGGAGACAGACACACGCGCAAACCCCCCCCCCCCCCCCCCCCCCCGAGGGCACAAATAAACAAAATTACATTGTATCCAAGGCTCGTTACGTTACGTTGCGTTACGTTATTTTCGAATGAAGTGAAGCTTGAAAATACTTTGGTAAATAAATCCAAATACGGTTAATACCTAGACGTAAAAGTAAACAAAGAGCTTGAGGATATCAGGGCATACACATGCGCACACACACACACACACCCGGACATTGTTTCATGCTTTGTATTTGCAAGAGAACCATTTCCTTTGTCCTTTCCTTTGTCGTCTATGACTTCAGCTACTTTCAAAAGGTTGACAAAACAAATGTTTTGGATTTTTCAAAAGAGTTTTTTTCCGATTTCTTTTTTCGTTGGTTTTTGTGTCTGCTCTCGTTTACTTTGTGTAAATTTTAAAATACATTTACAAAGTAAAGATATATTAAAGATGATGACCAGAAAGTAATATCGTTAAAACCTTCAACAAACTTATTTAACGTGTGGTCATTTTTTGAAGAAAATTATTTTGAGTTTTTAGGTAAACTTCAAAGAGTTTGATGAGATAAGATAAAATTATAAAGACCACAAATGGTTGCAATTTATTGGAGATAGAAAATTTAGCTTAAAGGTCTCTCTTCTTTTTTTAAGAAAAAAGGAAGCACATTTTACGACTCTGTAGTTTCTAAACGTCGATAATGATTTTAAAGCGTAAAGTTTCGATTAAAACCTCTTGAAAAATCTCTAACCTCTGAAATTTCTTGCAAGGTTTGACCATACGAGAAACGTAATAAAGACGACAACAAACAGCAACAAAAATAAAACAAAAATCAGCTTCCAAAAAGTAGATCCACCAGAGAGTGGGAGAGAGAGAGAGCAAGAAATACTAGTTTCTTGCTGCACAAGAAAATATTACATCCATAAAAATGAGAAATGTCGTGACGACTTCTCACTGCCGTCAGCAAGCTTACGAGTACACTACGCCATCATAAACGTCATTTCTTCTTCAGCTCTTATCTTTCTTTAAAGCGAGCATTTCTAATTCTCGTATTTAGAAGCGCTCCGGCGATGGCGACCGACGACAGCGATAGCAGCTTATTTAATTAACTTAAATTGTTCCGTTTTTTGTTGCGATGAGATTTTAATCATTTTGCTGTTTATTTCAGTGTTGTCGTTGTTGTTGTTATTGTTGTTGTTGAACCATTATTTTCTTTGTTTTTGTTCTCTTTGACGACAAGAACTTTTTCTACAGCGTTTTGCTTTGTTTTTCTGATGGCCAGAAAAAGCTAGCGACAACACTGTAGCTATTACTTCTGTTATTGTTGTTGTTGTTGCTTTAGTTGTTGTTGCTTTCGTTGTTGTTTCATCGTTGTTGTTGTTGTTTCTCTTACGATTTCATCTAATTTTTTTGGGTGCAGTCATTTTTATTACGAGTATTCGCTTTTGTTGGCGTCTGTCAGCTGAAATGTTGCACATTTGTTGGCTGTTGTTGTTGTTGTTTCTTTTTTGTTGCTTTTGTTGTTAATGGCTGTGTTTTTAATATTACCGTTTTTTTTTATTTTTTTGTGTTGTCCAATAAATAATTAACTACGATAAAATGAAAATGTCACAAGCAACGAATTCAATTTTCAAAGAATTTTGCAACATAATCAGAAGAAGAAGAAGAAAAAGAACTAGAAAAGTGTGACAAACGAATAGTGAAGAATTTTTAACTTTCTTTTTCAACTCATTTAGTCTCAGTCTTTAAAAAGTTTTTCTTACGGATTCTCGCTGTTTCAGACGACAAGAGCAAACAACATTGTCTGAACCTCCAAAAAAACTCAATTGTGGGCATCATTCCTTACTAATCTCTACATACTTTCACTTATTTTTTCTTCATGTACATAAAATTATTCAACTTTATTCTTTAATAATTCATAGTACGGTTGCTTTTCGTTTGAATAAAGATTTTGGTCTAAAAGAAGGCCTCAAGGTGCTTAAATATTTTTTATATTATACTACATGATATCTTTAACGATACGGCTTGTTACTATGACGTCGTATTGATGATGGTAAGGATAATTTAATATTTATATGTATTTTGTTTGAGCGAATTTTGTTTAATCTGCTGCCGTCAATCAAAAATAAATAGCATTTAGTATACTTTTAGGAGTAAAATAAATGAAAAGGAAAACAAAAACCTCACAAAAACCTTCCTTCCTTTGTAACTTCTTCGTAGGAGTAAAAAAAATATTGAGAACACATCAAAATAAAAACACAAACGCTTGTCAATAAGAATTTCTAAATATTCGTTCTGCTTCTTCTTCTTGTGTGTTAGCATGCATTTTAAGTGCTCTCGTGACATTTTCAGCACGCAGCATACAATTTTCTTGTGGTTTGTCGCTTTATATTGTACATAAAAATAAAATCAAAAATATAAAAATTTCTCCTTCCTTCTACGTTTGTGTACGTAGAGATTTCGGGGTTTACCCCACCCACCGCAAAAGCATTATATACGTATGTACATATTTTAAATAAAAAACATACATTTCACATTCTTTACGAATGTCATAAAAATTCGCCTTCTTTGTTCTTTAAAGGAGAGCAATAAAAAATGAAAATATTATGAGTCTTGTTAAAACAGAAATTTATTTCAAATTATGATTGGTTTTTGTTTCGTCAAACGGTTTTCGAGGGAGCGTAGAAGATCGAAAAAGAAACCTTTCAGAAACTGACTCTTTATTGCATACTTTTAGAGGCATTTGATGGTTATGAACTTGAAAGCATTACGAGCAGCATTTCGTTATCGCTAATCGAGTAAGTTGAAGGTAATACGAATTATACTCGTATTAAAGAAATGGCTTTCTGTATTTATGATTTAATAACCTGAGCTTTTTTTGTTTTTATTTTCTTCGGTTAATGTTTGGTTGCTTGGTTTGGTTTATTTGGTAATGTTTTGGTTGCTACAAACAAAGAAAACAAGGATGGGAGGGAGGGCCTGTCTTGAAAATAAATAGAAGGCTACACGATTAGCCCCAAATTTTTTTTATTTCTCAAAAATACTTCATTTAAAACGTTTTTTATCGACCTAGAAAAGAAGACCCAGTAACTGTTTCTTATTTTTTTTAAAGAATTCATAGGTTTATCAATAGAGAAGAGCTTGAGTAAAAAAAGAGTGGATTTAAGTGTGCATTTATACAATTTGTATTGGTTTAATATTGAATACACTTTTAAACCTTAAAAAAATGTTAAAATTACTACAAAAAATACTTTATCTTTAAGGTCTAAAGATATTTTTAAAATTGAAACGCTTTTTTTCAGTCGCAAAGGAAAGATTTATCATAAAACTGATACAAACATTTTTATTCTTTAATTTTATGTAGCAAAAGCTGAACGGAAGGGAAAGTAGAATTATAAAATCCCGCCCGAAAATCGAAGGTTCTTTTACTACTTCTTTTAATGCTTCTTTTAAACATTAAGCGATAATAATTTGAATAATTTGTTAAACAACTTCATTTAGAAGTCAATTTGTAGAAAATTTATGAATTTATAACGACAGAGCTTATTATGTATTCATTATTCTTGAAGAAAGCAAAGCAAATACATAAAATTCACCTCAAGCAGAATCATTGATAAACACATCCATAAATTCTATAAGTAACATTTCCTTGGCAATAATCGCAACGAAGGAATAAATAATAAATTACGCCTGAAACTATGCAATCAGTTGCTTCAACTAAGAAAGCATTTACTCCCCAATTTTGTCTCTTCTTACGGCATTCCAAGCACCCTCATGGACAAATTGTATTCATATTTTGCAAAACGTGTCATAAATGATTTCCCCCCCCCCCCCCCCCCCCAGAATTTCTTTACCGAGTCTGTCAGCCATTCAGTCAGTCATCCTTTCCATTTTTTCTCCAGTCATTGATATCGTTATTTTCTCGGTAAAAGCTTTATTATCTTCAGCAATAGTTGATAGAATTTCTTTTGCTTTGTTGCTGTTTATTGCTTGATGATTTTAATGCTTTCGAAAGTAGTAAAACGAAACCGATTGAAGCTTGAGAGTACTCGTCTTCTTGCCAGACAGAGTCTGAGTCAATAAAAATATTATAATAGCATAAAATTGGCAATAAACTCCGTTCAATGCATGACTGAAATATGACTCACAGAAATGTCCATAAAAACACACACACACACGCACACACATATGTACACCCAAACATGCTTGCCTCATTCAAGGCACATTTACCCTCGCATCTTCTTTCATTTCCTTTTCAATCTTCAATCTCAAGCTTTGCATTTCAATTGAAAAAAATCGAGTGGATACAACACATACGAGCATGAAGCAGCTATGACTAGATGATACTCGTACATACGAAATGTTTTTTTTTGTTTATCGTGGCGTATGCTAAGAATTTCCTTACTCACTTTTGTATTTCTTTGCTTGTCGCCCTTCCAGTTCTTTGTCTTCTGGGGCTTCAGGAAATCACAACAATAGCAATAAATAATCGCCACGGAAGGAAATGGAACATACGCTGTCGTCTGTCACAGCAGCTAAAGATATCTACAACATATCGTCAGAGCGCTGCGTTGCGCTGTGCTGCTTTATCTTATGAACCGTGAAGTAGAAGGAATAAAAAACGAAATAAGCAGAAGAAGATGAAGCAACAGCAACTACTAGTGGCTACGAACGAGCATTACTGACAGTGATCACAAAAACAACAGTCTCCAAAACAAATAAAAACCAACAATACCAGAGTACGACAAAGAAGAAGAAGAAGACAACTACCCGAATAATCGTATGATGCTGTGACCATCAATAAAAGATATTGCATATTTTGTGGCATGTTGCTGAACCATTCAGTCTATGGCTTCACTTATTTTTTATCTCTTTTTGAGAGGAAATGTTCGGACAATAGCTTTATGCATTTTTCTTAAATAAAAATTGTATTTCTTGTGAAATATTTAACTTTTTAAAAAACCATTCTGAAAACAATACATTAATGTTTTCAGGCCATTCGTAGGTTTTTTTCATCGGAGAAGTAAAAATAGTGGGTCTATGCACAATCAATTGTAAAGCGCAACTGCTCCCGGACAAACACAATCCGTACTCCAATTTATATGTAGACGCACACACACCCACCATTACCCACGTTCATAAAATACTCATACTCATATTTATTTCAAGAGAAAGCAGACAAAACAAGCCACTTGAAAAGAAGCACGCAAGCACGTACGGACTAATCAAACGCTCAACTGACCGAACCCATCATAGATTTTTTGCCACTACCACCAAGACCCCCCCCCCCCCCCCTCTCTTCTTTCCCTTCACCGGATCAGAATATACCCGCGGTTAACATACAAAATATTTATTGACAAAAGTTGAGGAAAAAATCGCATGCAAAATCAACTGCGAATGAATGTAATTCCTTGTTTTTGCGGTTTACATTTTCATTGACGAAGCAGCAAAAAAAATATTCAATAACAACAACAACAACAACAACATTACGACATCGCCCGCAATAACAACAACAACAACAACTACGTACGTATACCGCTACAACAGCGCGAAAAAAGCGCGAGAGCGAAGTTTCAATGTTGCCAATGATTTTTCTTTGTCGTGGCATTTTTCATTGTTTTCCTTTTCGAATTTGCTTTATTTTTCCGTGCAGGAAAACGGGCGGGCGGGCGGGCGGGCGGAGGTGTGGCGGCTTTGTTGAGTGTTTTCATTCCGTGTTACGTGCTTTTTCAGTGCGGGCGAGTGGTCGTGGTTCGGACTCCCACGGCATCACCCAGCGCTTACACACAGCATGAGTTTCTACACCATCATTGTGATAACGATGATCATCATCATCATCATCATTACGACGTTCTCGGTTCGAACGAGTGTGAAAACTTAATCTGAAAATCGTCTAGAGATTAAAGTTTTTCATTTTACGGTTGCAGAGTAGCCAGTTTTTTAGCACTTTGTTGAACTGATCCGTGATCAACAGAGCTGAAGAGAATGGTCTAGAATAGTCGGGAATGGTCCTGGTATGGTCTGGTATGGTCTGGTGTCTTTTGTGGTTAGTGCTCAACAAGAGTGGCTTGGTTTTAGGCATGCTTCTAGTATTTTAAAATAACATTCATCGAAATCGAAAAGAAGAGGAGAAGAAGGAGTTTTCTCAGGGTCATTAAGAGAGTGAGCATTTATTTTATTGCTTTTCAAATAATTCCCACGAATCGTTCTCCCTTTCAGAATCGTTGTTATTCTCCACAAAAATGTGGCTGCATGGAATTTTTGTGGGAAAAATGTGCACCGTGACGACGAGTGGGTACCTGCAGGCGTTTTGGTTATTTTTTGTTCGAATTCTGTGACAATAGCCCGAAGAGCTCCAACGCTAGACTTCCATTCGATTCGATTCGATTCGAACTTTGTACATTTTGTCCATTTTTGCTAAAAGCCGTAACCCCTAGATTCAATAATGATCCAAGCACAACTCCCACTGCCCCGCCCCCACTTATCGGCCACCTTCTTGTGCTCACGCCGGCAGACGGTACGTAACACGTGACATTTCCAAAAATGTCACAAATTCGCACATTGTTCTTCAAAATTTACACTACAGCATTCTTGTTCAGAAGGATTCCGTTGTTCAGTTGCGAGAAATTGCCACGAGAGGGCGACAGCAGCGACAGCAAGGACAACCATTCCATTCCATTGCATTCCATTGTCTTTTTGTTTTTGCTTCTGTTGCCCCTGTTTCGGTTTTGTCTTTGCGTCCGTGTCCTTTTGCGTCCGCTGAAAGCTCTTTGGCACAAACGATTGCAAACGACACAAATTCCTTGGGGCGAACACAGAAAATGCAAATGCAAAGTTCTGGCAACACTGTTCAATGCACAAATGACTACAAAATCCTCGTTAAGTTAGTGTTGTGGTAGCGGCGAAGAGGCGAATTGTGTGGAAGGAGTGCTGGCCAAGGTGAAGGGAAGAACGGAAGCTGTTGGCGGGAAGGGGGAGAGTGCAATAATGTGAATGGAAACCACAATCCGTGCAGTACAATGAGTTAATGATAATTGCGTGCAACGAAGGACAAGTAGAGCCATTTTCATTATGTCGCAGGTCGTTTATAGAAAGGTCTCGAAGAAAATGGGACGGGAAAAAATTCCAAATGATTTATTGAGTTCTTAAGGTTTCTATAACTTTCAAAACGTTGCGCTAAACGGAACATTTATTAGAAGTTTTGACGGATCGATCGAAATCGGACTAGAAATCGCAACACTTTTATACTGGTAGTTCCTTAAATTATGTACGATTGTGATTATGTTCGTTGAAATTTAACATTTACAATTATTAATAAATTTTTTAACAACAAATTTTGTCAAATTACTTCATGATTTGGCGTCAGTTACTAAACAGTTACTCTCTTTTTCTTCGCTTTAAAATGAACAATCACCTGCTCATTGGATATAATCAAAGAATATGTATTGTATATTGTATATTCTTTGGTATAATCATTCTCTCTCGCACACAAATACACACATTTGACTTTTTTTTTGCAGAGCCAGAACCACATTGAGGTGTTTTCAATGGATTAAATTGAAATAACAAAAACATAATACATGGAAATGTTTATAAATGTACGAAGCGAGGCCGTGAGCGAGGACCGAATGTTTATGAGAAAAAGAAACTGACTGAGCGCCATAATGAGAGAGAGAGAGATTGAGAGAACAACGGCCATAAAATATTTATATGCTTTACAATGCGCGGAGGAGGCAACCTCAATACAACATTTCAGCTGAGCTCATGAGAAGGAGAAAATTCAAAACGGATGAAACAACAACACCAACAATAAAGAGAACAACAGTAGCAGGTGCATCAAAGGCCATTTAAAGATTTTCGTTCGTGCTGCTGCTGCTGCTGCTGCAGTCGTAAAAGTCTACCACCATCCAATCCAACTACAGCGTGTGTGTGTGTGTGTGTGTGTGAGTTTTTATGTTCATTTATGAGTTTGTTCTCGGTAACGGCAACGCGACACAGCACAAAATAACCTTAAAAGTGAATTAACAATAAAAAATTTTCCTGTCGAAAATTTCCGACAGGATTCACAAACAACAGCCACCAACTGAAATTTATGGTGGAAATGGAAAAGAAGAAGAAGATTACAAGCTGGGAGAAAAAGTTGTGGCACATTCAAAAATTGTGGAAATACCAATTTTTTTGCCTCCTTATTGTTTGGAAAAAGATGGTTTGGAAAAGGTGGTTTGGTTGAAAGACTAAGTCTGTGGCTTCGATCAGCATTCGATTGTTTATCTGCTCTGTTGGTTGGCAGAGAGAGATTACTTTCACGCTTAGTGGTAAGTAGCATGGTAAGTGGTGCAGTAAGTGGATTAGTTTGGTGTCGGTTTGTTTGGTCTTTCAGTTGCGCTCAGTAGCTCTTTGATAGGTTGCAATGAAGTGAAACATAGTTTATGCATCATAAAAGCAGCCCGAAAGAGAAATTAATGGCAACCGTAAAGGAAAAAAACTCTTGGGCAAATGCGAACAAAAAACGAACGAAACAAGGTCATGCAGGTCATGCGAGTGGTGAGTGTGGGCGAAGAGAGAAGGAGGGAAAATTACGGAGAAAACATCGAAAACCGCCGAATGCATTGAAATTTATGGCAATCATAAAAATTCATTTCGAGCAAAAATTCGCAAGCACGAATAACATGAGCCAACCAACAAAATGTAGCCGAAAAAGTAGCGAAAGCAGTAGCGGGAGCAGCGGGAGCAGTCGTAGTAGCTGGAGCCGTGGATTCTTTATCAAGCAAACAAACAACAACAACAATGACAACACCAATAGTAATATACGAAATTTACTAGCAAGTACAAGAATAACTGCAGCCAACTTCATTATATAACATTCCGGTATGAAAATATGTACTATATACTCGTATGTAGACGCTTGAAAATGCTTTGCCCGTTGGTTGGTTGCTTTTATTCTTTGGTGAAATTCTTTGGCCGTTACTTCGTCGGAAAATATTGGTGTCCCTCCGAACAAATTCGATGCGGTAAAAATAGCCAAGACTGTCTCTGTCGGTGATTAATACGCAGTCGTAAATTTCAAACGGAAAATTTAATTAATTTCGCTAAGAAAATAAACGCACCCTCGAATAATTACAATTCGGTGGCAAAATATTAAGAAATTAAGCGAACAAATTAAAGTAAAACTTTAGGTGTACTGTAAAGATGACTCCTTTTTTCACCAAATTTTTAAGTGATAGCTTTTGGAATGATCCAAATTCCGGCATCCCTTTCTTGACAATTTTTATTTTCAACTTCGACCAGGATTAAAAAAATCAATGGCCTTTCAAACTAAGGCTACAAAAAAGTCTCTTCATTTCGATTTATTCTTTATTTAAAATGCTGCAGTAGCACAAAAAATTTATTGCATATTTAATGATCGTTGTAAAAGAGAACCTCATAAATTTCTCTCAACATTGTCTTCGGTACACGTAGCTGCCTGCGAGTGTAGCCTTATCCTGCTGCTGTTACGGCATTGTTGTTACGGTTTCTGCTGACACTGAAGGTTGTTTTTGTTTTCGAGTAAGACTATTATCCTTCCAAAATTGATTGTAAATTTTTGTTAGTTACAATATTAGCTCTATATATTAAGATACGAGTATACTGAGCCTTGAGGTAAAATAAAAATAATTTTATGATTTTTTACTTGCGAGAGAGTTTCATTTGAATGTTTCTCTTGTGTCCATCTTACCGCATTACCGCAGAGACGAAATATTCTTAGCAAAAAAAATGATGATTTCTCTCTTTCCTCTCTCGAATTATTGTCATTTCGGCGTATTGTACATTTCTTGAAGAAAAAATCAACGATTTACGCATGACATTTCACCAACGTGCATGAATCGTGTAGATTCATTTTTACTATCGTAAAGAAGTGATGTATATACGATATAAAAACGTCATTTAAAATCACTAAAATTAATATAAAATCAGTGTTATTTATTTATTGTCTCTGATTAAAAAGAGCTCTGATTAAAAAAAAGGGTGAAAACAAAGTAAAATCTTAGTCTTTCGAAAGACGCATGCACGTGCTGTCGTCACTGACGCATGAACGAACCTATTTGTCATGAATAAGCGAATTTTGAAACTTCTATATTTCTGGCCTGGGCTGAAAATCTCTCGAAAATTTTCTTATAGGTTCGAAATGGTTACAGGCCTTTTAATTTTGCGCATTTTATGAAGATATGGCTTTTGAAATAGTCTAAACTAATGAACATTCTACAGCTCTAGACCTTTGTAAATTCCTTTCTCTTTCTAAAATCATAAAATTGTTGTTGCTCTTCCATGTAATACAAAAACAATAGCTATAACCGCATAATCACCGGAAGAAGAAACGTTAAACAATGCGTTTAACATCGCAATTATCTCTCAACACTAACGACAATAACAAGAAGAACAACAACAAACTTCGTATCCATTAGAAACATGGCATCATTATGACTGAGAACAAGTAGAAAAGAACAACAACAACAACAGCAGCAGTTCGTTACTTTGTTGAGAAGCACTTTGTTGAGGAGGTTAAATTTGTGCTCATTATAAAATTATTCTCTTTCTGGTTGGTTGCAAAGAGAAAATCATAAAACTTGCATGAGATAACTTTGATGCACGTAAGAGGACAGTGAATACGATATATGTATAATGTAATCATCAACTACGATGTTTGATCAAATATGTTAATGTGATATAATATCGTTTATCGTCAGGTTTATGAATATTGAGCGCTCAGATTGAGCAATTAATTAATCCTTTATTCAGTTAAGATGTCATCAAATCAACAGAAATTCAATAAAACACGCAATTCCTCAGAGAAAATACGAGAAATCTTACAAAATGCTTTGAATAATCATGAAGTCAACAATTATTGAAAGTCATTAGAAATGCAAATTTGCAATCGCAAATGCGTAACAAAGAAAATTAATGAATTAAAACCAACATTTTAAAATATTACAGTAAGAAATAAAGAAAAAATATGTTCTTCAGACTGAATGTTCTTCAAGGAACATTTGTTGCTGATGGCAAGCAAAGACAAAGAAAGTTATAAAAACATTTAAAAGGAAAGATATTACTAAAGCTTTCACCGGTGACCCAACGGACACCGCCAGAACACCCAAGAAGTCAACGTAAACTGTTGACTTTTGCAGTGACCAAACGACAAGCAACATTAGCAGCACGACTGACTGACCATCAGGTGACAACTGACAGTGGTTTGATGTGACTGGCTACAACGAACGACAATGACTAATGACAATGACGATGTCGTTGCCATAGAACGTGTTATGTCACGTTAACAATAACGCTTTCTTCTAAAACGTTGGGCGCACTACACCATAGAAATAAAAGCAACAACAACAACAACAACAACAGCAACGACGGCAACAAGAAACAACAACAGTTACCCACAAGCCACCAACTAAATCGTTGGCAGTTGATGGTAACAAATGATACTCGGCGTAGAAGAAAGCCATGGACGGACGGACGGACGGATGGAAAACGACGGA
This sequence comes from Conops quadrifasciatus, assembly GCA_949752815.1. Taxonomy (NCBI): domain Eukaryota; kingdom Metazoa; phylum Arthropoda; class Insecta; order Diptera; family Conopidae; genus Conops; species Conops quadrifasciatus. The sequence continues at coordinate 11,355,871 of OX457077.1, read as the reverse complement.
AAAATGTGTCAATTTCAAGGCCTCAGCATGATGCCAATCGTTGGCGCGACCAACCAAAGCACTGACGCGTCGAGCTGCGGGCGAGGCACACTTTATCCAGATTGAATCCAACTGAAACCGAGGCAGAAGAACCGAGAAGAAGTTGATGGAAGAAATGTCCGGCAGACGTTTGGAACGGGCGGTCGTGGCAGGAACAAGGATTGCTGCTGTTAAGCACAACCATAAGTGTCAATATTTGCCAAAGCCAGCTCGTTTGGTCGCTGGGTCGTTTGAGGGTGGCTTGTGGTGTGCGGTGTGCGGTGTGCGGCGGTACCTTCTGTAAAGACCGTCGTCAAAGAACGGAAGGCTGCGTTGGTACATATTTGGTACAGAAAGCGGCCTTAATAATGTTGTGATGGTCTCCGGCAGGTCGCTTGATGAAGTGATCGGTGGTGCAGATAGCAATAAATGAGGCGGATAGAAGTACACGTTGACGTAAATATAAACGTGAGAAGAGTGGAGTATGTTGTTATGCACACTGTAATTATAAAATGTTGTAATTTTTAATGGATTTGCTCTATTTTTAGTGTCTTTTTTTAATGGGTCTATCAAGATAATTTGCGATTAATCTGTGATTATGTTAAGAAAGTTGCTCTATTGAACATTTTTATAGAATTTTTATAGAATTTCAAAAGAGTTTTGTCAAGAAATGTTCATAACTTGTAGAATTTTTCATTTTTTTTACATCAATTTTTCAAGTCTTTTTCTTTTTATTTCTGCACAGCTTTTTGTTTTCTACACTTCTAACCTATTTCTTCTTCTTCTTCTTCTTCCTTCAAACAATTTATATTTATATATTTTCTATTTTTTTTTTTTATTTCCTCTTCCTTTCTTTATCCATAGAAACTTATAAAAAGTTATCAGCTTTTTGTGAAACTATTCCATTCCATGCTGCCTGCGTTTCTTTATCCGTCTCTCTTTCACTCTCTTAATCTCTTAATCTCTTGCTCGCCATTCTCTTTTTAATGATCACACTGAAAGAATTTTGTATATTCGTAATGTACAATATATAACTTCAGAAGAAAGAAATAAATATATTTTAGGCGCAAAAATAACTAGTTTTTTATCGCTTTGTTTTTCTTTCTTCTCTTTGAAAAAAATCTTTCGATTTAGTCGAAACTTCCCAAGAAATCCTATTAAAATGCTAAAATAGTTTTCTGTTTCTTTGTCTATGAATTGTTGTCCGCAGGTTGACAACAATGACAAAACACGAACTTTTACAATTGCATTTTCTTCGCCTGATCGCCTTCCCGGAAGTGATTCCATTATGCGAGTACTTTCAGCACGCCTTGAAATATGCAGTAATTTTTTATTATTACATTTTTGTCCATTTTCTTGGTTTTCCTTGTCTCCTTCTTCTTCTTCCTCCACTTCTCTAATAATAAATGCATTTCATATACTTTTTACGTTTCTGAAAACAATTTTACAGCTTTTTAAAACGATTTTCTCACGTTTGCACGTACTTCATTTCACCGCCAATGCCACCACCACCACCCTTTTGCTTACCACCAGCCCCCTCCACCCCCATTTTTTTAACGGTTGTGTTTATTTTTATGTATAATGGTTACACGGTCCATTGGGTCACCTGAAGTTGTTTTGCAAAAGTTTGCTAAAAGTCGATCTTCTTTGGGCAATACAATTTAATGACGTTGAAAATGTTTGTAAGCGAGAAAAAAAATTATCCGCTTGTGGATTGAGTCGGATAACTTTAAAAAGCATATTATTTTGTGCTGCAAAATCCAATTTAAAGTTCGACAGTATAATTTTTTTACTGTACTTTTTACAAATTATTTAAAAAGTCTCGGCTGAAAACTTTACTGCTTGGAAAAAATGTATGTAGCACAGAAATTTATCGAATTTATTCAATATTTTGTATGGTCATGACGACGACGAAAGAGAAAGGACTCTTGCATTTTGTGAGGATAAGAAGGCGAAAACTGTGCTATAAAATGTCGCTCAACCAAGAAGCCGGTGTTGATAAAGTAGGCGTGACATTATGCGCGGTCAGCAGAATAAACAAATCGGCCTTTTCTTTTGAAAATGCAATGTTCGTCCTTCGTTTCGTTGCGTCCTCCTGGCAACCATCACAATCGATCGGACACATTTTCATCAGCATCGACAGCCAAAGTGTGCAAACATACAATGCCAATAACAGTAAATACAACAACAACAACAACAACAACAACAACAACAACAACAACAGCAACATCAACCGACTGACACCTGCTCTGGGCGGCAGGGACAACAATGTGAAGGACTTGGAAGGACATGAGCGCAATTGCGTTGCTCTACTTTCGCAAAAGGACATGACAGAAAATGTCAAAGTGGTTTCTGGTTTACAGCGCTTTGTTGTAGTTGTTTGTTGTCTGTTGTTGTTGTTGTTGTTGTTGTTATAGTCTTTGTCATCAGTCTTTGTGTCAGTTTGTATTGATGTCATTTCACAAAATTTTTCGCTTATTCACAACAACAACAACAACAACAACAACAACAACAACAGACAACAACAACAACAACAACAACAACAACAACAACAACAACAGACAACAGACAACAGACAACAACAACAACAACGTCAACTTTTATCCTCATACGTGTTAATATGATGTTAAAGCAAAGCAACAACAAAGTCTAAAAAGTTAAAAAAAAAACATGATTTGCGAAGTGAGTGTTCACATGTCAAACGGTTGCATTTTTTGACACTTGGTCGTTCGGTCAGACTCAAGATAAAAACGAGCTTCTTGATGATCGTTAAGTCTTCCGACAGGGTTGGATAATTCGAGCGAGAGGGAAAAAGACACTGCAGATGGTACGAATATAAACCGCCAAAACCGGTTTGTCCCAAATCAAACGTCCAGACCAGGATTTGACCTAAATTGGACCCGTTTTTTTTTTCTTTAAGGCGAAAACCTTTGAAGGTTAATTGTTCATTAAAAAAAACCTTTTTTAAAGATGGAAAACCTAAAAAAATTCATAAATGCGGAAATTATATTCAATAATTTACGACGTTTTATAAATATTATCTTTATTATCTTTACTCAATTCAATGCTAAAAAACGTATGAAAAGCAGTATCGATGAATGGTGAGAAGTTTGGTTCTTAAAGCCTTTTAACCCTCCAGCAATTTTATACTTCTCTTCTTTCGATGAAGAGAATATTTTGAAGTCAATTTAAGAAGAATTATTTAATTTAATTGAAGGCCAAATCAAAAGGCCTTTTAAAAATAACAAACAAGAATATGAAAAAAAAAAAACGAAGAAAAGCCTTTATTAATCGACTTTTTATGGAAAATTGCTATGATAATTATTTCTTCTAACCTTATCCCGAAGAAAACTTAATTTTTGTGCATAAAAACTTTTAGAAAAAACTTTATAATTCAATGATTTTGGTATCATTTCAACCGAAATATCCAATAAGTTTTATATAAAGTCTCTAAATTTAATTTTTCTCACACGTACTCGATAAAAGTTTTCGAAGATATTCCGTAAGTTTCGTCTCTTCAACTAATTCTTGACTTTTGTTGAATATTTTATGTTCTCGCGACGAGACAGAAAACATTTTCGATAGCTTCTAACGATAGCGACTGCAGAAAAAATACTTGCAGAGTTGAAATGTTAAAAATTGAAAAGGTCGGCACGATTTTAAAAGAAACTTTTTCTTCGTTTTTCTTTTCTTTCACACAAAAAAGCCCCTTTAGAGTCTTTACCAATACATTACTTTAGCATTGATAAAATTAACGTAGACACGAAATGTTTGGTATAAAGTATTTTAATATTTTTTATTAGAGAAAGTGTCCAAGAAGATACTTTGAACGAAGAGTCTTAATTTTTTTTTTGGTGTTTTTATCGAAATCGTGTAAATAAAGGGCCGTGTAAATCGAAGTATAGAGCAGAAGTATAAAGAAGTATAGAAGTATAAAACTTTATAGCAGTATAAAGCTGTAAAAAAGTCATACGAAGAAATTTTTGTTGTTCAAATTGTTTGCTCTAAATAGTTTTTAGAGTCAAGGCATTACTTTGCTGCTTACCATGAATTTAATAGTATGCACACAGTGGTTCTCTCGTTCTCTCACTCTCTCTATCGCTCTCTGTTGGCTCATTAATAGAAAAGAATTCTCAAAGAATAACGAAAAAAGAGCCACTTATTTTTTTTTTGTTCTTGCTTTACATTGTTTTTGCTTGTAAGCATTTTCAAAACGCATTCACACGAACTCGCCGCATCGTAGAGAACATTTTTGGCATCTTCATTGAGTTTTCCTGAAGACTGTTTAAAAGCAGTTGCCAGAGCAGAGCAAGACAGAGCAGGACAGAGCAGGACACAGCATGCCAGAGCAGAGTGAAGCAGAGCCTGAGAATCAGCATCAGAAGAAGAACCAGAACCACAACCAGAACCAGATCCTAGACGGGATGCGTTAGTGTTAGCAACAACAAAAACCCACAAAAACATTATCCTTTCGGCATGTCGGCCGAAGAGCGCTGGAATAATTTATGCATTCGTGAGAATGGGATGGTCGTTGGCGTTGCCACAACGTTTGCAAACGTTGAATGTTTATTTGTAGCGCCGCCAAGAAAATGCATGTTAAACAATTCGTAGTACATTTCTTGTCAGTGTCAAGCTGTTGTTGTTGTTGTTGTTGTTGTTGTTGCATCCCTGCCTACCCCCTCCCCTCCCCCCTCCCCCTCTCCCTTCCCTTCCCTGTTTTTGCTTGTACTTCTTTCGAATGTTGTTACTATAATGTTAAGAATGTATTTTTCTTGTTGTGGTTTTTTCAGTGTCTTGCAGTAAAATATATACACACACATGCTTACAAATTTAGGGAACTACACACACACACACATGCCTGCATGTTTGCCTGCTTGCATGCTTTGCTCTTGTCCAGTCGAATTTTACGACTTTACAGGCTCCTGCTTCCTTCGAGCATCATCCTTGCCACTAACATATTTTTCATTTCCCCCCCCCCCCCCCCTCCCGTCCGCACCACTCACCGTTTATAAAAATACAGTTGATAAAAATCCGTCCGTCCGTCCACGATACATTCTCGCACAACATGAACGCAATTCAAAACATTTCTATAAATTTTGTGCAATATCCTGGCGAAGTACTTGGGCGGGACGTGATACGATTAAGGAAGCGCTTAAGTGGGTAGTATCTGCTGACCGACCGGGAGGTGCCGGCCTCGGTGGTGGCTCGTTGGTGGTAATGGCTCTTAGGGCACCATCGGTGCAGCTAGTATGTATCTTAACATAAAACGCTACTAGTCACAGACGCCTCGCATGCGGTTGAATGAAGAAATAAAAGGAATAGAAAAGAGAGAGAGAGATAGAGTGGAAACAGGTTGTAGTGAGAAGGAGTGAGAATGAGGAATATATAGAGAATTTAAGTGATATTTTTCAAGGTTTAAAAAAACATGATCTACAATAGAGTATTTTACTGTCACACAAAAATATTATGCAACAATTTCGGAAAAAACACAAAAATTGGTGTTATACTCGTAAATGAAAGAGAGAAGAAGAGGAAGCAGAATTACAGAAAAAAAAATCCATGCTCGTTTTTCATGAAATTTATTTTTGTCGAATCCTTTTTTGCAACGTCGATAGTCGTCCAAAAGTAATAATGTCATTAAAATAATCAAACCGAAAGCAATTCTTGAGTAAACCTTAACCCTTACAAGCCCACTTAAATATCACTTCTAAGAAATTGGCATATTTTGCGCATGGATTTCAAAAAAAAATGATTTCCTCAAAGATATGACAATTTTTTTTAACTTTTAATAAATATTAAAAAACAATTTTTTTATTACTTTAAGATATACGTATATATAGTAGAGAGAGAGAGAGAGAGAGAGAGAGAGAGACAGAGAGAGAGTGAGGGGTTTTTGTATTTGCTAAAAGTTATTCAAAAGAGCAACAGCCAATTAATGGTTGGTAAAAGAGAGAGCATTTGAGAGAGCATTTTGAAAATATGATTTTAATTCATTTAAAATATATTTTAATTTTGTTTCTATTGTGATAACGGAAAATTAATAAGTACGAGTAGGTACATCTCACAGTAAAATGCACACAGAGCTCGTCGTACATACAAACATTGTCCATTACTAACTGGACAACGTAAAGCTAACTAAATTCCGGAGTTAATCCTTTAGAATGAGCTTGAACCGTTTAAATCAGTAGATTATACAATTAAATCTCGACCGAATGCCGCCCGATTAAATTTCCAATTTTATTATTGTTTATGGCCACATTAAAAATCAATAAAACGGCACACTTAATGACCAAATCAAAAGGAAAAAAAAAACGAAATAAATAATGTGGGATTATGTATTTTGCGTTACATTTTGCAATAATAGTTGTTAAATCATAAATTATTAAAAGAATTAAATTCATTAATAAATAAATAAGGAGTTAAAAGAACGACTACCATCGTGTTTAAAACAAACGGTACAAAATAATGCAAAGAATGGTAATGATGGTGGTGATAGTGGTGATGATGGCAATGGTTGTAATGATGGTGACGGTGATACTGATGATTATATTGAAATACAATACATGGTTATCAAGTCATTTCGCACGCATAAACGAACAAGTTTTTCCGGAAAATTTCCATTTCCATTTATGTAATACATATTTATTTATTTGTTTATTTATTGCATTATAATACGATAGTATTAAATTTCCCATCATTAATTTTCGATATAATAAATGAAATATTTTTCATCGCATTTCAATAAAAAGTATGTGACATTTATTGCCATCAATTTACACAATATAAGAATATAGCAATAATGTCATGTCGTCAAAAGGTGCGATGAATTGTCTCTTTTGTAAAGCACGCAATTTCTGAAAAACGAACGTCCTCAATCCTTGAATTGCCTGAAAATTATATAAATTAAGTTCATTGAAGGAGGTTAAGTCTCGTGATATATAACTTTTCAAAGAACAGTTCGAAATACATTACATGAAAATTTATTAATCTCAAACGAGAATAATTTCGTAACAACAACGTTGAAAGTATTTTAAAAAAATATAAAAAAATAGTTAAGGATTATCCTCGAATCCAGTCGAGGTTACACTGTACTTAAGACATAATAAGAAAATGAATGAGAATCTTTGTTTAAAACTTCTTAAAAAAATATAGTTTTTCCAAGGTTTTAAAGCGTTCTGCTTCTTTTATTCTGTTTCTTGTATCTGTCTTGTCACCCTTTTACCTCTTCTGTGTCTGCTGTAATGATGCGTCGCTTGATGGTGGCTACAGCACGGTTGTTCATAATAAAAATTCCACGTGTTCTCATAATCGCAAAATGTGTCCTGCACACCGAGTGCCAGGAACACCAGCGACACCGTCACCGCCCACATGATGAGGCGTTCCGGTGCGGATTGTAAGAACTTGCAGTTGATTCCAGTCGACAGACTCTGATAACTTAACATTTTCACGCAATTTCACGAATTCTCTGAAATTTTACAATCTTTTTTTTCCTCCTATAAATACTCTGCTTTAATTTTTTCCAATGTGTTTTTTATACTGGTACTTTATTTATTTCATTAAACAATTCGATTTTATTTGTTTGTTTTTTTTTATTTGGTATTTTTACGTTTTATTTAAATGTACCGCCATTTGTTTGTTTTCTTTTCAAATTTCAAATTCATTTCAAATTTATGTGGCTTGAAAATTAAAAAAAAAATGGTTAATAAATGGTTAATATGAATAATGCGAATTGATTTCTATTCTTATTGAATAGAAATTTCGTATTTGTTTTTTTTTTCTTCAATTTTGTTGAATGTCTTTAGAAAAAAAACTGTGCAGGAATCTTTAGGAATCTTGCAAAGATTTCACTACTAGCAAAATTAGTTTCATCTTTACTAATTTCTTTTATACACGATCTATTTTTAAATAATTTTTAAGCCTGATTTTTCTTGTTTTTTTTTAAAAGTTTGCGAACTAATTATTTTCATGATTTTCTCGAATTAACAACCAAATTAATTGTCTTTTATATTTTATGAAAACTCTTAGCACCCAACATTTTCACATTCTGTCACTTTTAAAAGGAAAAACCAGTTTTCTTCTGGCCTTCAATGAATATATGAGCGAGTTTATATTAGCGTAGAAAAACGCTCGGGTGTAAAAATTTGTTGTTGCTCAAAAAAACGAAAGAAAATAGATGTGTGTTCATTTTCGGCTTTTGCTGGCGAACAACGACACTGAAGGGTCGTAGTTACACTATACTGTAGTCACACTCCAATGTAAACTCAGTCTTAAGAGCTAACAACAGAACAAAAGAAACCGCAGAATTACTAAGAGCAGGTTAAAGAGATGCAGGCTTCAAAAAAGAAAAAAAATAGGAAGAGAGAGAGTGAGAGAGTGAGAGAGAGAGAATATAGTAATTTGGTCTCACTCCAAGAGAAAAAAACTGGTGTGGAATGGCGTGGAAACATTTACCATCAGCAACTATAAGAAATGAAATGAAAAGATATTCTAAAGAAAATTATTTTTTCACTATTATTAATCGTTTTTTTTTTTCAGCGCGGATTTTTTTTGTAAACGTTACTATTTTAGACAAGATCGCAAATCCAAACAGAATTTTGGTCATTTATTTGGTATGTATTGCGTTAGTTTTTTGCTCTTTCTATTGAAAATTTATTTTTGAACACAATTTTTCTTTTGTTTCTATTCGTACTTTTACACGCTCAAGCAGAAGAAGACTTGTATTTTTTTTACACTTTACATTTTTTAAAAATAACATGCACAAACGCAGATAAAAAATAAACACTTTTACAAAAATTATTCTCGATGCTCACGACGCGTCATTTTGTGACAACACTATGAAGATCACTGAACTGTGGAATTTCGTTTCGATTCCAAGGCATTCGCTGGGTACATGCTGGGTACATAGTTGCCACCGATCAGCACAACAACAACAACAACTACAACAACGAAGCGACGTCAACAAGAGCAACACAAGAAACGTCGTCGGAGGAAACAAGTCATAAAAGTATGTAATTGCCAATGATTTTGCTTTGCTGACGAAGACCTGCCGAAAAGCAACAGGCGAAATGAAAGAAATCATATAAAGAGTAAACAAAGAGAAACAATTTTGAAGATGAATAATGGAAAAGGAATTCAAGGAATGGATAGAATCAATGGAATCAATGGAATCAGAAAGCAAAGCGACTTTAGCCGTGAAACGAACCATTCAGATTAATTGCTGAATACACTCTATGTAGTTCGTGTCATGAACGAAGCATGCATGACACGTCATCATTGTGCTTGAAACGAAAAACTAAAAGCATAAAATTAAAAAAACAAAGTAACATCAAAGTAAAGTCATAGTTTTTCGATGAATGAATGTTTTTCATATGAATGAATTTTCGTCGCTGATTCATGAATGAATGAATTTTTGGCTATATAAAGACCATGTGAGTGATATTTTAGAACTCTTTCAGTTTATGCCGGCCCTCAAAAATATGTATGCACTTGCATCGAATAAAACCACATTAAAAAGTTCATTCCTCCTTCCTGTGCCCTTTTTTTAATAAACAGACTAACAAACTTTACGAAAAATACTTTTTGAAAAAAAAATTCTCTATAGCGCCGTATAACATCATTACGCCCTTCTAATTTTACTCTTTGTCTCTTGTAATTTGCCCGGAAAATTAATACTGATGCTGCAATGCGCTACGGATGCGCTCAGTCGTTCTCAGCGACGACGGTGTCTCCCATTGACGCTGAAACCGCCTGCAGCACACACAACAGAGCTAAAACAATTGCAAGAATGCAATAAAAAACGCTAAATCCAGAAAAAATGTTACTTTCTATTGTTCTGAAGCCTCTGGTTTTGCATATTTTCAATGTCGAGAGCGAACTTCGTAGAGCGGCTGCCGCTGCGGCTGTGACCGTGACTGTGACTGTGACTGTGACTGCCTCCGTCCATCTCTTCGACCTCTTCGCTCAACGACGCAGCACCATTTTCCATTCATCCTCGCTGAACGCTTTCAGCCACCCAGACCGCATCCATTTTGCCGTTCAGTGATTCTTTGATTCATTCATTCTTTGATTCATTCATTCATTCTTTCATTCATGCAGTACGTCAGTCAGTCGGCGGACGACGAGATTTGCTGCTAGAAGCCAGCAATCTCGCGCTTCGGAATGCATTGAAAAAGCTGCTGCAAGGCCGCAGACGACGCTCCCTGTCAAGGGCAGGCACAGACTGACTCAAGAGCAGTCGGAGTACTCGGCTGAAGTGTGCCACCCTGTCTGGGAATTGTGGAGCACATTCTTACACGCACACTCAACCAAACACAGCAGGCATGCTACAGTGAAATGGCTGCGGCAAGGCTGCAGCCGCTTGCAGCAGGCACAGATGCTGACTTTTATTTTTCTGTTGCATATTTTTAGATGCTTCATCAATCAGTAACAGTCAGGGTTTGTTATGGTTTTTGTGGTTATGGTTGGAAGGGGTTGGAAGGGGTTGGAAGGGGATGATATAAGAATGATGGAGAGAGAGTGTTTAAAATAAAAAGAATATCTCTGCTATTTCCTTTCTTGAAAAATTTCCATCGCAAAACGTTAAAAAATATCGTATTTTAAATACGTTTATTATTTTTTAATTATGAATTGAATAAATGAAAGGAGGTCTTGTTTTAAATAATCCGAGATTAAGAGCGCTTTGATAGAAGCGTTAATAATTTATTTTCTCTTTTCTACCATTGAAATTCGTACTTCCGAGGACAACACTTTTTATGACCAAAGGATCGATGGATTTCGAGAGAATACTGAAATTCTTTTTAGCTGTTATTATTTAATTGTTGGGTTGTCCTTCGTTCGATGCTTCGCTGATGCTGATGATTGTTACCACTTTAATAAAATTATATGCCTTTTGTTGGGAAAATATGTTTTTATTTTTTCGTCGAGAGTCCATCGGAATTTTTTTTATCCGCAGCGTTATACGGTACGCCTTTTGTCCTTCTTTGTTTGTTTTTTTTTTTTGTGCGAGATGTTCGATTTAATAATTTTAAATAAAATTATGGAGCGTTTTTAAGTCGATGTGATTACAAAGTATTAAAAGTCTATAGAGAATTTATATTTATTGTTTTTCTTTTATTTTATTAAATATATGCTTTTCTCATTCATTATGTATGGATTATTTCTTGAATAAGTTTACTTTATTTTTGTTAAATAAAATTAAATATTTCTTTCCCAGCAATCCCGCCTAAAGGTATACTACACAATTCAATAAATCTCTATATAGTAGTACAGGTCGATGGTATTCATAGAGTCCTTAAAAAAAGACACTATTATTGCTTAATCCTCAACGAAGGAATGAATGACAGACAAAACGTTTCAATTATATTTTGACAAAAGCTCTAATGAGCAGCACTAATGTTCTGTTGGGGAAACAGTGCAACAGGGCAACAACAACAACAACAACTTGTCGTTAGACAATGAAATGTGATCGTTTGTTCGCTCATTCGTTCGCTCGTTACTCTTTAAAATGTTTGCTTAAACGTTGATAAAGATTTTACTCAAGTATACGCAAAATCCAGAAAGTAGTGCAGCTTTTTAGGGGCGGCAGAGGTTTGCGTCCCTGATAATGCCCAGCGGCGGGTGAAAAGAACAGAGTTAAGAAGTGATGTGAAGTAGTGATGATTAAGTGTGTACATAGTTGGTAACAGCAGGATAATATTTTTGGCATTGTTTTTGCTTTGTCATTAAAACTACTACGATTGATGGCAAAGATTTGAGGTGAACAAGAGATTTAGGAACAAGAGAAATGTTCTCGGAAATGAGGCAAACATTTTTGGTGAGGAATGACGTCGAAAGGAGTGGAGTAAGCCCTTGAAGCGGCGGTTTGGTAATGGAAAAGTTTGAGTTTTGCTAAAATTTTCACATTTATTTATGAAGTTTAGGTTAATTTTGCAATGGAATAACTTTTCAGTAATTCAAAACTTCCTGAAACGTTTGTGGATAAAATTCGTTTCGTTTCTCTGAAGATTTGAGAAGTTTGTCGTTGTGAAAATTTCTGTCTTAATGCAATTATAACATGAAGTTTACTAATTATTTTATAAAATTTCTCTCAATTCATTTGAAGTTGCATTCGCAGACAACGTCGTGAGGACTTTAATTTTTTTATAAGCATAATAAATTTCTTCCCAAATCACTTCTGAAGCACAGACCAACCAGAGAAAAGAATCACTTCTTCTAGTCTGGTAGACGTCTGTGATGCAGTTATTCATTCATTCATTTGGTCCTTTTTTACCGTCTACTGCACGGCTGCACTTTTCGACAGAGTCGACTCGCTGTAGTTGAGCCTACTGTCTGAAATGTTCTTGTTGTTCTTGTTGTTCTCGTTGTTCTCGTTGTTGGTGGTGATCTCGTTCTTCTCGTTCTTGTTCCTGCGTTTAATTATGCCCACTCGTTGCATTTCTCTCGCAAACCGAGAGCAAAGCGTGAATGAGAAAAGCGAAAACTTTTGAATGCTTTGTAAACAAAAACAAAAAGCCGAAATAAAAATAATCACCTAAACGAACTACCAGACGGAAGGACGGACGGACGACAAACCAGAACGAAAACTGAAAACCGAGTGAGTCTGGAGGATGGATGGATGGCTTCGCGTCGCGTCGCGTCGCGTGACGTTTTGTAACAAGTTTCTGCTGCAATTCAGTCAACCAGCGCAGGAGAGACTGACTGAATGGCAGTTGGAGTGACTGATGCTGATAGAGTGAGTGAGTGAGAGCGCCAGCCGTCCTACCATTTAGGCGACATGCGTCTTTGTCGGCGCTACCAAGTCAGATGCGTTGAAGCATGAGAGTCAAGTTGATGTAAGTAGACTTCGCTGGCAGTGAATATGCATGCATTTCGGTCTCAAGGGCGGGCTCTGAGCGGATATGGATAGCCGTGAGTGTAGCTATATGCCTTAGTTGGCAGTTGTTGGGTGTTCCTTTTCCATAAAAACATTCAAATATTTAAAAAAATGCCTGAAATTTGGTGAATATTACGTCAGCTCTCGAAAGAGTTATTAAAGACGGCAGTTTTCTACATAATAATTCTTTATAATTTATTTATTTATTATTTATTTATTATATATTTATTATTTATTATATATTTATTATTTATTATATATTTATTATTTATTATCTACTATTAAATTTACTAAAACTAAAGACTCTTTTATTAAATTCTATTATTGTTACTAGTCCAAGGAGACGGAACGCGTCGGAATAGAACTAGAACGAGATCTCCTTGACCTAACCTGAAGGCCAAGACTACGGCATGAATTCCATTACATGGTATACCTGCTGGATTTTGTGGCTAACCGAGACCATTGAAAAACAGGGCCGTTTAGCATAAACAAGACATCAATTATGCAATCCGTTCGGTCTGTCGGCATAACATACGACATGAATGTCAAAGTGGAATGCCAAAATGGCGTCGCGCTGCATGTTGGTGGGTTGCTGGCGCTGCTGCAGTTTCTGCTGCTGCAGTTTGTGCTGCTGCTGCTTCTGCTGCACTCAGAGCTGAACGAATTGAAGTGCAAGGCATCGCGCACAAAACCGGCAACACCGGCACCACCGGCGCCGCGCCGCCCACCAACGCCCACGAACTGGCAAATTGTTGCGGTTTTTATGCTGTTTTATGTTGTTCTTTCGAAAACTGTGGAATTATTTCGGTACACGAAGCGATGGTACGGCCATGGCGCAAGCAAGAAAGTCAACAAACACCGACGAGGAGGAAGAGGAAGAGGAGTACGAAGGAGAAGAGTAGACTGAAGAAAAAGATGGAGAGAGTGAAGAGTTTGGCGAGAGAAATGCAGTGTAGATTGTATATCGTGCAACAAATTTGTTGACAGTTAGCAGAAGTTGTTGACAATTTTTTATCGGTCTTGGCCTTTTTTGTGGTGATTTCATGTTTGTTGGCAAAACAAGCGTTATAAAAACGCAACTCAAGAAGAACGGCAGGGGAAGGAAGAAGAAGAAAAAGAAGAACAACTACAGCAAAACCGTGCAGTCAACCATTGCCGCCACCATCAGTCTTTCACGACCGTCTGCCACATTCTTCCAAAAAGCTCGCAATGGTGGAAACTTTTTGCTGGCAACTTGACCAAACGCCACAAAAAAAACAGAAGCAACAACAACAAACAACAACAACAACCACCACCAAATATGTACCATCATCAGAAAAAGCAGCAACTAAAGAAACACACAGAAACAATGTTGGTCACAAGTTCAAGTTGTTCGCTAGTAGCACTTTTCCAGGGACAGGGACAGGGACAGGCACAGGGTCGCGGACAAAGAAAACAAAATGGCGGTCAGCCAAAACGCAACGGGGGAAAAAAAAACACAAAACAAAACACTCGACTCGAAAACAACAGCAACCAACAAACGCCAAAATAATGAAGAATTTAAAAAAAAGTTATGTTTCTTTAGAGTCTGGCAGAGAAATGATGAAGTCCTGGTGCTTTGTTGTTGTTGTTGTTGTTGTTGTTGTTGTTGTAACCACTTCGCAAATTGACACAGCTTTGAAATTATAATTAATTTTGTGGAAGTACATATTTTCTAGCAGTTTTTCTCTCATGATGTCGGTGTGTGGTGCTAGCACAAAACACAACCATGGGAGAGAGAGATAGAGAGACAGAGAGAGAGAGAGTGAGAGAGTGACAGTGACAGTGAGAAACTGAAAGAGAGCTCGCTATAGACAAGAAAACCACTCAAAAGTGTTTTATGTCATTTAAAGTAAAAACACCTTTTGAAATTTTACCGACGCAACCGACGAAACCATTTCGGCATTTTCTAATGTACAAAGCGTTGATACCGCCCACTTTACCCCCCACTCGCCCCTCCCTCTACTTTTCACATCGAGAACTCTGGCTTGTGCACGAATTTTAATGCACGTCATAAATTATGTTAATAATGAACACTATAAACGCACGCACGCACGCACACAAAATCCTTTTGAAGAGCCATCACGAAAAGCAGCAGCAGCAGCAGCATCAGCAACACACAGGCCATGTTGCTGCGGCAACAGCAGCCGGAAATATCTTTGACACATTCTATGAAAGCTGTCAGCCACAGTCCGTCTGTGTATTTAGCCAACGACAAGCATTGTGTCGCTTTAAATAATAATATCTCAAAACCTATTTTCGTTCTTGCTCACACAAAGTGAAAGAATGAAGGAATGGTGAGTGAGGTTTTTCTAAAATCGACCCCCAAAAAGCAAAAGCTAATCACTCTACGTCACGGTAGAGACACTCACACGATCACATTCTCACAGTCTAAGTAATCTAAGTCTATTCATGATGATTTGTCAGACTATTGTGAACATAAATAACAACAAGAGCAGTCAGAAGGACAGCTTGTATTGACAGTTGTCCCGTTCGAAAGTTCTATCTAAGCTAAAAAAACACCCTTTCTATGTACATACATACATATTTCCAAAATTCTGCTTTAAATACTATAAAAAAAGTAAAAAATAATAAAAACAGTCAATATAATAAAAAAGATGTGATTTTCTAAATTTTTGTTTTCTGGATTTAACCGCATTGGCTTCTAAGCATTCGGTATTGCCGGTACGTAACCATACAGAGTTCAAACAAGACAGGTTTGAATGTACAAAGTCATAAATAATTTTACTTCATGCAACTTCGTTTTGAGCAGATTTTATTCCTTTCTTTTACGGGGTTGGCTTTGTTCGTTAACAGGATAGAAAGAATTTTGAAAGAATGATGAATGATGAATCGATGAGAGAGAGTATGAGCAATATTTGCAGACATTGATTCCAAAGCCACTTAAAGTGAGATCTGTAGCACTGTGTGTGTGTAGTGGGTGTGTCTTAAGGGTCGTCAATCATAATTTGTTTTTTGCAACAATACGAATTTGACTGCACTTTCAAAATTCTGTCTCTTACTCAATAAGTTTGCGTGGAAGTTTTGTTCGTGCCGGCGAATGAACATTTGTACAATACTCGTAACAGCCAGAAATGTTGGCTGCAGAGTGAATATTGTTGAACATTTCCAACAAACATGCATAAGATTGAGTTTGTAGATGATGCAGCTCATGAAATTGCATTATATTCGTATTTCTTCAGGAACACTTCAAAATTTTGTGGTTTGCGGTATCAGGATCTGATGAATATCAGTTTTTGTATTTGTTTGTTTGTTTGTTGTTGTTGGTGTTGTCGGATGCTCTCTACCTTTCTCCCTCTATGTAGATGCAACAAAAGATGGTATGAAAATTTATTTTATTGAAATTTCCATAACGATAGCTTTGGTTTTTTATTGAATTCAATCAACAAATTTGATTTGATTTAGATGCTGTATCGTTCGGCTGCCGCAGCCATGCGTCCATCATCCAATTCGATACTTTTGGAAAAGTTATACGAATATGCTACATAGTACATGAGATGATACAATGAGTGCTATCGATTGGTACTATTGTGGTCGTTTGCCTCTGTTTCGCTTCTTCCGTTCCGGTCTTTTCGTTTTTCGGTTTCGAAATTTCAACCACAAACTGAAAAATGACGATTAGATGATACCCTTCAATACGATGCTTTATTTACGAGTATCCTGCTGTAGGTACAAATGCACGTCCATGCGTCCATTGAATTAAGCTTACTTCGTCCTGTACCGTTCTGTTCTGTGTGTCATTTTGTGCTCTACGTACGTACGCATACGTTTCCCTTTCATCAGCATTTGCATTTCCGAAATACTGAATATTTGTTTGTACATATGTACATATCTCGAGGCCACCACCGAGTATAATGCAACTTTATTGCTTCATTCAATCCGTACGACCGTACGACCGTACGACCTGTACGATGCTTGTCAATTCACAATTCATTCTTCTCAATTTCCACCGCAAAACCACAAACTTTTCGAGTACATATTGTGAAAATTGGATTATTGAAAATTCAAGAGAACGAATTCAAAGTCGAAACTAAGCGACAAACTATGTTTGACAAACATAGCATTTGTTGATAACGTCAAATGAACTTTCTCTCGAATGTCGGTTTGCTGTGTACTTGAGCAAATTTCGTTCAGGTTTATTATTAGGTTAGTACGTAAAGTAGTCTTTTGGCAATTGAAAGATGAGCGGTTTTGCTAATTTGAATTTTAATATTCATGCCATAAAGTATTCGTATATGCGTACGAGCATGTATCGTGTATTTTTTGCAATGATGTTGTAACGTTGTTGCTTTATGTCCAACAATATTAGGATTTATCGTAGACGCAAACCAAAACCACTTCAAAACAGTACAGAAAACAACCAGCGGGTATAATTTTATGAACCATTTTTTTACTTAACTCTCTACAGCTTGCAAAGAAGTTGACAAAACTTTTATAACTTTCTACAATCAATTTCTCTACATCTATCTTTCTACATCTATCTTTCAAAATGATAGCAAATAATATTGAAATTATCGAAGACACAAACCAAAACCGCCCGAACCGAAGTGAGTATCAATTTTTCAAGTTCAGTCTCCAAAAAAAATCAAAAATCAAATGCACAATTGCATTGTAGCATAATTTGCTTCTGTTGATTCTTCTGTTGAAAATGAATAATATAGTCGTACCGAGGAAGAGTATACAATGGCAACAGAAGTATTAAAAACCGCAATAATAATAAAAAGACCACAACAACAACAACACAATGATATTAAAAACAAAAGTACATAATGCTCTTTATTTAAGAAGTATTCTTTGCCAAACTCAAGTCTTCGTGCACTTCTTACATCAAGATTATTATCTATTATCAGCAAAGAGTAAATGAAATTGTGCTTATTTGCGTAGAGTCTCTTTACAAAATGGCGGAAAATAGTCTGGCGAATAACAAACAATAGTCTGTCTGGTCTTACGACAGAAAGGAAGATTTGAAATTAAATCGTAAATCGGCGAAGATGAAGACATGAAATGTACTTTCTCTTTCATTCTACTGGCTTCTTTCTCTCTATCGCGATTGCACTAACTTTCTTCGAAGAAAACAATAAATGCATTCTTTTATTCGTTAACTTCTGCTCTTCGGAGCAACTGCGAAGAGCAACGAGTTGCGAGCAAATGGATTCCTTTGTATTTTGTTTGTGTTTTTTTTTGTAAGCTGAGCGTCTTTGTTTGCAACGCCTTTGTTTGCATGGACTAGAATGAAGCTGCTTTTCGTTGGAGAACTGACAATCTGTCGTTTGACAGTATGTTTGTCCTTCACGTCTGTTGGATGTCGCCGGTCGACTTTTGTGCAATGGCAAATGGTTTGTTCCTTCGTTCGTTTTGAAGGTAACTCAAAAGCATGCCTGAAAGTATGCTGCAAATAAGGTGATCGACGTCTACAGTCTTAAAAGCAGTGGAATCTCTCTCTCTGCCTTTTCTCATTGCGTAGAGATTTTATATTAATTAGCAGCGTTTGTTTTCACTGTTAGTTTCAACAAAACTGAAAAACAGTAAGCAGGAGAAGAAGAAGAAGAAGACGAGGGTTGGGTAAGGATAAAACAATAACAAACTAAAATCTTTTCACTTTTTCGGCGCGGTTTAGGAAAACGAATGCTAAAGTCAATCTGTTCGCATTCTCCTTTGTTCTCGCTCTTCCTTACTTCCTTTTTTCCGACAACATGCTTCTTCCTTGAAAGTTTAAAATTATTTTTCACCTTTCATCTTAAAATCATTTCATTTAACCCATTCTTAACTTTTGACCTCTTTCCTTCGTCTTTAATGTCAACCCTTTTTCACAGCTGTTTAGCGGAGATAATTTTTCCTTTATTCCTACTTCTTCTTCTTCTTCTTCTTCTTCTTTCCTAACTTCCGCTTAGAAGTTAGGTCAAGCGAGGTGGGTTAAAAGCAGCAGCATCTTTCGTTTTTTACGCGATGCAAGGAATTTCTGAGTTTCCAGAAATATTTTTTACAATTAGTTGTAATACGTCCACTTGAAACTGTAACGCAAAGAAGAAGAAGAAACAAAAGGGGAAAAGAGAAAACGGACCGTTCTCAGCTTGAGTGATAATTAGCCTGTACCACACGAAAAAAAAGGATGAAAAGTCTTTAAAGTGTGATGAATGACAATGTTTGATTTTCCGTAAAAATCGTTTATCCGTTTTCTACGAAAATTTATTTTTTCAAGAATATTCTTTCGCTGCAAAAGTGTTTATATGACAATTTTGTATTTTTTCGGTTTTTATGGTATTTATTTGCAACTCTCATGAATTTAAAACCCATTTTATTTTCTCTTATGGTGTCTATAACTACGTCTCTCGAGCTGCAACTTTCTTCAAACTTGTCTGCACTTGTCCATGCATCCTCTGTATACCTCTCTACATATTCAGTCCTTAGTCCAGCAGTAGTTTTTTATGATTTCTCTTACTCTCCAGGAAGTTTCTGATAACTTTTTCTCACTGACAGTCTCACGGCTCACTGACAGTCTGTCTGTCAGTCTATTTTATCTCTCTAAGCAATCTCTTACTTTCAGTTTTTTATAATGCTCTCGCTCTTCATTTATTTCAGTCTACTAAATTGTGCAAACATTTTGTAGGTATGCGCATTTTTACGATTATTTCGGTTTGTCAGTCTGTTTGTCAGTCTGTCTGCCTATATTTTCAGCTGACATGAAAAAAGAGAGAAAGCACGAGGATTGGTCTAAGCATTATGTGCCTTTTTTTTGTGCAAAAGTGTAACCTTACAAAACCGCGCTAGATAAAAATGGGCAACCATATAAAAAGCAATAAAAAAAATTTACTCAAGGACCTGGATGAACCTGAATGAAACCTAATTCCTTTTTCCGCCATTTGATTCGCTTTCATAGAAAAAACTCTCCACTCGTTGAGTCGAACAGAAAAAAAAACCTTTGAAAAACTATTCACAATGTTTCACTTCATGACCTTTTCTATAGTATAGACTTAGTAGTATAGCTTTTGCATGCGCATTTTGATGGGTTTATGTGGCTGAAAACGTGTATGTTCTGTTGATGACTGTTTGTGGTCTCTTCAGTCATCAGTCATCATGAGGCCAAATGGTGATGACTGACTGACTGAAATCGTGAAATCGTGGGCAGCGACGACGACTCAACGTTCAACGTTCCGTTCGAGTCTGCACAATCAGCCTCATCCAGTCATCAGTTCACTTCAATGCGATTCGTTTCGTTTCTAAGCTTACACTTCAACGCATCAAGCTTGCATGCTTGCATGAGTACAAACCACTCGTATCCACTTAGTTTTGTTGCTGTCATTGAAAAGCATGAATATTCGACTTCAGCAACTAACTACAATAATACTCATTCGTACTTGATGTATGTAAAATTTAATAAATAAATTTTTGCTTGTCAGTAATAACTATTTGCGCTTGGAAAATTTGTTTAGAAGAAAAAGGAAAGCACTGTATAATTATTAAAAACGTCCTTCTTTATAACACAAAAAACGGGAATTTACAATTCTTATTATATTAGAATTTAAACGATCGAAATTTGTTGTCTTCGAATTATAATTACTTTTTTATTTCCACACAATTCTTCTAAGATTTATTATTTTCTAGTTATTGTAAATGAAATGAGAAATTCTTTATGAATGAATGTGAGCATTCATACACTTCCACTCTCTCTCTCTCTCTCTCTCTCTTACCCTTTACTATCAGAATATATCATCATATCTATTTCCGTTTCTCATTTCATATTTCCGTTTTCCGTTTTCCGCATGTCGTTTGCGCGACCGTGTTCGAGCAAGCTGACATTCGGCACCATTCGAACTGCATAAGTTTAATACGTAGTATTTTTTGGTGGAGCCTTTGAAATTGCTTTGAAATTCCTTGCGTTCTTTGCATTCTTTATCGCTTGCCATCCTCACCGCTGCGTTTCATCCCCGTTTCTTCGCTCTCAGCTTCAGCCATACCATCTACTAGTTTACTACTTTTAAATGCATTCACACATACATACATACTCGTACATTTAATGCATACCGTTATACTCACGTATGCACCGTACACTTTTCGGTTATGTCTTTGGAACGTGCATCGGCATCGGCTTTTAATTTATTGCTTCATTGTTACACAAACAATGTTTATTCATTAGAATGTGCGAATGTATGAATGTAGGTATGTTTGTGTTTATGTATTTGTTGTGGTTCGGGTAGTAGTGCCGCGGGTTAGAGAACACAAGAAGCCGGTTGATTTCAAACACTGAGCAACGAACTTTCATCAAAAATGTTCACTGCTTTCAATGAAACTAATTCTATATCATTTTATCTCTAAATGAAATGAGAGCAACTCTTACTTTGCATTGTCCTTAACACTAGAAAGGCCGGGTATATCATCTTGACGGCAAATGTATTGATACACGAGTATATAAAATCATAGTTTTTGTGGCAGAAATGTTTCTAGTCGATTTTTTAATTTGCAATTAAAATTTTATTGTAAATAATCATATAATATTAATAATAATAATAAAATAATAATATAATAATTAACAGATTGTTAACTTTTGCATTTGATAATTTTTTTTTTGTGCCAAAAAATATATAAACGTCACTTGTCAGTTGTCAAGGGATAAAATTCACAGTTTTATAAAATTAAGCGGGTTGTTTCTCTTACAAAAACTTTTTATTTGTACACTTATTTTTTTTTCGTACTTTCGTAAGAAATTAGTTCTGGTTAACACAAAATAGATTAAAATTTAAAAGATTTGTAGGCATTTTTTTATATTGCGTTGAGCGCTAAATTTAAATTATTGTTAGAAAAGTATTTATTATTTTTATTCTTTAATCTTTTTAAATAAAGTGTGTTTGATCTTAAAGATTTTGCGTTTTTGTCTTCTTAGATAGAATTTAGAATTTAAGACATAAAAGAAGTTAATAAACAAATAAAAGTATTCTAAAAATAATTATACGTTATTTGCCTTGAAATATAAAATAAGAAAAAATATTTATACATTATTTATGTTTTTTAAGGAATTTTATTTAAAAATTTACATATTTATTTATTTAATATTTAATTTATATTAGTATTTTCGTCTTTTTTTTCATCTTTTTTCATTAGTTTCTATTAGTCGTCTTTTAATTATGAGAAAATAAAAAATTTAGCAAAGAATCCTTCGAATGAGAAGCAGAAAGGTAGAAAGGAACGTTACTGGCATATCCGTTTTTTTTTGCTACTGCCGAAAATTATTAAATTAGTAACAGACTAAAAGCTTTTATCATCACAAGCGGCAAAGTAACAAAAAGAAGAAGAAGAAAACAATTTCAAACGTAAGAGACAAAGTGCTAAAACATGCGTATAGCCCTTGAAAAATGGTAAAATGGTAGAAGTTAAAAAATGATAAAATTAACAAATGCTAAAGGATGAGGTTGTTGGTTGTCTGTTGTCGGTTGAAGTTAGCGCTAGGAGTGGCGGTGCTGTCACCCTACTTTAAGGTACGTAGGCCCATTAAGGGTTAAAATCATTGGATAGATATGAATTTTTAGAGCGCAGAGAAAATCGTGTAGCACCAGATTTACTCTACTGCAATTATCATTGTTGTTGTTGTTGTTTATGTTGCTGCTCTTTACTGCTGCTTCTAAGGCCGAGAGAGAGTGTAATGTTTTTAGATATTTGAGGGACTCTCGTAGTCATCTGCTCAATGTTTTCAGTTTATTTTGCATTTATTGCTGTTGTTGTTGTTGTTGTTGTATTAAACCTAAAAGCCATGTCATGTTCGTTAACCTTTCACTTTTCGGCTAATGCAATTTTCAACCATTTTTTGAAAGCCATTAGAGAAAGAGCAAGAGCGAGAGCGAGGGAGAGTAAGAAATTTTCGGGGGCGAGAGAGTTGTTCAAATCACAGTCTATTTCAAAAACTGACATTAATGAAAATTAACTGAAATAATGGAAGAGAAATTTAGATCAACAAAAATAACGTTTATTTTCGTTAATTTAGATTTTTCATATACAGTCATTTTCTCAAAGATTTTACTCTATTTTTTTTTTAATATGTCAATGAAATATTTGCAATAAAGCTTTTTTTATTCCAAGAGTTATTAAAAACATCTACGAAATGATTTATAAATCAATGCAGAATAAACTCAAGGACCACCCGTTGGTACATAACTGACCGCAAAGGTTGAGGTAACCGGGTTCATTCATTCATTTATTCATTTTCGGTACAGACTCGTACAACTTTTTTTTTTTAAATTATCGTCTGGTTTCGTTTCGTTTCTTGGCGAAATGCTTCGTTAAGAATGTTTCGAGTAAAATGCATTCTATGGAACCATGATTTTTGCTATACTTTGGCATCTACAAATTTCTAAATGCGTCTCATGCGTGTTTTATTTTTATTGCTTGTTTTCGTCATGGTCAAGTGTGGGTGATGGTTTGATGGTCCCCCCCCCCCCCCGAAATACTCGTATCTTTGTTCCCTCGACGCACACTAAATCAAGGTTGGCCCGAAACTAACTCATGCCTCTGCAGATTTTTCACTATGATTGCAAATCTACCCTCCTCCTTCCTTCGGGCTGCCCTCCTTCTTTCTTTCGAAGAACCTCACAATCGTTCACTCGCTGCAATCGATATACAACACCTGACTCCGGATATTTATTGTAAAATACTTGTCTACAATATTTTTCGCAATTTCGTTGAGCTCTGATTGTCTTCACCGCGACACTTTTCACTAAAAACTCCTCAACTACCCACAAATTCTAAAGCGCCCCCTTCCCTCTCACCACCCGCCCTGTGATGCTTTTCCTTCATATTATTCTCCTGCCTTACCGTCGTCGTCTGGCGCTTCTGCTTTTTTGGCTCCTTTTTTGCTCTTCTTCATTTTGCTGCTACAAATGCATTTAGGAATTTTTCGATTATTGGTTTCATTGGTTCATTTTATTGCACATTTTCAAGTTTATTCCTTACTATTCACAGCGCCGCCCACTCCCAGCCCTCTCGTTTTTCACTTGGCTGATTTTTAAGGGGGGTTTTTTTTTTGGCTTTCGCATATAAAATTGCTTTGGCAAGCATTGGCAAGAAATACGAGTCTCTTGAAAAAATTGTCCTTCTACTTGTCACCGATTTTTCACCGTCTCAACATCTTGTAGCGTTGCCAACAACGTCCCGAAGTATAATAAATTTGCATTCATTTACCACGCTTTCCTCTCAGGTGAAAAGTGCTAAAAATACTACAAAATATACAATCTTTCAGCGGTACGACGGTACTTTCAGTGAGTATCGTTTATGGTTCGTTTTAAGTTTACAAATACATACATCGTTTATAGTGTAGAATAGTGCTCGTAGCATTGAAAGACTTTACCCTTTTGGATAATGGTTCTAAAGGTTTGTGAAGCATTAAATTAGTAACCATTATTCGAATTTCTGCATCTTATAAGATCTTCGAGTTATGATGCTCTCAATATGCGAGAATATTAGTAGTGTGTTTTTGATAAATTCAGAATAGAATATCTCGAAAACCTGAAATGAAGTGAGAAACTCTGATGCCGGCTTAGGATTCAGGTTATCCAAAACCTTCGAAAAAGTACTATTTGGTTCTCGACTTAGAAGATTAGGCCTGTGTAATAGTTTATAAAACGTAATTCTGGAACGTTCTCAGAAATTTGCGAATTTTATAGAGTTCATTCGTGCCTCCAAAGCAACAACAAGAAGTTTTGGTCAAAAATTTACAGAGAATATGGTCTGATAGTGTGGTTTAGAAAATACACAAGTCTAATATTGTTGGCCTATTTAAACTATGTATTTCAAAGAGTAACAGCGTTCCTGAACTTTCTTAGAGGTTATAGAATTTTAGAAATTTTAAATAGTAAAAGAGAGACTTTGTTATTATCCGAAAGTATTTAAAATGGAATTTAGTAGTACATTATTGATATTGTATTAAAGACTTGACCTGCTATAATTTCATTATATTCGTAGAACGACGAAAAATATATAAACGCAAACCTACAGAATTTATTTTTAAACTCTGTAAAACTAAAACTATAATTCTTTAAACATGTGTTTAAAGCGGTAAAAAAGTACAAGACTAAAACCTTTCAAATGAACTCTTGTGAATATACTTAAACTGATTAATGACACTTCATAATTTGTTAGCTGCAACAAAGGTTTTCAAATCTGCCTTTAACTTTTGAATATAATTGCACTCTCGAGGTTAAGCGATGGTACCTTTCTTCATTTTGAATGATTGTGATAAGAAAGGAAAAAGCGAAAGCAATTGTCTTTTCACATTAAGTCTTCATTAAGCTCTGTCAAAATCCACAACCAAACATCTCTGGCTTTTTCAGGACATAGAGTAAGACATTCCTTTTTTTTATTAATGATCTTTCGGAAAAGGTTATGGAAACACAGCTTATCAAGTTCTAAATGAATATGAATGGCAGATGCATTAAGTTCTGTTGTATGATGGCGACGGTTTGCGGCGGTTCGAGAGAGCGCTATTAATTTGGTGTCTCTTTAAGAAGGCTCCGGGTTCTTGGCAAAATTGTTCTTTACCAAATGCTTTATAAACCTAAAAAAAAAATCCCTTTTTTCAAACATCTCAAAGGAAACTGTCAGCTTGGAAGATCCATACAGACGTCAATTTTTCAGAATTATTAATATAACATCATAAATGCGTTCGTAAAGGACAAATAAACAGAAAGGACAAAGGTCCGAAGGCTCTTATCCTCACTCAAACCACATTCGCACAAAAGTTTACCAACGCCACTGACCCGAAACTCATTACACATAATCACCGCTCGGTGAATGGCTGGCTCTAGCGTAAGTACTCGTGCCATGCAGTACGGTACCGGTATGCCCGAAAGTCAGCCTTTGTCTTAGTCCTCTCTCGGTCTTAGCCCTCTCTCGGCTGTGTGTCTCTGCTGTCGTGCGGAACCGAAATGTGAGTTTCATGTTCGGGCCAAAGAGTGTTAAGTGAAAAGCGACTGGCCGACTTCGCTGAGACCTTCCGTACACTTCCTCACTCGAAACGTTGATGGCAATAATGATGATTAATAGACATTTCGAGATGTCTTTGTCTACTTTGACATTTGACTGCAGTGTCGCCACAAGGGCGAAGTGGCTTTGCGCGGGCAGGCACCGCGAGACGGGGGTGAGTACAAAGCATAAATTAATGAGTTCGGGCAGCAATGGATAAACGCAAATGCGGTAAATGCGGTAAAGTACAGACGGGCAACAACAGAAAACTTCCTAGCATTTTTATAACTTCGGTCTAGTTGCCGTAACTGGCCCCGTCTTTATTAGCATCTAATGAGTATATAATGAATGATAATGAATGGCAACGATAAGGAATATTCCAAAATTGACAATAAATCGATTGTGAGGCGGAGTCCAAAGTGTCAACATTAACGCCGCGAAAGGGTAAAAAAGTATGGAAGAAAAACAACTACGAGTGGAAGTTCATAAAGAGGAAGGCGGGGGGAGGCTAAGAGCAAAAGTTGATAGTTTTCGAATGGTTTCATTGAGGATTGTTTTTGTTCATAATTACGCTTGTCAGGTTGTCCTTTTAATGAAGGAATATTAATTAAATATTAATAAAGGAATATTTGATATGGACCATGAATGGGTTATGTCTTGGCTATAAAAAGGATTGACTAAAGATCGGTTCAGGCAGATTATGTACTCTACAGACAGACTCTAAACTATTTTCTCATTTCCCTGCTTTTTAGTCCGACTTTCCTCCTTTATCGTTGTCATTCTTTTTAACCTCACAAACCTAAAAATATAGTATAAATAAATGGCTGCCCGCAACCCGCCTGCCCGCAAATAAAATGAAGTTATTAACAAAATTGTTACGAACTCTGCGTAACAAGAATTTGTTTAAAATAAAGATGATAAAATAAGATGATCTGTCCACAGTTTTTTGAGACGAAACAGACAGATTTTTAGACAATACAAAATACTGAGACTAGACAACGTTTACTAGACGAGACAGTACATTTCGGTCCATACGAGATACAAGACGGACATACAGAAAAGAACCTCTTTTCAAAGCTTAGCATGAAATTGCTTTAAACTTTTCTTTAATTTTAAACGACAGGGTTCGACAAGAACGCCTTACATAGGAATACATTACAATACGACCGAAAGAGAATGACTAGAATGACGAGCGAATTCGAAAGAATACAAGACTGAATAATGCAAGAGTTTAGATGGACGAAGTAGAAAATGACTAAGTATAGGAATAGGAATAACAGGGCAATAGACGACATGTTGACAGACGAGTTCTTGACTTGGTTGTAAACACTTCTTGTAAATAAGACGGCCTGAGAATAAATTGAAAAACTCTCAATATTTAAGTAAAGAAAATGTTCGCAAAGAGCTGGAATGAATTAAATGCAGAGCAACATTTTCCTGCGTCATTCTCTGGTGATCAAACCTGCCTGGGTTGACCCTCCCTCCCTCCCTCCCTCCCTCCCTCCTTCCCTCTGGCACACCCTTTGTATATCGTAGTTTTATTTACAATAGCTTTTCGGAAAATCCCTTTCGCTGTGATTTTCTGTGCTTTATTCAACAGTACTTCTTTTTTCATGTGCTTTTTTCTCGTTTATATTTTCTGGATCAATTCTTTTTCCGCCCTTCTATTTGTTGTTGTTCTTGTTCTTGTTCCGCACTTACCTGGTGACAATTCCTCCGTAATCCCTTGAATGGACACCGTAAGTAGTGTCAACATCACAACGACGACGACGCCGGCTGACACCAGCAGCACTGGTTGTTGCCTCCGGACAAGTGTTGTCATTGTGCTAGTTAGTGTTGTTGTTGCTGCTAGTGTTGCTGCTCCTGATGGTGTTGTTGCTTTTGCTGCTAACGCCACTGCCGTCATGCAATTTTGTGCAAAGCGTTTTAATTTTGCTTTTTCAGGTCGAACGATTTTGCAGACAGCAGAAGCGTGACACAATAGAAAAATGGCACAATATGACAAGGACGCCCTCTGGCGACGTTCCGCTTTGGTACTGCACTGTTTGATGTTGTTGCCTGATTATTCTTTTTGAAACAAATTAAAAACTACAATTTTTCAATTTGTTCTTTTTTCATAACCTCAAAAACTTGAAGCTTCCATTAATTTATGCACTTTTTGTTTCACTGAAAAGAAATTTCTGAAAAGAAAAAACACACAAACACGTTTAAAAATTAACGATACTTAGTAATTAATAGCGTAATTAATAAAAATAATTATTTATATTTATATTTTTATTACTTTTATTAATTATTAATAATTATTACTTATTTAATTATTATTTTTTAATTATTAATTAATAAAAAAAAATAATAATAATTATTATTTAATTATTAATTTAATTAATTTAATTAATTATTATTATTAGGACAACAACAAATTAATTATTAATTAATTACTTATTAATTGATTATTAATTATTAATTAATTATTAATTAATTATTAATTAATTATTTATTAATTATTAATTAATTATTAATTAATTATTAATTAATTAGAAATTAATTATTAAATAATTAGAAATTAATTATTAATAATTATTAATTCATTAATAATTAATATTAATAATAATTCTAATTCTAATTATTAATTAATAAAAAAAATAATAATTAATTAAAGTAATTATTAAAAATACGGAATACAGGACTCATTACGGAAGCATTATTATAAGAAATATAATGAGAATATCATGATAAATATTATTAAAGAGACGACAAATTTGATAAAATTATATTATAAAGGAATTCAAGAAGATATTGTAGATATTATTTTTTGAATAAAACCAATTAATAGTAGACCACCAGAGTCCAGAGAGAAAATGTTCAGTGAAAGATGATCGTTCAAGGAAAATCAGTGCAGAGAATCAATAGAGAATGATTGGGTGAATGTGATTGATCTCATTCTCTCTCTCTTTTTCTCTCTCTTTCTGAAAATAATGCCGATTCATTCATTAATTCAGACTGTAGTCGTATCGTACGAGTATTTTCAAAAAGTATTTGAATATTCTGCCCGTTAATATCTTACGCCTCAAAATTTAAGCCAAGTCATCTCACGGTGGCGCATTTTTGATCCTTCTCGACGTATAATAAGGACGGATGGCCGCCAAGCACATCAACCATCAATCAGCCGTGCAGCCAAAGTGACAGTTCGAGAGTGCTCGAGTCCATGAAGGCGATAAATGGGGATCGTCAATTTGAGTGTGCCGCACCCTTGCACCCACCCTCCACGTTCCCAGCATCTGGCGAAACGTTGCGAGCAAATTATTAACGCAAAAATGCTGAAAATTAAAGATGATTTTTCATTGTAGCCTAAAGATTTAACGAAGGAAATTGTGGAAAGCACCCGGAACGGCGGAAGGAGCATGAAGGCAAATGCAAAAGGGTGTAAAGCCTTCGATGGTTGTCAGCACAATTTGTCAGTCATCAATCAGTAACGACCGACCGCTACGCCACGAACGATTTCATCGTGACCGTAGCGACGTTGTCAATTCATTTCGCGAGACGATATAAAAACGAATATCGTATTTTTATGCAAATTTCGAGGGCATGCATTTATGGTATGGTATTTACAATGCGTAAAACATTTCCTCACGGCCGACCTCACGACCTGCGGCACCTGTTTTCGAAGCCATAACTTCGTATGCGACGATTTCGGTGATGTACAAATAAATATTTATTTCAATCGAATTTTAATAAAAGTCTATAAATCAAATATACATACATATGCATTTATACGATTATACATACATATGCAATCTTATTGAATATCGTACATTTAATACTTTGATATTTTCAGAAACCTTGCTGAACAGAAGAGTTCAAGATTTTGGCAATAATTCCAATAAAAAGAGAAACTTATAAATGACAATGCATAAGAAATCATGGAGCCAGAGAGTTTTGGGGAATGAAACGCGTTCACGAAAATTCTCTTTTCTGTTTACTTTTAAATAGTTTACATACAAAAGCATACATGACATCAATTTTCAGTTAAAATAATAGCAAATGATATACTAACGAAGCACGAAATTAAAACTCAAACCGAAAGCCATCAATTACACGAACAATGCGTGCAACAACGCCCAAGCGGCAGAGCAAACAGTGCGAAGCTCAGCAGAGCGGAGAGGAACCAAGGAGAGCAGAGCGCGCCATCAGGATTAGAGGAACGAGACGAGTCCAATCAATTATATGAAAAATGGCTGATGCAAGTGTTGCAAGCACATGCCACAGAGCAGAGAAGAGCAGAGCAGCGTGTAAAGCAGAGCAGTGTAAAGTACAGCAGTGGAAAAGCAGAGCAGAGGAGAACATTTTAGTGGTTAACAGTGTAGTGTGTTGTGTGTAGCAGAGAAGAGTCGAGGTTAGCCGAGCAGACTACAGAGCAGAGAAAGAAATCTGAGCAGAAAGCAGCTGTCTCTGACATTTTTTAAATTCGGCAAAAACTAATTTATCAAATAGCATGAAATATATTAAAAATCTGTGGCACATCATGAACGAACGGACACAAGCTGTTGGATATTTTAAAAATCACCATCGATTATTTTTTTATTATTACGCCACATGTTACCTAATGCCACAATTACAAAACCAACAACAACAACAACAACAACCGTAGATAAACCTTTTGCCCATAAGGTACTTCCGCCATGTATGTTTCATGTATACATATATTTCATTAAAGCGGTAAAGCGTTTTTTTACAATTCGTTGCTTTAAAATATCTGCAGCTTTTTGTAAACCATTAGGAACCAAATATCTTCTCAATAAAGGTTCTATACCTTCATTTTAAAGGTTTCTGCTGCCTCAGAAACGAGCAAATAGCAAACGATATGCATTAAAATTCCGTGAGTCGCGCTACTTATTGTACAATAAAATTCTACAAATAATGTAATTGCTTTTAGGAAACATGGAAGAGAGTGGCTTCCACCGACAAACGACACTTGTAAAGGGATGATGTGGCTGCTGTTGAATTTTAATGTCTTTTCTTTTTACTCTAAAAAAACTGTAATAAAAAGTCCTTAAAGAAATACTGTTTAGCAAAAATAATTAAGTTACTGAAGAAAGAAACCCAGAATAAGAAAATTTATAGCAGCTTTTATTAAATCCCATTAAGAGCAATTTTCTCACATACACAATTTTTTCAAGGTATTTTTAAAACGTACGAGTAATAACCAAAGTTTATCGTCCGGCAACAGTAGAATTAAGAATTAATTCTCTGGAGCTAATGAAAAAGCTTTTATTGCTTTGTTGTTGTAGTCACTGAAATGCTTTCCAACCTTTTTCCTTCAAGACAAAAGAAAAAGAGAGAAGAAAATTATTTATTTTAAATGCGAAGAAACGAACTAAAGGACTTCTTCACTGAATGAACGAACAGAACGGGCCAGACCAGCCCGGTCTACTTTATTATGGCTTGAGCGAGCTCCTTGAGGATAAAGAAATTTCTTGAGGTTTTCTTGCTCTGTCTCTCTCTCTCTCGGTCCCTTCTCGCTTATGCTTCTCTTCATCTGGTATCCACGGTGTCGATTTATGGTAATGTTATGGATCATTGAGACTTGCCTTGAGCACCACTTAAACATTTCATTAGCATTCCAACAAATGCACCGAATAACCGTTCGTCTGTTCGATGAACGTGAAACGAACGATGTCGTGGAGAAGAATGTTAAACAGTCTTAACGGCCTAGAAGAGTACAATAAAACTCTGCAATTTTAAATGAATGAGGAGGGTGCTGGTGGAAGAGCGAGAGAAACAGAGAGAGTGATGGATTTGGAGAGGACGAGTGAGAAAAGGGCGAGAATGATAGTGATCTCTTATTAACTGTTAACCCATTATTACATTAAAATCTGATTTATTTCGTCACTGTACTTCATATTATTCCACAGTCTCAACGATAATAATCGATAATTATCAATGGAAATAGCTGATTATTTGATAATATTTTGGCAATGATGAAATTTCTGCTGAATATCTTTTCTCAGAACAATGAAACCTATTTTTATGCGGTTACCGGAGACTGCATAAAATAATGTGTGTAAATAAATATTCAAAATTTTTATAAGTACCGACGTCTTAAATATATTTTGGGCAAAAAAGAATCATCAAAATAATTACTTAATAATTAATTTATAATTAATATTAATATATAAGTATAATTATAATTATAATCAAAAAAGGTACTACTTTTTATATGATTTTCGCCTTTTCAAATTTGTCGAATTTTTATGTTTTTTTCACTTTTTAGTCTTATTCTTTTGAGTTATGTATATTGGCAGGCGTAAATTTTGTAAGCGCGCAAAAAAAATCGCATATCAAGGCACCGCACAAACATAGATTTGAATTTATGTACTTATACATACATATTCGCATTATAAATGGATTCCGTTCTTAAGATCTATAAAAAGAAGTATTAGCAAATTTTTCAATTTTTTTCTTTTTTATTTTCCCCCCCAGAATTTATACAGAAATTTAAGGCTGGCAATGCTTTAAACATAATCCTTTTGTACGATAATTGTTTTAAGAAAAAATGTCAAATGTTAGATATTAAAAACTTTTGTAAGCGAATGAGTCGAAATAAAAGAACGAATGCGTTCATCTAATGTTAACTATTATTTAATAATAATTTTATAATAAGTTTATTTACGTAATGGCATTCCCGTTTCAGTTTATTCCTCTTAGAGAAGTGTTGTGCTGCCGCATCGCGATGGAAACTCGATGGAACTTGTTTGGAATTTTGTGAAAATTTTTTAATACAACATTCGAATTTTTCTTAAAGGCAAAGAAAGTATTAATTTTTTAATTTTTCATACCAGAAAATTTCACAATATTTCACACTCACACGCACATATATACATACATAATATCAAAATCACTGTATCTGGGCAGTTCACCGCAATATAAGCCAATTATTTTTCTGCACCAACTATTTTTCTTATATCGCTACATGCATTGTTACTCATTTTACACCACAAAAACCACAAAAACTACAACGATTATAAAGTTTCTTTATATTCCTAAAACAGAGATTAAACAATTCTGGTCACAATTATTGATTATTAATGCTTTTAAAATACAAGCTTAGCAAAAATTTTACACGCATCTAGAATAATATACGGACCGACAAACAAACGATTTGACATTTGCCGTTTCGATTCCGTACATTTCTGCTCTGAGAAAGAGAGCATTTTTGCAGACATCGGGAGACACAGCGAATCGAAAGAGAGCCATAAAGAGAGAGCATCTTGTGCCATAAGGGTTGATTTCCGAATGCAGGGCATACAATTTGACAGTTGCGAGGTGTCAAAACTGACAGTTAGCCCAACTTGTGAGTACATATTCGCCAACCCTTAGCTTCTCTTGGCAAATGTCATTGTTGACAGCTACATTCGAAGAGAAGAGCGCATGTCTGTAAAACTTGCTGTGCTCCAAAAATGTTGCATTTTTTACGCCGTCCGTTCTTTGAGAGGCTTCTGTTAACGTTTTGTATATCCAGCTTATATTCATGTTCTACTTTCTCTTTTTTTTTTTGGGTTTTGTAACTTTTTGTTGTTCTCAGTGCTGTTGACAATTTAAACGCTACCATCTGTCAAGGAAGAAGTACAAGCAAAGGACGGCAAGAAGGCGTGAGACCATTGAGTACTCGTACATTTTAAGGTTTGGTGTCATTCTTTGTGTTTAGCCCTCTACTCCTCTATCTCCGCGCACTCTCTTGTTCCGTTGTTCGTTCCTTCATCAACAACTCCTGACTGACGCTGTGTTGCATTTTGTATGTACACACTTGGTGTGAATGGGTTAAAGAATAGCAGGTCATAAGCATCGATCGATGTGGAGGCTCTTTTAAGAAGTTTCTCATCCATAAAACCAATATAGTCTATATTAATATAGTCTCTTAAGGTTGCTGAATTCTATCAACTGATTTTATTTTCAGTTTTCTGTAATGTCCTTTCATTAACGCTGGCAGGATTTTTTTTTGGGCATTTTAAACACTTTATCACTTCACTTTACTTCATCACGATCTTTACGAATCGTACGCTTTTTTTCACAGAGAAAAATTTCATGTCAATACAGATTTATTTCTTCAAACTGAAGAATATATTTTTTCTGTTTATCTTTTTATTTCAGCCACATTTAGAAACTTTTGCGAGATTTTTATATTTTTTTAGAACATCGACTTACAAGAACGTGTTGGAAAACACTTTCTAATGGCCTTTAAGAAATTATCCAATGTGAACTTTTCGGAAATCTACAAACGAGTACCGCAAAATCAAATGAAGCAGTTTCTGGAATTTCGCAACAAGTCTGCAGAGTACCAGAGGTACATATGTAACCGTGTAACCATACTCGTAGATCGTTTCTAAGCGACGATCGTGTTCATATGATCACGTGCCTGCTCGTTCTTCTTCAATCCACAGGCGCGTCCTCAAGTTTCCGGAGCGTTTACCCACAATCGACTGGGAATACTATAGGACCAATGTACGTACCGATTATGTAAAAATGGTCGATGAGTTCGAGAAGAAATACGAAGAGCTCAACAAAGTGTTCGACAGTCGCGACGAGCTGGACACGGAAAAATATTACGATGAGCTGAAAAATATAAAATGCTCTGTTGGGGTAAGTTTTGGGTGCGTGCCGTCGATTTTACTAACGGTATATATGCATAAGAGATCGATAAAGAGATCTCTTCCTTCCTTCCTTCCTTCCTTCCTTCTCATAATGCCATAGGATGATATTGATAACTTCATTTGCGAATCGAATGAACGCATCAGAGTATACGAAGCTGAGATAGAACGTATTCGGGCCATGTTGCCGTATGAGGAGATGACGTTGGAGGAATACTGCACAAACTGCCCGGACCGAGCGATCTGCTGTCAGGGCAAGCCATCCTTTTGGCCGCACACGCCAGAGGAACAAATGGAAGCTCAGGAAATGAAGCAGAAGGAGAAGGACGAGAAGCAGAAGGAGAAGGCCGCGGAGCAGAAAGAGAAGGCCGCGGAGCAGCAGCAGGAGGAGCAAATGCCCAGCAAGGATGAAGTTGCATCTGGTGACCAGAAAAACGAAGCACCGAAAAAGAACGATGACAAAAAATCTTAAGTAAAAAAATTGCGCTTTGAAGAATGAATGAAAGGAGCGTTTAATTTCGAATGAACGGTGGTTAAGGCGCATCTATAGTGACTAAATATTATGCGATCAGTCGGGCTGGATTCGATGATGATGGCCAGCAAAGGGCTGCATGACTCAATGAATCGGGGTGGGCTGGGCTGGGCTGGTCATTGACGCTTTGAGTGTATTCCATCAATCCGGCTGGATTCGACCAAACGGTCTTTAGTAATTTCAATCAGTCCGGCTAGACTCGTGCCATTTTATGGCTCTTTAAACCTACTGAGACTTCACATTTTTCCTAACGTTTACAGATTTTTTTACTCTGACAGATTTTTTTCTATGGTGAAGAGAAAGGAAGCGAAAATTAAATGAAATAATGTTTCTAATCCTTGGCCCAAATACTAATAAAATTAGCACGGTTTATTTCAATGTAATTAAACCAATTTTGTGAGCTTTATGGGTTCTAATTTCGATTTAATTGAATAATAAAGTACGCTACGACCGGCCCAAAACATTCGCAAATAGGTTCTGGTAATGCGCTCGCGAGGAGAACATTTTCAAAATTCTTCTTTCTCGTCTTGATAACGTTTTTAAAACAGAGAAAAGACGAGAACCAAGTTCCTTTTTATAGTCAATTCCTTTTTAGTCAATATGAGAACCCAGAATGAGGCGCACTTTTTCGGTCAAGACGAGAAACGAGAGCGAGGCTGGTTTTTTGTGGAGACTACAAAAAATTCTTTACTTGAAACGAGCAGACTTTTTTCAGTTCAGATGAGTTTCTGAGACGAGACAAGATTTGTGAATCAAAACGAGAGAGAGCTTTTCAGTTAACACGAGAATCGTTAACTAAAACGATATTTCTAAAATCTCAAAAAACTCGGGCTGGAATGCATTGATTTAATTTTCCCTGTTTTTTTGCTTTTTGTTGTTACTGTACTCGTAATTAATTTCAGTTGCTTCAACAGTTGTTGGCCGACGATAAATACCGACTGAACCGCTAACGTGCGTGTCGTTAAAGGGTTTATTGACTCTTTTTTTTATGGCTTAAACGAATGCGAAGATGTGGGCAGGGGCAGGGGCAGGTTGTATGAGTTGTACTTAACAGACGTAGTCAAGCGGACGTCGACGGATTGGCGGACAGACGTCATGAATAAAACAATGTAACAACAAGGAGACACTGAACACAGACACATACACACGCGTATACTCGTATACGTATACATGGACACTTTCAAAACTGAAGTACTTTCTTGTACTAAACTCATAAATATCGTAATTAACTAACAAGAGTACAGCAATTTTTAATAGCATACTTTTAGGACGAGTTTAAAGACGATGAACAGGCGCTTTAATTGCCGGCGACCACAAAAGAAAGCTGCACTCACAACACACACACACACACACACACACACACAAACACAAACAAACACACACACACACATCGCTCTGTGCTTTCCTGCATGTTTGTTCTTCTTCTGAATAAATACACATGCTCAAAGCGATACTATTTCTTGCTACTTAACAGTGTATAAAGGTTGTGTGTGTGTGTGTGTGTGTGTGTGTGTGTTTGACACACAACTACTATTATTATTAACCATACTATTATTATTATTATTACGACTATTGATCGCTTTGTTGTTCTTGTTTTTTTCTCAGTCAACTGTTCGAGTTGTTGCTGTTGTTGTCCCTTTTATTATTAGTCGAGCATAATTTTATGCGTCTCCTCAACATTCATTCAGTTAGCGTTTCTTGTTAACTACTCCGTTACTTGTACTTACGTACGTACGTGATGTCATCAACGTAACTTAACAACGTAATAACTGCCTTATTAGCCAAACACAGAGAGACGGACAGACAGACAGGCACACACGCACACACACACGCACATGAACAGCATACACACGCAAACACTTTCGCAAGCCTTTACTTATGTACTTTTATTCTGAGCACCCAAAGACTCAAAGGCCACGACCCCGACCGCGACCACGACCACGACCACGACCACAAGCACGACCACGTTCAATTCTTTGCCATGGTTTCATATTGAGTTTTTTTTTTTTGGTCTTTCGACTTTAGTTTGACTTCGTCCTTCCTTGAACCTTTTTTGCTAAATTGTTCGTTTTGCGCTATTCCGAACCTTTGTCAATTCTCTTGCTCCATTCTCTTCCGCGATTCGTTGGACTGTCGTTTAATAATTGTGTTGATTTTTCATTATTTATTAAATGTATACGTTAGTTCTATAGACATAGGTTTCGCATGGATATATGTAAAATACGAGCTCTTATCTATTTAAGCGCATAATTGTCGTATTAAAGCTCATACTAAAGCTCATAGGTACTAGAGCTCATAAAGGTTTAGCTTAAGTTTGAAAGGAGACAAATTACAATAACCGCAAACGGTAATAAAAGTTAAGAAACCTTAAAAAAACTGTTAAAAAATAGTCAGTACATGGTGCGCCATCTTTCATGTCGGTATGTGACTGTTTGGCCGTATTCCACACTCATTAAAAATCCTTTTCTCTAACGATTCAACCAATCTCCAACCAGGCTGTCTTTCTCTCTCTGTCTGTCTGTCTGTGCGACAACAACTACGTCGAAGTTAATGATTCTACAATTATGCAAATTTTTCAACACGAAGAGAGAAGAAAATAATGAATGTACGTATTCATGCAAGTACATACAATAGAATACTTTGCTCGAAGAGATTTAAGAAGAAAATCTATTTGTTTGAGTTTGTCAAAAAAAACAGTTCATTTGAATAAATTAAACTTGACGGCAGCTGCTCTCTCTCTCTCTAGCTCTTCCAGTTCAATTTATTAACAAAATCTCTAAGCTTAAGAGTTGATCTACTCTTCTTCTTCTTTTTTGGGTCCTTGCATTGTTCGACTGCGATTTTATTTTATTATACTAACACCATTTTGGCGAAAGGCGACTGGCGACAGCGACGCTAGCGACGACACCTGTTGACAATGTACACAAAAAAGGGTGACTGTAACAAAAGCGCCGATAACGGATAGCGACAACAACAGCAACAACAATAACATAGTGAGAGATAAAAGCGACTGAGCAAGAAATAAGTAGCAAAATCTTCTCATCACTCTCTAAATCCTTTTTTATGATCAGATCCTTTGCAGCTATTAACACTTCAACTATTCACTTTTCTTGTCGAAAGCGGGAGTAATGCTTCCTCGCCTTCTTCCGCAACATTCGACTTATTTGAAAGACTTTTGCTTTAAGGAAAAATAAAGATTTTTGCCAATCAAAAGATTTGTATCGTAAAGGTAATAATTTTAAAAGTGTTTTAAACTAAGCATTAATTTTATAAAAACGTCTTTAGAATAAAAGAGAGAGGTTTGAAGACTTTTTGTTATAAAGAAAAATAAGGATTACTGCTTATTGAAAGGTTTCATTTTTTAAACAAGAATTTCTTCATACGAATTTCAGTAGGTCTGGCCAGATTTTTTCAAGTTTGAGCAAAAATGCGTTACAAAAAAAGAAATAAAAAAAAAAATAAATTATCTGTGATTTTTCAAAAAAAAAACAACAAAAGACACAAAAAACCGTTTAAGAAATTAATGACGTACGAATGAGTTTATGAGTTATAACACCATCAAGAAAATTAATGATGAGGGTCAAAATGTGGATATTACCAATTGAAAGTTAGCGTGGTATATTTTTGGTATAACACTCAGTTATGTACGTAAAAATATAAATTAAAAAATGTGAATTTTATTTTTTAAAAACACCAAAGATATCTTTAACTTCTTATTTTATCTAAATTCTATCGGTTTTAAGAAGACTTAGCTTTGCTTTGCTCTTATAGTGATATGTTTTCTATTGATATTTGCATTAAAAATTTTATCAAATGTCTGTAATATTTTTTTCTGTTACACTTTTTAAACTTAAGACTTAAGATATTGCGTTTCTTTGCTGAGAAATGATCTGTTTGTTGAAATGCTGTGGATTAAGAAAGGAAATTCTTAAATGCATTTAGGTACACTTCCACACAGCGACGCACACACACACATACACACACACCCTCCCAGTCATTTACATACATATATTCACTACTTAACCGCTCATAAATTAATCCTGGCAACGTTAATTTATGTTGAGATGAAACTAATTGCAGTCGTCAGTGCAAAAAGTTTTACTCGATGCGGTCTCTACACTGTGGTTGTTGTTGTTGTTGTTGTTGTTGTTGTTAAGGCAGGCGCGTCGAGAGAGGAAGTTTTCGTTGCATGCATGGACACAAACAAAATTGTGCTCAAATAAAACACAAACACACACACACACACCAACTCTCATTTACCCCTGTAGGAAAGTCTGCCGTGGTTCAAGAAATCGTCAATGAAAAATGGATTAATGAAAATCTGAAGTTTATAGTAATGCATATGACAATCTATAAGCTTGTTATGCTAAGCTTCCTATTCTCTTAAAAAGCGAAACTTTCGTCGCGCATTATTTCGCTTAATAAAGGAGCAGCGACGATACGACGTTTTATTTTCTCTTATATTGTATAGTTACTTAACTATGCTTTGTGCTTATATACATTTACAGTCATATTCTGGCTGATTAACTAAGCTCACCACATTAACAAGCACAGAAGATAATAGGTAACAATTAACTATTGTCGTTAATGTATTTTGAGAATAACAAATTTAACTAAACTTAACAACGTCATTAACAAGCACTCCTTAACCAATCGTTGTTAAGTTAATAACCAGAATAGGGTTACGTTAGTATTATAATTATTATTATTATAACATATTAGAAAATATGAATCCTGATAGTTTTGAAAAGGAAAGTGTTGAGTGTTGAAATATTTGAATTTAAAAATAATCAATAAAATTGATAAAGTTGTGGGTGGAAATTGTGTTCGGAAAGAAAACAAGCAATATGAAAAATACATTTAATCTAAATTTCTGTTTTAGATTACAAGAACTTTAAAAAATATACTAAAGAGGTGTATATATTTAAATGTATTTTAGAAATTACGAAAGGTAGAATATTTACAAGTCTATACGCAAAGTAGACAAAGGGCACTGAGAAAAATTCTTAAAAATCATTAAATCATTAGACGAAAATCTTATCATATTATCATGTTATCACCTTATCATACGTAAATGTACGATCATTTACGTTAAAATAAAGAATTTTTTTGCTGTCTTTTCTTCCAAGACAAAATCATGCATCAAAGACTGCATGATGGACTTTAATCAAAAGCGTAAACAACTTATCATAAGCCAGTCTTATTCCTAACGGGATTCAAGGCTTGCAATATGTTCGCGTGTGTGTGCTTTGCTCGAATACAGTACTGCTGCTGCTGCTGCTTCTCTCCCCGGCAGAGAAAGAAAATATCATGAGAACGGGAAGATGTCATTAGAGACATCCTTACATACATCCTTAAGGGTGAAGGTGAAGGCGAAGAGTATCTAAAGAAGAAGTCTTGAAAACAAAAAATAAATTTCGTTACAACTCTTTTGTAAAATCGCGGAGAAAAAGATTTTTTCCTTCAGAGCTTGCTTAATTACATTGAGTAATAATATTGGAAAAAAGAAAAGAGAGAATTTTTTGAATAATTCGAAGCACTTAAACCCTTCCTTCCTTCTTGGCTCTTTGAATATACATACGTAGCTACATTATGTTCACATAAGCCTTAAGTGCCTAAATGTATGCTATAAAAATATATCATAGCCGTTTGGTGTTTGGAGGCGAAACATTCTCTATTGGCTTTATTTTCTTTCCTTTTATGTCTCCCGTTGGCAAATTCTTTTCATGGCCAAAAAAGAAAGAATATTTTTCATTCTTTCATCATCTTTTGTTTCGTTTTTATGATAAGTCGATTGTAGCTTTCCAGCCAAAACGGAATGGCAGTTGCCGTTGCCATTATGTTGGCACATTAACTGGTCGAACGGACAGCCGGCTCGACTGTAGTCCTTCTCTTTCTTACTCGTTTTCGTGCGACAATTCGTACGACATTTCCGTAGCTTTCGTTATAAAGAATATAACTCTTCATATGTTTTTATTTATGATTGCCGAATGATATCAACCGACAAGCATATGATTGTCTTTTTCAATTGCCAATAAAATGCTTTTTGGCTGAAGTACAAATAAGTCTTACCATCACCACCATCATCTTCTCGGAATTTTTTCGGCTCGTTATCGTCTCTTGCTTCCTGGTGGGTAGTATTTTTTGTAGTGTACTCAATTGTTTTGTATGTATTTGTATTTGCTACGATGAGATTTTACTCGATTAAAGGAATGAATGACGAAGAAAAAGAAGATTCTAAAGGAAATGCATTTAAACTAAATTAAAATCCGAACAAAAAAATTAAATTAAATCAAATTTGATTCGGTTCGATTTTTCAACAAAAAATTTTTAATGTGTACTAAAAAAATTAATTCGAAAAATAAAGAGTTTCAATTCTTAGCTTTCAAGATTTTTTCACAAGTTCGCAGATTTTTCGATTTTAATACCATTTTTATTTGTAAACATTTTCATCTTGAAAGTTTAGAGATATTAAAAAGGTATAAATTTTCATTTTGCTATTATAAAGTTTAAGCTCATTGAATATTATCGCAATAAATTAGAGCTCATGTAAAATTCACTAAATTACATACCATACATTTTCCACCCCTCTTTCTCTCTTTCTCTATCTTTCTCTCTCTCTGTCTACCTCTTTCTTTTTCTGTTGCAAAATATACCTGTTGGTTTTTTCTCAAGTATTTTCGTTGCTCCGCAGCGACACGTTCTTCACGTAAACAAACCTGAAAATGTTTGCACAAATAAATCGCGCAATTAAAAGCCGCACGTAAGCTCAGTGAGCTCATTTCTTCGGCCACTTCGGCCCACTGTGCTGCGCGTGTGTTTTTTAATTCCTTCTTAATTTGTGCGAAAAGACAAACAGCGCCAGAAACGCCGGGTAAGCAAGAAGACAAAAACAATCAGAGAAAAAAAAAGCCAGCCACGAAATCGTTACGCGTGCTGGAAGCAACCAAAAGGAAAGCCAAAAAACAAAAAACAAAAAAAAAAAGAAAAAGAAAGAAACAGTTAAATAAAACAAGCTTATTATTTGCCAACGAACGAATTTTTGCTAACGCAGCTAAGAGAAACGAGAAACGAGAAAGGAGAAAGGAGACGAAAATTGCCAGGAACCAACCGGTCTAACAAATTAAAAGTACGTACGTACAATTTGGTATAACTAAACAAAGCAAAAGCGCTGCGTCGTAATTCCAGCGCAAGCAAACGCACGGCAAACTACAAGAAGAATAACAAATTCCGCACGACCTCACTCACGGCGATGACTGGAGGGCTGGTGGGTGCGGCGTCGCGGGTGAACGCGGGGGAGGAGTTGTTTAATTGTTGACTTTCATCAAAATGCGTGCCTTCGTCTTCGAAGTTTGCATGATCGGAAGGCTAATTAATTGGGCTCCAAGGATTTGGCCCGTAAGTCGTCCGTGAGCGCCAACCAACCGTTCAACCGCTCTCACCCTCTCTCAATCGCTCTCTCTCTCTCTCTCTCGTAGCTGCCAGCAAGAATGTGTAAACCATAAAATCGTAATTGAGCAGAACAAACTGAACTGAACTATACTGAACAACGCGCGAATTAATGACTGATTTTGGGGGCGTGGCACGAGCGCAAAGTAAGCCATAAACTCTTGAAACGTTGAGAGGGAATGAAGGCTCTTGGCGGCTAATGAAAGAAGAGTCGGCGATTGATATCTGGGCTTAGCATCATCGTTTATGAACTTTAAGTATTATTTTAGGCGCATTAGATTCCATCGAGAGGCTAATGGGATGATTTTAAATCTTTGTTTAGGGTCGTGAAGGGTGAAGTAGGCCCCCCTTTACACTGCTGCCTTTCAGTACACGAACAGATTACTTTAAGCCTTTCTTAGAATTAACCGATTTCGTTCTCGTTTTTTCCCAAAAACCGAGTTTATTGCCGAGATCGAGATCTCGTTTCAGCTGGAAAAGTTTGTCTCATTTTTTAACTCTCTTTTATGATTCTGACGCCTGTCTCGTCTCAAAATTGCGTTTAGCCCAAAGAAAATTGTCTCGTTTTTGTATCTCGGCTTTAGTAAAATCATTCTGAAATTAATTGAAGTTATTTATTTTATTACGTTCATCATTTATAAAAAAATTCTCGTAGTTACGAGTAACGTATTA
Source organism: Conops quadrifasciatus (assembly GCA_949752815.1). Classification (NCBI taxonomy): domain Eukaryota; kingdom Metazoa; phylum Arthropoda; class Insecta; order Diptera; family Conopidae; genus Conops; species Conops quadrifasciatus. The sequence goes on along the minus strand of OX457077.1, from coordinate 11,312,700 downwards.
ACGCATAGAAAAGGAAATTAAATTTCCGTAAAACATAAATTTTGAACACCTCCAAACGCGTCACGAGACGTACATACGTTAGCACTGTTAACAAATTTATCCTAAACTCGAAACCTTATCTACGAGTCTACTCGTTTCTGCCAATGATTTAGTATCGGAAGCGTAAAAACAATACTTCAATATCTTCAGCTTCAACAAAAACGGAGATCATAAAAGTCTCTGGTAAAGGACAAAGCGGGACAAACCGGGACCAACCGGGATAAACCAAACCAAACGAAATCGGAAACAGCGACGCAATCAACAGTGACAACAACAACAACTTCATACAATTCTCATTTGGAAAACGTAACGTAACGCAACGCAAATCCGGAAAGTATTTACAAACGTTTTGCGGTGCGTTAGTCGACCGGAACACGACGGTCGTTCGCTATAATCGTTGTTGCTGGCGTTGTTGTTGTTGTTGTTGTTGTTCCGTAACAGAGAGGATACCTCCTACTGATGTGTGTTACGCTGTTGTTGTGGCTGATGATGCCGATGATGGTCTAGTTGTCAACACTAAAACACAGGCTGAAGTTACTCCTTCCCCGCTCTCTCTCTCTCTCTCTCTCTCTTTGTATATCATCCGCTCACTGTACGGCACTGTTTTTGCTCTTCTTTCATGCGTCAACCATTATCAGGCGCTGCTTTAGCAGTCTCTCCGTTTTTTTTTTGTTTGTTCGTATCATTCTGTTAACGCATGTTTTCACGCAGTTTAACAGAAACGTTAATACAAACAAACAAACAAAAGCAAGGACACACGCCTTCATGCATTCGTGTATTGCATTCGTGCCCAAATGAAATGATTGCTACTCTTTCGCACAATCAAGCGCGGATTATTTTGATTGTAAAATCGATGTGGCGTGATTTAAATTCTACCTGTTTAGAACTCTCTTTAATCAAGTAAACATCTGCGAAACTCTCTGCGAAGAGAAGAGAAATTTTAAATAAAGTCTTTTATGAAATCATAAACATACTCAGCAGCAGACAAATGCATCATCACTCGTAAAAGCAACACAACAATAAATTGTATTGCAAGCAAATACAAAGTTTTAAATTTTTTTTGAAAAACTATAAAGCATTGTGCGTAGCTTAGGTCTTAAATAAATACAATAAATAAATTAATAAAATTGAAAACACTAAATCATCGATTGGCATAACGGTACCAAATAATGAATTGTTGTTGTTGTTGTTGTTGTTGTTGTTTCGGTGGCTGGCGATAGTTGGAGAGAGAGAGAGAATGGTTTCCAGCTGAATAAACTGCTACTGAATATAATTCTCTTATTAACCCCAAAAGTACAATAAATTAGGCGTGAAAATTTATTTTCTTTTTGCTTAGCTTCATTTGCTGTTGGAATTTTTTTTTTGGTTTTTTTTTTGCTGTTTATTTTACGTGGATTTTTTTTTGTCTGAGGTTTTGTTTTATTACACGACGTTAGCATTCCGTGCATAAATCACACAATTGAAATCTAATGCGTTTATGTGTGTTCGCGTGTGTGTGTGTGTGTGTGTGTAACGACGATGAGCCAAATGATTGCTCTCTTGTGTGTGAGAGCACATCATTATTTTTATTCTGGCGCGAGAGAGAATAAAAGTGATGAATTCGTAGCTGGTTAAAGCTGGTGCGAAAATGTAACAATTCCAACATTATTGATCAATTATTCCTTTTTTTGTTGTAGGTACAAACGATTTTTAATAAACCAACACTTAAACTCTCATAATTTCTTGATCAACATAATTTATAAATGTTCTAAAATTAGCGCATTTTTCTTAAGAAAGTTTGCATGACATTGATTTAAAAAAGTATCAATATCAGTATTTCATAGAAGTCTTTACGATTTTTCCGTTGGTAGTAAAAAAATCCGTATATAATCCGTATATAAAAAATAAATATAATCCGTGAGCATTACTATAAACATTCATCTCATGTTCATTCAAATTCATTCTCATGAATTTGTTCATCTTATGAGAAAAAAGAATATGGCGTCTCGGTTTGCTTAAAGAGTAATGAAAAACATTCTGCATGAAATGTTTTCTGCAGAAAAATTCGAATTTTTCTTAAAGTTTTTGTAAACTTAATTGATTAATTAATAGTTGTTAAAAAATATCTAACAACATCATGAAAAATGAAGAAATTCATATTAACCTTTTCACTCTCTTCTTCACTCTCTTGATATTTTCGTCGTTTTTCAATATACATATTTCTTACATTTATCATTCAGATTAATCTTCTTTAATTTTGCAAAGTTAAGATTGCAATAAAAGCACATTAAAAGAGATGAATTCGCTTTAGCTATCAGAAATCTTTTGTCTTTATCTTCTTTTTGTCTTAATTCAACAATTTTGTCAACATTTTAGAATTGGAAAAAAATGCATTTAACGTAAAATACAAGTGTATGTTTTTTTAAATATGTATTATCTCTTGATGTTATTTTTTTAATTCATATCTTTTGAATAAAAAGGTCTTTCCTCGTATTTTCTGATCAACTCTTAAATACTAAAAGCGACGACGATTGTGCTTCAGCAAAGGGCGGTTTATTTTTCGGTCGACTTTAATTTATTAATCGTCATCTCTTTTAGTACTGTTTGTTTGGAATACTGGGAACATTTGCATATAACTTTTGTTGTTGTATTGTTCAATTTGTTATTATAATTCATTGCGCAGAATCGTTAATTTTTTAACTTATGCCTTTTATATAATGTTAGCAGTCTGTTAATCAAAGAAAGTACGTACATACTATGCGTTACTGTTGCTCTCACTCTATGTAAATACTATCTCTCCTGCTACTTTTACATTAAGTACTCTCTGGTTCTTTCTCTTGTATGTACATTCACACTTAGAGATGTTAATTTTACAGAGAAAAGTGATGTTAAGAGATGTTAAATCCAGAACCTGAAGTTTTCTCAACAACCAAATCACTTTTAACAATAATATCGACCTCCTTCCTACCCCCCCCCCCCCCCCCCTCTAGAGAATGAATTCTGTTATTTAGTTAGTTTTGATATAAATGACAATTTTTTTATTTTCTCAATTATTTTCAATACTTACCAGGTTTCTCAAAGAAAGTGTGCCTTGTCTGGCACGAGTCGAATTCGTCAGAGCACATCTACACTCTCAACTGCATTCATATGACGATAAGAGAGTGACCGTTAATCAATCGCTATAATCTGAAAACATTTTTCTTTTGCTCAAAATACATAAAAAACAACTTTTTCGCAATTTTTATCATTTCTTTTAACCTTTTTAAGGCTCACAAAGGATAAAGCCGCCGTTTTCTCTGTTTTTACTTTTTCGCCATTTAATTGTTTGTGTGTTTGTTTGCTTCCTTTCGTTTGCTTCCTTTACTTTTCGTTCGAATATTTGTCATTCTCGTAACTACGTAATTGTTGGCAATTTGTTAGCAATCGGTTCCGAACGTCAATTAGTCTCTGTCTGTTGATTCTGTTCAATGCGACCGAGCGTCGATGTGGATTTTGATGGCCGGTCTTGGCCCGGTCTGTTACCGCTTTCATGTGCCGCCCTTCGCAGGTGAAATCTCTGCAGCCTTTGAAGTCATGGCTGCGTCATTCACAATTTTTGGAGGACTTTGTTTTTGTATTAAGATATTTAATAACAGCAACGACCATTTGTCGTTTGTTGTCTACAGTCTGTCTACACATTTTTACCTCCAAATATTTATCAATATGTCGCTTACTATAAACAAATGAAACGTTTTTTCACTGAATCGTTAGCCTCTTTTGGGTTTTTGTGGCCTATGGGTAAACATTGTTGAGGTTTTTTTCCTTTTACCTTCGGCCATTCCTTTTATCTTCGAGACACATTTAATTTGAGAAGATTTTATCATGAGTTGAGCTTAGCTCATGAATAAATAGGACCGCCCTAGACGAGCAATAATCAAGACCTTCCACAAGACCTACATATCATTTCATGCTAAGTGACCATTTGCTATATACACACACCATATACACACACACATACACACATTTAGAACATTTTAGAACACATTTAGAATACATTTAGTACACATTTAGAACACTTTTAGAACACTTTTAGAACACTTAGAATTTTTTAGAACACATTTAGTACACTTAGAATTTTTTTAGTTACGAATTTTGATTATTTGCCGTACTCTAACGATCATAGCTTTGTTACTACGAAGCCGAATTTGAGAATTTTTTCTGCCCTTTAAATGCTAAATTTTCTATTTTTCATTAATCCTTTTTTAATTATGATAATCTACCGGAGATATGTGTCTTAGCACCAAGAAAATTAAAGCAATTTTAGAGAAAACCATTAAAAATTACAACTTTTTTTCTTTAAAGCTAAAAGTTTCAGTTTGCAAAAAAGGTTTATCTTAAGTACACGACATCTGCGTTCAAGGCACACCCAAAAATACGCCGAAGAAAAAATGGATAAAGTTTTGATAAGGGTTGAAATAAGAGTTTGACCAACTCACCTGGGCCCTCTTTTTTTTTTTTGAAAATATGTATCCGGCAAGCTTAAAAAAACGCTTAAAAGAAACCTACACTCGAAGTGGATTAAAACAAAAAAATGTACTCTTGTATTAACTGATCGGATCGTCATGATTACTATCATCATTATTATTATTAGCAACAGCTTGTAAAAGCCGAGTAAAAGGAAAACCAAACGTTAATGAAATGAAACAGCAACAAAAACAAAAGCAAAAGCATTGAGGAAAAAATTGTAAAAGCTTTGAGGAATGATTTTGGGAACATGGTTTTTTTTTGCCGGCCGAAAACCAAAGAGTTTTCCAAACACGTACGCATCAAAAGCAGGCAAAACAAAGGGGGGGGTTGGGGGGAAGGGGATTAAATAGGAATGTCAAAAACAAACACGAGAGCGATTGAAATGCGAAGAGCAACAAGGCTTAAAACCTATAAGTTTTTCAGCCGAAAAAAAATGGCCTAAGATGAAGTAACGAAGCAACAATGACTTCAAACGGATGACTATAGAACAAAGAGATTGTTGTTGTAATGTGACATAACAAACTGTGGACACGCATGACATGCACTAACTTCCAGTTTTAGACTTTGAGCTTGGAATTTTCGCAGTAGTGCGTACGTACGATTATAGCAAGTGCGCTGTAATCGTCCTACTAAAAAACCTCCATCAACCTCAGTCTCGCATCAGATGGTTCGTTCGATCCTTTTCAACCGTGGCTGACTGTGAGTCGTCGGCGATACCGATGGGTGCTCGTGCAGAATGGTCGTTTGTGTACGGGCGCAGAGAAGCGGCCATGATAAGCCTGACAAGCATTTCAAGTGGCAATTATTTACTTTGTAATTCCAATTCCAGCAGCAACAAATGAAAATGAAATGAGATTTCTATTCGAACCAACGGAAGGTGAGTTGGCGTTTTCGCCACACCGTCGAATCGCTGCGAAGGGTTTGGTTTGGGTTTTGTTTTTGTGGATGACGAAAATACGGGACGGGATGATACCCATTTACAATAGAAATAGAAAAAAGTGACGCGACGTGACGGTGAACGAGAGGCAGAGAGTGAGACACTTTCGGTGACAAATCCCAAACATTGTGCACAAGCTTAACTTCCTTTGAGAAGGATGCTACTTGTCGGCGGATGATCCATGCCTTCTGTTTCGGTTTCTTTGTAAATCAATTACGCAAGTCGCCATGATGATGCTGTTAATAATTTAATAACTTATTTGATATCGTTGATAAAGCAACGACTCCTCAACAAAAATATTACAAATTTATATCTCCTTAATCATGCATTAATTAAGCAAGACTTAATGACTAAATTTTGCTTCTTTTAATTGCAACGTCTCGACATTCGCAATTTTGAACACTTCTCGCGCCATTTTCAAGAGAGAGAGAGAGAGAGAGCGACTTTTTATGCCAGAGTGGCTTTTTATGCCCTAGAAAAAAGGTTTTCGCCAGGTTTGTCCTCCAGATTTCGAGATATCCTGCTCTAAATTTTTATTAAAACGTAATAGTTTTAGAAATTTGTTAAAAATTTCATTCGAGCGTTGCATTAGTATCATTTATTAGCAGTATTTTTTTTGTAATTTTCGTAAAAACCAAAAAAAAAAAACCATTTTGAACTCCATTCGCAGGCACCAACAATGAATCTCCGGAATCCTTGTTGAAGGTTCATTAGTTTAGTGCTTGATCCTTAATGTCAGCAGTAGCTGCATTTCGTCGCGTCGAGTCTCGTCCTGTCTCGTCATGTTGCCGGCAAGTCTGGTGAGTGCAAAAAAAAAAGCATGCCGAGCGAGTCAACGAAACTGCATCATTTTACGCTTCGCGGCCGTGGTAACATAATTTTTTCTGACAGACTGGCATTAGCCGCGTTGCCAACTTTTCACACAAAAAAGTCGCACAAAAACCGCGCAAAAGGATGTTAAAATAACAAAAAAGGAGCAGGCTGAAGAATCATGGTTGAACAAAAGTGTTGTAAAAAAAGCAAAAACAGAAAAGTTTTGAAATTTTTTCAGTTTGTTTTAATGTGAAGTTATTAAATATGAAAAATTACTGAAAGATTTCACACGAATTATTTGGGAAATTTCGGAAAATTATCACAAATATTTTCAGCTATAGTAGTACAGTTATCCTGCCGTACAGAGAGACTCTTTCTTCAGCTTTCTTAGGTTTTATCACTCTTCCTTACTCTACGTTGATGGTCCCCATTTTAATATAGAGAAAACCGTCTCCACCAGATCGTCGATATTGATTGAATGCTGTGAAAGTCTTGCGATGGCTTGAGTCAAGTTCGGAGAATTCTATAAGATTGAACAGAGCGGCGTTAAGATTCTGATTCTGAATTTAATTTAGAACTTTTTAAACCTTCGTTTCGTCTACCAACCGGCGAAACTCGTCCCGCCTCAGCGCTCTATAGAGCTGAGCAAAATCCTCACCCTCCAGCACTTTGCGTGCCATGAAGTTCGCAATCCGCGATCGCGGCAACGAAGTCATCACCTCCTTCAGGAACGAGCTCAAGTTGCGTTCGAACGTCAACACCTTGATCGGCACTTGGGCGGGCAGTCTGAAGGCACGCAATCTGGTCGGTATATTGTTAATGAGGCTGTTTAGATCCGTTGCGTTGGGAACCGTTGCCGCCAGATAAGCGGTGATCTTATGAAACTCCGGACTGTCGCGTATCTCCTGCCACGTGAGCACAAATTCGGGATCGCGTAAGTAGGTCAATGCTTGACGAAAGTGACTGTCGACCACGAAATGGCGCGCCGCAATGTAGCCGATACGACGACGCGGCAATAAAGCGACAAATTCACGCAAGTCGGCACGTAGATCCGCGGCAGTGACGAGTGACGTCAGCAGCGTGCAACCATAGAGAATGCTGAAGAAAATGGCAGAGTACATGACGATGATGGATGGAGAGGTGTGCGTGAGGTGTGCCGATGTAGTACCGACTGATGGCTTTTGCTGCGATGTGGATACCTTTATAGTACCGCGGTTGCGGTATTGCAGACGGTCTATGAAAGAAACGGTCTATGAAATTGGCGAAAGTAAGTCTCATGAAAGTGAACTGTCTCATCGAAAGAAGACAATGTTTTTTGCTGGTGATTTTCTCAGAAATGTTGCTATTTATATTTAAAAAAGTACGAAAAAGATGCTTTAAACTAACTTGGTCGTCAGTTGTTTTTCATTCTTATTAGAACATTTTATTTTATTTTATATTCCAGACAGAATGTTGTTTTATATTTCCAAGCATTTCATCAAAATCTTGAGCACAAATGGATGAATTATGGGTCAAGATATTGCCGTCAAGATATTCAATAATTTTTGAATTTTGAAAAATTGTAACGTTTTTTTAACTAAAAACTGTGGTTTTTTACTGAAAAACTAAAAATTCTGTTGCGAAAAGAAAGAAACCAATAACAATAGGAAACGTCTCACTCTATGTTTTCTCATACTCTTAATTTTGAAAGTGCACCAAGTCAATTGTAGTCTTAAAAAAACACCATTCCTCACAAGTTACACGCAATATACTATTAACATAAATAAATGTAAATATCGCAAGAGTAAAGATTTCCAATTTGGCAAAACACAAACCTTTAAAAATCTCGAAACGAAGAAACGACTGCGACTTAGTCCATTGTCATAATTAAGGGCATGTACATACCTATGTACATACTTATATCAAACACATAATCTCTGATAACATACAATATTATTCGAAGAAAACTTTTTTTGGCTCAGCCAAATTTTTTAGCTTAATTTCGTTTTTTTCGTTACGAAACTGAAAACGATATCAAACTGTTAATGACTTGAGCAATTTCGACACTTTCTTTACTGGTTCGCTCTTAGACTGCAGATAACTTGATGGAACTAGATCTATTGTAAGACGAAATGTTGACTTGTTTGTCTTGTTTACCTTGACTTTATATTTAATGACTGATTACTTTATGTATATTTAATTACCGATTAGAGCTTCTTCGTTTTATACTTTCACCTGATGCGCATAATTTTTGTTGGTTATTTTGCGTTTCTTGTGCTCCAACAAGTTCCACTGAACTTTTGTGGCGCAAAAAATGGTTCACATTGTTAACTCTTGAGGTTGTTATAGCACACAACCATAATCATTAGCCGTCATGAAGGTCTATCTTAATCACAATGGTATCGCTACGATACGTCCCATGAATGAAGAGTTCATAGTTTGCAAAAAAAATTCAATTGTTTTTTTGTTGTAATAACGTTGTAATAAGAGGACTGACTACCTGGTTTTTTTTTATCATCTCATTTATAAATCTCAGGTTAAAATTGGATTTTCATAAATGATTTTGTGTGGAGAAGATTAGACTTCGTAATGAAACATAACGAAAACCTTGCTTTTCGCACCTTAATAGCACGATATCTCGAAAAGCTGACAAGGTAAAGAAATACAGAGGTCGAATGTGGTCTTTCTTTACCCAATTCTTGCAGGAAAATACATATATTTTGCTTTGTTGGTGCTTTAAGAATGAAAAGAAAAGCCTGAAACGACCGGAAAGGAGACAAAAATCAACAAAAATGGAAAACGTATTCACATAAAATTTGTATAGTTGTCTGCGAATACTAATGTATTCTACGAGTATACTATACCGTAAATCTTAAATCAATTATTGCATTTTTGTTGCTTTTCTGGCGTCAATTATTGCCCGGTCCCTCCTCATGCCCTCCCCCCACGCGCCTGATCTTCCATCATTGCTTTTCTCATGAAGTCTGACTCATGCTGAAAATAATAGTTAATTTTATGTTGAAACTAATTACTTTAAAAGCGTCGTTAAGACATTGTCCGTTGTCCGGTGTCCGTTTCTGACAGTTCATTTTGGTGACTCTTCGGGTCTTTAGTTAAGAGCTGGCGAAGTCAATTCTTAATTGCTTTCTTTTGTGAGTTTATTATTATTTTTAATTAAAATCTAAACGGGACGATATGACTCACTTTGTAAACATTTGAGGTAAGAAAATAATAAATTTAATATCAAAATTAATAAAAAATTTTCACAAAAAACTACGAGTACTCAAAGAATTTAAGCTTAAAAAAGTGTATCTCGTAAGCTTTTAGCTATTAAAAAAAAATTAATCTTCACAGTAAAAAACAGTCCCGTTTTTATTTTTGTTTGAAAAATTAATTGAAAACTTAATTAAAAAATGTCTTGTCTATAAATTGTTAACATTTTGAACATAATGCTTTCGGTGACGACAACTTTTGTTGTCTAATGGTTTTTGTGGGAGGCGCGACATCGGTCGCGCAAAAACAATTTTAAACGGAATGCATAAAAAAGTCATAAAAATTTTACGATGTCTTCGCAACATATAATTTTCTAAAGAAACTGAAGAAAGTGCGGGAAGTAATTACGTATCCGTAATTAAATCTGTCAATGATGATCTGATGTGACAATGTAATCGATACTATAACGTATCGTAACGATTCAACTAAACTGAAACTTGTAATATTATAGAAATCGCATTCATTTCACTTGAGCTCTTTAAGATTTTATGACGTTAACACTTTAGAATTTATATATATTGTATAATGATTGCTTTCGGCTTAACCTGACCGTACGAGGGTCGTTCATACGCGTGAAAATTTGACATTTGCAAATTAATTACGTGCCAGCCGCAAGCGATCTTCCTGCGAAACGCGTGGTGCGTTCAGGTGACGGCCCACAGACTCGAGCGTTGTGATTCGGAAGTGATTCGGCAACACCTGCGTCGGCATGGGCTAATCAATCTGCATGACCACGGCCGCCGAAGATTGATTGACTTATCGCGCGCCCATCAGCTGAGGCCGTTTAGATGACATGGTGTCATACATACGTGTACATATGTACGCACATACATATATGTATGTATAATGTGTCAACATGATGTCGTCACCATCTCTCTCTCTCTCTCTCTCTCTCTCTCTCTGTCTCAGCCACTCTCCATCGTTGCTGATTTATTGCAATTAAAGCTCATAATCGTCGTGTTGCTCTTAGTGTTTTGAGGCCAATCGTCAGATGTTGCTGTTGATGATGTTTGACACTTAAATCTGTTCATCATAGCTGCAATTGTTATTATGTTTGTTATTGTTGTTGTTCTCATTCATGCCGCTAATGATGACCTAACGGTAGACTCAATTCAACAGTTCGCAGTTTGATGCCTTCGCAAAAGCAACAGCTCATATATTTTCGATTGGCCAAGTTATACCGTCTCGCAGGGCCGCTCCTGTGTTTTGCGGGCCCGGAGCAAATCTTAAATTGGGGGTCGCTTTTTTAAAAAAAAATAAACTAAGTATTATTAAAAAAAGCGAATAAGTTAATATATGTATATTGAAAATTTGAATAAACACCGCATTTTTTCCACATTTCTTGACACATTTATTAAATGTGACTTTTTCAATATATTTTATATTTTTTTATATTTTTCAATGTCAAATATACATATACAATATTTAAAAATATATTTTATTATTGTCAAATATATGTAATTTTTTAAAATTTCTTGCCTCAAAGTGAGAGCAAAATTTTTCAAAATTTTCACCGAACAGGAAAGAACATTTTTACATTTTTTCGAAAGCGGGCCCAAATTTTCTGCTTCAAAGTGGGCGTGAGTTCAAAGTTAGGCTTATTATCACATTGTCATCTATTTTTGAGCTATGGTTAAAATTTCGAGTCTCTAGCTCATCGAGAAGATGGATTAAAAGCAATTTCAAAATTCGAACCGAACACGAAAGAGCATTTTTACCTGTTTTCGAAAGCGGGCCCAAATTCTCTGCTTTAAAGTGGGCGTGGCTTGCTAAGTTATGCTTTTAATCACATTGTCATCTATTTCTTAGGTATGGTTAAAATTTCGAGTCTCTAGCTCATCGGGAAGATAGATTAAAAGCAATTTCAAAATTCGAACCGAACACGAAAGAACATTTTTACCTGTTTTCGAAAAAGTGAAAACCGTCTAAAAATTCTCAGTTATTTTCTCAGACAAATTACCAGAGGTTTTTCATTTGTTAATTTATATATATATTTTTTTTTGATTTTGTATATATATTTCTTTATTTCGTGCTGAAGTGATTTATGCCGAACTAGTACTGCGTGTATAGTATTGATTCTTGTAGAAATGAAAGGGAAAAATACGAGCAGTTGCTGTTGTTGTTGTTGTTGTTGCTGTTGTACGTATGCAGATCTGGTCGACAGAGCCAAACTCCGGTCAATATTTGCAAACAGCTAACAATGTAGTTAACAGGACAACGACAACTTTTATCCTCTGTACCTATTGCTGTCCGGCTGTCCTGCTGTCCGGCTGTCCCGGTGTCCTGTTGTGTTATTCTTGTTGTATTTTGCCGTGAGCACTGCTGATTTGTTTAAACTTTGGATTTCATGCTTGGACTGAAGTCCATACAAGTTGCTCGAAGTTGCTCAAAGTGATTGAGAGGAATTTGCATAAAGCAAGGTTGCGCAAGTAAGAAGGAGAGGAGAGAAGGATGAAGCCGACAAAATGTAGGCCGAGAGAAACGAGAAAATTTTCGCTCTCGTCACGATATCGTGTCGAATTCTGCGACAAGATCCGAAGACAAGACAAACGGATTTTTGTCAAAGAAGGCGAGAAATACGAAAAAAGGCAAATTTTCTAATCGACAATATTTTATATATTTTTATATATTTTATATATTTTTTATATTTTTTATATATGTATATTTTTCTTTTATTCTTCTTTTTTCTCGGCGAAGTTTGCTTCTTGGGTGCCACTCAAGGCGAGATCGTAGAACGAGATCGCCTTTGAAATCTCGACAATTTTCCTTTGTACGCATTAATTTATGCCCCTCCCTGCTGCTCCCCTTCTTGAAATATTGTGGATTAACTTTCAAAAACTATTGCTATTTTTGTATTGTTAATTGTGTTGTTGTTGTTGTTGTTGTTTTCTACCGCCAGCATTATTGTATTTTCCTGCTTTCTCAAATGTTCCTTTATCTCCTTCTGCCTCCTGTTTTTGTTCCTCCTACTCTTTTTTTCACCTGTTCCTTTGCCTCCTACTCCTCCATACCACCACCACCTCTTCTTCTTCTTCTTCTTCTTCTTCTTCTTTAGGAGATGATTTTCAAATGAATCGGGTCTCGTTCGTAACCCGAGGATTTTTTAATGGTTTAAAATGTAAACAAAGCATGATTTTATTGCATTGCGGTTAGACCGGGTCAGCTGAAAATGGATGTGTGCCGGAAGGTGTGTGTGTGTGAGTGTGCGGGGGTGTTTGAGTGTGTGCGGGGATGTGTGTTTGTGTTCTTTATTTGCTTTGAGTTCGTTAGTGCTTCGTTGTTTTCTGTTATTTTGTGTTGATTAAACAACAATGTTTATTTATTGACGTTACCGTTTTATGGTTTGTTGTTGTTGTTGTTGTTGTTGTTGTTGTTGTTGTTGTTGTTGGTCGTTTCGTTATGTTTTTTTTTTTTTTTTGGTCGTTTTTTGTTATTGTGGCAAATAGATGGGTTGATCTATTAGTTGCCAGAATAACACTACGCAACAAAAACCGCACTAACAAGAACCACATTGAATGCAACAACGATAACGAAGGCAACAACAACAACAACAACAGCAACAAAAACGTGTACATGTTTAATCAAGTTGATGATTTATCGTATTTTTGGTCAGTTCAACAAACCGCAGAGAAAATTTCGGTACGCGTTCAACGTAATTTCTTTAAAAAAAATCACTTGATGAACTTGTCAAATTGACAGCAACACCAACAAAACCAAAACATACACACTCTCGCTGCACTTGCGAAGGTATTGCGTGGTACCTGGCGGTACGATGTGGTAGACCTAGTTTCTGTCCAAACCAAACTAGATTTGTTGATTTTGATTTCTGTTTCCTGTGATTTTAGCTGAAGCCTTCAAGCAAACTGAATCGAACTGAACTGAGCTGAATTGAACTGAACTGAATTGAACTGAACTGAATTGAACTGAACTGAATTCAACTGAACTGAACTGAATTGATTTCAGACGAATTTTACTGACCGATTGACTTTTTTTTTTATTGACTTCAATCGAAATGTTGTCGATGCAAAATCGTGCTTTTTTCGCTCTGAACGAAGTGACGCGCTAAATTCTGTACGACCGAACGAACGAACGAACGAACCAACGAATCCGGAAGCGAAGTTGATTGAAAGAGGCAGGGGCAAAATTAGGCTGGCATGGAAAGTAATTTATAGCTTAATAACTTGTTTCCTGCATGAGTTGTCGCTTATAATAAAATTAAACGAATGAAATAACTCTCTAACGGCGCTCGAACGGCCGGCATGAAGTGTGAAGTCATCCGCTTTCGGTCTGGGGCGCATGCAACGCGTGATGACGCCTCTTGTGATCAGCGAACGGGACGCGTCAATGTTTCGCAGACTTGCTGCGAACTGCGCCAAATGATTGATGATGTTTGACAGCAATTTGGCCTCAACATCTCCTCAACGTCTTAGCATTCGATGTTAATGAGATACCACTCTCAGAATCTTAAGTGAAAATGACTTACGCTTATTTCGACTTTTTTTCGGGATCGAAAAGGGATGAAAATTGCGCATGAAAATTGCAAGTCATTATTATTTGGTTTAAGTGAACTGTTAAGAGTAAAACTCGATTCAACCTTTAGCGAAAATCAGTGAAAGTCACCCAATTTGAAGAAGCCTAACAAAAGGGCTTCCAAGCACTTCCGAGAATTCTCGATGATCAGCAGTAGCTGCCAAGACTTTTTGTGCCATAACTAAAGCATAGCGCAATAAGAATACCTTCGAGGCACCAGGTTCAATTACTCTAGTTATCCGCCTACTTTCTGAAGCTTGACGTAACCGAGCACACAGCGTGCGTGTACGAGCCCACATCAACGAACCGCATCCACAAACCGCATTAAATGATGACGCTGCTTTTAAGGAATGAGGCTGCCGCCACCAGCAGATTGTTGCTGGTGGGGGGCAGGTCGATCCAGCGTGTAATAAAACTTTATTGAATTGTTTGGGTTTTAAAATGATGGCGTCATTCAAGCAGAAGGCCGTTCTGCTGCTGCGCGTCGTTACAATCATACAAAAACAAACAGACGAACTTTCAAGGAAGTACCATACATACATATGTACTACATACATACATGCGAACATACCCATACACCTTAACTATACTCCCAGCAATCGCACAAACTTCATGCATAACCATTCGTTCATGAATCAATGACGAAATTGCAGGCATGTGGCTTTCCTAAGACTATGATTTCATACATTTTTCTGCGCTTATTCTGTCTCTTTCTGCGTATCTTGTCTCTTGCTATTCACCAGCACGACACCAACGACTTTTTAGCACGAGACGACACTTAAAGTCTCGTGCTAAAAAGGCTTGTGAATAGCTGCCGTCTAATGTAGACGTTTTGACGTCTGCTGTCGTACTGGTGAACTGGCTTCTAGTCACCTCAAAGTCACCTAGTCGTGCCACTGCACGTTGTGTATGCTAGCACTGAAAATCTTATCTAGTACACAAACCTTCTTATCACATTGCAGCTGATGTGAGCGTAAAATGCGAGTAAAACAAGTCACTTTTGAGAACAAATGAGCTTGTGAATACGAATTCTGCCGAAAAGTGACTTTTTAGAGACTACAACGACGACTCGGAAAGCTCGGTGAGCTCGGTGACTCAGTGAGCTTGTAAATAAGCCTGCAAATTATTAGTTTCCGAATTATATTTTGACAATAAATAATACTAATTCTTATGTAAATTTTATTTTTAGATGATAAAACCTTAATGTATTTGCTACAATGACTTGAACCATCAGCCAGACAACGATCCTTCATCAAAAAATGTGTCGCCTTGTGTCAGTGAAAATCCCGCACCTCCCATATTCTTAGGTCCGTGACTGATTTTGGCTCCTTTAATCATCTTCCTTCTGACAGGAACTCCTGCCTTTTATTTTCAGAAAACTCGACACAAACAGTCAACAGTCGTTTCATGAAAGATGACGTGAAACGTGTTGCATGATTCGTTTAGGTTTTCTTAAAGACTTTGGAATTTGAATGTGGAATGTGGATGGTGGGTGAGGGTTTTTGATGGGGGAGTGATGAGCGGTATATACATAAATACCAGGAAGGACGAGCAAGGTTACCAAGGTGGTACCATCAAGCCTTAGGTCGAAAACGCATTAAGCATTGTCTCATTAAAATTTTGCAACTTATTTTTAGAACTTTTCACCTCGCAATGAATCTCGCTGGGAGCAAAAGGCCTATGTTTTTGTTTTTGCTATTTGCCCTAAGAACAGTAACCCTTCGAGTAACCCTTTGTGTTGTTTTCGACCAAGACCGACCGAGTATGTAGCGTATAAACCGTTCTATGACGGTACGTGTGTGTTAATCGTTTCATGTTAAACTGTTTGATGTTGCTGTTGTTGTTGTTGTTGTTGTTTTTAGTGCGGCTTTAAGAAATACGAGAAATGCGTAAAAATCCTTCAAACGTGAACACAGCACAAATCGATATGGATGCATGGCAGAAAAGGACGCCACCAGCGCCACCAACGCCAACTTCTGCCCACTCTGCTGCACCCATGTACCACACACACACACACACACACACACGCACAGCCACATATGTACGTTGCCTGCGCTGCACGTGCTCCGTTCGGTAACTAATCGTGCGTTAAAACGTTGGCTGAGCATTTAAATTTATTCCGCTCGGTTGGCGAAAGTGAGACCGAAAATTATCTACCTCAGCACCGAAGGTATCGAGGTAAGTAATTTAAGAGAAACAGAAAAAAACGCAGAAATAAGAATTGCTTTTTTATAAAATAAT
Source organism: Conops quadrifasciatus (assembly GCA_949752815.1). Taxonomy (NCBI): domain Eukaryota; kingdom Metazoa; phylum Arthropoda; class Insecta; order Diptera; family Conopidae; genus Conops; species Conops quadrifasciatus. The sequence goes on along the minus strand of OX457077.1, from coordinate 11,296,403 downwards.
GCCTAAATTTTTGAAATTAAAGACAAAAATTTCATTTTTGTATCTTATAGAAATTTATTATCTTTCCTAAACGTTACTGTCTTGCACGATTTTGTACTTCTATTCGTGGTTACTGATATCGAGGAGATGCTTAACCCTTATTTCAGCGAAATAGCGGACATCGCCCTGATTCGACGCCCGGATTTAGCAACGTTAACCGGATTTAGTAACGTTAATGTTAGTTAGCAAACGTTTGCACTAACGCTAAGTACGCTTTACTTTTTTTTTGCTCCGTAGATAGCATCCTTCTCGGAAAATTACACGTCTTTCTGCTCACCCCTCCTCACCATCCTTCACCACCACTCACTCGGTGCAACCAAAAGATGATGATATGATTTTCTCAACAAATGAAAAGTTATTGCTCAACGCTCAACGCTCAACGCTCAACGCTGCGAAATGATGATGACAAAGATGACGCAAAAAGGTTGGTTTCAGCGGCTCGAACTCGATTTCAAACTTTTAGAGGCAACAAATTTCGATTGCTTTTAAGCCGCCGTCACGTCAAAGAATTGTGTAGCTCCAACGACAACAACAACAACAACAACGAGAACCAACAACAGGAAGGAGAAGAGCACAAAAAAATTGCAAAACGCTTTCTGTGAAGCGTGTAGAATGCGTAACCCATCATCATTATTATCACCATCATTTTCACCGTCATCGAAAGCGGCGATGTAGCGGCGTAGCCAACCAAGAGTTTTCCGTGAACTCATGATGAAAGAAAATCTCATCACATTTGAGGTTATGCATAATTTATACGATATAATATCATGTTTTTTATGTATGTTTATCACAAAAATGTTGAATGTTACAAAGTTAACAAAATTTTACATAAATAAATCCTCTTGTAAATAAACTCCCTCTCTCTGTCTCTCACTCTCCGAGACGTAAACGCTACTCTCTTACTTTTTTTGAAAGTTGTTTGAAAGTAGACAAAATCTCTTAAAGTAAACTTCTTAAAGTTCTGGAAAGTACTTGAAGGTACTCAGAGTAACTTTCAATTTTAATACCTCGATCTAAGAATATACTACATATAGTATATATTGCGTAATTAATCTTCTACGTTAATCGTTCCTAACTTCATTCCTTACCTTTCCTCGTTGATTTATTTGCACGTTTCTTCTCCTGTTTCTTCTTCTTCGTAGTCTTGCTCTTTTTTTTCTTCTTCTTCTTCTTCTTTTTTCTTCTTCTTTTTCTTCTTTCAATTAACTTAATTGCTTTTCTGGCTGCTTCTTGTGATAATTACCTTGAACTTCTTACTCCATCGCATCGCATCGCAGCGTGCAGCATCCTGAGCACGATTCGGTGCATCAATAAATTAATCACTTTCAATTTTACCTCATCATTCATTCAACCATTTGGTGTATCTATCTAAAGGATGAAGTTTACTACGTCACTGAGTGATCGCCGCAATTAGTTTCGAGTTAAAATTTAGCTTCTTTTCAAAATGTTTATATATAGTCCATATTATTTGAGAAGTTTATTATTATTAAACTCTTAATAGCGAGAAGCTTCAAGCCTTCGCCAGTATGATTTTGCTGCAGAAATTTACATTAGTTGGTGCGGTGAGATTTAATTAAATTAGGTTCCTAAAAAACAAGACAATCGGTTGATAAATGTTAAAGTTATTTAGTGCTTTCATACCGACATAAAAGATGGCGCACCCGTTATAAATCCATTGTTGGTGCAATATTTGACTAAAAGAAGAAGAATAAGAAAAGTAACAGTAAAAATTCACCCAAAAAATGTGGTAACTTATATGACGACACGATGTTACCGGATGCTCTGCCGGTTACCGAGTGTCACAAAGTTTTTGAGCTCTAACAAAATTCTTCGAGTGAATGCGGTTTGACGATTCGTTTCGTTTCGTTTCGTTTCTTTTATAGGTTCTACTTAATATCTTCACATCTATCGATATACCACAATGAATGTCAACGATATACCATCATCATGAATGATAATATCATTGAGTCTCCACCCACCGAACCCATTGGCCACCATTTTATGGTTTCTCGCTACGCAAGCCAACCGCAACCCGAGAACCACAAACTGAGCCACAACTCTAGAGCTTGTTACCACGAATTTCAACAATTTACATTTCAAATATTACAAGATTTTAGTATCGTCTGACGTGGCCCGTTGACAGAAACTCAAGCTCTCAAGCTAAACTGAAGAAGCTAAACTTCACCTGCCAACCAACAACCAACAACCAACCACCAACCACCAACCACCGACCACACGGTGAAAGCTTAAACCACCTTTTCGGGCGTTATTTCTCTGGCATTTCCGCAAGAAATTGCATAATTATGACTCTCCGGAGTGTCGCTTCAGGTTGGAAATTGTATGCAACCAACGGCGAACCGGAAACCGGGCCGGATCCAGGCGACAAGGCGAAAGCAATGACGAATAGGAAACCGAAAAATGCATTAGAATAAACTACAATGGAAACAAAAACAACACCAACAACGAGAGAAGCTTAAAAATAAGAGATGCTAAAAGCAAAAACGGTCAAGGCGAATGGTCACCGTTCACTGTATGTATTCCATTTCGCCTCAGAAGGATGGAGACGAGGGTGGTTGGGCGCGACAATCCCCGAAGACAAGAGAAGCTGCCGAATGCAAAAAGGGTGGATAAAGTTCGCTATCAGCCAGGATCAGACAATTGAATTGCAGAAGATGAATAGAAATGAATGTTGTAACAGCAGCAGCAGCAGCAACAACACCCACAACAACATCAGCATCAGCATCTGCAGTGTACCGGAAACGAGACAACACATCCGGTGTGTTACTACGTTGGTCCGGAAGAGAATGATCGGCGCGGGAAGAAGCAATCGAGTAAGAAATGCGTCCGTAGACAGAAGCACGCACGAGTCTCTTGATGATGCCGGCCATTCGTTTGTGTGTGTGTGTGTGTGTGTGTGTGTGTGTGTGTGTGTGTGGGGGTAAGTTCATTGGGCAGCGGTTTATGTGAGCCATTTGTGCACTTACAGGAACCGGTTATAAAATTTGCATTTTCATATTTGCTTCAACTTGAAACAACAGCTACGATGCAGCACCATCCAGCCAAGACTGTCTTCGACTTTCTCCCTCTCCCCCCTCCCCCCCCCCTCCCGCCTTCCCCCTTTCCGCACCTAAAACGACAGCAATTTTATTATCCTACTTTGCCAATGGTTGAGGCGATGACCATTCATTCATCCTCTGGTTGGCAAAAGTTACTATGCAGTGCTTGCATATGCAAACAACATCACACCCACACACACACACATGCCCGTCTACACATTCGCCTTACTATTCTGCAAATCAACACCAACACCAAACTTTTAACTTCGAAGAATAAATAAAATTCGAATTCGAAGTCATTCCAAATCGTTCTTGTTCATTATCTAGAGGAAGGATGTTAGGAAGGATGTTATTAGAGTAAATCGAGTAGAGCAGAATGCAAAAGGGATGTTAAAAGGGATGTTAGTAATGGTCGGAAAAAAAGTAGTAGAAATTCTGGTAGTGGATAATGGTAGTGAAAGCACACAGCAGAAGACATCACAGTAGCAAAAAATTGAGACAAGAAAGCAAGGAAGCGCTTGGAACATTTCATTACTCCTGCGATCATAACTTAGCCTTTTCTGGATTGATTTTTATTAGCTCTTTTGCTTTTTTAAGCTGAAGTTTGGAGCTAAATTAGCGTTTTTAAATAATAAAAATCCCTGCAAAAGTTTCGAAGTTATACGCCTCAGAAAGTTATCGGAATATGTAATTTCGGAATATGTAATTTAACGTACAATATATACATATTTCAGCTCTCAAGTCCAGAATAAATCAGGAAATTAACTAAAAATAGTATTTATAAAGAGTTTAGACTTAAGTCTTTTATGCTTTCTACTAGAATTGATCTGAGACAGCACAAAAGTCTATAAAAATCGCTATATCTATATAGCTATAGTCTATATATCGCTAGAATAAAGCTATAAAGGTATAGACAGGTAAGAGAAAAAATGCGAAGTTATTTAAATATTTGTTTATTGTGATTTTTTTATAAGCCGTTATTGGAATTAATAGAGTTAATCTCAAATCAAAAATGTTATCAACAAAGAATTTTGTTATCTTTCATTTCTGAAAAAAAATTGTAAATTAATAGATTACTTCTCGATTACTTCATCGTTTTGGGAAGCAAAAAGTACTCTATTGTTTCGCTTTTGGTGACAGCATTCATTCTAAGAACATTCTAAGGACTCTAAGCTTTAGAGCCAAAAAGTAGTCCTTTCTTCCTAACGCACCAACACGGCAACTCTGATGAACGAAGTGTGAAGTAGAGACAAGTCAAGAGTTTCTCATTTGTCCTACATTCGTTTCTACCATGGGCGTTAAAGTGGCCCATGGGTGGGTGTAAGTATGGGTGGGTGTGTATGGTGTTGTTGTTGTTGTTGTTGTTGTTGTTGTTGTTGTTGTAATGCAGAAATATAGATTCTGCGAATGTGTTTCTGTGTAACTTTTAATTCTTGCATATTCATGTTTCCATCAATTACTTCAAAACTTTGTGTGTGTGTGTCTGTGTGTGTGTGCGTGTGCGTGTGTGTGTGTGTGTGTGTGTGTGTGTGTTTGCTTCCGTGCATCACGACTTGTTTGCACAACTTTTGCCCATGAATTTGTTAACTCTACTACAACAACAACAACAACAGCAGCAGCAGCAGCAACAACAACAATAGCAACAACAACAACAACTACAAAAAAAACAGCAACAACAACAACAACAACAACAACAGCAAACAATTGGTTCAACTTTTAGTCCAGTTGAAAGAAAGAGAATACGAGGAGTCGTTAGTCCTGTTCGTCCTGCAGGAACTATGAGTACATAAACTAATGTTGGTTGTTGTTAGTATTACGAATACCTCTTGCTGACTACTAACAATTAGTTATTCGGAATTGTATTGTTTTTGTTTTTCAAACTAATTGATTTTAATTGAAATGTCAATTTTTTTCTGTCAATTCTTCTCAGTCAGAGACACACACTAAACACACACACACACACACACACAAAACTACAAACCTTTAGTGTAAACTAAAATATGAAATTATTGAAAAACCAGAAAATTTTTAAAAATTTTTTAATTAAGCTGCTTTTATTACTAAAGTAAAAATTAGATAATAATCTAAGCTGGTTACATTTCGAAATTTAATTGCTGTGATAAAATCGTGTTATGACATAAAAACTTTTATAATTTTTATGATTTATAAATAAGATTAACTGATTTTTTTGTTTTTTTTTGACAATTTTACTAATAACTGACAGTTTTGTTATCGATCGCAGTCTACGAAGTCTCGTTCTTATCTCGATATTTTCATCTTCATTTCATTTATTTCGATAAAGACGAATTCATTAAGCAGCAAAAAAATTAAATTTCTGAGTGCACAACAATTTTTCTCTCTAACTTTTACACCCCAAACCATGCCCCAAACCACCCCCACCCCCACCCTCATGTCTTGCATGCCCACAACCCGAAACGGCGAGGGCGTTTGGGTGCGAAATCAACCAAGCGACTAACCGAGACCAAGAGCACCGAAAACGCTTAAAAATTATGCAGAGCAAGAAGCGTTAAAACTCATTGCGCTGCCTGGAGCGGTACATTTTGGCGCTGGTGCTGGTGCTTCTCGCATAACCATTAAAATTAATCGCTGGAAACGTACGCTGGCGCTGCGTACGGTACATAAAGAAAGCGGCTAACCGAAGAATTTAATCTCGACGGCGGCGAGAGGAACAAAAATATTACAAGTTTTTGTAACTTTAAAAGATCTTTAAAAGAATTTCAATATAATTCAGCGAAAAAATTCAAAACTAATAAAAATTGAAAATCGAGAATTTTTGAGATTAATATCAATTTTTTTCTATCAAAAATTATTTAATTATATTTTATTTAATTATAATTTTTTTTGTGCTGTGCATTTTTAAAAATTTAACATAATTTTTACTCGACTCAAGCTAATAAAATCCAGGCGCTCGACACTCGATTCCGGACTGTTGGAGAGTCTGTTGGTGGTAATCGTTTTTGGGCGTGCGCCTCGATTGCGGTACACTTTTCTGGCCGATTGTTGGGAGCAACAACAACCAATGGCAAGAATTTCCATTCAACACAGCTCGCAACCTCGTCCTTACCGCTGCTTGCTGCTGCCCTTCGGCCGGTGCAGCGCGGTCTGCAGCCACTGGCCGCAAACTGATGAAGTGCCCGCCACAGAAATTATCCAACAGCTCAGCTGGAAAATAGCTAGCCAGAGGCGTCCGCCAGTGCAGAGGGCAAGCGGTGGCGGTGACGGTGGCGCACCAACGAAGCCTCTGTGTGTGCGTTTTTTTTTATTTTCGAAATGCCAAAGCTTTCACAAGCACAAGCTGGAACGCCAACAGCATCCGGCGCCGCAGCAGCAGAGGGTACAGAGGCAGCCTTCGGATTTGAGCCACTTTATTTTGCGGTCAGACAATGTTGGCTGCTTTGGTTGGTCCGCCTGCCGCCGCGTGGATGATGCCCCCCGTGTTTTCTCCTTCTTAATGAAGTATGCGCAGCGATGGTTGTGGTGCGGTGTCGGCTTAGGCATCGGTTATTTGGGGGCGGCCGTTTCTTGCAGACGTTGCTGCCGCACCGAGGCTTAACGGGGACACAGACTGATGCTACCAGGAAGCCATGCTGCGAACGCATTACATTTTTTATGCGTCTTTAGACAGTAACCTACAAGTTATGTCGCGGTGCCATCCTTCCTTCCTTCCTTCCTTCCTTCCGTAGAGCTCGGTTAAACGAAGACGTAGCTTTGTTCTAGCCCATTTAGTGGCACGCCTATTTCTAGGCAAATCTATCCTCCTCTTCGCCTCATTCCTTTTTGGAACCTCCTTCTACTTCTTCCTACTAAGCGTTGCACGAACGGCACACTGAGTATTACGAGAGATCGTAACCTCCGAGGTTCTTCTCTTTAAAGCAAATGATATGACATTATGGCCTTTTGTTTATCAACAGACGAGCCAAATGAACCACCGTCACACACACACACACCATTGTAACCATTCAAGCGGAAAATTAAAATAATTTTTTTGTGCGGTGAATGAATGCAGACCGATATTCTATGGCTTTATCGTGAAGCTCGTACTCGAAGTGATTAAATGCAGAACCTGTAGACCTTTCTTCTGTCCTCCCCCTACCCCTCCTGTTCCGCTGCCACCTCGTGTGGTAAGAGCGGGTGGTGTGCTGTGGTCTGTCTCGTCGTAAACCAGTCGATCTCGTCGTAAACAAGTCGATCTCGTCGTAAACAAGTCAATCTCGTCGTAAACAAGTCGATCTCGTCGAAAACAAGTCGATCTTGTCGTAAACAAGTTGCTCTCGTCGTAAACAAATTGATCTCGTCGTAAACAAGTCGATCTTGTCGTAAACAAGTCGCTCTCGTCGTAAACAAGACGATCTCACCGTAAACAAGTCGATCTTGTCGTAAACAAGACGATCTCGTCGTAAACAAGTCGATCTCGTGGTAAACAAGTCGATCTCGTCGTAAACAAGTCGATCTTGTCGTAAACAAGACGATCTCGTCGTAAACAAGTCGATCTCGTCTCGACAGCTCGACAAGCGGTCTTGCTTCGACAAAAAAAAAAACTTCTTAGGATGTTGACCTTGCCAGGACTGAAAAGCACTGCGGTTCGTCTCGGAATTTCTCTTTGAACGAACGACGACACTGCCTCTTTTCAGGATCACGATACGATTGGAGAAACTCGGTTCGACTCGATTTCCGAAAATTTTCGGAAATTCTTGTCGATTGAAGAACCATTTCTTTTTGCCCCTTCCGCACAAAAACCTCTCTCTCTCTCTCTCTCTTCCTTTCAAGTTTTCCTTTAGAATTAAAAGCTGCCAAATTTGATCGTTATTTATTTAAAGTCGAAAACTTTGTGAAAAGCAGGCATTGGCTCATCAGAATTTTACTTACCATGGACTTAATTAAACCTACGAGCTTTGCAAACACAAACGCAAAAGCAAACAAATAAAAGCGGTGGGTAAAAAAAGGGTGGAGAGGGGCTGGGGGAGTGGCAGGGGGGGGGGCAGTAGAGAATCAATTAAAGCCTCTGCAAATTGAACTCGTTTTATTGCTGAGTCTGCAGAACATTTGGCCCGGCCCGTCTCTCTCTCTCTCTCTCTCTCTCTCTCTGCAGCCCCCCCCACCGACCTTGCCCTTGAGCGACCATGTTCACACACACACACACACACACACCAACACTATCCTACAAATGAATTTGTTTGTATTTATGCAACGAGTATGTCGAATATTTCACTCTGGCGTATTTGCTTAAAGCGTGTCTAGAGTCCAGTCTAGCGTTGGCTGGCTGCATCTGTGCAGCAGGGTTGCCACAGTTGCCGCCCCATTATGAATGCTGGAGGTGTTCGCACAATGTGTACTCGTGTGTAATTCGTGTGTGTATGTGTGTGTGTGGTACCGAATGTGCATTTTAACTGAGTACACAATGATAGTGAAAAAGCTGGCGCAAGCACGGCGCCTGCCACCGCCATCGCCATCGCCACCGCTACCGCCAATTCCACAGCCACTGCCACGGCCACTGCCATTGCCACTGGTGCCCATTAAACGGGTCCAATGTTGGTTTTAGGGATCAAATTTTAATCCTTTTGCATCTTCATCGCCCTGCGTCTTTCGTCTTTCGCGCTCTCTCTCGGCCGTTAGTTTATCCTGGTTTATTCTTGTTGCATTCTGCAGTATTCTCTTTCACCTTTTTCACCCCGTCCGCCCCGCCCGACCCAGCCGATCCTTCTACGTATCATTATCCCGTTTTGCTACGTGCTGCTGCTGCTGCGGCTGCTGCTGCTGCTGCTGCGGCTGCGGCTGCGGCTCAACGGCTCTGCCCTTTGACCGGCTTAGTGTATGTGGTTCCGCACGATGGACCACATGCGCTCGCCTTTTCAATTTCAGAGCCGAACATCAAAATGGTAGAAAATTCATCAAAGTGTTCGCTCACACACAGCGAACGAGAGAGAGAGCGAGAGCGAGAGAGAGGCTCCTGGCGTTGTGTGTGTGTGTTTGATTTGGTGTACGCGCGTGCGTTCGTGTGTGTTGCTTTATGGTCACAAATAGCCAACGGCTGAGCTGTTGCTAGTTTTTTTCCTGCTTTCGATGTCATGAGATTTTATGTGCGACGACGCTGGTTACTGCTAGAATGTGGAGTAGCTCAATACAACCTGGTGGTGCCGCGGTGACGTACATGAAAATCACGGGCTCATCACATTAGTAGCAACAACAACAACAACAACAACAACAGCAACTCCGGTAACGCCAACTTAAACCGAAATCAAAGTAAAGAAGGCACCAACCAGCACCGAAAGCATGCCGCCTGAAAATGAATCTTCGTCCGGAAACGGCTTAGCACCATATCGAACATATCGTACACATAAATTCTGAACTCCAGAATATGCTTGTGTTATCATTACTTGTTGTGTGCGGCCGCAGCACCGCAGCGCCCATATTGATACCCTTTCATTTTGTGTCTGCCGCAGCCCTGAATGGTCCTCCTTTTTGTGCTCTCCGGCATCTGTCAAACCGAACCGTACAAACTGAGGCGATTGCGATTGCCGCACGTTAACAAGAATTTACACAGCACGATAATGATGACCTCTGAACTTAAGGAAGGTTTCGTTCATTCGTTCACATTCGTTTCATGATGCTTTGCGTTGAAACCGTTGCATGCTGATACCTTCATACGTTATATTGTACAATACGATACGATACGCAAACGAAACCGTTTAAACGTCCGTTTAGCCATTCTACAAATGGCTCTGTCTGAGAAGCCTTTACTTGCGAGTACGTCGTGTACCGCATGGTACACTGACCAGCTCCACCGAGTGTGGCAGCGATTGGAGGGCGCTGATGGTGGTTGGAGAAATGATATTTCGGCTTTTATGGTCAATATGACGTGATTGTGGCCTGTTCATATGCGTTCGGAGAGAACATTGCCTTCATCAAAAACTGAAATTAATTCATGCAGGTGACTCGGAGTCCGTAATACAGGGTGATATGTGGATTTGGTTTTTTATTTTTGCTTAAAAAATTGTTTACTAGTTTAATTCAGTTTGGATTTTCTCATAATCTTTATTTTGCTTTTAGTTAATAAAAGTATTTCCTTTATTTTTTCTTAAAATCTTTCTAAATTAACTTACTTTATGAAAAGTTCTATCAAAAGTCATATGTAAAAAAATTTCCATAAAAATAAAGAAAACATTAGAAAAAAACTAATCTGAATTATAAATATAAATTAATTTTGAAGACAAAAGCGGGCCAAACGTTCACTGCCTTGCAAAAGAAGGAAGGAAGGAAGGTAGTAAAAAATTGAAAACAGTGTCATACAATTTTTATAAATAAATAAATAAATTTTTATAAGTAATAAATTTGTATAGATTTTATGACACTGTTTTCTCTATAAATTTATAAAAATAAATGTTAAATAAATCTAATATAAATCTAAAATAAACCTATAAAAATTGTATGACACTATTTTCAAATTTTTACTACCTTCCTTCCTTCCTTCTTTTGCAAGGCAGTGAACGTTTGGCCCGCTTTTGTCTTTAAAATTAATTGATATTTATAATTCAGATTAGTTTTTTTCTAATGCAGCGCTGCACTTCTCTGAGTATCTGAGTAAATGGAAAATCACATGACATATCACGTAGTCTCATATATCATTAGAAAACACAAACAAAGAACAACAACAGGTACACAAATTAGCTATAATAGAAGAAGTACCGGCACAGCAATACAACGCGGCACAAGTCACTAAATAAATAATTAAACTTAAGTGCAAACAAACCCAAGCAGAGCAGAGCACTAGAAATATGCTGAAGTGCTGATCACGAAACAGCGCCAACACCTCAGCGATGGCAACCCTGCCTGCTAGGCGCTCCTCGTACACTCGTAGTCTCGCCGGCACTATTTGTTAAGCACGTCAAGCAAACAAATGAGTAGACATCGATGGGTAGACGAACGCTCGCGTCAGTCGCGTGCTCGCGTGCAAATACTCGCTGCGATGCTTCTAAAAATGTGCATGTGTTTGAAGGCCGGGAAATAGATGCATGAGACGTACCGACTTCGACGTTTTTCCTGAAGAGCAGAATAAATGTGTACGTGTGTGAGTGAGTGGTTGCATGAGTGCGTAGAGGTGCATACTCGTACATACGTATGTATGTATGTTCGGCTGCAGTTTATTGTTAGTCAATTTCTGGTCTTTCGGGACATATTATAAATGCATTTATTCATTCAGAGTGATGTTCCCAAATGTAGCCACCAGTGTCAGACACGCACACACAGGCACACACACACACACACACACAGACACACACACACATATATAGGAAATTATATAAAAACACACACCGAAATTAGTCTTGCTGCGTACGATAATGCAATACCGTCAAGCAGAACAAAATAAACAAAAACAATAACATCAAAAACAACAAAGCCAAGTTTTATAGAACAACCAAGTTCTTAAACCAAAATATTTTATTTTTACTTGGTAAAAAGCCCAAGCTATTCAATACCGAATACCGAAATGAAAGCTGGAAATGGAAATTGAACAGTTTAGAAGATCGGGCCAATTTAATTCCGGCCTTAAATCCAAATAATGTACTCGTATTTGTCACTTAAAAAAAAAAATTAAAATTTCCCCAAAAGCCATTCATCATTAAACTCATTCATCAACATTCTCATCATACTCAGTATCATCATCGTCATCAACGTTAACATTATGAATTACGAAGTGTAAACGAGTTGCTGCATTTCGTGCGTTGTTATGTTAAATAAATATAAAAATACAGCAGTTCCGGATTTTAAAAATTCCCACATTTACCGCTGCTGCTGCTGACAATGATGATAATGACGTCGTTATCGTCATTATCGTCGTTATCGTCGTTATCGTCGCCATAACCGCTGCATTCAACACAACGCAGAGGAAGGCTAAAGTTTTTCATTTTGCCGCAATTAATTAAGCGAAAATGAATGCCAGACGTATGTATGCATACCTACACCCACAACCACACATCCTGCTACCCACACACACACACACACACACACACACACACGTAGGCACACATGGACTTGTCCCAGTTTGGATGGCGAAGAGTGAGAATACAGCCGTCTGCTGATTGGGGCGTGCGTGTCGATCGCCTGCTAATCGAATGCCAATCAATGTCAGCCACGGTCTTGCCATACTGTCTGCCCAGCACAAACCTGGAAGATATTATAAATGTGGTAATGGTGGTAATGACGGTAGTGGTGGCGTTGGATGGGCGGGCGACTGCATTTATTTATTTATTATTTTTTTTTTAGATTTTAAAACGTGATAAAATTGCTGTTTTTAAATATCAACCTTTATTAAATAAGCCCATTAAACCTATCAAGCAATTATTGCTGAAGTGTTGAATTGGCGACTGTTAAAACTTTTGTTGTTCAGCGTTTATATCGCAGACAAAAGTTTAAATAGTTACCAAAAAGTTTCATGCTTGTTTTTTTTTTTAAATTAAATCAAGATTTTTTTGCATAAATTTCGCTTATTTCGCTTTTTTTTTTGTTGTATCGTATTTATACAGAGAAAAACGTGATTTTTAAATTTTACAAAAAATATCATTTCATGCATTCTTTTTTCTTACAGTAAAATACTCGTGGTTTCATTTCGAAAAGCAAACTCTTCTTAGTTTTTCTTGAGTTTCCACTAAACTCGCCTTCCCTCACCCCTTCCCAGGTAATACCACCGCAAAGTATTATCTATTTAAATTCATCCTTCATCAATGGAATCGCTCAACTAAAAATCCATGCACTTCAGCAGACTTCCAGGACTCTTTCTTCCTCCGGCGTTTATTTTCTTTTGGTTTGTTGTTTGTGTGACGGTCAATGACTGGCAATTATCATCATCATCATCATCATCACCATCACCATCATCGTTAGTCATCACTCGACTCGTCAGGGATTGTTATTTTTTATTGTTGTTGTTGTTGTTGTTCTTTCCATTTAAACAACGCCATTTTGAACAGCAATTATTCTAGTCTGGAGAGCATTATTGAAATTTTTGACAAGACCAACACAGTAAGATTGACTCAATGAGTGTGAGATCGACTGCGGCGTGAGGGAGAGAGGCAGGGAGAGATATGTAGCTATTCATCGACATCTTGGCTTGAAAACGACCGACGGCAAAACAATCAAAAATGATGATGAGAATGGAATTTGAGGAGATAGAAAGTGATGATGAAGAGAAAAGAAATGATATTCGAAGTAAAAGTTTGAAGTGGATGGAAAGTGATAATCACAAAGGTATCGTGAGGAAAGATTGTCGTGATTCTTAAGAGAATTTTTCCCCTTTTTCACAAAAATATCTACTCGTTTATACAAACTTTTTCCTTGAAAACTTATTCTTGAAACAATGGGAAGTGTTAGATATTTCTGTAATCAATGTTTAAATTTTATACGGAGATAAAATGGTCGACTCACCATATTTTTTAAGGTTTCGGAGACTGTATTGATGTTGAATTGATTTGCATTGACTTTGACTCGATTTAAAATAGGTTTCACTTCACTAAATTTCTGTTAAAAGTTATATGTATGAAATGGTCTTGATTTGACTTGAAGAGATTCCAGTTTAATTGTTGTTACTTGGCTTGGTTTGATTTGAATCGTGTTGATTTGAATCGTCTTAACTTAACCTCAATTGACTTGAATCGACTTGATTTAAACTGCATTGAAGTTGAATTGATTTGCTTTGACTTGACTCGATTTAAAATAGGTTTCACTTCACTAAATTTCTGTGAAAAGTGATTTGTATGAAATTGTTTTGATTTGACTTGAAGAGATTCGAGTTTAATGTTGTTATTAGGTTTGGTTTGATTATAATCGTCTTGATTTGAATCGTCTTGATTTGAATCGTCTTGATTTGTATCGTCTTGATTTGAATCGTCTTGACTTAACCTCAACTGACTTGAATCGACTTGACTTGATTTGAACTGCATTGAATTTGAATTGATTTGCTTTGACTTGACTCGATCTAAAATAGGTTTCATTTGACTAAATTTCTATCAAAAGTGATTTGTATGAAATTGTTTTGATTTGATTTGAAGAGATTTGAAGCGTTGAATTGTTGCTACTCGGCTTGGTTTGACTCGAATTCCAACTTCTGACAACTTCTTTTGATCTAAGTTCGTTTGAGTCAATTTATTGAGATGAAGTTGATTTGACTAATTAATCAATCAACCATTCATGAAATTCTATGAAAATGAAGACAAGTACTACATTTGATCTTGTTATCGATAACAATTGCTTTGCAATTGTATCTTACGAGTAACATTGACTGCACTCAGCCTAAATAAATTATTGTTCTGTTTGTTCATACTATCGAATTCGCAATTTATAAGCATATACTCGGTGTAAACCACACACATACACACTTACGAAGGATGCATTCAAAGATTATATGTATGTATGTACATTAGGAAGGAACAACGGCTTGTATAAATGAATGCCTGACCGCTTGGCCGCTTGGCCGCTTGACTGAATTACGACGTACATATGTTAAGTTTAAATTGATGACGGTTTTCCGCAAGAGCGCCGGATGGGCGCGGTTATGAACTGCGCGGTCGGATTTCCATATTTGACACAGAGACAGGATACGATTTGCAGCGGAAGCTCTTGTTAATGATATTAATTTATGACCTACAGTCACCGGGACGTGCGAAGAAGACGGGCGTAAGTACGTAGTGTCAAATAGAACGTGACAAATAGATACTCACTGAGATACTCACGCCCTAAAAGGAAAATGTCCTTATATTTTCTATTTGTATACAATTTTCGTTACCAATTTCTAAGTATATTGATTGAAAATGTTACCTTTGTTTATGTTGAAATTCGTATACGCCCTCTTTTCTTTCTTTTCTGCACTGCTTTTCTTTTCCCTTCTTCCCTTCCTTCTTTCCTTCCTTCCTTCCTTTCTTCCTTCCTTCGGAAAGAGAATGGAAGAAATTCTCTTTTAAACGAACGCTCTCGATACAAAAGTTTTTGTATAAATTTTCAACTTTTTTAAGGTTTTCATACAAAGTTTAAAGTTTTACGTTATCATCATCATCATCATCCTCATCATCCTAATTATAAGCACCAGCAGCGGCAACAACACAAACATTGAACCAAAGAATATACAGTACCGTTTTCGAGCTTTCAAAAACGAATGGAAAAAAAAGACCAAAAAAAATCTAAAGAGATAAGATAAAGAGATAATAAGATTCATTACATTATACATTAGATCTCTTTTCGACTGGAAATTCCTCTCTCCTCTTGCCTTAAAAAACAAGAACTCTCTCATTCTCTAATCTCGTCTCGGTTTTCGAGCGCATCCACATTCTTTGAATTCTCTTACTGTGAGAACAGATTTTTGTAGCGACATTTGCTGAACTGCTTTCTAATTTTAATCTAATATAATATAATCCAACCGTACACAGCATTTTAGCATTAATGTCAATTGGTTTTCATTTGTGTGTGTGTGTGTGTGTGTGTGGCGCTTTTCCTTCTCTCTAAATTTCCAACGACGTACTTATCTCTTCCTCTCACCGCTCCGCAATCTTCAAATTTTATTGGGAGCCTTTTAATCTGTTCTACTTTCGACAAACTTATGGTCTCTTCCGACCCTTGCTCATGCCCTACTTCTCAATTATTTATTGCGGTACGGTCAAGTAGTTCTTGCAAAATTAATTGCGTTTCCTTTTTCTTCTTTTTGGGTGTTTTCCTCTCTTGCTAGAGACAAGTTTTCGTCTACACTCGTTGGGAGAACGAAGACAACGTGAGAAGATGTAAAAAAATAATATGCTGACTTCGACGGAATGAAACTCTTTGGTGCGAAGAGGCTAAATTTTTTTTTTTTTTCAGTTTCAAATAATATCAAACTTTCAAAGTTTATCTTTTAGCAGGAGAGTCGAAGGTGGAAGGAAGAGACCAGTTGGTTTTTATGGTTTGGAATGAATGAGATTTAGCAATTCAATTTAATTCTGCTGCTCTTCAAAATGCACTCTCTTTTGTTTTCGCTCTCTGTGTTTCTTTTCAAGCTTCGATTTAAAAATTATGGCTTTTTCCGCCTTTGTACCGAAATTTTTTTTATATTTGCAGTATTATGTCACTTTTGACGCAACTAGTCTTTTGGTAATTATTTCGTATTTAATGAAACTAATCGTTCGGAACGCAGTGGGCGGCGTCTCTCATTTTGAGTGCACTGTGCCAAATATTTTAAGGGGTTTGCTTCTTTAGACCGAAAAAAGGTCAAGGCGCCGTTTGATGGTTTAGAACGACGATGCCTGCTTAACATGGTAAATACCGTGAGATGATAATACCGTGGAAGATGGAATGCGATGATGAGTGAGAAGAGTAGAAGGAAGCTAACAGCGTTTCAGTTGACGGATCAACTTAAAAATGGTCATGGTCATGTATTTTAGTAGCCGCAAGCGACAGCTTAATTGAAGTACTCTTGATTTGACGACAGCCAGAGAGAGAAAGAGAGAAAAAGAGAACAAAAAAAAGTGCTGAAGAAAAAAGCAGTAACGTAGAATGGAATATAAATGAACAATTAGGTTCATTTTAGAGTTCTTTTTCTCTACATAGTTTTTTATATAATTTTTACTAATTTGTTCACACTGTGACGCGGCCTTCGACCTAGCGACAATGCGACTTCGGCACAGCCGTCATCGCCTCTCTCCTCCCTCTTTATATCATTCGTTTTTTTTTTGTCCACCGCTTTTTTTGCTCTCATTCATTCTTGGGTGTATTCAGTTCGTTGCTTGGCATAATTGCATTTCGTGGACAATTAATTTCTTTTCTGCTGTCCATTTCGCAGTAAATTAAATTGCAAATGACTTCCTCTCTTTCCTTTCAACAGCAGCACGAGCAGCGGCAGCAGCAGCAGCGTCCCTGCTGATCATCACTTCATGTTATGCTGCCAGCAGCGGAAAAAAACACAAAATCGTATATAAAAGGAATCTTGCGTAGAGCAAAGTCTCAAGACGCTCTTTTTTTTCAAGGTTTTGTAGTTGAGATCGTTTTGTAGTTGTGCAGCGCCGCAATTAAACGGCGGTGTTGAAACAACGCCGCGGTGGTTTTGACCCATCGGGGTCACTCGCTTTTTTCATTCGATGCTTCATTCTAAGCGCCTTCGTAAGGCGTTTTTATTTGACAAAGCAATCATTTTCTTTGCTCATCTCATCAGTTCAGTGTGCCAGCGGCAAGTCCGTCGTTCATTTGTTCCTCCAATCATCCCACCATCCATCCATCTATCAGTCCATCCATTCGTCAAAGCCCGGCGGAAGTTCACCGAAACGTGTTGCTTGGCTTAATTTGTACATCCTTCCAACTCAATCAACATGGAGGGCGGTGGTGTAAAGGCAGAGGATTGAACGAGGAAGAGGAAAAGCAGCTGATGAAGAGAGTAGAAGTGTAAAAGATGAACAATGCAAAATGAACTACAATCATCGTTCGTTAGCGGCTAATTCTAGAGTTTCGAGCATGATTTAATACTAGTTACTTTCTTATTTCTCTATTTCTTTGTATAGGAAACTCGTATAGTCTACATTTTCCTTATATTATGTTTCTCCTTTTTTCTTTCCTCTGCTCTGTTGACTGAGCTCTCATATTTTATAATGATACATCAATATAGGAGTATAATAATACACGTGTAGCAGGATTGGAGAGAGAAAAAGAGGTCAATTAATAAGAGATCTTTAACCCGTATGCGATACTCAACGGAAAACCATCCGTAACAACTTTAACTTTATGAGAAGCGCCAAACGCTACTCGTCGAATCGTTTGGCGTCTCTCATAGGAGCCACACGTAATCAACTAATTCTTTGCTGTTGGCCGCCACTATTGCCGCTCCGCCACTGGTAATTTACTTACACAACGAACGATCACTTTTGTCTCCTTCTTTGTTTACTCTAGAAACAAGAGATTAGTTTTGGAATTAAGTATTTTGGTGCAGACGAGATCTACTGATGATGGTAGAGTATTTTTGTTATAGCATTTTGCGCCAATCGCAATCAATCCATTGAGCATAATAAAAATGGTTCGTAGAATGATCGAATGTAAAAAGAAAACTAAAAATTAATTAGTAGTCTTGTAAAAGATCAGCTTAGAAAATGTGATCTTGAAAATGGTGTACGTAATATCGAACATTCTTTGCATACTCATTCATTTTGCTGGAACATCACTGTGCATAGATGTGTTCTCAATTTGGTAAAATTTTAGCCGATTGTCACTCGAGGGTTAAACTTATTCTCACTTGTATTAAGAGAAAGAAAACCAAATAAGCGATTTCGAGTCAACGATGTCTTGTAGCGAATTGCGCTCAGTCAAGATTAAAGTTAGAGCAAGCAATTTTTAATATACTCTTTTTCTTCATTCTTTTCGAAGTGAGCAAATACAAAATATTGTTGTCGATGCTTATGGCTTTATATGTATGTTTGACCTTTACAGAGCTTCTTACACACACACACACGCAAAGCAATGTAATTATAAACACCTGTAATCATTTACCATGAACACCTTACATCAAACACTTAAATTCCAGCCTCTCTCTCGCGCTCTTTCTCTCTTCCGCGCTGCAATAATTTTATTCTTTACCAAGACCTTCAGAAAATGTTACAACGTGCATTCTCTCGTGAAGCAACGACTAAGCAAAGCGATCTAATACATACCTTTTTTTAGAGACTTAAGCAAGGCAAGCAGACTGCCACGAGTACGAGCACCGGATGTAATTTCCGTAAATCTGTTACTAATTAGCATTAAAAGAGACTGGATACAATCTACATTGCTTTGCGACGGTACAGAACTGTAAGAAGTCGACTGCAGCTATACGGGTTGTATAAACGCTCTACCAATTTAGCATGTTTTTTCTTTGCTTTTTAATTAAACAGGCATTGTTTAAATCAGGCCAAAATCGCAATTAAGATAATTTTCATTCCGACACAAAGTGACACACAGAGGACGAGAGAGAGAGAGAGGGTAAGTAAGATTGCGAGTGTGGAGAAACATATTTAAGAAGTCTCAAATTTAATTCACAAAGACTTGTTTTTAAATCAGTGACGAAAATGCATGTAAACGGTTTTAGAAAGACTAAGATTTTTTAAATTTCATCTGTTTAGAAAATACGTTATTAAATAAGACCACTTTTCATATAAATCCAATTTTGGGTTAGTAAACATGAAATTAGTTAATTACAATAAAATGACAATTTTCTCATGGGTTCAATGGCAATTTCCTCGCGATCTGTCTTTAAATTTCAACTTATTGATGACAGGCAGCTCCTATTCTTTAGGTCATCATGGTCATTGTATCATCGCAGATCTAACCGTTTATTTTAAAATTGTCAACGACGCTTGACGTGCTCGCACTACGTCAAAACGATGAAATGTCATGCAAGATTCATTCACCGTTTCGTAAAGACATAAGCGGCAGCATTCATGATCATACATTTGTATATCGCTAAAGGTTTATAAGCTCCTTACGAACGTCCCGTTAAGCTCTTCTGTTACAGAAGAGTCCGTTGATTTTGTCCGCTCAATCGTTTTTTCTTTCTTTCGCCTGGCGTCTATCGTTCTCTTTCGTTGATACCAGCTTTTGCCAGCTCTCTTTACTTACAGAGATTTAAATTCGCACTTTGTTTACTTTAACAACAAAATCTCACAAAAACTTCAAGTAAGTCCTCAAAGAGAGCATTTGGTTCTCTGACCAGGTGTTGAAAGCATTAAGAAAACAAAAAAGGGAGAGAAGAAAAGAAAACACGGAGAAGAAGAGCATGCCATGGATTGTTCCAAGGAAGATTGGTCTCATCTACAGAGAGAGGCGTGGGGGTGATTGTTGCCTTCGAGTAACACTGACTTGTTTTTAAATCAGTGAAATTTTATGATTGTTAAAGATTTTCTACTTTGTCGAAGGAACACAAACGGAGCGACATTTTTTCTCACTGTTTCTTTGCCAGCTGCGGCGACCGAGCCAGCTGCGTCTTCCAAAACACGGAAATCCTCAATCTTCACCAGAGGCCAGTTCGAAAGGTTACAGCTTCGTTTTGTTTTTTTTTCGTTTTTGCTAAATTATGCAAAACCGTTAAATGGATTTCCATTTTGCTTGCTTTGTTACTCTTTTCGTGAAAGCTCTACAATATTTTGCGCTTTCTTGGTGTTAGTCTCTTCGAGCAGTTCGAGAAGACAATGGAGCAGTCGCCACTTGAACCAAAGGACAATAAAATCCGATTTCGAAATTGCTGGGCTCGCTAAAGATGGTGAAGAGGAAGCAGAAAAGTTGAAAGAGACTGAAGCAAGAAGGGGTGGAGGTATCTGGTGCTGTGTTCAAGGCTTTGAAGAAATGAAATTCTGAAATTGAAATTGTATTTTTAATGCCTTTAGCACTTGCGTAAAGGACCGAGCAATGATGATGAAGCGAAGAGAAAAGAAGCGTAGAAAAAAAACTGAAGTGATATTAAAAACGCAAGGAAAAGGGACAAGCGACACGCAGAACGACAGAAGAAAATGCTAGCAATAAATTGAAAACTAAAGGAGAAATTAACAAAATTATTTAAAGTAATATAAATAAAAAAGTGGTAGAATGTGTGGAGGGAGGGGGAGGGCAGTAGGAAATGGGAAAATACAAAAATTAAGCAGCCTTTTTTTATACTGAAAATCATCTCAGAACCGGAAATAGTGATTATAACGAGTCGTGAGAAATATTTATACATTTTAAACCACTTCAGCGTCTTTGAAGACGAAGCCTGTGAACTCGTTAATCGAAATCCGCGAAGTTGTATTAAATATTAAAACAACAATCTGGATTTTCTACGCCCCCCCCCCCCTCCCTCCCTCCCTTCCTTACCCCTTTCACCCACCTGGGGCTATTTTCTCAACGCTATTCAAACACTTTGCTTCGACATCGCGTTACATAAATACTCCCCCTCCGCGGGGCATACTCTCTGCCACGGTAAGAGCTTCCACCTATCAACCAAGCAGGTCTTACTCACCTCATCGGAGGTCGAAGGCGAAGGAAAAGTTTTAAATGCAAGATGCGAAAATGTAACATCAATTGAATAGAGTTGAAATTAAAGCCTTTCATCACTGTCGTCGGACGCTCTGTCTCCGGATGCCGAACGAACCTGACGACAAGCTCCATTATCTCAAAGGACTGCACCCGCAAATCGATATCGATAAGAGACTAAAACCGATTACCCCTTGCCCCAAGGCGTGGCCATGAAGCACAATTCTGATCTGCCTCCGAGAAACACTGAAAGGAAAAAGTTAATACTTCAATAAAAGGTTTACCCGTTTCCATTCATTAGGTTAATGTGTGCTCCTTTAAAGAATCAGGATTTGAATCAATAGAATTGTGAAAAGCTACCCAAGGATGAAGGTTCGTCCGTCCAGCCGGCGTGTAGTTTGAAAGAGATGTTTAACGTTAAAGAGACTGAGACACGAGGAAGAGGATCTTTTTTCTATGATGAAGGAGAAAAAATAAATATTTTCCTTTTTAAGATAAATTCATTTTTAAAATGTTTTTCATAAAAAATTTCTCTTTTGTTTCAAAATTGGTTTCTTTCTGCTTAAAAATTGTTATCTTTTTCTCAAGAAAAATTTCTTTCTTCTCAAGAATATTTTTTTTCTTCTCAGAAAAATACATTTTTGACTTCTTAAAAATCTTTTTTCTAAAACAAAAGTTTTTCCTTATTAATAATGGCTCCTTTTTTCTAAAAAAAATACATTTTTGACTCCTCAAAAATGTTGTTTCTTTCTTATCAAGAATGGCTTCTTTCTTTTGAAAAAAAATACATTTTTGACTTCTCAAAAATCTTTTTACTAAAAAGAATGTTGTCTTCTTTCACAAAAAACCCTTCTTTCTTCTTACAAAATCGGTTTTTCTCCTCAAAAAGTTGTGCCTTTGTTCTCTAAAATTCACATTTCGTTTTTATTTATTTTCTAATTTTTAACAAACGATACATTTTCTTCAATGCGCAGAATTATAAAATGGAAAAACGAAGTAAGAGGAAATCAATCAAGACATAAACATACGAGTTTTTTGGTAAATAAATTGCGTAAATATTTTTTATTCTTTACTAGAAAATAAACAGCGTTGAAAGTGTGTATTTTGTACCTGCTCGTGTGCAATCAAGGAACATTTGAGGCGACAAACGATGGCCTCATCCTGTTCTTCTTCTTCGTCTTCTTCTGTTGACTTGGAACCATCATCCTCAAAGACGTTTTTACCTCGTAGAGAGAAGTAACATTTTGTAAATTCGAATTTCTTCACATTTTTCCAAAATTAGCAGCAGCGAGCGATTAAGTCAAGCAAATATTGTTAAATCGAAAATATTTATTTTAATAAAAGCAATGCATGAGAATTCTAGCAGCTTCTAACGTTCTCTGAAGCGTCCTATTCTTGGTTCATACACCGACAAAAATAAAGTGCTCTTAGTATCAATTCTTTTGTAATTTTGAGAGACCGCAGACTAGCATTGAAAAAATTCAAGAAAAATTCAAATCAGAAAAATCATTGGAAGATTTTTTTTTTTGTTACAGTCTTTTAATTTGAAAACATTTTAATGAATAGTTTTCTTGTAAATCCGGTTACCAGACTAAATTGATGGACCTTGTTTAACTAAATAATTATTTAGTTTTTTATTTTATTGTTATTTTATTTATTTTATTATTTTTAATAATTTTAGCGCACAAAGAAATCTAAAAATTCATTAGAGAAGGCGAAAAAATTAATTTGAATTATAAGCACAAAATAAGACTCAAAACAAAAACTTGTAAACTGTCTTGCGAGAAAGAGAGAGAGAGCGCACAAATAAATCTAAAATTCACCAGAGAAGGCAAAAAAATTTATTTGAATTATAAGCACAAAATAAGACTCAAAACAAAAACTTGTAAACTGTCTTGCGAGAAAGCGAGAGAGAGAGAGAGAGAGGTAGCGAAACCTTACAGTAGCGTTCATAATTTTTATAAAAAAGTTATTAAATACGCATTTTTCTTTCTACTAAACAATTAAAATAGCGTAAACTTTCTGGAAAAATGTCCCTTTTTTTGGCAAATTTTTTATCTGGCATAAATTGTGAGCACATTCCTGTTTCTAAATTTCTTTTGCAGTGTATAATATATCGATAAAATCTGTTTTATATAAAAATAAACAGAATGTTGCGGATATATTTTTTGAATTTTTCCATATTCTTTAGAAAAATCAAAGCAGTGTAGCGCAAAACGAATACTGCTCACGCTCCAACGGATTGAAAAATCTGCATTTACGATTGTGTATGTATTGATGTACGAGTATTTCACTTCCTCTGCACTCATCTGGGGTGTGTGTGTGTGTGTGTGTCCGCTTGAGTGCACAAATCAAGGTTCCACAAAGCTTCCTTCTTTCCTTCTTGTTTCTTTCTTTCTTTCTTACTTTCTTTCTGCGCAGCGGAAGACGTAGAGAATGGAAAAATAATCTCAAACGCGAATGTCGTCAAATAACGGTATTACTAACCGTAGTTTACTTCGTCGGTAGTACAGGTAGTATAGCGACAAAGTGCGTGGGGATGGATGTATGTATGTCTTTATGTGTGTGTGTGTATTTTTATATATTTTTGCATATGTTTTTGCATATTATAATGGAATCTTTTTAGCTTTACTTTTGCTCCGAAGGAAGTGATTTTGTTTATGAAACTTTTTTACAGCAAAAAAAAACATGCCTTCTCCCTCCCTTTTATTGTGTTTTTTTTTTGGGTTTTTTTTTTGGTTTTTTACACTAAATTTTCAGTGTTATTTTGTTGTTAATATTTTACGCGGTATCGACATTTTGAATTTCATTCTTTGACATCAGAGGAACGCATTCTTGCGAAAAATTCCACTGAAATTGGTTTCTTGTTATCTTGCGTCTACGGCCAACCGTAAAAAAAGAAACAGATGAAAATTCTTTGATGAAAATTTAGCTTTTAAGGTAAGTTAGTTTTTTTGCATATTTGTGGAATATAATGGTTAAGCTATGGCTCATAATGTATTTGATCGGAATTTATGGCCGTACTTTGATATTGTAAAGGAATCGTTTGGTGAAAAAATAACACATTGGGACAAGAAAAATATAGCACTAGACCACCCAGTAGACCTTCCAGTTTAGGACCTTCCATTTTTAGGAACCAAGCATGGTGGTGCGCTTGAAATTTTCGTAACTTAGCTTTATAATAAAGCGTAGAGCTCATAACTTGGCTTCTTCGAAATGCATTTTAGTACAAATCTCAGCCTTTAAAGTGAAAATCGTGAGCTTAATAACAGTTTTTAAATAATGAACTAAAACTTTGGTAATTAACCAAATTTTCTTTTATTCGAATTAATTTAAGGTTTCTTTGGAAAAATTTAAAATTTGAATTTTAATAAGTTACAGAGTTTCTTCTTCTTCTTCTTCTACTTTTCAAAAGCAAAACAAATCTTCGAATTTGAATTTGAAGTCTTTTAGTCTGATGATAAATAGAGATAATAATGATAATGAGGTGTTTAATATAATTTTAAGGATCGTAAATCAAATTAGAAGATGGATGACGATGATGGCATCTGGAGTGTAAACGTTGTTTTAGACACGAAAATTATGTACGTTGCCGTCAGTGCGATAAGAGAAAATCTATGAACTTTGCAGGAACATTGACGTGGCCTGAGGTGATAAAATTAACATACGAATATTTCAGCGCTGATTGAAGAGAGCGTCATAGATGGAAGTAGGGTGTATTCTGTCAGTTGACATCTACTCTGCATCTTCTGCTTTTCCCCAATAGGGTAGGCTTCAGCTCCATAAAACTCCCCAAAAAACACAAGGATCAAACTTTTTCTTTGGAAGCGAAAAAGCGCCTTTTTCGAAATTCGTCTAGTATAATTTGAAAAGAAAATCTCTGTTGAAACTTTTAAATTCAATTAAGAGTCGCGTTAAAAATGATTTCTGAGAATTTCCCGCATAACTTGGCCAAGAATATTCACATACGTAATTTCATTACAGAAACTTGTGCGGCATTATTTTCAAAAACGAAGAGAGCCCAGAAGTAATAGAAAGAGAGTTACCAGAAACGGTTACTGGGACCTCGCATCCACGACTAAAATGCGGGAATTTGTCGGCGGGAAAATATTTTAGGAAGCAACGTGTTACCAGAACTTACGAGTAAGTTTGAGCGACAAAACAGTATCAAAACGAAGAAGTGAGAGGAGAGAGTGAGCGAGGCACTGAGTATATACCTACATATAAAAAGAGTTGCCAATTAATTTTAAAAGTCGCTCAGAAATTAATGCGGTTAGGGCCATTTTTTTAATTCTTAATTTAGTTTTTTGATTTTATTGAATTTTAAAGGAATAAAAATGTATATTTTTTGAGGTTATTTAAGGACTAAATCGTTATTAGGTTTTTAGTATATTAAAAGGCTACTCTTTTTATAGCTTTATTGAATTTTCTGAATATGTTGGACTTAACGGCCTTGATTTCTGAATGACTAATTTTGGTCGATTTCTCCCAACTTTTACAAAAAATTCACTAAAATTCCACTTTCTTTGACTTAATTTGACTAAAAATTAACAAATAGCACAAATTATGTTTTTTTTCTGTAATGGTTTTATTTAAAAATGGATATAAGCATAAATGTAAAAATATATAAAAATGAGATAAACTTCTAAATTACGATTAAACGAAAAAGTAAACAAAAAAAAGAAGTAAAAGCTTAGAAATAAATCACATTTTTCTGAAGATACGAAGTAGGAATGAGAAAAATCCGCATAAATAAATAATAGTGAATTCCCAACCGTTTGGCAACCCCGTTTATAATACAAAATATTATGCAAAATGAGTAAGCGAGAGACTAGAAGCGAGTAAACTTCGTGACGTGTGACAAACAATCGAAAAGACAGACGGATGGAAGGCTGCACGGACGGACGGACGGACGGACGGACGGACGGACGAAACTTCATTAAATGTTGTCTTTGTAACTCGAGTACTTGTAAGAGCTTATTGTTGTTGTTGTTGTTGCTGCTGTTGCTATTTACATTTTCTCGTTACTGTCGTTAATGTTACTCGTTTTAGCACAAAGTATTGCATACTTTTCGACACTTTTTACAACCGCCGGAAGTTGTCTTCATCGCTGTCGCTTTTGTGTGTGTTAAACTTGTTTGCGATTTTTTGTGTTTGCGTTTGTTTTTTGCTTGTAACGGTTGATGTAACCGCCGCGATACGTTCATACGTAAAATGTAACGACATTATCTTAAATAAATTTAGAATACTTTTTCTCTGGCTTTTTCGAAAGGATGCGCGCTGCTGCTGCTGTTGTTGTTTCTTCGGAGCTGAAAAGTAAAATTAAAAATTTAATAACAGACGCAAACAATGTGTACAGTGGAGCAAAGTGTAGGCGCGCAAAAAAGAGACAAGTATTAGATTTAAAATCTAATCTAGTGACAATGGGTCACCCAAAGGCTTGTTGAATCGCTCGAAGGATCAGTTTTTTTTTCAAAATTATGAAAATAAATAACAAAACCATCTAAAGCATTTAAGAACAAATTTTTTTTTTGTTTTAATGGCTTTGAAAAAAAAAAATTTTATTTCGATAATGCCCTTCGGTTGCTCAGTTTAAGGATAGGTACCTAAGGGCACCATAAGGATTTAATAAACATAGAAAAAATTATGATAAACGAAAAAAATTGCAAGTAAATTCATTCAGAAAGCACTATCATGCTGCAACATTGCTTTGTAGCTTTCCATGATTATGCTTTTTGCCCCGACTTTTTTGATTATTAATGACTTGCTATTTTTTTCTATTTTGCCTTTGAAATTTGTGTCTTTTTGACGCAAAAACAGAACTCTCTCTCTCTCTGTTTCACCTCCTTTCAACCCGAAACCTTTGCCGTATGCAAATACATCAACAGAATTGGCCAAAAATTAGGGTTTTTGTGGTGCATCTACTTTCCGATGCATAATTTAATTAGTTCAAAAATATATTTCTGCAGGTACTACTAGTCGTTTGAGGGCTACATATACAGCAGCCGCCTGAGGCAGAAGAGGAAACGGCAAAACGACACTTTTTTATACATTCTACATTCGACAACATTCTCAGCAACGTTTTCGTCGCAAATACGAAAATATGACAACACGATGAAATGCTGAAGAGGCGACGACGACGACTCGTTGCTGCTCCTGGTGGATCCGTCGACTGCACTTTTGCGGATTGGGTTTACTGTGATTTTGATGTAACGAGTACCTCTGAAATGTCATTAAGATTCACCTGAATCTTGTGTGGATTACCAAGGTTAGTGGTAGTCTCTTTTTGTGTGTGTGAGTTAATGCCTGCGGTCGAATTGGTCACTTTTTGCAGTCCAGTCGTTGATGGAATGCGTTGGCAACTCCGGTAATGTGGCGGAGGGTTAAGGGGTTGGCCAAATTAACGTTATTTACGAGCACTTTGTGCATCAATTAAATATTTTGAGCTTTTAAAATGTTCAACCAATTCCATTTAAGAATAATGGAATTATTTTATTGCAAATTGATAGAATTCGTTGGCAATCCATTAACTTTTTAGCGTTTGCAATCGGTTACTTTTTGGTGTTTCATTTAGATTTGTTTTTAATTTACCGAATTAATGAGATTATATAATGAAAAATATTTTGTTGGTTAAAATATCCCAAAGTGGCCCCTTTCAGTGCCTTCAACAAGCATGTCTCAAATTTGTTTCGTGATATTTTCCAACGATTGAAAAAATTATTATTTTTTGACAAAATGTGACCCCAATGTAACCACTTTGTGCAAATTCCTTTTCACTTTGATCTTAATGTTAAACTTAAAAAAAAAAATTACTACTAAAAAAACCATGAAGAGTTCATAAAAAGCAGTGAATAAAATTACTTTGTCACAGCAAAGAAATGGTACAGAAGAGGGTGACTCTTACCCGCTTCCCCGCCATTAGAAGCAGCGCTTTATTAGCGTTTTTCTTAAGCGCATTTTTATAACCGTTACCGCTAACAAACAGACACACTTCTTTATCTTTTAAGGATTTAAATCAAGAGGTTTAACGTAAAACGATAAAGTTATTTTAAGTGCTATGTAGTTTTGAAGCTATTGAGTACGCATTCCCCTCCGCCTCTAACCCTTCTTCACTCAAGCCATCATTTTATGGCCATTTTCTGTGGGCACAAACTATGCGCAGAAAAAACCACGCAAAAGTAACAAAATTTTGCAAAGAAAATTTGCAAAGAAAATAATACGAAAAACTTTTAATTAGTCTTTTCTCCATAGTTCGAAGGTCTCTACTTTCGCAACGAATTTCCCGAGAAAAGGGGCGAGGTCGGCACAGTAAAAGCTCTGCGCAGATTATGACCAAGAAAATAATTACATAAAATATGATTAATTAAAAATTACGAGACCGACGAACAACAAAATTATGTATACTCGTAGGTACACAAAGTACTTCAAGTGTATTGAAGAGAGAAAACCACCCAAAATAAATACAAAATGACTGAACCAAGCAACCTCAAAGAGCGAACCTTGGGACGAATAATGCAAATAATCTTCCTCCCCCGCCGCGCGCCCCTTTTTTAAACCACAACCAAGAATGCAAAAGTATCAGGGCCAGGAAAATGCACTTTGAGAAATTGAAGACGAAAGTTTTTCCATTAAAGAAATTCATTGAACTGCGTTAGAAAAGAATTATCATTATCTTAAATCGAAACTTTTCGTTTGCATAATTAATGTTGTCGTCTGGAACTTGTTTGATCCTTGCTTCATTTTATCGATTTCTTTTGGAGTTTGTGGTTTTCTTTTTGGGTCTATAAAATTTTAAATATTTATCCGATTTGTCGGGTAAAAAAAAAAAAAGGAAAAAAGTTGCCAGATGCATCCAACCGTTTCAAAGTTATGACACGTTACAGCAAAGCGATCAGAAAAACGCCGAATACTTTTTCCCCAACCCAATTTAACGTGGGTTTAATAAATGCATTTAACTTTGGAAACCTGAAAAGGATGACATTGTTTGCTTTTATTTTGCCCAAAAATAATGGGTGTTTTTTTAGCTTAGATAGAACTTTCGATAGGGACAACTGTCAATACAAGCTGTCCTTCTGACTGCTCTTGTCGTTATTTATGTTCAGTAGAGTCTGGCATATTGTCGTGAATAGTCCGAATCGTTTTCAGATGTTAATGCCATGTCTTGATCTTTCGAGTGAATAAAACAATTTTATTAAAATTAAATTTTTTGTGTTATTTTTTACCATTTGAAGTTCTATCGGGCTTAAAAAAACACCCTCAGTTACATACTTTTACTTACCATATTTTTCTTCTGAAAAAACAACGCTCAAAAATAATTACAGTTCGACATTTTGACAGACGATGCATGCGAGCTGGCCGGCTGGCTTCTCTTTCTACTAGTTGTGCTGATGATAATCCCTGATGAAACCATATTTTATCCATTTTTGTCTATTTTATAGTTTTGTATTATATTTATAGTTATATGAAAGCGACCATTTGGTACTAACTATGATGGTGCTCTTTATATTCATTTATTCATTATATAAGTTCGTAACGCTGCACCATTATCATGACTGTTCAAAAGAGAAGAAAATATTTTAAAAGCAAATTTTTCAATTTTTCCCCCTCTCTCTCTTGCTCAAATATTCTTTCTTTCTCGCACATCCTGTCTCATTATACGAATGCTGCAAGAATCACGAAAAGTAACCTCTTTTAAATTAGGTTACTATTCCAAGAACGATTCAGCTCGAATGTTTCAATAGCTTCAGGGCAAATACTCGTTAGAGTTGAGTAAAGAAGAAAAAAAAAGAAGCAGAGAAAGCAATGCAACGAGCAATGAATGCTAGATCGAGTTATCGGAGAAAATTCTATAATTTTATTAGAAACTACTCTGCTGGTGGTGGTGCAGCAGCAGCAGGCATGACTGGCTTGAGGTTTAATGAATTAAAGCAAAACAACTCCAAGCAATAGAACTTTGTTTGCGTTGTTCGCCTCATCATCGATATTTTAACAGTTCAGAAGAGGAAGAGCACAAGTAGGAGGATGTTAAGAGTGATACCCGCAGAAGAACTCAAAAGTGTTCGATATAAAAAGTTCAAAAGTTTTAAAAATCTGTTCTGGCTGCATATTTTAATATAAAAATTCCGTGCTTTAAAAAAGGTAAGCTGCGTCGTATATTTGATGAAAAATAAACTTATGGTTATTGTGTGTTGCTGCGCGTGATATCCATATTAATTAACAAAGTGCATGATTTTCCCCCGCTTCATTGCGGTACCTATTTACTGTTTTAAAATCGTAAGAAAAAAATTACACAATATAATAATCACAACAACAATGACAACTTACATGAAATTAACATTAACTGAAATGCGCGTGAATGGTTCATGATTCATGAAACGATGAAAATTATATCTACAACAACCAAAGACCGAATTCGACCAGAAACAGTTCCGGTAACATTAAAATTTCCTTCACTATACGTTGTCGCATGTAAACGCACACGCACACAAACACAAATACAAATACAAACCCATCGGCCCATTCGCCAGAAATATAGTTGACCAACCCAGTACAAGATCCATGAACACATGTCTTTGGTAATCAATGATCTCTTTAGGCAATGAGAATAAGATTGATTTAACATGAAAATAATGAATTGTAATAAATTCAATATGAAATAAATTGAAGAAGATTTTTTAACCAAACAAAACACCACTACTACTACTCAAAAAACTGCATTATATGTACATACTTAAATAAATAAAAACCCCTTTTTATTAGAATATATTTATATATATTTTTCGTTTTAATTATTTCAGATTTTGTGAGATTGAAGTGTTTTCATTCTCAGATCTAGTCTTGACTAAAGAACTCTGGCACATTCGCTGGATATTGGCTCGGAATTTGTAACAGAATTATCTTTTTCGTATATACTTAAACTGGAAACAATCTGTTTTTAACTAAAATCGCATTAAATTGTTGTACATAGAAAGTACCTGAAAGCTTCTTGTCGTGTCTAAGATTTTCCTTTTGGAACGCAATGAATGCATAAGGAATATTTTCAATTAATTTTTTCACATATACATAAATTAATATATGTATTATAATATACGATACTCGTATTGTATTTTATATCTAAAAACTTTCAAAGCTTACACAAATAAAAAAATTTATTCCTCATAGTTGAAAACGCAGAAAAGTGTTGTAAGTTTTCTTCGTCAGTGACGAAATGTGTGTTTTCTAAATTTCCTCGAATTTTTTACCACTAATTTTTTTTTTAATTTTAGTAAAAAATTGTAAGGACGCATTTTCTAATGGCACTAAAATCCTCCAAAAAAGTATCACACCCAAAATGGGTAGCGCATATTCAATTAAGGGCAATACTGTATGCTAATAAAACAATGATCTGCTAAGTCAAAAGTCATTACCCATTCACTGCTTTACAATTGAAGATAGTTCTCTGCTGCTAGATTTCTTACTGGGTGCCTGCATTTTAAGAGCATTGCTTTAAAGAGCAGGCATGTCAAGCTGAGCGGCCACTTAGAGTAACTCACGCTTCTCATCTCTTCTCTTCTATTCACTACAGCGCCGCCTACTCCTTCTCTCAGCAGACCCAGCAGCATCAGTCGGGCAAATTTTTTGATTAATGTGTCTGCAACAAATTATAAAAAGCAGACGAAATATCCGCCTCAACTCTTCTTCACGCACACACACACACACACACACACGCACACATGGGCACACATAGGCCTTGTATATCAATCGCTCCGTAGTTGCAGCAACGCGGCACAGCGTTCAGATGCCGCATATATGAACGCAGCAACTGACGCTGGCCGTTGCCGCACGCTGTTCGGCCTGTTGACCCGTTCGATAACTTCAGCGAGTGTCGTTCGTTCTCAATGGACTGCGGCTACTACTGCTGGTTAGTGTTGCCAACGAATGACAGCAACAATTGAAATACTGTTGATGTTGGCGACATGCAGCGGAAAAGTTGGAGGAAAATTAAAATAAAAAAATCACAAAAGCGACAATTGTTAATAATAATTGTTTGCTCTCCATTTTTTTTCATTTTTGTTGCGTTGAAAATGATTTTATCGCATTTTTTTAACGAAAATTGCCAGCGGCGCCTGCGAGACAATTGGAAGTGTTGAGGAACGGTTGAGGGGCGAACGAGCGGCGCCCTGGTGAGGGGTAAGCGAGGAGAGGATTAACTCAAACCGGAGGGCTAGATCTTGCAGGATTACAACAAGCGGAAAAATTATTTAACAAGCATTTAAAAATTTAAAGCGATTCTATGGCAAAACTCAAAAAGGTAATTAAATTAAAGATAGTAACAACAACAACAACCGTATGTTATTCTCAATGAACATTTTAATGACATTTTTAAGCTCTTTCGTAGATTAGATCGTAGATTTCTATCTCTTTGAGGGGAAAAAAGGTCTTTGATATTCAACAAACGAAACGAAAGCCAAACGTTCAACCTCGCTCCAGAGAGCAAGAGGCGGAAAGAGAGAGAAAACGAGCTGTCGGCTTCATCATCGAATGTCGGCAACACCCACGCGCGAGTGTTGCCAGTGATTTACTGCATGATGGCAACATTTTTTTACGCTCTTTTAAAAACAACTCCATCAACGTCTCGTTATTTGGCGACACACACACACACACACACACACAATTTTTTGTAGCTTTTTATTTATTTACTATGTTTGACAAATAAACCAAAAGCAAGCAACCCTCAAGCAAGAATAAAATTTAAATAAGCTTTAAAAAAAATGCAAAAGTATTGAAAAAGAAATACACACACACACACACACACACACACTTTCGTTACGACTTTAGAACGTTTTATGAATGGTTGCAGCAAAAAATAATGTCTTACAAACTTGAGAATAATACTGCTGCCACTTACTGCTCCATCAGTCAAACAGTCCGCCAACAAGTCGGCCAACAAGTCAGTGCGTCATTTAGTCAGTCAGTTAGTCAGGCGTTCATTCAGTTTGTACACATTTTTAGGATACGCATCACATTGATTTATTTACAGCATTTGCGTGAAGTCCTTTTCTGTGCACATCCGGGCGTGAATCAAGCTGACGAGGCAAAGCAAGGATCGGCCAGAAGAGGAGAGAAGAGGCGAGGAGAGTAGAGGAGCATAGAGGCAAGGATTAAAAGGCAACAAAAAACTTGCTGCGCAAAAAATAAATTGATTTTAAATCATTTTCGCAACAAATTGAAAAGAGTGCTTGTACGGAGTACAAAAAATAACAACAACAACAGCAACGTTTTTGTTGCAGGATATATGCAGGTTTCTATGGAAATGAAGAGTGCGAAAATGAGAAAAAATATCATTGAGGAAATTTAAAAAGCAGCCGAGGAGAGAAGAGCAAGCAAACAAACGTTAACAGGGACGATAACGACAATTCAAAGGAAAGCTTAAAATACCGGGATTAACGGTACGATATGTTGGCAATTTTTTGTGGCAGCATTGCCTATAATAACACCACCTCTTCTCACCCCTTCCTTTCACTACGAAACTTCTCCACTGACTCCACCTTTTCCCTACTTCTTCTTCTTCGTATGTTAACATCAGTCATTGCGGCGGCTGGAGCAATGATTGTCATGATTGTCTCTCACAGTCTATCTCTGTCTATCACAGTTTGTCGGGAATGTCATGGAGTTCGCTAAATTTCAACGGGATTGCTGTTGTTGTTGTTTGTGTTCTCTCTCTTC
The DNA here is from genome assembly GCA_949752815.1 of Conops quadrifasciatus. NCBI lineage: Eukaryota > Metazoa > Arthropoda > Insecta > Diptera > Conopidae > Conops > Conops quadrifasciatus. The sequence continues at coordinate 11,262,609 of OX457077.1, read as the reverse complement.
CTCTGTGTACTCTCTCTTCTGACTACCACTCTCGCTCGCTCCACCCAACACCTTCCCAGTGACAATCATGTCACATCCACACGCATTCCACATTCGTACTTTCGTTGATGGGAGAATTTTTGAATTGTTGAATTTGCGCTTCGGTCTGGCAACAACTGCACAACAGCGGTTACCAGCGTGAGCCACTGCGTCCGTGAGAAGCGCATAAATTGCGAGCGGTCGCTGCGGAGCGCGGTTTATTTGATAAAAACGTAATTGACGCAATTCGCTGGACTGTGGAACTGGACTGCTGCGGTAATTACGTAAAGCGAGGAATACAGAAGCCATAAGATTTCATATAAAAACTCTACAAAAATTTAGAAATATGTGTTTTATGGAAAGTGTAGAGAGAGAGAACGTATTGGAAAATAGGAAAAAAGTAGTAGAAAGGTAAAGAAAATCGTCTAGAGAAAATATAGTGTATATATTTTCGTTTGGAACGCGAGCAATGACTTCTAAAACAATGACTTTTAAAAGTCTTCCAAATAAAAGATCGTATATATTTTCGTTTCGATTTATTTTATAAATTACTCCTTTCCTTCTTTTGTTTCGATTTATTTTATAAATTACTCCTTTCCTTCTTTTGCCCCACCGTAACCGCAAGCAGAAAACGCCGACTTTTGCGATTTTAATGATGAAAATTCTTGGCTGTGGTTTTTCATGGCGTACACGAACACGCACGGAAGCAGTATTCGATCAAAGGCGAAGAGCAAAGAACATATCAACCGACCGACATATACGTACGTACATATACCGCGATTCGGGATTCAGGATTCATCAGAGTCGCCTCAGAATCTCGTGTATTATTCAACACGGCAGCGACGCCGACAGCGACAGCGACAGCGACAGCAACAGCGACGACAACAACGACAACAACGACGACGAGGACTACGACTACGACTACAATGACTTTCGTGGAGTCCTTCAACCTGTTGTCGGCCGGTTAAGTTTGAATGGCGCTGCTTACGCATTTACTGGCCGACGCGTTGCGGTTCGTTGGCTGCGAACAACAGAACCGAGGGCATCAGTAACAGCGGTCCGCATCACAGCTGATGTGTTCTGGAGACGTAGTGCCAATTTTGCATACATAAATATTTATGAATTTATTAAAAGCGCTAGAGAGGCTGCTGCTATGGACCGTTGAAGGAGGAGAGGGTGGGGGGGCGGAGTTGCGAGGGTGCAGGCGTGCCGGGGTGCGGGGTGCGGGGTGGGGAGGTAACGGACCACTTGCTTGCTGAACGCTGCGGAGATGCGCATTCGACAAAATTGAAATTTTACAAAATTTCCACAACTCGAAAGGTCCAAGTTAAGCGTATGATGGAGGAAAAAAAGAGAGAGAGAGAGAGAGAGAGTGAGTGTGTTTTTGTATGTGTTTATTATTGCGAGTGAACGGCCAGGCCTGAGAGTTTTCGTTTGGTTGTGTTTCGTTGAAGGCAATCAATTTAGTTGAATGCGACGGTTCTTCCAAAAATACACCAACACGAACACATATAGGCTTTAGAAATACTGTATATATATATACACACACACACACACACACATTCGAACACACACACACAGCTGTAGCAACACTTCGTATCCATAACTCAAACTACAATAAAGATCTTCACCTTAAAAGCTGTTTATTTGCTTTTACTGCTTCAATAAAAGGAGCATCGACCGGAAGCGTAAACCAAGGATTGGTGAAAGAAGAAGAAGAAGAAGATGAAAAGGTGCTTTTCAAAATCCGCAGGTTGTCTATTGAACTCAAGTCATGTACAAACAAGTCACAAACTGTTTTGTGACACTGTCGAGCAGTCCTTTGCGACAACAACTCAAGCGAGAGATTTCTGGGTCTCTTTAATTTAATCCAAATTTCCTAAACCCAAAAAAGAGAGCGGTCTCTTTGTGTAAATCCAGTGTTGTACAGCTGGCTTGTGTGGTCGAACGCCCCCGCCTCTGTTCATCCATAATCTAACAACAATCGTAAGAATTTTACTTGCTGTTGCTGTTGCTGTTGCTGACTGATTGCTTCAAGTCACAACAACAACAATCAGTATTCAGGAAATTTAAATTTGCTATCAACACTTAATGTCAATTGCATTCATTCAATCAATGACAGAGAGGCATGTATGTACCTAAGTCGTATTATCTACCGGTTTCATTATTGTTGTTGTTGTTGTTGTTGTTGTTGTTGTTGTTGTTGTTACTAATATCGTGCGGTTCTTGGGTTTTCATATGACGAGACAATTACCTGAAGTGAAATAATAAATAATTGCCTAAATCTGAAAATCCTAAACGACGAAAACATGCACTCATATTGTATATTGTACAACAACAACAACAACAACAACAACAACAACAACAACAACTTATCGTAATAATATCTTTAAATTGATGACAAAAAGCCGACAAAATTTAGAGTTAAACCAAAAACTTTACTTAATTTTCTGGAGAGAATTTAAAGAATTGAAAATAAATCCAAATTCAGAACTTTTTCATCTTTTCAGATTTTGGAGATAGCCCCCTTTTGCTTTATAAAGAAACAACAAGAAGTTGATATGAATTTGAAATTGAAATGAATTGGTGACAGTGAAAATTTGAGAAAAAAGGCCTCAAAAACGAAACCAAAACCAAAAAAGAAACATTCAGAGCACGATAACTCCAAAACCTCACGTAATAAAGGTTTCGAATTCGGTTGGATTTGAATTCAACGTGTCGAAAATTTAACACGGAGAATTATATTCTGATTCCTGATGTTAACTTTAGGCGCCTTGCATAATTTTTATTAAAGCAATAGATATAGACAAAAATTTAATTGAAAGTTGAGAGAAAATATGTCTAATATTTCTTATTTCGGAATGTTTTCAGAATGGACATTTATGAGATAGAGACATAGAGACAGAGAGATTAAAATTGTCTTAGACTGCCTTCATTTTCTACAAAAAGAATTAAAGAATTAATTATTCTTTCGGACCAGCATCTTTCTTTTAATGGTCTCCGTTTTAACCCTCTTTGTAGATTTTCTTCTGAAAGTGTTTGTAAAAAGCAACCGAAGAATATTTTTCAAACGCTCGAAGTATTTAACATTATTGATGCACCTGAACGAATTTACGAGATGTGAGTTAATTTCAGAAAAAAATAAAAATGTTATTATAAATATTCAATCGTTTTATAATACCTCAAAAAGTTTGAAATTGAAGCTTTAAACTTAATTAAATATTTAAGTTACCCTGACTTTTCTCAACTCCAACGTAGTCAAATGATGAAAATAGTCCCAAAGTTAATTAATTTAAGAAAATCGGCGATATTATGATGTAAGCGTAATCATTTTAATCATAATAAAAATAATCTAATATTAACCCTTTGGATAGATTCATTATAAGACTCTTCATTATTGAAAATTTCTGAAATAATTTCAAAGACTTACGATCTTCAATCGACTTCACACGAAAAGCATCAGAATCATAAGAAATGTAAATGCGAGTGTACCGAAAAGTTGAAATTATGTCATAAACTTCCGGACCTTTAATGAAGATCTATGAAATAGCTCTTCGGACCCAAACGAAACAACGAAACGTTTCAGTCAACTTCCAAGCAAATATCTCCTGGATGGCTGCTCTTCACTGGCGTCTGTCGTTGTCGTCATGGGTTCTTTTTTTGTGGCACTACGAGCGACATATTTTCACATTAAAACTTTTGTTCGTAGCCATGTGTGACTGACTGTGCTGAGTTTATACTCAACATATGTTGAAGCAAGCAGTGTTTTATGCAAATTTCCATATTTTTAATGCTTTTATGCTAATCTTCAATGATGACGGCAAGGCTGAAAGTCGTTTGCAAAGCATTGTCCCAAACAAGGGCACTTCTCCGTATTGTGCGACATTACTTTTCGTACAGCTTCGTAAGGGTTAATTTCATTTTCATGCTAATACACGAAATAATTTCGTCAGAATTCTAATAATCGTATGGATTTTTTGAAGGAATAGTGGTAAGAATGGAGAGAAGAAGAAGAAGGGCATTAATGCGATATTAAAATTTTGATTAGAATAAAATTTGTTGTTGGCATCGTTTAAAACAATTATTGAGTTACTAAAATGGGAACGAAATGAAACGAAATGAAATGATAGAGAGTTTTTTTAATGACCCTGAAGGGAAAATATTGTAATAAATTTTTGTATGTCATAATTTAATTTAAGAAATTTAATTTTCTGATTTTTGTAAATTTAAATGAAATAATCGCTAACAATAATCGCTTGTTCTCGATCAGAAAGTTATATAATATATAATGTTTAAAAAAAGGAAAAAATTATCCAAATAATTTAATTAATATAAAATAAATATTTATTGTTCTTCAATGATAATTCCTTTTAAATGCTTTAGTTTCAGTTTTTTTGAAAGAATTTCAATTGAAAATACTCACAGATTACATAATTTTGAAACCGTTTTATTTAAATTGATCCTATTATAAATACCCATAACACCTATAGTCTACAAAAATAATATTATTAATACACTTAATATCGCGCTAACGTAGACTTTATATATCTAAATGCGTTTACTAAAATAATACATTTTAGCTCGGAAAATATTCGAATTTAAATAACATTGGAACCGTTGGGCTGAAGTGATATTTTGAACTTTTAAGTGTGCATCGAATTGAGAATACTTCATGTAGAATTAATTCTAATTGCATTTAATTACAAATTCCATTTGGATAATATTTAATCGGATACACAATCCGATGTGTCCGTTACACTCGCATACCAAAATTAACCTGCGTTGCAATTTTAAACCATTTCAAGTGCGAGGGCAGCACTAAATTGGCATAAGTGAATACCTTTCCGACATGGTTTTGATTTGATCCGAATGAAAAAAGGATGAGTATGTGAGTGGCCAACTTCAGTTGAATCGTGCGAATGGACGGCGGAGTGAGGAGTGCCAATTCAAGGGATATGGATTGTGAATGACAAGAGGGTAGCTTAGCGATACGGTTTCTCCTCGTATACGCATTTCGCAAACGCACTTTTTGCACTCATTTGCAAACGCTGCGCACGGCACACTGCATGCAACTGACATGAATCAAATTCAAATCAACAAACAAATGTTTATTAAATTTAATTGCATAACAACAGGCCCACAAGCGACATGCATTACCAAAGCAACAACAACAACAACAACAACAACAACAATAATAGCAAATATAATAATAATAATTTCCACACGTCTGCAAAATCTGTCAAATACAAATGAAAGGCAAAGCAAAGCAAAAAAAGAGAAACAAAGCACTAAAAACAACAAATACGCAAAATTAGCATTTTTAATTTATTTACGCATCTGTGCATAAAAATTGAATTTTGCATACGAAATGTGCTGCGCAGAGGTGCTGCACTCACTCCCTCTCAGTGAAGCAGAACTAGTTAAAATGAAGCTGGTGTTTCGTGCTGGGTCTGCTGGCGATGAGAGAGCGGTGAGAGAGCGGTGAGCGAGCGGCGGCAGTGTAATATTTCGGTAGCCAAACAATTGTTGCTGATTTCTATTGTGGACTCTCTCTCTCTCTCTCTCTCTCTGACGTAACGCGAGTTCATGTTTGCACATACAGCAGCCGCCGGCTAAAATGTCAATAAGCAAACTTGTGCCAGCATCGCCAGCATCATAATCAGCAGCAACAACCTACAGTATAGCGTTCTCCCTTCCTCTTGCCAAGGCAGCGTATGTCATTATGCAGTGGCAGGGCTTGAAAATAATTGTTAAAATTAACTCTTACAATCTCTGCAACAACTGAAACAAATTCCATTTAATGAATTCAATTAAATTATTTCGTGGAAGCTGTGCCGTTGTTGTTGCCTCGTCGTAGCCAAAAGGTGTGAAGGTCGGTCTCATCTCGTTCAAGGTATTGTAATTCACGAGATTTTTTACACTTCAGGGGAATGCTTAATGGAACATCTATGATTAAAATGTAAAAAAAAATTTAAGGATTTTTATTTATCAACAAGAAAACATGATTTTAAACCAATTTTTTAAATTTTGTACTATGCAAAAAAATCTGTGAATTTATAAAAAAACCTTTATGAAGGAAACTAAATTTTTTACAGTGTCGAGGTTATTTATTTATTCGAAATTATTGGTGAAATATTTTTTTTTCGTAAAAAAAACAGAAAGAGAAACAATTTAATTTAGCAGATTGATGAGGTAAGCAAAATACACGAGTTATCCCCCCCCCCCTCCCCAACCGCCCTCTTCTTCCATTTATAAACAATTACAACAATGCAATAAATTTATAATATGTTGATATTTTCGTAGTGCTGAAAATTGAATATTCATGCGATTTGTTTTATGCATAACTAATAAATTAATAATTATTTTTCAGCATTCTACATTGTGCACATTGTTTATTCTATTACTTTATTTCGAAATAAAATCGTATTATTTTAAATAAGCAAAGAGTATAATTGTGTTTTTGATCGGCATGGTGGAAGCAGAAGATACTCTACATTACTTTGAAGGCACTGAAGAATACCGTACTTAAGCATGTCTAAGTTTATTATCACATAAAGTATTTAATCTTCAGCATGAAAGCTCATGACTTGACAAACGATTTTAATAAGAAACATAATGATATAATGTATAAGGATATACATGTATCCTATATACATAAGTATATAATGTACGATTACAAATAGCTCATGATATAAACGTGAATATAAACGTAACAATAATAATAGCGAACTGTTGACCTGAACAGTGAAGACGGAGACGAGAGTACGTAGCGTACAACGGACGTTTTTATGTCAAATCAAGGGTTAAAATCCTGTTTCCCGCATGTCACTTCAATTTAGCTCAGCGCAATCAGGCATCAGTTATATAGATTCTAGTAATGACATTCGGTCAACGAAATAATGAATAAAATTATTATTCTAGTCTTTTACAATATTGTAAATATTATGTATAATACACATGCGTTTAAACATACCTATTTGACATTGTACATAGAAAATGAAATGGTAAATGTTGAGTTAATTTTCATTATAAAATTTAAGAGTGTTGAAAAAATTCATTTTCCTCCGGTCTTACAAACAGAGAGGAAGAAAGTATGTAACTTTTATTACCGCTGCCTACGAGACTAGAGTATACTCATTCTCGCCTTGATACTCGACTAACAAGTTTCATCAATTCTACTGCTACGCAATTCGAGAGTCCTTTTGAGTCCTCCTCATCTCTCAATCTAAACTGCAAAATTTTGAAACGAATTTTATACCTTCGTTACAATTCAGCAATTTTTATTTTGTGTTCCTTCCATTCTTTCGGATTCCAACAATCTCTTGCACTAACTGTGAAGAGGTCTCGTTTTGACCACGTTATTTCATGCGGCAGCACACACACACAATACATTTGGTGCGGCTCTAGTGGTAAACAATAGCCCCATCGAGGCGGAAAAGGGTCGGCCCCTGAGTATCCAGGAGCAGGCAGGAGGCAGGAAGCTGGAATTGGTAATTATCAACACGTCAATTGCACAGAAGACCACAAACGACCATAATAAACACAAAGTGAGCGAAGCGTTGAATGAGCGCTGCTACTAGCAGGGGGGGAGGAGGGGTAAAATGGGGATCTCTTTGTAAAGAGATGGATGGAGAATATATGAAAACTGGCATTGAAAAGTTATGCGGGTTGGGCAATATTGCGAATTGTAAAACGGGTTAAATGAATTTTTTTCCACCGAACAGTTTTTCAGGCGAGTTTGTTTGTCCATCTAGAAATGTACACACATCACAAGAATGCAAAAAATGGCCGGTAACAAGTTTTCAAAAGCGATTCTTGCGGCTTTACAATTTGCGAATGTATGTAAAAAAGGCTCCAAACAACAGCAGCGACAACAAGCGCAACGATATCAATGAAATGCCTGCAGTAAAAAATAGAAAAGTGTAGATCTTCATGGTTTAAATTGATTAACAATTGAAAAGGAAATGCAAAAAAGTGAATGCGATTAAAAACTAGCCCAAAAAAACTGGGCACGATACAGTTTCCGAAAAACGTTGAGTTTTCGAGAGAGCTCAAAAGAAGTCTTAGGATTGATTTAGTAAAATTTACGCACACAAATCGACAGTCGATTCAATCAGACTCACCTTCGCCACTCCCCATCAACACACACGCCTACAACCCATCATTTAAGCACTAACTGCGCGTACCGGCCTGTCTGTGTATTCTCGTATGCAGTTTGTCGTTGTTGCGTTGCGTGTGTTAATTACACAAAGGAAATTGGATTTTTTGTTGTTACGTGTTGGCAACTCTTGGGCCATAGCTGTCGACTTTACTCATTGGCATTTCATTAAATCTGATCTTCTCTGGTTTTAAAAACAAAAAACGGAAGCAAGCTCTCTCTCTCTCTCTCTCTCTCTTGCTCTCGCTCCGTAACTCTTAAAATGCGAGAGATGTTCATGTTTAGCAAAATGCAAGCAAAAAGAATCATTGAATTCAACCACATTTTGGTTTGCTGAAAGGAACATAGCGATGAATATAGCTTTGATGTTCTACCTCTATCTTTTACTTCACGCCCCCCCCCTTCCGCGCCTCCCAATCCTTCCTGTATCCTTCCTGACAAAGCCCCGTATCGTGTGTGGTGGCTACGGATACGTGCATGTTTTGTGTTTATCTCGTCGTACTTGCTTTATGGTTGCTGGACACGTGTTTTTAATATGCTTGATGTGTGTTCATATAATTTGAATGCATTTAGGCTGATTGTATACGTACGAGCGTCTTACGGGTAGGGTTGCCACAGTTCATTCAAGTGTAACGCACTTGTTTACCTTTGAGCATTGCATTCGTTTGAGAACAGACAAGAGTGTGTTTCGAAAATTGATTTTCTATTGCCCAAAAGAAAGAACACAACAAAAAAACTAACGAATTTTGAAACAATTTCGTGTTTTTAAGAGGTTTGGAATTTAAAATTCATCAACGAGCCCAAGATCGTTGCGAATAGGTGAATCGGTGAATTTAAATCATCCAGCACACTCATCTCGACAACAGTAATCTTCTCTTCTATGCCCATTCTATGCACATTTTCGATGGTTTTTGCCGTTTGATAAAAGGATAAATGAAGATAGAAATTTGTCCATAGTTTTGCGTACGGTTGTCACATTTTAAATTGTCACAACAATTGGAACAAAATACAAACAAAACTTTATATCCGTCTATGCATTTTGGAAATTAAATTGGACAATTTTTTTATGTTATTTTAATTATTTTTCGATAAAATAAATAAAAAAATAAAAACAAAATAATATACTTTAAACCTTTAACATTTTCAAAACTTTCCTTAAACGAATTTTAAAATTTGCTTTCGCTAGACCTAACCTCTTTTGCAGACACAAGAGTTAAAAAGAGTGCTGGTAACTCTAAAACTATAAAAATTCTGCTCTTAAAATTCTGGAAAATCATTCGGTTTGAGAAAGGTGAAAAAAAGAGTGGTGTACATTGAGGCGCTCGTATACAAACTCAACAACCGACCTTCTCTCTCAAAAAAGTTGATCGCAAAGAATCAAACGGTACTAAACGGAAATTAAATTCATTGTCAATGGCACTCGTTCGTTCCGCGATGTCTGCGGTAAAAAATCTTTTCGTTTGTCAAACGAGTAAACGTTGTTTTTGTTGTTGTTGTTGCGGTTTTTTTCTTTTTGTAACTTGCAGTTAAAAAATTTGGCATCAGGATGAAGGTACGAGACTATGATCATTTACATAAATGATTTTTTCAGCAGAGAATTTTACAAAAGAATGGCGGAAGTTCGTGACATTGAGATAAGACAAGGACGAGATTTAAGAGGTGTATACTCGAGAAGGATAAAATTAAATATGAATATGATTTTTCAACCGGTTTTTATATTTTAAACGTTTTGATGGGTGTACTGAAAACGATATGAAACATAAAACCTTGGCTATATTGTCATCATTTATTCTGATACAAGATGTCCATATACGTACCATCAAAGCAGTCAATAGTACTCTATTTCTTCCCTTTTTTCTTCTCCTTTTTCTACATTGTTATCATCATCGTCAGCGAGATGGTAATGGCAAGAGACCAGCTTTTGGGGGGCACTCAAATTTGCAAGGAAGACGAACGACAAAATATCAATTTTGACATTTTATCAGTGACGGAAGTAGATTATCAGTGAAAATGAAGAAGTCTGAAGGAGAATATACAATAATTTATTGACGTGAAGTAGCATCAATATAAAATAGATAGCAACATACGTTGAGCTTACTGAAAATCAAGCTGTTAAATTTGTGTTGAATAAGAATTGAAATTTTTGAAAATCTTAAAACAGCAAAAATAGCATAAAATGCGATGGTAGCAACGATCATAACTCATTCATCATTTCAACCTTTACTTCATAGACCTTTTACATGATTTTTTTCTGAATTTTTTTCTTTTTTTAATTTATGCCAGAGAAATCCTTTTCTGCGGTGAAGAACTCTTGCAGGGAAAAAACTAACTCTTTCGAAATTTAGTGGTTCTGTGATTAGCTTTGTCAAAGCAAAAGGAAACCAGCAGCTGGTTTTTATACAGGATAAATTCTCAACTAAGTCTTCTTTTTGGCATTATAGCCGTGCAAAATCACTCTACTACTAAAATCGTGGCAAAATGCCGCGGGCGAAGGTATTAATTACACGTCGAGTCAGATGAGAATATCTGCTAATGTCATTATGCTGGAACTCTATTGCGTACGTGATGTTAACCAGAAAGTTTGGCACGTTTGGTAAATATTTAAACACATTCGCGCTATCAATCGTATCAGGCTCAGGGAAGGCTCAAGGGAGGCCCATTATAGCGCACGTCATGCCTTCAATAGTTTTTTACTTCTTTCGATGAAGGAATAAGGTTTTATGCAGTCACTATGAAAACTTTTTGCGTTTCCGGCATTTCATAGTTTACTTGGAAGTTTTGACCACGTCAACAAAGTATTGATTTTTGTTTCATTGAAGTGAAATGAATTCAATAGTTTTTTGTTGCTGATATTGTTGTAGTCGTGTTAGTTGCTACAGTGTTCATTTTTTATATTAATTCTCGTTTTTACTTTTAATTACGTTCAACGTTATTGACCGTTTATTTCCGCCACGTTTGCGACGTTTCCGTTGAAGTTCGTTTCTAGCAAGAGACGAAAATTGAATGGAAAATATATTAAATTTGTGGTATTTTTAACCCAACCCCACAAAACCCGGTATGAACTATTTTCGTCTTTCTTTTGAGTTTTTAGCGGAAGTTTTGGGTTACTTACGATAATTTCTGTGCTTGAAGATTTTTTGCCTGTTCGAAGAATATTCCTTTGAAAGAATAAATCCATCTCCAGATTTATGTGATTAATTTCATGATAAGTCAAGGGGTAATTTTTTAGAGAAAAATTTAATTGTTGGGTTAATTTTTTTATACATTATTAAAAGCTATTTATTTTCATTTATTTATTTTCGATTTTATAATCTTGATAAACATACGTAGATTTCTTTTAAACTGTCTTTAAAATTTCGCTTTAAAATTTTGCAATTTCCTCGAAAGTAAATTCTCTAAATTTTACTAAGAATTATGACTCGAAAAATATTTGCATAAACACAAAATAAAGCGAAAAAATACTCATGTCAGAGCAAACTTTTTCGACTTAGTCGGTCTGCCCTTCTCGTTCCGGGAATTTCCAAAGAATGAAATAGGAGAACATGTTTTATCGTTTTGTACTCTGTTCTCTGTTTCGAAAATCATGCTTCGACTTTGTCCTTCGTCCTTTCAAAGTCACACAAACGTGGAATGGAAAAAATGTGAAAATTGAAAATGTACTGCGGCGTTATAAATTTTAACATACTGACAGATCGCCCGGCAAAGAAGTCTTTTTGGGTTGATGTTATTTATGGAAATGGAACGAAAAGGAAAAATTTCCTTGAAGGAAAGGTTGCTAGGGTGGTCTCAACGGGGTCTAGGTCCAGTCTGTGGGCCGACACTTTGACATAGGAGTAAGTAAGTAGGAATAACTTCAGCCGGTCCAGCCGGATTCTTGGGATTCTTCGGTCAATTTTCGCTACTAAAAGGATATCATCTATTCATTGGTAAATATAAAAGAAAACTGATGTTTTTGAAGGATGTAATGAGCACACATTACGAATATATAGACTTTAGGTTTTAAGTAAAAACCTTTCAACGCATTGCCTTCTAAAGCCTCTACGTATCGCGATTACTTCAATAAATGATTACTTTATACAGTTTCACGCTTCGAAATATTGACATTTTCCCAAATTACGAGTACCATCGGGCGTCTGATTGATGAATACTCTCTGGTTTTGCGCTCTTTCTGCATGCTTCCGATTCCGAATCTGTATGCAGATTCGTTAGCTGGTGCCAGTTTTTCCGGATTCGGTTTGAATCCGCGTCATGCACTTCAAACTCTGATTAAATAACAATAACTCATTCACGTATTTCAGGCACTCTCTCAGCGGAGTTTTGGGGTCGGATTTTATTGACACGGTGTGCGTGTGTGTGTGTGCCTTGGCAACAGTGCGTGGTCGCTAGGGGCGTGTGGTGAGCGGCACATGACAGCTTATGTCCATCATGCACACAGCGCCCGAGTAAAGCCGGATTGTTTGGTGTCGCAGTGGCTTGGCAACGGTTTCCAGCAACGACAAGTTGCCAATTTTTCCAGAAAAACAAAAACAACATCAAAATCAAAATCAAAATTTCCAAAGAGCAAAAAAAGAACGAGGTCAATTGAATTCTTTTGTGCCGTAACATCGTGTGAAGCGATAAAATCTTGTTGCATGATTTTCTAAACAGGGACAGATGATGCTGGTGACCGAAACTCGCAGCGCATCGAATTGAGTGACGCACAGCCGGCGCGGACAGCCGGGGTCGAATGGCTTTTGCTAGAGGTACACGCGTATGATTGATTTTTTAGTATGTTTGGAAAATAATGAAGTATGCAAATTCTAAAAAAATCACCAAAAATTTAGTAGCTTTCTCAAATTATCAGTATGTAACATATATATTTTTCTATATGTTAGTCCTCTTCTTCTTCTTCTTTTTCTGCTCTTTTTTTCTGTTGCTATCGTATGTATATTAAAGCCGTTTATTTTTGTCTGTCACAACTTTTGTGCTGGTTGTTGTTGTTGTTATTGTGGTTGTGATGGTAGTGGTGGTTGTTGCTGATAGTATTGTGATGGTTGTTCGTTACTTCCGTGCGAGGGCATCGAGCTTCTCTGAGCCATTAATCAATTAGACCGCATGTTCCCGAGAGATCCTTGCGGGACATACGCTTTGGCAAGGCACATTTTTTTTCAAGGCAAATACTAAACCATAACACCCCCTTCCCCCCCCCCCCCTCACACTCCCTTCCCACTGGCAACCCTTCCCTTAAGAGCAAAAACAAAAAAAAAAAATGCCCGAAAAAAACCTTTGCAGTGACAAAAAAGTGCCTTGATTGCATTTAGTGAAGTGATTTTTTTGTGTAGACGCCTCGTTGCTGTTGTTTTGTTGTTGTTATTGTTGTTGTTTTTTTTTTTTTTGGTTTGGTTTTTATTTTTGTTGTTGGACAGCATTTGCTTCAGCACCGGCACCGCCACCGGCACCGGTATCGACACCATCACCACCATCCTCATTGGCCTGGACTCTACGGCTCTAGTAAAGGCTTTTAGCGGCTGTGGCGCTGCTAACAAGAAGTTAGTACCAACAAGTTCGTAATTTTTGTTGTTGTCGTTGTTGTTGTTGTTGTTGTTGTTTTTTGGACCTTGAAAATTTATGTGTTTTAATATTTTTGGACTTCGGTGACATTTGCCAGCTTTGATAAACCTCGCTGTCGACCTGCCGAACTGCTAACGGTCGCAGTTTTTTTCAAAACTACACCGCAGAAGCAAGAGAGAAAGAAAGAGAGAGAGAGAGAAAGAGAGTCTGCCTCTCTCTTGTTGTAAACACTTACTTAACCCTTAGTACCCAGAAAAACCAGTTCAAAAGTCTAGATGGTATTCTCTGGTCTCTTTATCTTTCACTTATTCCTTGAACCGTCTCCCTCTTTTGATTTGGTTTTTCACTTACACCATCTTTCGTCATCCCCCCTGCCCGTTTTCTGCAACTCCCTCTGCACCTCCCTCTGTCTAGCAAACACCCTTCAAAAAATCTCCTCCATTACAATTTCATGGTAATTTATTGATAGACTCAGTCTGAAAAATGGCACCCTTGAGATGAAGATTTCCAGTGATGCCATCCTTTTCCGGAGAGTATCTGACATGCGAACGCACCGTTATTGCGTATTATGTTATGTAAGTAAGTAGCAAGAAATGTAAATCAGAAAAACTTTATCGTGCAGCATTTTTCGAGTCATTTTCGGCTGAAGCCACGCTTCGAAGCAACTGTTGCTGTTGGCTCCACAAAAAAACTTCCGATACTCCGGTATTTTGTGTATATAAAATAATGGTATGTATGTATGTACATATGTATACATCATACACGTAAGTATGCGTCCATACTTCTTGTCTTTTTTAGAAGTTTGGCGAAAGAAGAAGGAAGCAGGAGAAAACTTTGAAAGCCATCGAGTAATCGCAAGCAAGACTTTCGTATCATTTCATTTCTATGATCTCAAGGTGAAAAAAGTTATAACTGATATAATTTGTATAAAAAAACAAAAAGTTTACATACATATATTTTCGTGCATTCAATCTTTGAAGTGGTATCTCTTTGGTATTTGTCTTATTCTTGTCCTTTTCTTCTGCTGTGCTTTCGAAAATGGCAATGGCCATCCCTTGAGTGCAATTATCTCGGTTATACACAAGCTAAAAGTACTCTAAATATGAATATATTCGAAATTTGAATTTATTAAAGAAGTGAACTTTCTCCCTTCTCTCTCTTTTCGATGCGAGAGAGGGTTAATATTCTTATTTAAGATGAAGGTACACTTTTCTGTTCACTTTTTCAATATTGGCCACTTTGGCTTAAAAGACAAATATCTCCACCGCTCGCCCTCGCAGCGAGCTCTCGTTTATCATTGTAGACTTATATAACATGATTATTAGCAGATAATCTATCATAACAATTACAAAAATTATAAAAATTACAGCAATAAGACTTTTTTTTGGACGCCGCTGAAACGAAGAATCGGAGAAGTTGGAGAAAAACGTTGATGAAATATAGCAAAAATCGCTCAAATCACGAGCGCCTCAAGGCTCAATAAATCAAAGAGTCTTATAAATCACATTAAATGCACATTAAATACTAAATGTCACGGCATGACAAACTGATAAAATAATGCAATATAATACTCGTAAGTGTGGTATCTCTTTAACTGCACAAGCGATAAATGCATGCATGGACTGTGCTGAAGGCAGTCAGCGTACGGCGTAGGGCGTAGGGCGTAGAGAGCATGAAACGAGATGGAACAAATTGATATCATTATCATCACTATCAGCATAGTCTTCATCATTGTCGTTTGGCCGCCAGCCACGAAGAACATGAACATGGTTGGGGTCGTTTATAAAATAACAGCAACTCATTGGCGGAAGTATTGATATTGATTTCTATGTAATACCACAAATTTATTATCGGTTTTTATTTTATATTGATTTTTTTTAAACTTTTGGTTTAATGTACTTTTAATTGTTTCTATCTTCTACGACGACGATTCAGCACAATTTTCCTTAAAATTCAATATTTTCTACACGTCAACAACAACAACAACAACAACAACAACAACGTACAACTACAGCCATAATATTGTTGAACTTTAGCGATCCTTCCTTGACCATTTCGTATACCTTTTATCGTATCGCAATGTTGGCAATAAATATATTTTGGCCCAGAACAGGCCAAACTTTTCGCAGAGGTACCAGAAGCACCCACAGCATCAGCACCAACACCACCACCGACACCAATACCAAAGACAATAACAACAACAACAACAGCAACACCAGCAACAACACCAGCGACCATAAAGGCTTTATATTTTGTGAACTTTTAAGGTACTTAAGGATACTATAATGAAAACTTTTGCAGGCGTCAGAACGACAGCATAGAAATTAATTCTGGCCAACCCTTCGGCGGCGCCTGCAGACCGTTGGGTATCGGTAGAGCTACGGCACCGAGTAAAAGGAGTTGAGAGAGGCAAAAAGGCATGAATATATATATATTGGTGCTACCGGAAAAGGTTAGTTTGTTGCAAAAAAAAACGCCAAAAGAAATGAGTGTTGTTTGGTTACTCATTGTTGCTTGTTCTTAGTTGTATTTTGCTGTTGGCTGCTGCTGGCTGCTGTCGCTTCAATGAAGGCAAAATAATTTACGACAGTTCTTCGGTTAGTGCGAGAAACTTTTACTAATTTGCGGTAATTTTGTAGGCTTAAGTTGTTGTTGTTGTTGTTGTTGTTGTTATTATTGTTGTTGTTGTTGTCACTATTGCCGGATTGTGCTGGATTTTTCTCTTTCTCAACATCTTCAAAGGATGACACTTTGAAAGAATTCCAAAGAAATATCATTTGTTTTTGGTAAGGTTTAGTAATGCCAAAGAGTAAGGAATAATAAGGGTCCCCTGGAGGGTTTGTTTTCTAGGTGGCAGTGTCCAAATGCATGAACAACAATTTTCAAGTCTTGTCTGAACTCTTGGAACTCCAGGATCTCCTAAAGGCCGTCAATGCCTGCTTTGCTTCGTTATCTCATCTCGAGTGAGAGGCCCTCGTCTCGTCTTAGACACTCGCCTTTTTCCCCAACTTTAGGCAAATTTCTGCCTCGGTGCGGGATATTCTCTCTCGACTGAATATTCCTGCGTCGTCAGAGACCAAAAAAAAAAAAAAAGCGTATCGCTTCCTTCAAAGGCGCCAAAGGCATCTTTATAAGAATTATGCCAGGTTTTTGGGTAAGTAACTAAAGACATTAATTTATACACGCGCCAGTCAGTCGGTTGGGCTTTGTCGCTTACGCAGGACTCAGGTGCAGGTTGCAGCAAATAAGGATTCCTTCTGGCCTGTAGTTAATTACGTAGTCACTGTCAAGAAACGTATGCGTTTGTTGCGAGTTTCAGTTTACTTTCTGCCTCGTCCGTCCGTCCGTCCGTCCGTCCGTCCGTGCGTCCGGACCGTTTGCTCATTTCGAGGTTTTGGAAAATTTTGAGTTATGCAGAATTTTGTTTGCGAAGTGTATGCCATTAGTATGTATACAGGGTGGGCCGTTGGCGCTGGAAAGCCGTAAACTATGCAAACTATTTTTCAACAGTAAAGTGAAAATTAATTTCTGAGCACTTCTGCGACAGGGACAAGCTCGAAAACAACGAACGATCCTACTTAAAACCCTTTTTGAGAATACCGCGAGCTGTCAACCATTCAGCTAATAAGTTTTCCGGAAGCGACGGAGAGGCGGGGAAAAAGGGCCTGCAGCAAGCTCGGCACTTTCGGCAATTTAATCACAGCTTCTTAGGACTTGACATTATTTGCATTGGCTCTCAGAACGGCCCCGACTAGCGACGCGACCAGGGAGAAATCTGTATTTAAGGAAGTAACGAATATGCAAATGGCTTCCGCCTTCGGTGATAAAGTTAAGAGTTTCATTGTAGAAGTATTTTTAAATAAACCCAAACAAATTTACGCTTCGAAAAGCGTTCAAGAGACTCATTAGTGAAAAGCCTCAGCTCAATTGAATGCTGCAGGTTATACTTCTAAAACCTCGCTATCAAACGGTATCGCTGCAGACTGAAAATGTTCCGTAATATTAAGATTCGCTGAAAATTCTGTCTATTTTGTGATCAAAACTCGATATCGATCCGTATCTGAACAAACGAATTTAATTACAATGAATATATGTTAATTACAGCTTATCAGCTTATCTTCTTCTTTCCTTCTCTTTTCTCTTCTCACACTTTCTTATAAAATAACACTGAAGCAGAAATTCTCTTATTATATACAAAACTCTCAACTCATTTAAACTAAATGGCAAGAAAAGAACTAATAAAAATTGTCTCTCAATTAAGTCGTGACAAAAGAAAAAGTACTCGAAAACGTCTGTTGCTTTCGCGGTTTGTTGACTTTGCCTTTTGTATACGTGTCGTAGAGAGCTAGATTTGCCGAGAATCTCTTCGGAGCAATCTTCTTCGTGAGCATCTCTTCTCAACTTGAAAAAGTCAAAAAAGTCGCCTGTCGATTTCGAGATAAGAACCTCTTCTAGTGATCGGTTCAAGTTTTGGCTTAAAAAGTTGGTTTTTGTCTCGACTAGATAATCTATTTATCTTTACTCACAAAAATTGTCGTTGTCTTTATCTCAAATGGCGCTGAAAAACGCAGCAGAGTTTAGGTGTTACGTATTGACCGGAGAGAGGGTCTCTTTCCTTCTCGAATCTCGACTCAAGCGAGATTTGTAACTTGTTCTCGACAGTTTGGATGTTGTCTTGACTAAAAAGTTTAACCTCATCGTTTAACCTCATTCAGCGTCACGCTGCTTAAATCTATTCACTTCCGGACTCTCCAGTCATCGGTCAGTTTTAGGGCCGGTCAACAATTGATGCAGCACACTCGCGTGTGTATTTGTGTGGGTGTGCGGGGCCGCTTATGCACCCCTTTCTATCCGCCGCCGCTATCGTTACGCTCGCAAATACCGCGATTATCTTGTCTCCCTTTAATGAGCTCTTAATTGAATTATCAACTCAATCAACAGCCGCCTCTGCCGCGCCACCAGCTGCTGCACAAAGAGCATACAGCTCTTGCCCGCCACCCTGCTCTGTGCACTTTGCCGTGCCCGAACTGGAAGAGCTTTGAGGAACGCAGCCAACGTCGCCAGCGAATGGGTCAGTAGCGTGGTGCCCGTTGAACGCTACGGTCAAATAAAAAGACAGAGCGCGCTATTGGTCGACGGTCGAAGGTGTCACACGTAGCGGTTCGTTCAAATCGAGGACGTCGAGAAAGTCGGTCGGTGTCGGTTATCGGTCTATCCGTCGAACGGAGTGCAGAATACTTGACACAGAGGCAGAGACTTTTCAAACCGCGCACTTTGAGCGCTGCACCAACTTAAGCGGTGGCTGCGCCCGCTCGCAGACATCATCATGCTGCCGCCTCCTTTCGCGAAACGCCTCTCCATCATCCTGTGCATTTGCTGGCCTTCGCTGGCCTGCTCCCTGCCAACGTTTCCAGCAGGAGACGCTGCGGGCCGCAAGCATGGCATTGTGGCGCTGGATGAAGCGGTGCACTACCCGGATTTCGGCATCGATTCCGCAGCAACGCTCTTCACTCTGGATGGCGCCGTTGTGACGAGCGGGGAGGAGGTGTTGCGTCGTCAGCACAATGTCGATAATGAGTCCGTGGTGGACACATCAGCTGCCGCGTCCGACGATTTAATTTTTTTGAGCGTCAAAATGCCAACTCATTTACAACACCAGCAGCAGCAGCAGCAGCAGCAACAACAACAAGAGCAACAACCCAAGTATGGCGCACCGAATCAGCACCGGCAACATAATCCGGGTAGCCATGAAATCGATTTGCTAACCGTGATAGAGGATTTGTCCTCCTCATCCTCCTGCTCTTCGTCCTGTGAGTCACATGGCGCTGGCGCTGATGCTGAGGCTGAGGACGATACCGAGGCTGCTGACGCTGATGACGCCGAGGACGAAACTGTTCCGCGCGAAATCGAATTACAAATCGACGACTTGAGGGCGCCTTCCGCGGGCCGCCTGGCAATCGATATGCGCGATTTCGTCGCTCTGATCCCGGCGGATGAGGTCAAAGCGATTGTTGCCACCTACTATCGCCATGATCCGGAGGTGCAGCGAGCGTACGCCTACTTGAGCGGGCGTGACTTTGCTGCGCTCAAACAGCACATTATTGCCATCCCGGAGATGGCGGCCTTTCTGCGTTATTTAAATGCGAGCGGCCTCGACGTGGTCGGATTCTTTCACACTCTAACGAATCTGACCACTCAACCAGACGCGCCACCGAATGGTGACCAGGATTCGGTGAAAAATTCGACCGACTCCTCTGAGGATCTGAGTGATCAAGTGTTCAATGGATGGGTTGAAAGTGATGGTACGGTGAGATATGGATGATATTTTATTGAGATTCAATGCGCGAAAGTAAGAAAGACAGAGAGACAGAGAGAGAGGGAGAGAGAGAGCGCAAGAGAAAGACAGAGGACTACAATGTCCTTGAAATACACTTTTGTGGTGTTTCCATAAAATGGTTTTGGTTTAAGCTTTCAAATATCGCTAAAGTGTCAAGTGTTTTCATACAAAACTGGTTTTATTTTCGGTTTGGCTGCGTTTCGCCCCCTGCTGTTGTTGTTGTTGTTGTAGGCCACACCCATGTTTTGTTTCGTTTGCTAATTTTTGAGAGAATATTCTTGTGCGCAATATTTATCTCTTTCTACCACATTTTCACAATGGACAGAGACGTGTTTATGGCGTGTAGTTTTCGAACTTCGAAACAGGGTTGAAAACTGCTAAAACCAGAAGTATTTTAGGTTTTGCCCTGAACTTCCAACAACAATTTCATTGGAGATTTTTTGATTTTTTAATGGTTTTCGCTGCCAAAACCAGTTTTGCGCTAAACCGAAGCAAAACCGCTTTATGCGGAAACACCATATTAGTCGCAAGCGTATAGTTTACGCGAATGCTGATAAAACTGATAATTTGAAAATAATAGAAAATAATAGTCTTTAAAAGAGGGTTAAACTCAAAACTCAAAGAAAGGAGATAAACTTAGTTTTAAAATTGTCATCAATTACAAAATTATTATGATATTTTAAAGTTTAATTCCTAAAACAAGTTTTTTTGTTTTTTAACATTTTTCTGATTTCTCTTTACTTCGTACTGTTGAAAATTGGGGGGCAAAATATCCACACTTCAGGAGAACAAACTAATACAACAACAACAACAACAACAACAACAACAACTCGAACACCATACAAGTCATCAACTATACTCGTATCTACCACGCGAAATGCTTCAGTATCGCTGTCAATACAAGATGCAACAACAATGATAACAACAGCCTCGTCGCCATCACTAATAACAACAGCAACAACAACAACAACAGCAACAGCAACAACAACAACGGCAACAACTTCAGCAAGTTTGAATGGTTTACACGGCCTGGTGGACAGCATTTTGGATGTATTGCCGCAGGATCAGATTCTCACCACGTTCTTTGATAAACTCGAGACGGACGAACAGTTTTCCAAGCTCGTCGATAATGTCGGCAGCCCCGACTTCGCCAATATACTGCATAATATGGAGGTGAGTTGATGAATGGGAGTGGCAGTTGCAAGATGGGAAAAGAGAAAACTAAGAGAGAGGTTAGTCGGTGGGTTGGCCGGTTGGTCGGTTGGTCGCTTGGGTTGTTTGGTTTGGTCCAAGGCAGATCAAAAGTTTAGGTTGGGCGGCAGTTTGAGAAAAAAACTTATTCCGAAAAAAGGGGTAATAAAAATCAGCGACGTGCCCGAGGCATTAAAATAGCAAGGTGTAGAGTGTTACTGACAAAAAACTCCTTTATCCTTTCTCTTTGCGGGGTTTTTTTTTTTTTTTTTGTCTCATCAGACCGTTTTTAACTCGAAAGCTTAGAGTAAAAGACTCCGTTCGAAGGTACGATAAAATGGCAAAAAAAACGGAAATGAGATTTTAGTAAGATGATGAAGAAGAAGAAGAACAACAACAACAAAAAAGTTCAAAATGAACTAGAATATATGTTCTAAGAAATAACTAAAAATTAAAAAAATTAAGCTTAACGCTCTACGCAAAAATTGAGAATTTTCAAGCAGTCTATAACCACACTTTCAAAAAGGTAAAGACCAGAAAAAGGTTTATCAAACCTTAGTCCAGTCTAGTCTAGTCCAGTCGAGAATTTGTCATCATGCGCGGAATTATAAAAGAGTTATGGGAGGAATAAAAAGCGTAACTTAACACTAGAACGACATATTAAAAATTTTAAAAAATTAATAAAAAAAAAACCTGTTTGTGGGGCGAACTGTGGACCTATATTTCGAAATTTGCAATAAAATATGAGGTGACAAGATTTTTGGTCTTCTCCGGAAAAGTGCGTATACAATACTTTGAAATTGACGTTGAGGTTTTTCTGTGTAAAAAACCGTCGTCAAAACTCAAAACTTTTTTAAACGCATTTCAGAATCGTTTTTTTTTTCCAAAACGAGCAGCAAAAGCTTTTGAAAGTTGCATAAATCATTTTGTCCATCAATGCAGTTGATGGATGGAGAGCAAATTGCTCTATTGGAAAAAGTAGTATACTGCTATAAGAGTATAAGAAGTTAAAAGTCTTTAAAGACAAATCGATTGAACATTAGACTTTTGTGCTTAACCATTTTGTGTCACGTCCTAAATAATATCAATCAACGTCGTTCTTCTAAAGCCTTAATAATTTCTCTTTACAGCATTCGCCAGCGTTGAGAAATCTAATTTTCACTTTACATAATAACGGTATTTACATAACACGAATTGCGGATTCGCTGAAGGCGTATTTCTTCTTAGGTACATTCTAGTTGTATCGGTTCCAACCTAACGTAAAATCTAGATATTCGTATTTACTATGTATGTATATAATAATAATAATAATAATAATAATGATAATAATAATAATATGGAATAAAAAAGAAAAGAAAACCCAAAGAAAACTTAAATTTTTATAGCATTTTTCAAAGCAGCGTAAATAAAATTCACTTTTAAGACACGAATCTGCTGCGTATTTTCATATTTTTATTTTTGGAATTTTCAGGAAATCTAAAAAGAGAAACCAGAAGTTTAATAAAGGATGAAACTAGTTACCGAACGCTTCAATGCTCTTTTGGTAAACTTAAATCCTTACAAGTTTAATCGATTAATCGGAAAAATTATTGCATGTTTTTAGAAAATGTTCTTACCTTTTGATTTTGGGGAAAACGGAAATTTTCCATCCTTTTATATTCTTCCAGTCGAGTGCTTTCAGTGACTTAACCCTGCAGCGTTACGGCTTTGTTGTGGTTTTTTCTTGTTCTTTTTTAACTTTTTCCGTTTTTGTTTTATTAGCAACCTTTATAACTTTTTATTGAAAAGTTTTATTCCTTCTTGGGACAAGAAGAAGAGCAAGAAGGCGGAGAGAATTCAAAAACAGGCTATTGCTTTTCATTGTTTTTTTTTTTTTTTGGTATTTTTTTTTTTTGCTTTTGCGACTTCTTTGCGTTTGATGTTTGTTGAAGCGCAAGAAAAGTTTTCCTAAGTTTTTTTTCCATTTTTTTTAGGTACTTTAAAATTCAAGGAATAATATTCGGTTGGTACCAGCATCTTAAACGTAGGCTTAAGGCAAAATACTGCAGCAACCATAAACCCAACAACAACAACAACAACAACAACAATAACGTTGAAACGTAAAAACGCCCACCGCAACAAGTCACGCGTTATTTTAATCGATTCCTTCAACCAAATCGATTACGTTTTCTTTCCTTTTTATCCTTTTATCGGTGTTGATGGCAGGCAGCGTTCAAGAGCTCGAAGGAGTCAAGATAGACAGCGCCCTCGTTTGCATTTTAAGTTTATTTTATTGGTTCTTCTCCTGCGGGGCGTATTATTTAAATTTCTTCCTTTGGTCTCTAAACGAGAAAGCGTTGAGGCGTCAGCGTATGTGACTTTTATAAGGATGTGGGACTTTTTTTTTCTTTATGCTTAGATAATATCTTCATGCTGATCAGCCACAATCATGATGAAGCTGTATGATTAAGCTGTTTAAGGTTGGTTTTTATTAAAGATTAAACAAATATATGTATATTTGATAGCTTATTTCACATAAAAAATCAAAATTAATATTTAGCAACTGAAATAGATTGACGAATTTATACAAAATGTACTGTACTTTTGGGAACACATCAGTTGTCGGAGGGTTAACTACTGTTAGGTATGCAAACCTTTGCATATATTAGATGCTAATACACATTTGTGTACATTTTGTAAGCACTGCAAAAGGCCATTCAAGAGTTATCGCTTTTCAAAAGGAAACAAACATAAAATTCCAAAAATGACACTTTAAAAATCCAAACAAATTTTATGAAATTTTATGAAAAAATAAAGGAATGTCCAACGAAGAGCCGGAAATTCAAAACCAAACAATTTGAAATGTTGAAATTCATTTATAAAAAACACACAAGTTTTGGGTGTCGCTTGTTCATCGATCAGCGTTTGTCACATACATACGTACGAGTATGTACGAGTACGTCATTCAAACAATAATCACACACACTTGAAATGGCGAACACGTATGCCATTGTTTGCCAGAGTGTGCGAATAGTTTTCGGTCATTGTGTTGCGAAAATCTAAAATTTCATTTCGCATGAAAATGGAAACTGTTTTTTGCTTTCTATTCTAGTTTTAATTTCGTTCTTATTTGCTACTATTTTTTCTGAATTTTTCAAAAAATTCCATTCGATTTTCAACCGGTGATTTGGTTAATAATATATGTATGTATTTTATTTCCCTTTTGTGTCCTTTTTTGACGTTATTTACCCACACACAGTGTCATGGTCTTTGACACAAAGCGTTCAACAAGCTCACATAATTTTGAAACTACTCGTAATTTTTTTTTTCATTTTTATTTTTGGTGTTAATCAAATACCATAAATAAATTTGAATGAAGTTTCAAATTTTTTTGTGTTTTGCGGTGTTGAATATACCTACCATGGAATAGCTAAATTCTACTCCTCACAGGCTTAACCCTTTGTTTAGCTAATATTTTAAAAATTTGAAAAATTGAAATTTAGATTTTGAAAGGTATTAACATACAATTCAAAAAGTTTTTAATATTTTTCGCTATTTTTAATATTATTAATAATTTTTCGCTAATCAAAAAATATACATTTTTAAACGATTTTCATTTTTAAAAGTGTTTTGAAAGAGAAATGTTTCCAACTAAATTTCGAAAACAATGAAATATTTCCGATTACGATGATATTCTGAAGAAAGGTAAGAATATTATTTGAAAACTTCAAATGCTTCTCTTGGCAAAATACAAATGCATTCTTTAAAACGAGAGCAAAGAGAGAGCGAGCTTATGGTGAAGAGTTAGTTTTCTTTAACTTATCAACTTAGTAGACCCAGTGGGCTTTGAAGGGTTAACACGTAAGCAACACTACACTCAGTATATTTTTGAAACTATGGCTTTTTAATTAAATTTCTAGCAGAATGCAAGAGAGCAATACAACCGAAAACAAATGAGAGCAAAACACATAGAAATAAATGCCGAGAGATGGGTCGAGCGATAGAGAGAGAGTGAGGGAGAGAGTGGCAGGTGGGAGAGAGGAGTTGGCGAGAAATATTTATTTGCAAATATAAATTACGACATTGTTGGATTTATGCGGTGGGTGAGGTGAATTAGTTGCTGCTTTCGTTTTCTACTGTTCCTACGATATAACCCACGGTCCACGCAACAACAACGAATGCGTATCGCGGTATGTCGGAAACAGAAGCCAGTAGATATCATAGAAGAGGAAGCAGTATCTCTAGCACAAGTCGAAGCAGTAGCAACAGCAGCATTGGACCTCTAGCAGCTGCATGGCAGTCGATCTATGTATATTATAACAATTTTAAATTAAAATCGAAAAGAGAGCAAGTTTTTTGGACCTAGTCTCTAACGGCGCTCTATCTCTCTCTTTCTCTGCTGCCTTCACAAACCATGACTAGCTTCAGGCTGGAAGTCACTGAGCTGTATTGAAGCAATTTGATTGCATGCCGAACGCTTCATTAGTTGTTATCGCTTCTCTGCTCACTTTTTTTGGTTTTTTTTTCTTGTTTTATGATTTGTCAATTTTCATGTGAATTTTTATCGAAAAGTTTTGCCTCAATTTTCACTAGTTTTTTTTTGGCCCCTTTTAATTTATTCATTTTTTTTGTTCACTTGTTTATTTTTGTTGCTCATTCGATTTTTTATTTAGTTTGACATTTCTCACTATTTTAATGTTCTTTCTTTTTCCTCGTTTTTTGCTGCCGGTGAATTTGAATGAATTTGAATTTCATTTTTAATTATTAGATTTTTCAATATTATCGCTGCCAACCGTTAGTGCAGAAAAATTGAATCTGCTGCGCAGCCGTGTCCGGCGAAAGCCAGCACAAAACTAGTTACGATATTTATTGATATTTGCCAATGGTTTATTAATAGGCAGTAGATAAAATGATAGAGAGGCCGGATTGGTCTCTATTGATTTATTTACTCGTACAGCGACACCGGCTGAACCGACCGACCGACTGTAGTTTTACTCGGTGGAATAATTGCATTTTCCGCTTGCATACAATTTAATTGGACTTTTGTGAAATACTAAAAAACTCAGCTAGAGTGAAAAAGCTGCAGGCCAGCTGAATTTGGTCGTAAAAAATTAAGAATATATTAAAATATAAAGGAATACTTTTAATAATAAAAAAGAAAAAAGTCTCATCTTTTGAGTAAAAATTCATTTAAATTTCAGTAGCGAATATGTTAAAAATTTGTATTATTTGTAAAATTTGTCGAGAGTCCAAATGTACGGTACAAAAACGAAATTCATTCATCTTGTTTACAAATTATACAGAAAGTGCATTGAATTTTCGAAACGATAAAAAATAAAATGCGAGAGGAAGTCCTAATATTTCTTTGTGACCTACAATACATAACAACAACATAACTATTTGCTGATAGCACTAAAAATTTACTCAATTTTTAACCTCTTCGTTTACGTACATAATTGCTTTCCAGCAGAAAGAGATGCACACACACATAGAAACACTGACGAAATATATTTATATGTACATAACATACGTAGGAATTGTGTGAGAAGTTCTCACTGAGAACATTGCTAGAGAGCATTTGTAATGTGTCAGAATGTAAACAAACTAGTACTCGAGAGAATGTGTTTGAGGTTGGTCAGAGTCGACCTATTTATGCACTAATGATCATTATGAATATGTGCAAAAATTATGTAACCGAATAAAAGAAATATTATAAATTACTATAAATTACTACGTGTATTTAACGTGTATTTAGGTGCAAAAACCTAATTCTTTACATTATCTGTACTATATATAGCCTTTAGTTGTCCTCTACCGCTCATCTCAGAATCGTATAGACCTGCCCTGCTGCATGTAGCGACTAAAAAAAAAGAAACACACAAGTATTGGTGGCAATGATTGATAAGAGTTAGTACGAGTATTTCCATCGCTGCACGCACTCGCACGCATGTTGATTGAATCAGTGAACATCGAACGGTTCGGGCAAGTGCTTCACTTGCAAATGAACGGGCTCGGCATGCGGCTCGCCTACGTGTTGTCAACACTGGCGTTGATGATATCATCGATAACTGCATTTGCAGTTGCAACAGCAGCAGCCGCCGCAGCAGCAGCCTCAGTTACAAGACAGTCGAATCTGTCGCCGGAAATTATCAAAGAGCTCAAGGATTTTCTCCACCTCATTCCCTCCAGCACCGTGGACGAAATCGTAGCCAAGCACTACCTCATCGATGGCGACTTCCGGAAGTCGATGAAATACCTACGCAGCCCACAATTTCAGCAACTGTTACAGACACTGCAACACATTCCGGAAATTGTGGAAATTCTGGAATTTCTGCATCTCCAAAATCGCACTGACCCGCAACAACGTTACGGAGGGCGAGCGGAAGCGGGCAGGCATGACGGCGGCGGCTCCTTTGGTTCACTTGAAACGCTCGAAGGGCCTTGGGTGACGCTGGGCTATGGCATCGATAGGGCGACGGAGGCGGGCAAGGCGACGGCACCGACACTGCGGCAGCTGCAATTAGCACTGCCAACCAGCGCGCTGTCACTGCGGCTAGAGCTGTTGCCGGAAGCAGACCATGTTGTCACCTCGCAGACTGTGCGCAGTTTCAGCTCCGTCGCCGAGGAGCTCGCCGGGCATTTGCCACGTTCTCGCTACGTAGAACTGATCAACGAGAAGCGCCAGCGGAGTGCGCAGTTTGCAGCGTTTTATGCGGCTCTAAGAAGCCAGCAATTCGTGGTCATGGTGGACACAATACTGGTGAGTGTTGTCGGGAGGCTTTTCTGGCAAACTTTCTATTAAAAAGAAATACTTTTCTTCTCCACAGAAATCGTCGAATCTGTCGCCAAGTTTGCAAGCGCTGAGCAGCAATAAAATCGACGTCAACACCCTCAAGCCGATACTCTTCCGGGTATTATCCTGGGGGCCAAGTGTACACAATTAAGCGTTATAAATTTGCTACAATATAAAACAATAATAATTTAATTTCTTGCAAAATGAACAGCGATTACCGAACATTATGCTTATCTCAAGAATTATAAAGACTTTTCGTATGAAATGACACTTTTCTCTTGTGAACAAACCTCATGGACTAAGGCTGCAACCAGCGGTGAAGGACGCATGGATGGCAAATACTGTATAGAATTTTGCTATGTGGCAAAAACAAAAACAAAAAAAGATACACAAGCAGCGATTTTCGGTCACTTTTTGCTCCAGAAACCACTTTCCACCGTTCCTCTGTTCGCGAAAGTGATGGCGGTGCCTGCCGACCTGCGAGTACCAGCAAGACCTACACTAAAATTCAATTTGTTCTCATTTGCATTGCAGAGACGGATTATGCAAATTGTGTTGCGCACTTTCGAGGCACCGCGAGGCTGCGAGGCTGCGAGGCTGTCGCTTGTTGTGCATTTCTTCGGTGCGCCGCGAAATGAAACAACGCCACACCAAACGTTCACCGTACGGACGACGCTTGTCCTGCCGCGCCTGCAGGACACTCCAAAAGGTTACGAGTAGGTACATCCTCATACTCAGAAGGATGCTACAGCAGAATCTTCTGTTGTTCTGTGGTTCATGCAAATGAGTTGTCACAGTTTCAGTTGATTGTTGTTGGTGGTTGTTGTTGGTGTTGTTGTTGTTGTTGTTGTTGTTGTTGTTGTTGTTGTTCTCGTTGCTGTGATCCTTTCTATGTGAATTATTTTTTTTGTGCAAATGTTACAAATAAAATAAAACATTTGGTGGAGAGACAGTGAGGGGGGGGGTGATGGGGGAAAGGGGGGGGGGGAGGAGGAGAGAGAGGTTAGTGGAGAATGTAACTGGTTGCAATCATATGCGACACTTACATTCCTGCATCTAATAGTTTGCGGTAAAAGGTAAATAATTGTTATAGCTCATCTTTACAGTGAGCTCGTCACAGCAAAATTGCCTCAAAAATTATGAGACTGTTTTTATTATATTGTATTGTATTTTTATAATTTTATTTTGTCAATTAAGTAAAATAATACAGATTTACAAAATCGGGTTAATCTTTAAAATCTTTTAAAAGCAAGCTCATTCATTTTCGCGATGTTTAAACACACCTCTTTCGCCCACTGTGCCGCTGTTGGTGCCGCTCCGCAAAGGGACAGAGTGGCCGACTTAACCCTTAAAGGATGAACCTTTTCGAGTGCGAATTCTTTTTTTGTCCCTCTCGATTCTCTGAAAGTTTATGGTTCTAAGTTATCTTTTCCGCTCTAGTCCAGTTTATGGAGCTTTTTCGCAAAGATTTTTCTCAGCCGTAGTTATTTGCATTTTTTCAAGCATAAAAGGACCATTTTTCATATTTTTCTTTGGTGTTTTTTATACAATATTCATGCATTAATCATTCGAAGAAGTCAGTGCATTTTGCGCGATAATAGTGTAAAACGAGATATATGCAATGGTATATGCATTAATTGCTAAACGCTGCAAACACTGGACTGGAATAATAACAAAAATTTATTTCTTTCTTCCTTTCTTTCTTAATTTTGTGCTTTTTTTATTTTTCACTTCTTTTTTCTACAGCAAAAATTGTTCAAAAACCTTTGGAGCTTCAGTTGTATAAAGCTTCAAATTTTCCAAACAACATTCGCTTCCTTGCGAACCCTTTAATGGTAAATTTGCTCTCACGATGCAGTCTTCCAAAACATTTACCATTTACTCGGTGCCATTCGGAGGCACCAAATTCGCCCGCCTATTTCGCACCATTCAATCTGTCTTCGTGGTGTCAAATTTGTCTTCAACTTCGACCTTCGGCCATCCCTAAACTCTCTCGCCTCTCAGACGTCTCGAGTCTCGAGTGTAGCGCGTACGAGAAATGCGTCGGGTGCTTCCTTAAATGTCCTCGAATATTTCACTTTACCTTCGCCGTAAATGTTACTTTGCAATATTTTACGACCAACATTAGTTTAACTGCGATAATTTATGGCTTGCGTAAGCTGGTTGGTGCCGCTTTGCTCGGTCACTGCGACCGACGACGAGAGCGTCGTGGAGTGCAGGTTCCCAGAATGAAATCAGGTCCAGCGTCTAGTGCTAGATGTTGATTGCACGCCGGGCGCGGGAGGAGGGGGCGTGGTTGGGCTCCACCTACCGCAACAGAAAAGCATCAGTTGTTCTGCGTTTCTCGGTTTCGGTAAATGTGAGAAATGTTCAGCACTTCCAGCTGCTGTTTTTGTACATCCGTCGCCGCCGTCGCCGCCTTCGTCGCCAGCAACCGTTGCTGCCGCCATGAGCCACCACCTGCCGCTTGGCCAACGGTTCAATGTTGTGGAAGTTGCACTTAATCATTAGGAGCTCATTGTTTTCGGCCTGTTGGTGTTGGTGCTTCTTCATCATCACCAGCATCATCATCATTTTCTTCTTCTTCTTCTTCTTTTTCTTCTTCTACTGTTTGTTAACTTCCAGGCGAAATGTAGATGTTGTTGCATTTAAATCTTCGCATGTTTTTGCTTAAACCGCCGACGCCGCCGCCGCCGCCACCCACCGACGCATCAACGGTTGGTGTATATGGCTCTGTGTATGTGTATGTGTGTGTGTGTTTGTGTGTGTGTTTGTGTGTGTGAGTTTAAAAGCAAGATCAACCGCAACCTGCTGACAAAAAGCTCAGACAAAGAAAACTTTGCAGACGCACGCACCTGCTGGCAATCTGGCAACACCGCTGCGAATTAGCTCTTTAACATAGTTACACACACACACACACACACACACACACACACACCTACACAGACACGCTGCTTTTTGTTATTGCTGCTATGATTTCTATTATTATTTATTGGTTTTTGAGTTATTGTGATTTAATTTTTTGCTTTTTGTTAAATTATTGACTGCTGAAATTTCCAGGACAGTTTACTTACACGCTTTAAAAGCTAAACTAAAAAGAAAAGGCTAAAAAAAGAAGAAGAAGCAGAAGAAGAAGAAGACAAAGAATATCCCAAAGTTTTCAAATAATATTGAAATTTATGCTTTTTGGTATAGTTTGCAATGGTTCATTCGATGCGAAACTATCGAAAGACGTTTCAATTGTCAATAGAAAATTGCTTACAGCTTTCTTCTTTTTCTTCTTCTTCTTCTTCTTCTTTTTCATCTTTCGCTAAAATTGTTTCTTCCTTCTATTAAAATTGTCTTGCTCTGAAAGATTTTGTTTTGATTTTATACCCAAAAAAAAGGATCAAAAAAAGTGCCATCAAAAAGGAGCATGCTTTGGAATTTTTTGGAATTTTTTTGGAATTAAAAAGTCATAAACTCTATTGATTTTTTGCAAGAAAGTACTCTCTCATCACGATAACGCACAATCGTTCGCATTTATCCATAATTAAGACAACCATAATAGTTTAATGAAGGATGGACGAACCTTCGCCTTATTATTCCCATTTCACACAGAGCTCAATGATGTCTTCTTGTTTCCAACATGAAAAAAGCGCTTACTCGGGAAGAGAGTGTGTTTTTGTTACTTATCAATCACTTTTTGCAGGTTACTCATACGCCACGCTGTACCTAGTTTGCTTTAATGCCAAAGTAAAGACAATTTAGATGCGAACTGTAGAATATTTGCACACTTTTATATGAATTCTCGTTTCTGAAAGTGTAGAAGTTTTCATTTTTTCTTATTTCAAAATATCTACAGGCTTGTATTTTAAGCGCAACGCACAGCAATTGATAAAGTTTTAAATAAATAATAAAGTCTTTGAAGAAATCGATTCTTAATTCCGTTTATTTTAAGAAACGGTTTTATACCACTTTAAAAAAGATACTTATTTAATAGAAAGTTCTATTTAGCTTAAAGAAAGCATGTTTCTATGCAGACAACTTAGTACTACTATGTTCGGTTTAGTCTACGAAAATGACGGCGTGTATGCCGGCAACTAATTTGGAAGCAATCAGCAATCAGCAGTCAACAATTGTTGCATGCGACAGGAAAAGAAAGCTCATATAACATTATTCAAAGGCAAAATTGGCGAGGACTTAGGCAAGAAGGTGGAAGAGGAATGAGGAAGCGTGTATAGACATACAATCAGAGTAAAAATTATTTGGAATTGAAAAGCAATAGCCGGTAGAGACGCGCTGGAAAGTACATAGTAATTAGCAGCACGGTTACCATGAAATATTTCTGACTGTTTTTGATGTAATGGATGGAAAGTCGCTCGATCGGTGGGTGGGTCGTTGAGCGTGAGGGGAATGCGGTATGTAGACCGGAAACAGCTGTACTATAATTAGTTCAGTTGTTAGGATTCAGAGAACGAGACAACCTGCTGAAAGAACATTTATTGCTAGCATTCAGCATTATTTTTCACTGCTACTGACGTCAAGTAAATCCAAAAAAAAAAAAAAAAAACACAAAAAAACCATACAGTAAAAGGATGAAGGAAAAGC
This sequence comes from Conops quadrifasciatus, assembly GCA_949752815.1. Classification (NCBI taxonomy): domain Eukaryota; kingdom Metazoa; phylum Arthropoda; class Insecta; order Diptera; family Conopidae; genus Conops; species Conops quadrifasciatus. The sequence continues at coordinate 11,229,993 of OX457077.1, read as the reverse complement.
CATTGCTTCAACCATAGCTAATTTATTATCCTGTATGAGACCTGACCAATCCTGACTGCAACGGCGGCGATGGTGCTGGCGCTGGCGAAGGCAACGACGATAGCGACAGCGACGATTAATTCAGTTAATTGAAATCTTTGTTCATTTGAAAGCTTCTGGTTCTGGACTTGTTCACTGAAGACTTTCTTCTCTTTGCTCTTTTCTTCATAATTTTTTAAAGACGTATTTTTTTTCAAATCTAATGAAAAAATAGAATCGGCTCATTGAGGTTAAAAATAATTAGATTAAAATAAGTATTCTTCTTCATTAAATAAAATTACACTCAAGAAATTGAACCTTTATATATATTCCTCTTCTTCTTCTTCCTCCGATACATCTTCTAATATCCTCCACTATTTGGCGTCAATGCGCTTAATTTGTTAATTTTATATATTTCCTTTTCGTTTCTTGGCTTAAAGTGAATCGTTGGGGATGGCTTCACTCGCTTCCTCTGCACTTTCTCTCTCTCCACCGTGAGTCATGGACCAGCCCGTTTCATGTAACTCGTTTGCGGAAAATGCTCTAGAGTAATGTCTGAATTTATTCGATTCACGGCATTCTCCAGAAAGTAATTTTAGTTTTTGTACAACGCAAATAAATAACAGTGTATGCAAAAGTTTCACAGCAAAATCGCATGCAGTTAATCGAGTTCATGTCGCCAGAGCAGCGTCGGGTCTCGTAAGGGTTAGCCGATGTCAATAAACACAGTCAATGAACGTTGGCGGGCGATGAGGGCAAGAGAGCGACGGACGAAAGTTATTGTTGGAAATGCTATTGCCCCCGAAGTTCTATAGAAAGAACCTAGACGTAAATAAATATAGAAGTTTTCTTCGTTTTATTGACGAATCGTGTTGAAAAGAAGTTGTACTCTTACCTGTTTCGCAGGAAACTTTCTAATAAAGTTAAGAATAATAGCTGTAGCAATGGTAGTGGTAATGGTATTGGTAATTGTGATGGTAATGGTAGTGGTAATGGTGATGGTAATGGTAGTGGTAATGGTATTGGTAATTGTGATGGTAATGGTAGTGGTAATGGTGATGGTAATGGTAGTGGTAATGGTATTGGTAATTGTGATGGTAATGGTAGTGGTAATGGTGATGGTAATGGTAGTGGTAATGGTATTGGTTTATGGTATGGGTAATGGTAGTGGTAATGGTGATGGTAATGGTAGTGGTAATGGTAATGGTAATGGTAACGGTTACCAGTAATGGTAATGGTAATGGTAATGGTAATGGTAATGGTATTGGTAATGGTAATGGTAATGGTAATGGTAATGGTAATGGTAATGGTAATGGTAATGGTAATGGTAATGGTAATGGTAATGGTAATGGTAATGGTAATGGTAATGGTATTGGTAATGGTAATGGTAATGGTAATGGTAATGGTAATGGTAATGGTAATGGTAATGGTAATGGTAATGGTAATGGTAATGGTAATGGTAATGGTAATGGTAATGGTAATGGTAATGGTAATGGTAATGGTAAGGGTAATGGTATTGGTAATGGTAATGATAATTGTAATCAATCAATCAAGCAATTTTTCTCTGAAATAGAAATTTCCATAATGTAATTATTGAATGTAATTTAATCATTTGACCTTCAAAATCCTTCCATAATATACCCCCATCAGTAAAGGTAAGGTTAACGTTTAGGCTGAGGGTGAAGGGTTGAGGTCGGGAACGGGAAAATGAATTCCTAGAGCATAATATTAACGAAATTTTCTTACAGAAATTCACAAGTAAACTCTAAAACTTGTTTTAATTAAATTCCTTTTATTCTTCTTCTTCTTGTTATTCTAACTGATTAGATTCCAAATCTTTAAGGAATTTTGGATTTTAAAGCATCAGCATCTTAAAGGAGAAAATTATTCAAGTATATAAGAAACTAATTGGCAACAATCGACGTAGGGGTCGATCCTTTTGCCAAAGCAAAGACAACAACTTCTTACCTTATTAAATAATCTGAAGCGTAATAGTAACAACAGCAACAACAACAAATAACTCATAAATACCAAAATGACAACAACGCGAAAATGGTAAAAGGTAAAACAGAAGCAAAAACAGTAACAGCAGATTGTCGCATGGCAGAGCACGTACCGCCGAAACTTCGAGAAAAGTTGATTTGACGAGTTGAGACAATACAGTTTGAGGATGCGAGTGTATAGAGAAGGGTGCAGGAATGAGGAATATGAGGATCCACCCCGTTTCGACGATTCAAACGCGTCACTGATTAAAGATGAATCAGAGAAGTCAAATGAATGCTGAATGAATGTGAGAGCGTGGCTGCGAGCGTTGATTAATAATGAACGAGTACGAATATACTACGAGTATATACGTATTCATTCCCCCTCTGACCTTGCCCCTGACTGGGTCGACGTAACTGCCAATCTATATTCCGTTTGACAAGCGTCGAAATTTAATGCTTAATTACAAGAAATAATGTTAGCAATTTGTTTTAATCGAAAGCGCTACGATACTGATTATCGCGTAGAATCAAAGCGGCTCTTGTTGTTGGAGGCAGATGGAAGGATGGATCTGTCTGTGACGAAGGAAGATGCTGGAAGGGAAGGGGTTGAAAGTAAAGGTTTTTTGAAGAAAAAACAGGTATGCGTTAATCATCATCATCATCATTATAGTATCCTTGGTGTAGTTGTTATTCTTTTTGCACGTAATCAATCTCGCTACATTCATTTCAGGACCTCGTTCTGGCTCTCAACGATTTCCTTGGTTTTTTTTTTCTGGAAATTTTAAAAGCTTTTCATTCTCTTTTCAGAGAATGATCTATTAATTTCCTTTGTCATTTTCTTGTCAATTTTAATTGATTTTATCTTGTCGTCACAATGAATTTTAGGCATCACAATTTTAATGAATGCTCCTGCCGACAAAATCAGCGAAGTTAAAAGGACTTGCGGCCATAATCAGCGAAATTGAACGCCTTTTTCGATGATGTTGTGAATTTAATGTTTCTTGCTGAGACATTTCGTGCTTTAATGAGTCGATTGTTAATGCCGGAAGCTTCACGTTAATGATATTTTAGAAAAGGAAGAAGAACAAACGTTTTTGCGAAAGGAGTCATTATCAGAATAACCGTCAACCAATGATTATCTTCAACACTAATGGAAATGATAAAATTAAAATTAATTGCAGTTTGTGTTAGAAACGTTAGAAAATGTGTTAGAAAACGAATAATGAAACTTCATTAAACATTTTAAATAAATTTTATAAAATTTTCGGTACACATTCCTTGAATCAATGACACGAATAAGCGAGATTTTTATCGAGATTTGAGCAATCTTGTTCGCAGATCTCGTCTCAACTGAAAATTCCGGTCAAATTCACCGACTTCGAGACGAGAAAATTGAATTTTCTGCAGACACTTCTATTTACTTACTTTCAAAGGCTTTAAAACTACCAAGACTTCCTTTATCACGATTTGTCAACGAGATCTCGGAAAAACCTCAACCTTCATTATTGCCGTTTTCCACTGAGCTATGAAATATGAAGAAAAACCAATTCCTTTTGTATTTATTATAGTTTTTTTATTTTAAATTTTGTAATTATCTTCGTAGTATTCTGTTAAAATTCAATTAATTACAATACATTGTTTTGTTTTTTAGAAAAAAAACTTAGTTGCGTCGTTAGCTCAATTAAAATTGTTTTCTTTAATCAAGACTTTATTTAATCTCTTTAATCTATTTTTTTTGTTTTTTTTTTTTTTTTTTTTTTTCTTTTTTTGAGCTAACACGCTTTGTTTTGTTGTGTTTTTTGTTTTTATCCATTTCATGTGATTGTCATACAAAACATTTCACATTTTTTATTTATGTAATTTACAATTGTCGATTTTATTATTCAAAATCTATGCTCTAGCATTCACTGACTGACCATCACGCGATCGACATTCACACTGATTTGAAAGCCTTAAATTAAAGTCTTAAATGTTTAAGTTTTCTATAATAAATTCTAGTCGCTTGTTTTTATATTTTATTTCTTTTAATTGTTTTTCTACATAACACAATTTTTCGTTATAAAAAATGTATGAATTTTTGCCAAGAATTTATTCTCAGTTTTTTAATTTTTTTTCTAGAAAAAGCAAGAGTTTTTTTACAAGCACGAAATTTAAATTAGAAAATTAAATTTATCTTCTTTTTAAATTATGACAAAGAATTAATAAAAATTATTGGAAGAGAATTATTATGGTAAAAAAATCTAAAAAATTAAAACCAAACGATAATTTTAGTGGAATTTTATTTAAAATGAAGAGGTTTCAATAGATTTAGTGTTTTATGAGGAAAATTTACTAACGTGGAATGATTTTATTATAAGCAAGCAAGTTATAAAAGCAGGAAATAATACAGGAAACTTTTCTTGAAACCCTAAAAATAATCGTATTATGTTTTAAGAAACATGTATTTTGAAAAAAATCAGTGCTGGAAATTATTTAAGCTGGCAGAAAAATAAAAACAAGTAAGAAGTAGAAGAAAGTTGCTCATTCAAGGTTCCTTTTTTGCTTAATAAATATCGTACTCTAGAAGATATATGTAGTGTTGATCCTGCTAATCAAATAAACGAGAAAATATGTATTTGTTTAAAGGTTTAAAAATCGATTTTATGAATTTTTTAAAAAGCTTTTTCGAAGCTTATTTGCTTTTTTTATTGCAATCTAAGAAAATGCCACTTACTTTTTACAATTTTCCAAATAATTTCACTAAACACTTTAGAGGTTGGTACGAGTATAAAAATACAATACAATAGCGTTAAGAAACAAGAACAAGACTGGAAGCTTTTTCATTCTAAGCCGCTTATTTTTTATTAATTGGTTTTTCTGCTTTTGTTTTTTCTTCTCATTTCATTATACATACATACTTTTTTTTTTGTAAGAACTATAGTTAGTATAAATTGTAAGCTTTTTGTCTCTTATTTTATGTCCCCTTTTACTCATTACATTTTTTAATTAACATTTTATTTTATTATGAATTTATTTAAAGTAGCGCAGGTAAGATTCACAATTACTTTGTTTAAATTTTATTGCTTATCATAAACATTCTCAACGCGATTTAAAGCGATGCCTTCGAAAAGTTTTAGGCGTCATAGAAAAAATCGTTTCTTTTTTTTATAAGATTTTTCTTTGACGCCTTCAAGCTTTCGTGATGCCGCGCACGCTGTTGCCTAAAAAATGCTTTTTTTCCAAAAAAAATAAATCATCGCCAAATTAAGAGAAATCAACCAAAAAATACATTATATTTAGAGCTTACTTATTGTAATTTGTTGTTGTTGTTGTTGTTGTTGCTAACGTACGTTTCTGTACGTACGAGTATTTATAACAATTATTTACAAATTTATATTTGCAGGTTGAGCTTGTTTTCATGCTATTCTCTAAAGTAGTCTAATAAAATAATTATGTTTTATGAAAATCTATGCTTAAAATTACAAAAAAATAATTTTTTCTCTATGTTACGTTGTTCTTTTTGTCAAAGTTTTACCGAACGATAAAATGTATTTACAAGAAAAAAGTAACAAATAAACCAAAAACACAAAATTTTATTTTATATTAAACATTATATTAATTTTTATTTACAAGAAGGTTTACAAGAAGTTTTAAAAATACTTTTTATGATTTTTTTTCTCTTCTTTAATATATTATTAAATTACACCGACAGCTCTTAGCTCTCTTTTGGGTCCATAGAATTTTTACGATTTGTTTAATCGTGTATTATTTTATTTTTTTTTTATTTAAAATCTGTTTTATTTTAGCTATGTATATTTGAGAATGTGATCTCCTTCTTGCTTTTTTCGATTTTCTATCGTAAAATGACTTTTAGTAATCATCTAAGAGTTATTTCTATTTTATTAAAATCGTTTATGCTTAACTGTTTTGATTTTTGTTAAAACAACGAAAAAATTGTGGTGTTACGGTTCTCACTTTTGTTTAGTTGGCTACTATTAAAATCTGTTAGCTTGTGTGTAGGCAGGCAGTCAGGCGGGCGGGCGGGCCAATGAATTGATTCATTAATTCACGCACTCGCTGTTCATTGTTCTTTGTTATTAATCAATTCATTGATCCAACGAATTGTTTATTTAAAGAATTTAAAGAATGCTTTACTGATTGCTTGAATGAGTCACTGAGTCACTAATCAATTGGCACAACGATGCTATTATTGATTCAATACTTATGTATTTATTAGTCTAATGATTCAGCGATTTGTTCTACTGAGTCAAATGATTCTAATTGATTCTAATTGATTCAGCGTTTCATTTGTAGAAAATAAAAATACTGACTCTCACAAATTCATTCGTTTAAGGATTGACTCAATGATTCATCATACTTGTAGGGTAATTATGTACTCATCAAACGATTCATTGATTCATTATTTCAATGATTTATCGATTCATTCCACCGAGTCTAGTGACCGTGTGACTCAGTATTTCATTTGTAAAATGATTCACGAAATTCATTATTGAATGATTTTCTGTTTTGAAACTTTTCAATAATTCATTAAAGCATAAATAATTCATTTCGTTGGTTCAAGGAACCTATTTATTTCTTCGGTTTATTTGGTTTGTGGATGTATTTTGTGTGTGTGTGTGTGAGTGTGTGTGTGAGTGTGTGTGTGTGTGTGTGTGTTTATGTATCTGGCAGGATTGGCTTAGTAACTCTTTTGTTAGTATAATATTTCACATTATTTTCACTTTTACGAATAGTACAAGAACGTTGTTCACCCCTTGTCGTCCCCTTCTCCCCTTTTCGCAACGCTTTTCCATCCCTTCAGCGATTAGGTTTTCTTCGTCGATTGACAGCATTCTTGTCCTGCCGCGATGTCTTTGTTATTTTTGTCAATATAGAAGAATTCTGGGCGGATAAAAACTCCGTGTGCAGATCAATAGTTTGCTTAGTTATTGTTGTTGTTGTAGTTGTTGTTGTTGTTGTTGTTCGAAGGAAATAATATTTTGATGAAATGAAATTTCTGTTGTTTTAAAAATATTAAAATATTGTCACTCAAAAGCTAAAAGTCAGTCTTTAATGAAAATGTGAAGAGCCTACAAAAAGAAATTGAGAAAGAATAAAAAATTAGAGACAAGAAAAACGGGCAGCACAGAGTCAAGAGGTGGAGAAAGGTTTTTTCTTTCTTTCAAATTTGAAATTTGATATCAATGCTTAACACTTACCGATCGGTCAGACTACGCCATCGTTACTGTAGACTTCATTCATATGCTTTCCACTGGTCTTCTCCTTCATGTTGCATTGCTGAGATCATTTGAGATGATTGAAGCGGTAAATATATAAAATATGATACATATTTAAGAAATATTCAATTAATAAAAAAAAGAAGAATGAATTAAAAGACGGAAGTACGGATGGAATGTAATAAAATATTGCATAAAAGACTTTTAAGTTTGTTTTATCGTCGCGTTTCTTTTATAGCAATAACGCTCATTTCGGTGAATTTTGTTTTAAATGCTTTAAAAAAAACAACTACATTAAAATTGTCTCTCATTTTAGGTTAGAAGTGAAAGAAAGTGACAAAAAACAAACATAGTGTTTGTCAGATATTCGCAATCAACTTCCTAAAGGTACATTTGGAAATTTTTGGAGATTTTTTTTGTGTGAAACAGACCAATTCGGCTTTTTTTTATCATCACAAGAACTATAAATTCAGCATATGACGCCCTTCAAACCCGACATCAACCTCCCCGTTGGAGCCCTCTCCCCGCCCTTCACTTACCTCCTGTTTCGCTTGCCATTGCTTCATGGCCGACTTGTATTTTTCGAATTCGTTGCACCAGTGCGAATAGATTTTCTGATAGTCATTCTTCTTCGAAGGCGGTGTACATCTGTAAGAGGTAAGAAGGAGAAGAAGAAGAACAGAATTAACCCTTAACACTATTACAAGACACGTAAATAAATTGTAACATCTAAAATGAATGAAATTTTATTCAGATCGCAAACGTTTTATTCAGATCGCATGACAGAAATGAACGCATGGAATAAAACCGGAAATGAAACCATGTACGGGACAATGAAGAAGCAGGTGGTGGTGGTGGTGGTGACGGCAAATTACGTATCAAGGTGTGAAGGGTAATGCTACAGCGTTGAAAATCGCATAAAGCCATTAATTTTCTTTTCATTTCAGCGTAAGTAATCGAGAGAAAAAAAAAGACAAATTTAATTACAAAAATATGTTGTTTTTTTTGTGTTGTTAAAGCGGTGAAGAGTGTAATAATGAATATACATACGAGTAAGAATTTGGCATGGTTGTCACTGAGAGCGTGTAACAGAAAAAGGATCTAAAAGGGATGCTTTGGCGAATGAAAATGTGGGCAAAACGCAAATCATTTAATGAACGAAACGGTTAAATAAGACGCGCTTAGTGAAAGACCAATAAAGTACACTGCGCGTGAGACTGTCTCTATACGGAAATATATTTTTCTCGAATTTATTACGATTCGATATTTATTGCGATGAACGGAAATGAAAATCTTACCTGTGCGCATCGACGTTGACGCTGTAACTGCAGAGCAGCGTACCGTCCAAGTAGCTGTCATAACGACCGCCATCGGCCTCATTGATAGAGATCAGCACCAGACCACCCTCCGAGGTCTCGATGTATTTCGAGGGTGTGAAAGTGATTTCGTATCTGTACGGAAGAGGGCGGAAATGAAAGGAGAACTTGATAATTAGTTTAGCTGCAAGCAACACTGAATTGGAGGAACCCAACTATTTCGTGATTTCGGAGGCAAAAAGGAAGTACCCGGAATGGTTGTACATTCGTACAATCGTTTATCTAAGGCTGCTGCTAGTTTTTTCATTTTCTTTTGGACTCTGGCTGACTTTTCTTCCCAAAACTAGCCCGCTAAAAACGCGTTAAATTTCGGAAAATTCAAGGTACAACGAAAATATGTTACAGCTAAGTATTTTGCTTTTTGATGTTTGATCTAAACACACACACACACACACACACACACACACACTTTAAGCATATAACTTTGAATTAAGTTGAAGTTAATTCTGAAGATTATCCACAAGCTTGCCACAACGAAAGCGAGAAGAAAAGACTTGATGAGAGAAAACTTTTTCCATCAACCGAAAAACTTACACAATTACAAAAAAAAAAACACAAAAAAACAGGCGTTTTAAAAAACTGTACAAGAAAAAGAAAGAGAAAAATTTAAAATATGCTTTTATCTGTTAACACTTTCGAAATCACGCCCAATCTCTAAGAAAATGAACAACTTTTAATCAACAATGTACCGTTTGGTGTCAAAGGCAGACTTTTAATGGTCGTCACGTGAAAAAGCAACAGCAACAACAACACTTGACAGCAACAACTTGCACGGTATTGCTCTGCCGTCCTTTCACCCTCCAACGGCCAAATCAAGACCTTGTTTGTTGCCAGGCGCTCACCTCTTTCTCCTCAGCTTTTTTGTGCTCTCAGCATTTCTTATTACATTCTCTGCTTTCTTTTTTTTTGCAACCCTTAAAAGAGTCCTTTTAAGAATCTGTGGCAGCAGCTGCTTTCAAAAAGTATGCAAACAAAAAAGTGCGTCGCTGGTAATTTTGAAATTTTAATGGTTCCCTCTTTTTTTTCTTTTTTTTTTGATGATAAGTTTTTGTTATTGCTGTTGTTGTTGCTGTTGTTGTTGTTGTTGCCTTTTTGGGTAAATGCTCACCCGATTTCAATGGGGGTGAATTTCAAAAGAGGGCAATTTGTTGCCTCAAAAGCGCCGAAATTGAAATACTTTAAGGTATTTTTTCTCATTTCAATCTTACTAAAAAATATGCATTTATAAAAAAAAAAAATTAACACTCTTCCTTAAAGTTTCGCATACACTCAAAACTTTTTTGTGTTTATTTTGAACAGAGCCAGTTTCTCCGGGTACTTACTTATTGAACACTGATTTTCAAAATAAATTTTAATACTTTAACACGTTAAAATTGTCTAACATTTTAGGTTGGAAAGAAGGCGAAAGTGACCAGCAAGAGACATGACATTTGAAAGATATTTTCATTCAACATCCTAAATGTTCTTCTGGATAATTCTAAAAGGATGTAGATTATAGATTATATAACTAAAATATATCCTTAAGAGCTTAACTTGATAACCAACTGACCTAAGGGTTTCTTAGCTTGTGGATTTAAAAGTGCATTGTTGATTTTTTTATGGACCCTATTTTGGCCCCCCTTTTTCTTAAATGATGTCATCGAAATAAACTGCATAACATTCCAAAGAAATTTAGCTGAAGCACCTCATCGTTTGCACTCTATAAAATCGCTATCTATTGCATCATTCTCAGTTAAAGCTCTCTTGGGGGCCCAAAGGCCCCCTTTTTTTCTCATTCCTCTGGCGCGTTTTCGTAATAGAAATAAACACACACACACACACACACTTACCGTCCTTTCTCCGTCGAATGATGATACCATTTTACGTTCTTCTGCTTCAACACTTCGGGAATCTTTACAAAGCACGACAAATGCAGCGTCTGTCCGTATGAAGCTGTTATCCTTTTCTTCAACACGCTCGTATCGCAAATGCCCGATGTCTCGTTGCCGACATCCTGTGGTGCAGGACACAAGCGGCAATGGCGGAGAAGAAGAACAAGAACAAGAAGAGGAAAAAGAAAAAGAAGCACAAGCCAAAGTGTTAAGAGCAATGTTTATACAAGAAACTTGTGAAAATAAAATCAAAACGAAACTAAGCAAGAAAACCAACAGTCTGGCAGCGCTCACCCTTCCCCACCCCCTCGGCCATCCCTTTCCATACCACCGCCCGCATTTACCTGCAATAGACCCAATTGATAGGGCTTGCAGGCTCCGGCGTCCTTGTCCCAGCCGCAATATGGATCCGTTACACAGCGGAAGCAACTGTCGTAGCGTCGACTGCACATCGCCAGGTCGATCTGCTTCACACTGTGCTCGGTGGCAATGTACAGCGAGCCCGTCCGCTGGCTCAGGCCCATCTCCCGGATGGGCTCGTTGCGCGCTATCTCCAGCACATCCAAGAGATTCGAGTGCCGCTGGCCGTACTTGATGAATTGCACGATTTTGTAGATGTTGCCCGTATTGGTGCCGGCGAAGTACACCAGATACTCCTGATTTAATTTATCGATGCGAATCCTGCAGACGGAGAGAGAAGCGCAATATAATCAAACGGTGCCGACGGACACGTTTTTAAATGAATGGAAGGAATCGAATGAAACGCAGTTTCTTCGATGAAAAACAATTATTTGGCAAACGTTTGGCAGTATAATTACAAGAAAATGGGGTAAAGTGGACAAAAGCAGAGTCAGGGAGAGGGCGAGAGAGAGACGGAACTGAGTTGTGCTGAGAAAGCAATTGTCGGGACAATTTCGGAAGAGGCAGCAGCAGCACCAAAAACATGCTGGCAAACAATATCGACAGGTTTTTTGCCACTATCTATTTTATTTTCGCGTTGTTTTAAATTGTGATGTAGAGGATTTATTTGGGGAATGCTATAAAGAAATGTCGGCTGTTCAATAAACATAAGAAGAACAAGCAAAATACCGAATTCAAATACTTCTCAATTGTTGAAATAAATTGAAAATATTCGTAGTATTCTTCTTCTATGTTTTATTGTGAAATTATCCGTTATTTCTGTTGCAAAACAATTTTTCGCTTATAATTCAGATTAGTTTTTTTCTAGCTTAGCAAAGATGGTAACCAACAGTCTTTCGTCTGCGAATGTATTAACACAAGCAGCTGGTGAGTATGTGTTTGCATTTACGTATGTATGTACAGGGTGCTTTTTTACAGGGTGTATAAAGCCCGGATGAAAGGAAAGAAACAACCTAAACACTGACTAAATGGTGACGATGATCAAATGGTGACTACAGTGCGTGTCCATGGCCATAAATAAATTTTAAATTTTTATATTTTAGAGTTCAGAAAAACCACCAGAAGAAGACCAAGCAGGGCTCAAGCTTTTTCATACTCCGTAGAAGTTAAATAGTGAGTATTTTTATAGCATTCGGTCGAAAGACGAAAAAGTCAGGAATGAATGAGCAAAAACAAGAGGAAGTCAAGGAAGGAAGGAAGGAAGGAAGGAAGGAAGGACAGACTAAATGTAGAGCAACACAGTTATGTTTTTGTCCCCTTCGAAAGGTTCGTTTGATTGTTGTTTCTTTGTTTGGGTTTTATAAGGTTTTTGTTTTGTTAGAAACGTTTTGTTGGCATCGATTCAAAATGCACTCAAAATGCACTGAATTAAGCGCTATTTAGTGTCTGTCGTTTGACGGAAGGGGATTTCGAAATGGCATGAATTTGTGCGTTATCCTTGAGAAACTTTTGCCCCACTTTTTACCCACTTTTTCGGACTAGCTTGCTGCACGCCTGCCAGCCCACAAGGCAAGGCCAAAAAACTTACTTATCCACAACCAGTTTGGTCAGGATGATGTCCCGTTTATAGAAGACCGGATTCCCGAACTCATGATCCACCGCCTTGTCCATTAGCGGATGCTTGCGGATGAAATTCAACACGGAGTCCGGAAGGGTTGAGGTGTCGTTTGTACAAGTGCCAGGACGTGGTTCGGGCACTTTGGAATTCAACACCGGCAACCAGGCGGAGTTGGAGCTGGCCTGCTCCTTGAATTTTCCTGCAAATACAAAGAAAACAGAGAAGAAACAAAGAAAAAAAGAAGACGATTAGAAAGGATAACACAAATATATAGCATACACAAGAGGTAGGGAAGGGTAGGAAGGGTGACGTGACAAGGGAGAGGGGGGGGGGGAGGGTGCAAGAGCGCAAATTGATTATGATATCGCGTTGCTGGAAGAAGAGCTCAGAACAGACCGACGGAGAATGTAGCCGTGAGTACGAGATAAATTACAGCATGTTTTTGGCGCATCTACTATGATATCTTTATCTCGGCCTCCTTCCTTCCCTCCCCCCCCCCACCACCTCTCTCTTTCGCCTTTATTATCTATATTCTTTTAAATACTTTCGTAAGTCGCCTGTTTTTTTGTTTTCATAAACAATTTTGCCATTTCTAGTTCTATCACGTTGTGGCATCAACGTCAGCACCGAAGAAGCAGCCAAAACTTGTCTAAAATTAATTACTGTGGTTTACGAAAGGTTTTCCGCTTTCGCAGCCTTGCGGTAAGTGCACTGATTGCCAAGAAATAACTTTTGATTCAGTCGACACTTTGTTTGTTCGCTTGTTTGTTTGAAGTTGGCGACACTTTAAATGCTTGTACTTAAGAGTTCGCAAGTGTTGCTTGCAATTTTTTTTTTTGTGATTTTGTACTATACTTATACAATGCGCGTAAAATAAGCACGTTTAAGAAAAGAACGTAAAGGAAAAATAACGAAAATAATGCGGTTTTCGGAAAGAAATTCTTACTACAAATTAGCGATGCGTTTAGGCGTCACCATGCGTCACAAGCTGCACAATAAGCTCTAATAAAGCAGCCTAGTACTTTTTGCGAACTTATTGAACTAATTTTGAGCTAATTTTATTAGGTTATGGCAACACGCTTCTTTTAACTGCGTTCGTGAAGGTGTTAAAAAAATTAAAATCGTATAATTAAATAAATAAAAGCAAAAAACGAATAATCCAAAACGCTTAAACGCTCACGTTTGCCTTGAGACAAAAGTACTCTTTGTTATATCGATAGTAGCAACATAACTCACGTTACGTGCTCAACAACTTGCCGGACGACGAAGAGAGCAACAAAAAGTGTCTACCTTTTGGAAAATTTCAAGTGAATTTTTCTTTATATATTTTTTTTTTATGTTAATTGTTTATTACTATCCATTTTTTAATGCACCATCATTAAAGAAATAAGAATTTACTACAATATTTGGTTGAAGCTGACAACGTTGTTGTTTGAAAAATACTATAAAAAAACTTTAAGATGATGTCATGCCGGCATCATCGACCACGTACAGCAGAAACACCTGCTGATATCGCGGCACACGATATATGTATATATGTACCCATATCTTTAATATTTACAATCATACAGAACTTGTAGTCACTCACGTAATGTCTCTACCGCTACGAAAACACGTAACTGTCACGTGATGTCGTCACGTTTATTTTGTTTTTTTAGGTGAGAACAACATGTTGCGATCATGCTAAAGTCATAGAAAGATAATGTACAGAGATGGATGCCAAGGTACATACTGATAAATCAGACACAAACACAAACGCAGCGATAATGACACGTCATGAAATCGAAATTTGACATTAGGTAAAAACAAAATGATAGTGTAATATATTGAAGTAATATACATAGATATCGAACTTAGCAGGATATGGTGATGAATGCTGGTGGAGAAAGGGCAGTGAAAAGATGCGTCTTTTTTTGGAATGATTCTTTTTTTTTTAATTTTTTAAAGAAATCATTTAATAAACGACGACTAATATCCTTCATTATATGAGTTTTTTGAATTTTGTGCTCTATTTATCTATAATCTTGCTAAGTAATAAAAGAAAAGCGTCGGAAAAGCATTTTAATCGTATGCTAATCGAAGTTATTTCAGCTCAGCCGCTATCGAAAAACCATTGAAAAAGCTCTTTCTCCTTTTCAAAACCTTACCAAAATAAAGATAATATATACTGCCGTATATCTCATGAATATGTAGGTATGTATTTATTTTCCGTTCTTGAAAATCCTTTGAAATTCAAGCATTGCAAATAATATGTTTTACTCTTTCGAAAGTCGAAAAATTCGTACAGAGTAAAATACAATAAAAACCAAACCAAAACCCAAGCAATTCTGAGATATTATATTGTTTATATACGTTGAATTTTTTATGCTACTTCGAAGCTCTGCGAAGCCAGACACGCGAAAGAGAATGAGACCATGACAGGCGGCAGCAAAGGAAGCGCGCAAAATGCAGATGATGCAAAAGAAAGGCAGAAATCATCTCATGAAATCGAGTCAGCATACCGTGTTCTCATTTCACGCGATACGCTACTTGTACGTGTTTGTATGTACGCGGTTATGGACACCCATATGGGTGTGCTCGTACTTTTCTTCCGCAATGACGATGCAGAGTATAATAAAAAAAGCAGGAGAGCTGTACACAACACAGCTCACAACACGAATAAATGCAAATGTCTCTGGTGTATCTTCAATGTTTCTGTGGAAATGGCAGCCGCCACCGCCACTGCCACCGCCACCGTCATGACTGTTGCCATGCTCGGCATTATTTATTTGTTACTTTGATAACGTTTTAATGGGTTACTCATACGAAATTCACGAAGTAGTAGCAGGATAGTAGTATCCAGAAATGTTTGCAAAATATGTATAAGGATGAAGCAAAGGACACGTAACATGAGCACGGGTTTGTTTGTGCTTGCAGAGCTATTTTTACGAGCTGATTTGATTCCGAAAACGGGATGAATAAATCGTCTATCGTTTAAAGCATTATACGAATTTTCAATCAGCCTTTTTTGGTCTTTAAAACCAAAATTGGAATCTAATAATTGAAACTTAAAGGCTTAAAATGAAGGCTTAACATTTGAAGACTTAAAATAAAAAAGAAAATGTCAAGTTAACATAAATTTTTTTTAAATGTTTAGCGCGTATGAACATTTTTAAAAGCGTTAAGACCTTAGTTATTACCTTAGTTAAAACCTTAGTTATTATCTTAAATTAACTAATTAAATAGTTAAATATTTAGCTAATAAATAATATAGTTAAATATTAATAAATACGAGTAAGTAATATAAATAAACATCTAAAAAATAACATTTAATATTTAACATACAATATTCAATTATTTAATAATAAATTTTTGAAAAATGTATTTATCAAAAGAGCTATTAAAAATCTTGGAGTAAACAAAGTTCTCTCCTGGCACGTGTTCGAGTAGTTTACTTGAACTCGTTAAGTTCAATGCTCGTAATTATTATTAATGATTAATTCTTATCCACTTTTCTCTGCTAACGAATACTCATAGCTCATAATTAGTTTTTATCACTTCGATAACGATATAGTCAAGTGAATGGTGTCATGTTAAGATTATGTGTACACTCGTATCACCACCACCACCCCCCAATCGCCCTTCCCCCTTTCACTCAAACCAGCCTTAACACTTTTTCGTTTAATCTTCTCCATCCTCACTCGCTCACTCACTCACCTTCGAAAGCCGCATTGATGTCGCGTATGTCGTAGCTGCATATCGCTGAACCGACGAGGCCGTGCGTATTGGTCGTGAATGTCGCATAGAACTTGGTCTCGTCGCCGGGCATCTTGTACACCGACTGAATCTCATTGAAGTAGAAGGGAAACTCGCTGGAGATGCTGCAGTTGATGCGCGCC
This sequence comes from Conops quadrifasciatus, assembly GCA_949752815.1. Lineage (NCBI taxonomy): Eukaryota > Metazoa > Arthropoda > Insecta > Diptera > Conopidae > Conops > Conops quadrifasciatus. The sequence goes on along the minus strand of OX457077.1, from coordinate 11,213,671 downwards.
TTCAGGTACGTCGCCCAGTTCTGGCTGATCATGTACTTGCCGCCGCGATCGTTTTTGCAGACGCGTGCGATGCGCGAATAAATCGCTTTGCCGCAATTGATGTACTCGACAGCGTGCTCGCGGAAAAAGAAATAAACGTATTGGCCAATATCGAAGGAGCCAACGAAATTCGGTTCTAGCGGAGGAAACAGAGAAAAGCGAAAATTGCTTTAGTAAAAAAGTGGAAGAAAATTGATTTCGTGACAACTGCAATTTGTTGCAATTTGCTTTCAAAAGAGAAAATACAATAAAAAAAAAATACAATACCAAAATAAACAGAAAAAAATTTAATATTATCCGGTGTTTTTTTTTTTTGGAAACTTTAAAATTTCTACCGTTGGTTCGATAAGAATGAAATATACCCAAGATTCAATTATTCCATTATTTCGCAAAAAAGTATACTAATTCGATCATTGTTCCGACCGAACTTGTCACCAACGAAGTTTGAAATTTTTTAAGTGAGTTAATGACAAACAAACTGACAGAAAAAATTACGTAGAATTTATTCTTGCATGTAGTTTCTTTTAATATAAACACGAAAATGCTTTTATTTAATCATTTGGTAATGTTAAAAAAAATATAGTAAACATATGAAACGGCCAGCAAAAAGCAGCAAAAAATACAATAGTTTCCAATCGCGTTATCGCGTTTCCATGGTTGACGGTAAATGTCGCAGTTTTATTGGCAACAATTTAAATTTAAACATTTGCGCGAAATCGAATCGATATTTCTGTCAGAGCCAAGCGCGTAGTTAATTCATCATCAATGCGCGCAAAAAAAGGTACAGCCGGTTTTTTTTGTTACTTTTTCTGTCTTTAAATTTAATTGTTGTGCATTTCGTTGAACGAACGACTACAATGGAAAAGCGTTTATGGAAATATTTTCATTTATTTTCACTGAACTATTTTGACAAAGCTTAAATGTAAAATAATTTATTGAAAATACATTTTGGGAATTGTTTTAAGGTGTTAAAAAAATTATTTTCAAGTGGTTAAAAAAATTGTATAATGTTTTCGTAAGTGCGTGAGTATGAAAAATATTCCGATAGTCCATAAAAAATTATTAAAAAATCAGACAATCATTTAAAATTTTCTATAATGACTCTTTGAAGGCTTGAAGACTCAGAAAAGAAGTAAATATTTAACATGTAGATATAAATTTAAATATTATTACAATAGTTTATTATATTGATCATTTAGCAAGCCGAGTAAGTCCACTATTTGACTTTTTCATATTTATAATATTAGATATTAATATATTTAATTTGGGTATAAATTTAAGTATTATTACAATAGTTTATCATATTGATGATAGATTTGGCAAACTGCTTAAGTGCGCTATTTTAATGTTTTTAAAATATTTGTTCCAAGCACTCTAAAGCGAATTTTAATTTAACACCACAAAATTACATGATACATTTTTCACATATTTCGACTTTAAATAATAATTTTATTAAAACACATTTCAGCGTATTTTTGTTTTATAAACTTAAGCGATTTTGCAATTGAACCATCGAACATAAATTACTTCAATTCGATTATAGTAATAACATCTTTTGCCACAATTAAAATTATTAGTCCGTGACGATACTTACTGTCCAACCATTTAGAGTCGTATTTAACGGTTCTCTTGAAATTATGCTCCTTTCGTCCCGATGTCATATTATACAGATCCGAACGGAATATAACTGAATCGGCTTTTGTAAATTCTGCATTCGTACCGGAATACTAAAAAATAAAAGAAATTTTTCAAAATTCAATGTTAAATATTAAACAGTTTTTGTTCAAAATCTCTCTCTTTGATGTTTTTATTGAAATTCTTTGCAAAATCCTTACCAGTGCTGGCAAGTCGAAAGGATTGCCTTTTTCCACATAAACTGCAGTCGAATTGTCAGCCGGATCGTAGGGACATTTTCCAATACCCAGACCAATACCGGGCACATACTCGGATCGCGAAAGATGAGTTAAATTCGCCTGAAAGGAAGACGAAAAGAACAGAATAATAAGAATTTGCTGGCAAAACATTGCAACACTACGTTTTCTAATGATATATTTCTATACACTTCTAATGTATGTACAACGCGGTACTCTTATATAGCACTCCTTATGATTCTGAATATAGTATTTTTTATTCTAATCTTAGACTTCTATTGTTGTTAACTTAATTTTCTGTGATTATTAACGAGATATATACTTACATTTATAACATAATCCTTCGGATTGTGGGCGTTTGTGCCGCAAACGTATAAACGCGTCCCCGCATCCACCGGTTGAATGACTCTGATGTGATTTCGGCATTCCACCTTCTTAAATGAAATGAATGTGAGCGAGAAAAACAAATAAAATATAAAATTAAAATGGAAAAAATGGGAAAAATAAAAAAAGAAGGAATGTGAATTTAATTCTTGTGGAATTCTTGTAGAAAGAAAATTTTTTCTTTCAGCATTCGACACAAGAAAAAGCCATACAGTGGCTAAAAATGGGTTAAGAAATGGGTGCTCTACTAAAGTTTTTTCTTTTGCTTTTTCTTGTGTGCGTTTATTTTTAGGGAAAGAAATTTCGAAATTTAACCATGGACCTACCTCTCGCTTGCCCTTGGACACACAACTAAGAATATCCGATCCTGATGGTTCCAATATAAGAACGTCACGCTGAAATAAACCAGAAAGTCAATCGATTTGAACTAAATAATGATGAACAAATAAACAAATCTAGAGAACGTAAACAATTTTACGTGAAAGAAGTAAAAGGAAGTAAAGGACATTGTGTTGTCCTGCAGCAAACATGGAGATATTTTTTTTTTGTTATTTTAATTGTCAGATTGGTTGACCAGAATATTGAGTTATTTACATTTTTGTCTGTTTTTTTATGTAATAACAATTTTGTGCTAACTTGAGAAGCAAGAGACACAAGAAATTTTACTGACTCCTGATAAAAAATTGTTAGCAAAAATTGAAGGTATTTCAATTTATTAATTAATGAATTACTAAATGTTTCTTTCTGTTTTTTCGGCTTCTTTACGTTATTTAAAACGTGTAGGAATTTTTTTCTGGAAGATGAAGAACACAAAAAATTTACCCAACGCCTTATAAGACCCTTGAAAACGTCTTCTAACCCACGGCTAAAGGGATGAAGGAACAACCACGATGCAGACGCATAAAATATTCAATACAGCAGCAAATAGAGCACAATCGTTGTACAATCATTCAGGATTCGACTCACGTCACGTTTTTGTTTATTTAATTCGATTTGCAACGACTGCGTCTAACGTCTACCGTCGTCTACCGTCGTCTACCGTCAATAGCAACAATTTCTGTCTGGTAACGGGAGAATTGAGTAGGTCGGCGGCGGTGTCGGCGGCGGTAGAGCGTGGTTTTCATTTCAATAGATTTTCGTTGCCTTCGTTGCCTTTTTCCATACCAAACATATGTATATTTTCAGCAACGAATTATGCGAAAAAAGGAGAAAAATTATTATCATAAAAAAGTGATATCCTTAAGTGGCATCAATTTTAAATTCAATTTTACAAAAAATTCCCAACCAATGATGCTTCTTCGTGAGGCTTTACATTGCTTTTCAGATATCGTTCACCTTCTCATTTCTTGATAATCTAAAAAATATTCTTGCAAAAGAAAGTTTGAGAGCTGAGATGGCAAATCATTTCGATGCCAGACACGAATTACAGCTAATTTTTTTCAATACCACCCCGCTTCCTTTTTTCCTTGGTGCAACGAACAAGTTTTCATTGACAATTTTGACAAATTTTCTTTAAACTGCTTTCGCAAAATACTTTGCTGCTGCTGCTGACATGTTTTGCCAACTTTACGTACATGCGAGTACTTTTCCTTTTCCGTTCATTCGTTCTTGAACGTACAGCGAAGCTCGACAAAGAGACTGACTGATTAAGTTATAAAGTAGAACGCCAAAGTTTGACATTTCTATTGACAGTTTTCAAAATTGAAGATCGTTAAGTTGAGCTAGAAGAGGCCTTCGCTTTAATGTCACTTTCGTTCGCATACGCCAAAGTTTTGTAATCTTCCTTTCTTCTTTAATGCTTTCAATCAAGAAAAATGGGTCAAATAATTTCAAAAAAATCACTTTTCTTCAATGTCTGAAATGTCAGTATGATAAATGAGTATATGATACAAATGTATAATGTGTGTGATATATCTACAAAACAATAATATCGATGTGATTTTGAACTTTATAAACTTCTTGATGCGAAATGTATAGAAAATGTAAGAAATTAAATTGAGAATGAAATTACTTTTTAAAATATTTCGTTAATTCGATGAATGCCATTTGAAAAGACTATAGACATTTGAAGGAAACAATTTAAGGAAATTTTCTAAATTTATATAAACAAAAGAACTACATATTTTAAAAATTTGGGTTCAACTTAAGCTGAAAATTTTAAGTAAAAACAAAAATTTTTAGGTTTTAGCAAGAACTATGCCAAATTTTTGCGCTTTTAAAGTTAAAAAAATATTATTTAAATTTAGTAGTATTTTTTTGTTTAGCGAGGTTTGAAATTTTGAAGCGCAAAGTTCAATTTTCCCGCCATTAAAGTTCAAAAATGGTTAGGGCTTCTTTCTCTTACAAATTTCTATACTTATTGCTCTTTAGCAACTTCATTATCGCGGACTGACCCTAATATCTTTTCGAATATAAATCAATCCTTTAAGTCGGAAGTTGTTGTTCTCAACAAATCAAACAAATATTGCCTTCTTGAAGGTAATGAGTCTATTTAACGTATTTCAAAAGAGGTACCTACATAAATTTTACATAATAGAGGCCTCAGCAGTAGCTTTCAATTTAATTGAATGGCAAAATTGTTGGCTGGTGGTCGGTTCACTTGACCTGAATGCATTCCATTTGATTTTGGGCGTTTGGTGGAAATTACTTCCGCTCCGAATTCAGTGAATAAACGAAGCATAAACTACGCTTCGGTTTTTGGGTATCGTGCTATTAAGTGCACGCCCTGCACGCCACCTGAGCTTCACCCGCTTCACAATCGATCGAATCATTGTAAAGCAATCTATTATTTATAATACCTGATTTGCTAAAGATATTAATGATGATGATGATGATGATGATGGTGATGAAAATGATGATGGTGCTGAAAGCCCGCAGACTGACATGTAAGGACTTTTGAACAACGCGCACACACTTTAACCCAAGTTTAGCGAGAGAAGCTCAACCATTTCCTTTCATTCAAAATCATCAGCGCACACAAACATCTTGGCACCGGCACCAGCAGCCGCACCATCCCCACCACAGACATCACAGCATCACTGAATTGAGCTGCAATTTTTTTTTTTTTCCTAATTTTTTTTTTCCTGTTTTTTTTTTTCCTTTTTCTTTACTTTGGCGTCGTCTTCATTTTCGTCCACTTCAACTCTCAATATCCGTTTCCGGTTCAAGTTCATTTCATCTTCTTCAGAGCTGCCTTCACACCATCCTGGCCCATTTGTGCTGCGATTTGGTTCACGTGTTGACCAAGTTTAGTTGTCTGTTGCCAGCGAAAGAATTGAACTGAGAATGCGCCTTCAATAACGTCAATGGATTGCATGTGTGTGTGTGGGTACGTGCGTGCATGTGAGTGTGCATAGCGATGCAGTAGGTGTGGTCAGTGCGATCTTAAGTGCGATTTATTGTCTTTTTTGTGTGACGTTTTCCTTTCTGTTCGACTTCCTTAACGATTTCTTATCTTCCGTCTTGTAGAAAAATGTAGTCGTCCTCTGCGTGGCTTATTGTACATACATAAAAGCTGACGAATAGAACTAAGAAAATCTGGGATACATAAGTGCCGACTCTATGCCGGTCGACACTTTGTTTCGGTCTCTCTGTTTTGTCTCGTTCGAGAGCTTCTCCAAATAAAAGAATAGTGATTTTAAATTGTTCACTTCCGGCGATAATGGAAGATCTATGGGTTGATGGATTTTGCTTGAATTATTCAATGCTTCGAGTGCTTCAGAAGAGGTCTGTTCTCTAAGTGTAAAACACTAAGTATGGATTTTTAGAGGATTTAGCAGAGCACAAAAAGCGCACAACAGAGTAACTCTCTTTCTCTCAATTCGCTCGAAAGAAGCAGCGTAGTCGAGAATAAAGCAGGGGCATAGTAGGGCGTGGTAAAATGTAGTGGAACCGACATTAGCAGAGCGCAGCAAATAAATAACATTTAATTGATGAAATAAAAATCTTAAGTTTTCTTGTTTTTGTATTGTTTCGAAGGATTTATGGCCATGAAGAGCAATCAAAGGTCTTTCACAATTTATCATGGCTCTCTTGATATTTCATTTACTCTACACTCTAAACTGATTTGCCTCAAATAATCGTAGTTTCATACTATCGAAATTTTTTTTGGGCATTGCATCATCATTTTTTCATACTTTTTCTCACTTCGAGTCTCGCGAAGTACTCTGTGTTATGAAATTTGTAAACGTGCTATAAACTACTGACATAAGAACACTTCAAGATGCGATGGCAGTGCCATTTTGAGCTTTCAGGATAAACGCGCCATCAGTGGAAAGAAAAAGTGGCAGGAGAAAAGGAAGAAACAACAGATGGCTAAACAAGCATGCTACTTTGGTAACTCGTAGCAGGATGTCTAGTGCGTAGAGCAGGATGAAATCCTGCAGAGTGTTGCTGCAGCAGCTCGAAAAACAAAGAAGTAAAACGAAACTCTTTGGCGCGACGTACGGCATAGCGCGAGATTCAGCGAAAAAAAAAAAAGACATGACTGTTTTATAGAACAGGTGTTAAAAAGAGAAGGTATACAATACTATTCAGGCGATGAAGAGGGCGCTGGGCATGGTGTGTAGACATGACTATGTGTCATTCTGTAGCAAAATAAAACGTATTACATTCCTCGCAAAAGGTACAGCAGCCGGTAAGTATGAATGTGAAGGTATCACATCACTGTCACGAGGCCGGATCTTTTTTCCCTTTTGGTGAGCCTTTTCGAGCGGAAGTGATTGCAACAAAATACATAGCAAAAATTGTCTGTCATTATAGGTTAGAAAGAAAAAAGAAAGTGATAAGAAACAAACGTGATGTTTGACAGATATTCTCATTCAAAAGTGCAAAGGTACTTTTGGATAATACTATATTATTAATAATTCCTTTATTAGATTTCTCGATTTGTAGTTTTTCTCCTGTTTTATTCTCGTAGAAAAATCTCGTAGGAGAATGTCGTTGAAACTTTTGTTTTAATATTTCAAAAATATGTACATACTATAGAATTATAATAGAATTTCTTTTTTAATGATTTGGTACTTACCTCGCATATCGATTGACTAATATTTTGTAAGTTCAGGCGAAATATTCGATCCCTGCAATTAAAAAAGTTGGAAAAATTTGGATGATTTTTAAACTTAATTTATCATTATGAAAATATTATAATTTATTCATAATTATACAATTTATTAGGAGTACTAGGAGTACTTTATACAATATATTACAAATTTATAGAAGTAAACTTTACTCTTTTCAAATTAGATAAAAAAATTTCGGCATATTTATTTTTAGATATTTAGAAGTAAGAGACAAAAAAGACACACACACACACACACGTCTTATAAAAATTCCAAAATTCTTTATTTTGGAGAGATTTAAAAAAGCTTTTAATAGAATTTTTGCAATCATTTTTGCCATTAAGTTTGCAATAGCAAAGACCGCTCGGAAGGTAACTGTTTTTGAAAATTACATCAATACAACAACAATGTATTATACATATTTTCCAACTTTAGAGAGGAAGTGATTTAAAAATGTCTGAATTCCTTCCGATGCAAATAACTTTTCAGCCTTTCAGTTCTCAGCAAACATAACCAGCTTTTCTGGTGTCGACTTTTTATGTCGACAAGGATTTCATTTCGACGTCGAAATGCCAGGATTTTTGTAACATAAATCATTTTTACGAAGATGTCATAGGAGAGAGAGGAAAAGATGTTGCAAGAAGGCGAGAATATCCTTTTTTTCCTTTTTCCTTTTGTACATTCATCACCATTTTCCAGTTGTCATGTTGGAAAAGCACAATATATAAAGGTTTAACACTTTGATATGGTTAAATGATAGAAATTCTAGAATGCTTCTTCTTTATTTTCGAATAACTACGCAAATATTCAAGCCGGCAAAGCGAAAGGGTTCTTTTCGTTTCTCTCCTAACGAATCCACTCCAAAACTTGAATACGCCACTGGTTTGTCTATATCGCTGCTGATCCATATACAATATGTATACTTTTATCCATCACTAAAGAATTCTCACCCACACCCACGGACTGTCTGTCCGTCCTTTGATGTCTATCCTAATTTAACCTAATGTTAAGTTAATGTCATTTCACTCACTCTAGGTTTGTTGTAACAACAACACTCCAGGTTTGGATCATTAAAGCGTTTTATAACAATGTTTATGATAGTGTTTGATGATAGGACTATTTGTCTATTTGCTCGACCGGTCTCTTCGCCGGTCGTTCCTCCAACAGCGGTCGATGCTTTTATTTATTTTTGTTTGTGCTTTTGTTTGTCTGATCCTTTTGATAGATTTTCATCGGTACTTTATTGCTCTACCCGTCGACTTGTGTCTGGCAGTCGCTGCCGGTCGCTGGCACTTAATTTCGCGTTGAATATTTCGCGTAGAGTTTGTTTGTTTGTTTGTTCGTTCGTTGTTTCTAACGTACCTTCGTCACTTGTGTTTGCCTTTCGTCTGAGGGCCCAGAGTGAGACACTCCGGGTCTGTTGTTTCTACGTGCAGACAATAGCGATTGTCGCGTGTGTCACGGCACGATTTTGGGATTAGTTTCTAAGTTTTTGTTCAATGTTTGTGATTGGCTTTAATTTTAGTTGAATGATTTCTTTTTCTATGCTGTTCTTCTCTCTCTCTTACGCTCTCTATGTTTTATGGTTAGAATGAAAGAAAAAGCTGGTGGTCCGACTTTGATGGTGGTCTCTATTGAATTTTGAATAAATTTTGTAAAGAAATCTACATTATTTAAGATTTTCAAGCAAAGAAAATGCAAATGCTAAAAAACAACCACATCAAAGGCATAGAAAGAGCTTCGATGATGTAGGACGAGGTGACCTGGCCAAGGATACGGCACAGCGTAGATATTACCAAAATGCCAGGTTAAAGCCGAATTTATCAATTAGTAAGTAACTCATAAGGAAAGACCACCAAACGATCGTCCTTACGCAATACGAAGAAAAGTAATCACTAGCTGTACCCAACCGCTTGATCCTAAGTCACTCTCAGTGGTCTTACTCGAGAGCTTAATTTGTCCACAGTCACAAGCGTCGCGTACAACGACCAATGAAGACTTGGCCATGAAGAAATGGACCCACTTCGGGTCCGCTGGCGCTGTTAAGAGACCGTCGAACATTTTTGTTGGCGGTTAAATTGCTTCAACTGCAGCCATTAATCTTCATTTTATAATATTGCTGTTGTTGTTGTTGTTGTTGTTGTTGTTGTTGTTGTTGTTGTTGTAACTAAGTTCCAGGAAGCGCTCTTTGAGCAGCGCAACAGTGCGAAACAAATGAGAGAACAGAATCTCGATAGACAAACAGACAGATAGACAGACAGACACGTCGCCGAGAATGTTCACACGAACGAAGGATCCATAGAATGAAATTGAGTAGAGTGCTGGTGGGGCGAAGGGGGGGGTGTTGGGTGCCATGACAAAAGTAGTCAGACAGACAGAGCGACAGACCGACAAACCGTTCAACAAGACGACAAGCGCAAGCAGCCAACAAGAGCCATAACAGCAGTGCCAGAGACAGACAAGAACCGACAGCGGAACCTTCTTCCATCTTCCTTGGTGCACACACACACACACAGACAGATAGGTACTAATTCATAATTACGTATTCCGCCAGTGTTGCCAGCTTTCGAGTTTGAAGTGCTTTCGTAAAATGAAATATGCACTGAGGTTCAGTCAGTCACTCCGAGTGCGAGTGCGAGTGCGAGTGCGAGTGCGAGTGCGCCTGGCAGAGATTTTCAACGGTTCCCAGACACACTCCCGGGGAGCAGGAGAGGGCAAGTGCGCCCGTAGATAAATACATATTTCAGGAAACGAACATTACGCTGAAGTTGCGAATATTTAATTTCGTAAATTAATGGCGCGCGTGTGTTTATAAATTACGAGCACATTGTTCTACTCTCTAACTTCGGTTTTTTTTCCTTTTTTGTCTCTGCATTTTACAATTTAGTTTTGTGAAATATATTCTTCTTCTTCTTCTTCGTCTACTACTTACATTGCGCCCACATAAAGGGCGTTGCTTTGATCATCAAAATAGAACGTTTTATAATGTAGCGGACCGCAACTAAAATCGCGTACATGATCTGAAAAAAAAGAGAAAAGTATAAGAAAAATAAGAACCCGTAATTATTTTATTGTAAATTGAAGAAAATCGTTATAAAATAAATTATGATAAGAACATCGATGCCATATATGTCGGTTGCGCCATCTTTTATGTCGGTATGTGTTCTTTTACCACTAACGAGAAATACTTCATAAATGCATTTTTGTATTATTCGGGACTATTTTATTTACCTTTTCCCTGCTGTTTTTTGTTCCTCTTTTATATTTTCTCTCCCTCTGCGTCTCCCCCTTTCCATTTCCCTTCCTTTACCAACCTTTCATATAAATTAAATTCAAATTTAATATAAATGCATTGAGGCGTACTCGCAACGCGATTAAGCGCTGATAAAAAATTCACAACAATTCACACTAAATCACATTAAGAAAAACTTTTGTTACTTCGTTTTTTCGTTACATTTTTCGGGCACATTCTGTTCGGTTTAAACACATCCGGTGCAACAGTAGCAGCAGCGGCGCCATAAGTATTCAATTATTACGACTTTTTTGTGGAATACAAAAGTCCATAAAGAATCTAAAGTGAAACAAAGCACGAGAATAATATTTCACTACACATCACTTCATTCAAACAACAAAAAAACAAGCATAAAAAACGTGGTACATAAAAAATATACATATATGACGAGTAACTATGAAAGCTGAAAATGGCGCCGGGGGAGGGGGGTTGGTCAAAGGGGTTGGAGGTTGGCGAAAAAAACTGCGCATCTTCATTGATGTTTCACACTTCCGTTGTTACAACAACGCACTCAGCGTACGTAACAAAAACGAGAGACACCAACAAAGACCACCGACAGCCTTCACGGAATCATGGGCTATGTATTTTCCTGAAGGTCGCCCGACACCCACCACCCACTACTTCCCCCACACACGACTTTTTTGGCTTTTTCTTCCTTTCCTTTTCCTCTTCCTCTTCCTGTCATCGTTTAGAGCACTAAAGAGCCACATATGCCTGACCCAAATCCAACACCAACAACAACCACAAAAAAAAAACGGGAATACATATGTTATGTACATAAAAAAGGGCCAAGAAAAAGGATTTTCATTGTTCGCTCTCGATTATTTTCTGTCAAGCAAGCGTTAACATTTTTCTGTATGCAAACAAGAAAATAAATCCTATGCTCTAGCATTATTCTGGTCTGAGACCGTTCTGCCTGCGAACGCGTGTGTTCCATGTAGCGATATTTGGGTTTCGGAAAGACCAAGGCGAAGAAGAAGAAAAAGAAGAAGAACAACTACTGCAAGAAATTGTTAGGAAAATGTCAATCATATTTTTGAAAGCCTGACAAGTGTTTTCTTTCGACGCATTATCTTGTACTCGTACAAATAAAAAGACAGAGTTAAAATGATTTACCATCATTTTACTGAACAGTCGCAAGGTTTCCAAACGAAACTGAATTGACAATGGCCTCTTCTTAAGCGAAGCAACAAGACATCGAGATTTCATGAAGTGGAGAAAGCAGAGAAAGGAAGAAGGGATAAAGTGACAAACAAAAAAAAAAAAAGAATGATAGCAATCTCTTCAAGTTTCCAAGCTGTAAAGACGCAAATTATGTTGTAGTTGAGCTTTAGAATTCATTTTACCGCCGAGAAAAAGCTGTCCAAATGTTTGCTAAACACTTTTTAGTGAAGTCTGAGTCCTTTTTGGCGACTCTCATTCCTTTTCTCTAACGAAATTTAAAATCTTAGCAGGTTCTCTGTGACACGAATTTTATTTTTTCTGGAATTTTTACACTCTTTGGTGATGATTTTATTTAAAACTTTTTTATTTTAAATTAAAAATTTTTTTATTTTAACGGCGGTAGCTGTCAAAATCTTATCGGTGCTTTGCTAACTATTTTAAAATCTTCCAGTTCCAGAAAATTACTCTCTAATTTTAATGCGTATAACTATGAAACGTTTTTATGGATTTCGGTTGTGTCCACAGCGTTACTGAGCTCCAAATTAAGGCTTTCAAAAACAAAATAGTTTTTAAAAATCCTTTAAGAAATAGCGAAGTTATGAACACTGGAGTAATGCAAGGCAAGCCATTTTAAATATTAATATTTCTTTTAACATAATTGCGAAATACAAACTCAGTTCATTTGAGAAGTAGAAGAATTTGAAGAAAATCCAAAATCACGAAGAATTTTTGCCACTTTGGAAAATAGACCTCATCCAAAGGAAAGGTAATGCTCAATAATTAAAAAACCCAAACAGACTACATTAAAGCCGATTAGGCGAAATCGTTGGAAATATTTCACCACAAAACCCAGAAAAACTCAACCCCCTAAAAAAATTATAATAAAAAATCCATAAAAAGTAAATATATAACAATAATACCGCTAATAATGAAAACTTGCAGCAGGAAAATGGGAAAAAAAAGAAACTCATAAAAATTGAAAGTAGCTGCGTGTGCATGATTGTTCTTCCGAGCGACAAACCGCATGCAAAACAGAGATAAGAAAAAACTTACCAACATGCAGACTTGGTAACAAACAACAAGAACAAAATAGAAATATAGAAAAAAAAAATGTGTATACGATATATACACAAGTATACTCATACATATGAACACCTGCCGGAGATGAGCGGAAAAATAATTCAAGCTTGAAATGGAAAGCATGGCAATGAATGGCAATTGAAATGAAAATTGCTATATCCGTTACCACCTGCACCACCACCCAACACCGCTGCCACCCATCACCATCACCATCACCACCTGCCACCACACCAATCGTCTTCCAAACCATCTACTAAGAGCACATAACTGAAATCTTGCCTGCTTATGATTGAAGGAATCAAGTAAGAGTGTAAAGAAAAAGCCGAAAAGAAGGCTGTATAATGGATAATGATGAGAGATGTAGCGTGTGGCGGAGGCGTGGTTTCGTAGGATCTTTTCTCTACCTTCCACTTTGAAAAAGTTTCAAAACAGAAACGAATTCGATAGAAATGTGTTTCCAGATTAAAGAAAAAACATTTGAGAAGTATCAGTTTTAATTTAATGAGAAAAGCAACTGATGGCATTGTGTTTTTCGAAAACTTTGTATCAGAGTAAATTCATTTAAAATATTCTTAAGCGAATACATTCTACACTCGACCTCGTATAAATCTTGCTTCTTAAATCTTGATGAGCCTGCGGCATAATTTTTAATGTGCGTGGATGTGTGTCAAAAATGGTAAACCAAAAACATTTGTCTTGTCTTGTCTTACAACAAAATTGCACCGAAAATTAATGAATGAGTAACATTCAGTGAATCCAGGATACTTAATGAGTTTCGTTGTTTTCACACACACACCAACACGCAAACACACACTCCTACTTCAAAATTCTATATATGTATTGTTTGCATGCATGACCGCATGATGGCATTGGTTTTCAAAACTACACTGAACTAACAAAATTCATTAATTTTTATAAAATTATAGGGAAATGTTCATAAAATTTTATGAAAATTATTTTATAACCGGAAAAATGTTATAGTATCCATGTATGGATATATTTGTATATACTATACACGCAAGTCTGTTTTCACACGCGTTTTTTTTACACGGTTTGATTTAACACGAATGATATATGTTTCAGTTCTAGGAAACACTCCTCAAAAATGTTCATGCAAAATGCTTCTCATATGCACAATTCGCTCTTTCACATCACTACATACGTTTTTTGCTTGATTACTATAATTCAATTATAATTCAGATTAGTTTTTTTTAACTGAGATAAAGAAGGTACTCGTATTTCGTTCAATTGTATTGCTTTAATTGTATTGTTATTTAAATCTGGTTAATATTTGCATTTATATATTGTATTACAACGTTTATATACATTATACATTAAAAGAGAAAAATCCTTTATAAATTGTGGCGCATCGATAGTGGCCTTACAAGTAAGCTGAGCGTCGCCATTCGCGATGTCGTAAACAAAGAAAGTAAAAAAACTTTTTTGGTTTAGTGTAAAAGAGAATAATCTCAGGTACTGTATTGCTAACATAGTGACCAAATCGGCACATATTGTGGTTAAATTTATGGGTATATATGGTACGTGTTTAGCTGCATCTAAGTCTTTGTATATCGAATAATATGAAAACCTCATAATTAGATTCGAAATTTAGGTCAAAGTATGTCTCTAGGAAATGTAAATTACATACCGATAGCAACATTTAATACTATGAAGGCTGTCCTTGGAATTTGTTTCCAAATGAGAAAATGCCTTTTAATTATTTTATAGAAGCTTACCAAAGGACTCGACTACTAAGCAACTATTTTAAAGCAATGTATCAAATACATTGTATGGTATTCTATTAGGCAACGTCATTAACAATAAACGAGAGAATATTGCTTACAAAACACACATACACACACTTATAAAATCTCTCTGATGCCACAGTGTGGCCAGTGTGTTTATGCGATCATGGCGATGATGATGATGATGAGCATAAAGACAATGAATGGAGTCATATCAAAGAAATTATTATCTCTCATCACCAAATAACATCGTATAATGATGCACTGTTTCTCAGCCAGTGTAGAACAAGGACATCATCATCATCATCAGCATGACCATCAATGCCATCAGCAATCAACAATCAGCATTAAGCATGCAAGATTTTACCAAATGCAAGAACTCATCAGTGAGAGCCTCAGCATGAGAGAGTTGGTGCCGGAGGGAGGGTGGGAGGCGGCGAGGGGTGAAAGAGAGTGGTGACGGTTTGACCCAGTTCAAATCAATCATCACGGACTACTTAGGCGTACAGAAAAAGCACCCAACAAGGATTTTCGCATGCAAATAAAGCTTCATCAAGAGAACACAAGCGTTGGCGTTAATCGCGGGGTGTATGTGTGTGTGTGTGTATGTGTTAATGGGTGTGTTTGGGTGAGAGCAGGTGGAAGCTTTCATCTTCATTTTTATTTTCAATTTTCCGTTTCATGCAAATGCAAAAGCGCTGCCTTCACGGCGAAGGCGTGCACGGCCGTTGCTAAAACTGATGCTGCTGATGCCGCCTGAAATACTGCCTGAATGAATTTCTTATCGAGATCTGCGAGATGCGAAAACAGAAATCACTTTAAATGCATAGACTCGAACCTACTTTTCAGCAACAGCAACAGCGATAAAAAGTAGCGATAACTTTGCAACAGTTTACTCTGCTGATAGTCAGAGTTAGTTGTTGCTGCAAAACTTTTTAGGTTACAATCCAAAGTCATTGAGAGTATGTAGGTCGACTGAACAAAGCAAAATATTAACGCAAAAAGCAAAAAAAAAAAATTGTGCTTGTTCGTCCTTGAGCCGTTTCCAGAGATGGCGAGTTGGCATCGGTTGTTTATAGCATTGCTCAATTTTTATGGACCATTAAATTCTATCGAATTCTGCCGCCGTGAGCTCGTTCGCGATAATTGTGCATATTTTTGAGGCCGTTTGATGGGGCGGGTGGGGCGGGGCAGGGCGACGTTCTGTTGTTAAGAAAGGGCTACCCGCAACGCTTTTGGCCTTTAGCCATATTTTTGCGGCTGCTGTCTCTATTAATGACGACTTCTCTGCTGCGTAAATTTACTTTGTTGATGTGAAATTGAAAAATTGAAAAACTATACCGCGCGGCATATATTCAGACAACAACAACAACAACAACCAAAGCAACATTGTTTCTTGTTCTTCAAAATTGAAAGTAAATTATGGCATTAATTATTTTAATTTTTACGCCATAAAAAACAATCAAAAAAAGAATGTAAAATTTGTACGCTAATTTTGTCACTGAAATTATGCGAAAATCAATATTTTTACTATATGTAGGTACATTTTTTGGTAAATCTTTTGTAAGAGAAAAATAATACAATAACAAAAAAATAACAAAATTGAGCTAACAACAAAACTCAGGAAACGAAAAGTAATAAACTCAACCAAAGAAGAATAAAAAAAGACACTGAATTTCTCAACCTAACGCGTTACTCTCTCAGCAAAGTAAACGACGTATACCGCCTGACTGACTGACATTTCAAAATACGAAATATTGACTGACGGTAGCGTCAAGAGTAAGAGCTCTCAACAGGTAGAGCTTTCAACATTGTCAGAAATATGATGGCAGCTCTGTTGAGACATTCAGCAGCAAATTCCTGGAAAAGTTTAAAAGAAAATTCCAAAAAAATAGGACAGAAGAAGAAGAAGAAGAAGAAGAAGAAAAAATTAACAGCTTCTGCAGGTGCGACAATTTGCTGAAATCTGAGAAACGAATGAGCACAGAAATCTTGCGTTTGGCGGTTATTTTTTGTCACGCATCGGGCATTTCTGTACGCCATTTGGTTGTTATGAGAGTGATTTGTTTGAGTTCTCTTCTTCTTACTATCCCCGGACCTTACCACCCTTCGCCACTTTTTTATTTTTTTTTCAGAAATTAAGTTTGAGGCATCACGCATTGAGCGGCGCTGTCTCTTCAGGCACAAGACTACTTTCTCATTTGTCTTCTCTTTCTTTAGCATTATTCGTTGACATTTTGACAAATAAAATCATTAGTTTATTTTACAGTTTGTCTCTTCGTTGTTGTTGTTGTTGTTGTTGTTAGTCAAACCTTTAATTCACGCGCGTCGTCGTGAACTCGTGAAAAATAAATATCTCCTCAACGCCAAGAGATCGTCGTGTCCTCTTTCGCCCCTTTTCCTCTTGACCTCTTTTGTGCCAGACACTTGCAGATTATTCTGTTCTTGTTGTAGATTTTATTAAATTTTTTTTCTCAATTAGATTTAATTTGTTTTACACAGACATCGTTAGAACACGCCATCGCCAAAGGACTACAAGATGAAACAAAATAGTGGCTGCTGGACGTTAGTCAACAAGGACAATATAATTATGATGAGGTTGAGAATGAGGACGAGAAGACCAAACAGTTGCTAAATTAAATTAAAGTCATGAAGATAAATAAATTATAGCAGTTTTTAAGCTAACATCAAATTAATTCAATCAATGTGAAAATTTATTAGTTTGAAGAACCAGAAGGATAACAAGGATAATTGTTTATTGCTTTGCTGTGTCAGAATTGAAAAGTTAGGGATTGCAGGAACCGCTTTGGCAGCCGAATAAAATGGAAATACAAATTCAGATTTAATTGTTTAAGCCTTTTACCGGCTCGTTTCTTGTTTAAATGTAAAAAACGATTGTATTTCAATAATTTGTTGCTTTTGTACCATTTTTTTTTTGAACCATGGGACCAGATCGGATCCATTAAAAATGCTTTGCTAATTTTGTAAGCTTTCTTTTCGTGGCCTTTTTTTGCTAAAATCTCCTTGTTTTCCTTCTTGCTCTAACCTCAAGCGTAATCCCAAACCTTGGAAAGCAAAATACTGCGGGGGCATGGGACCCCCCAATATTATTTTAGTTAAGAAATTTTAACATGTTCGTATACAAAAAAGAAATAAATAATAAAAAGAAATAAATAAAAAGAAAGTAATGAATATTTAGTGATAATATGGTATATAAAAAGGCAGGGAAGAGAAGGAGGAGGGAAGAAAACGAATAATTTTCGGAGGAAAACAGATTTTTTTACTTTTTCTTATAAAAGAGCGCGATGGGGGGCGTTCGGGTCACCTTGGTAACTGTCTATGCACGTAGACATTTCATCAAATTCTTGGAATAATTTTCTTTCTCTTCTCGTTTTCGTTTTTATTTTAATTTTATGTGTTTTTTAGATTTTTTTTTTGTGTTTTTTTTTTGTTGGTTTTTTTTTTCTGGCCACAATGGTTTGGTTCAGACACTGCCATCGCCTTTACCACAGTGACCTCCTCCGGCCTCACTGTTAGGATTTATTTTTATTTTATTTTATTTTCTTTTTTTTTCTGTCATTCTTTTTTCGTTGTTATTCCATTCGCCTCTTTTTTGTTTTTTCTTATTTATTTTTATTTGACGATTTGTCTGGACACTTTGCTCTTTAATCCTACATACATATCTCTTGCTTTCTTGCTCTCTCTCTCTCTCTTTTTATACCGAGCACATAAACTTATTTCTATTTTTATATCCTTCCATGCGATGTCGTCAAATATTTAAGCCGCAGGGATCAGCTTGTAGAACCTGTTGTTTGTGGGTGTTTGTTTAAGTTGTTTTATCTGTATAAAACGAACATATATTTGAGTGCATGTGTGTGAGTGCTACCGGAATCCGTCGCATTTATTTTCCTTCCGTTAGCTTTACTTTTAATATATTTTTTACACCGGTTCATTCATCCTCTAAGGACGAAACGGCATAGCATGCCCTTCACTTGTCAGCGCAACCTGCTTCATCACCAATATTGTTATAGCAATAACAATAACAAAAACAACAACACCACTACCGGCAAAACAGCAATTATTTTAAATTTAACAGTTAATTTCTTTTTATTATTCAGATTTTTCGTAATCTTTTTCTTTTCTTTTGTTTTATCTTTTATTTGTTTTATCTTTTATTTCAGATTTTTTTGTACTAAAAATTTTTAACTATTTTTCTCTTCGTTAATCATTCATTAATTTATTTTATACGAGTACATATTTACAATATTTACAAAAAAGAGTTTTCCTAACATAAAATTTCTGAATTTTTTAGTACTAAAAATACAAGATTTTTAAAAAATGGGGTTTTCCTAAAATTAAATTTCAAAATCTTTTGTACTAAAAATTGCGAACTATTGTTCTCTTCTCTATTCATTCATTCATTCATTTATTTTATATATACAAGATTTCCAAAAGAGTTTTTATAAAACAAAATTTTAGAATCTTTGGTACTAAAAATGTTGAACTATTGTTCTTTTCTCTATTCATTCATGAATTTTTTTTATATTTACAAGATTTTTCGAAAAAAGGGTTTTCCTAAAATAAAATTTCAAAATCTTTTGTACTAAAAATTTTAGACTATTGTTCTTTTCGTTCATTATTCATTCATTTATTTTATATTTAAAAGACTCCCAAAAGAGTTTTCCTAAAATAAAATTTCCGAATTTTTTTTTTGTACTAAAAATTTTGAATTATTGTTCTCTACGTTCCTCATTCATTCATTTATTTTATATTTACAAGGTTCCCAAAAAACAGTTTTCCTAAAATAAAATTCCAAAATCTTTTGTACTAAAACGTTTGAACTATTGAAAATCATTCTATACTTCCTTTAAATAACTAGACTATTATTTATCTCTTCTTTGCTTTATTGAATTCAACAAAGCGTTTTGTGTCATTTCTATTTTCCAATCGAAATTAAAATTCTTTAATACATTCAAAAAGGTTGTCTTTGTTTTAGTGAAAATCGTGGAGAAAATCGAAAGCCGAGAAAGCATTCGAACATCCTAAATTTTTCAAAAAGCCAATGCCAGAAGAAAAAGCTATAAGAAATTCGTTCTGTCCGTCTTCGTTCTGTCCGTTCTGGACGGCATGCCGCGGCATCTGTTTCAAGCAGATAATATAGCTTTAACGACGTTTTATCCCGCACTCTCTCTCCCTCTCTCTTGAACACTCTCGCACAAACTCACACACCTGCTTCCTTTGAATGCCTCTTTAGCGCCTCGTTCCTCGCAAGTGACCTCCTTCTGGTCGTATTTCTTACACTGCGACAACAACAACAACAACAACAACAACAACACGAATAGTGCCGGCGAATGCTGACTAACGTTATCGTACGAGCTGAACTCGACTCACTTGCTGGCAAACTGTCGGACATTCATTTTGGGATAAAGTCAGCTCAACGGAAGAAAAAGTACAAAAATAAGAAGATATAAATATAAATACCAGCGAGAGAGAGAGAGAGAGAGAGAGAGAGAGAGAGAGTAAAAGGAAACTCAAGAGGAGAAAAAGCTATAACAAAGAAAATAAAGAAATTTGTTATGAAATCGCGATGAGGGCGGATGCGAAGGGATGCCGAGGAAGGCGGGGCATAAAAATGGCATGCGGCATTTGGTAGCCGGTAATCGGTGCTCTGATAGTAACATAAAAATGAAGGCGTTAGTGCCGGATGAACCCATAGTGTATGCATCTGTATCCAGCCAGGTATCCATGTCTTTCATGGGCACTGATCTGTGTGAGTGGGTGGGTACGTGTGTGTGTGTGCGTGAGTATCCCAAACATACGATATATCACATATATACATATATCCTCGTGCTATACATTACAACGGATCAAGTAGAGCGCAGTGCGGCAGCACCAACTGAGCTATGGCGAAAGGGCTAAAGGGGGCCATTAAGGACACTATAGTAGAACGTAAGAAAAGCTTCCAAAAAAATATATTCCACCGAATGAAAAAAGACATATTATAACATAGAAAAAGGTGCTAAAGAGCAAGGCACCAAAAATACATACATACGTCACAGAAATAGTAGTAGAAACAAAGAGAGAGAGAGAAAAACGAAGATTTCTATTGAAAAAGAAACGTGATAATTTCTTCTCTCCGTGACAAAACGTAAAACAAGATAAATTAACAAAGTTAGGTACCAGAAAATTTACATTAAATAGAGATAGATTCACTCTGGTTTATAGAAAACTACGTATAAATGGCGTGAAAACACATTCAAAACGTATTGTATAAAATAATATAAAATAAAAGCTGCTAAAAAAGGTATCTTTCACCTTGAATATCGACAAATCGGGGCTAATCGTCTGAATCAGAAAACGTTCTCCAACGGGTGCGCCATCTTATATGTCGGTATGTAAACACTGAAAAACTTTAACATTTATCAACCGATTGATTTGAGTAAACATGTTTTGTTGAAACGTAAAAAAATTCAGTAAATTTTTAACCATAAATCGCTTCACATCGAAACAACGCGCCGAAAGACGCTGTCATTAAATAATTAGGCGTGCATATTGTCGAAAATCGATCGTGGCCAAGAAACAGCGTCTCACAAAAACATTCGTCGTTTGGTGTCGAGTTTTGTTGAGCAAGGGACAGTGGAAGATCGTCGACATGCCGCTCATTAGCAGCCAAGACGTTTCAATAAACTAGTTGAAGCGGTAAGAGAGAGTATTGCCGAGAACTCACATGTATCGCGCATCGTCACCGCGCTCAGCATTTTGGCGTCAGTGGAACCACCTTGCCGAGCAGTTTGAAGTATGATTTGCATTTGTTTTCGTATAAAGTGCAATTGACTCAAAGAATATTGCGGACAGACCGTCCACTTGGCTTGTAATGCGGCCCAACAGTCATATACCGACATAAAAGATGGCGCACTTCAACATTTTTCTACTCGCAGAAAATTATATAAAAATTGATTTCTTTTGCATGAACGGATTTAAGAATTATTTTTTAAATTTTTAAGAATTTTCCAGGTACATACACACACATTCTGGTACGGTCACACACACACACACACACACAAAACAGTCTCCGTTGAAAAGAAGATGCTTTTCAAATACTTTGCGTGTAAGACTACAAATGTACATACGTACATATATACAAATTTCCAAATTGCTTTCCTTACTCGTACCCTCAGGACCTGTCCCTCTAAGCCTGTCTGCCCGCTGTCTGTCTATTTGTCTATCGACCTGTCTCACTGTCTGTCCAATCTGTCTGTCTACCGCGCTTGTTTACGGAGACGTCTTACTTCGCCAAATTAAAAGGAGCTAAATATGTTACTCAAGAAGAGTGAAAGAGAACGCGCTACCTACAAAAAGCTACAGCAAAAACCAGAAAAAAGTCTAGATGGCAGCAGAGCAGAGTCGAATGAGGCGAAGGAACGTTTGTATGTATGTACGTAGCAGCCTGTGGTTTCTAGCAGGAAAATGTAACCATTTTTTGGTATTTTCGCCTGCCACTTGTTCTTCTTCTTCTTCGTCTTTACTCTCTGTTTTGGTTTTGTGTGAGAAGGAAGAAAAGGAAGAGCCAGAAGAAGCTTCCTTGCTGCTTCATTGCTACATGACGAAGGTGTCTAGACCAACTAATGTTTCCTTAGACATTCTGAGCGTCAGCGTCAACGGCGACGCCGACGCCGACGCCAACATCAATGTCAGCATCAACGGGCAAACTCAACCTAACTCAACTCATCTTCATCATTGCTTCTTTAGCTTTTCTTACTTTTTTTTTCTCGCTTGCTCGAGAAGCCTTGAAGAGTAAGCGTGCGTGTGTTTGTGTGTGCCTCGATGCGAGACTCCTCTAATGGCTGAGGTCATAAAATACTCGTAGCAGCATCGTCAATGCATCAAAAGTTACGAATGTTAAAAGGATTTGCGGCGAATTAATTTTAAATTATAGCCATCGCACGAAGGCTGCAGGATGCTGCACTGATACAGACGCAGACGACTGTAAAAGACGAAACTGAAAGATAGCGATTTAATTGAATATCTATAGAGGAAATAATGAAAGAGAAAGAAAGAGACCAGCGAGCCGTTTTTACCTCCTCCCAATCTTTCAACGAAGTTCAATTGAGTTCATTTAGTTCCACGAAGCGGTTTTAGCGATTAAACGCAGAAGAAAGAAGTTACGCGTTGTCATTATGTTACTTTCTTGCGATTAACGAAGTTCCTTACAAAGTTTTTCACTCTTTTCAAGGATCATTCTCGTGGTGTCCTCACTCTACTATCATCACACTCTACTATCATCATCATCATGCTCTTTATTTTCATATTATCAGTGAAGAAGTCTATCTACGAAGAAGTCTATTTATAAAAGAAATCATAAAAAGTATTGAAATTGAAAAATTAAAGCTCATCTCGTTTCAATCTTGTTACAATTCGTGTAAAAATGAAATTATTGTCTCTTTTTATTCGTGTTAAATCAAACAAATCGTGTAAAATAGTGTGCGTATAAAATAAAAACGCGTGTAAAAACAGACTTGAGTGCATATTTTCTACTCCTTACATGATGTTTCCATAAAACGGTTTTACCTTGGTTTTGCGTAAAACTGGTTTACGCCGCGAAAGCTATTATAAAACTAATAAAACTCTATTGAAATTGTTGTTGTAAGCTCAGTGCAAAACCCAAAAAAAATGTCTGGTTTTAGCAATTTTCAAACCTGTTTTGAAATTCGAAATACTAGACTCCATAGCTTTGTCCCTTTCTATACTTATTATGGTAGAAAGAGATAATCATTGTACACAAGAATAAGCAAGCAAAACCAAACATGGGTTTTGCCTACAACAACAACAACAGCAGGGACCAAAACCCAGCAAAACCAAAATTAAAACCAGTTTTGTATGGAAACACTTGACACTTGATCGATATTCGAAAGCCTAAAATAAAACCAAAACCATTTTATGGAAACGCCATATTAAATAAGATTTTCTTAATTTTTATCTTTCCGAGGGTGCCCGGAGGGGGGGGCGGGGGGTATAAATAGTGTTTAACCGTTTTCGGCAATGTGCCATTTTTAGAAGCAGTTTTCGTGCCCGGAAGATGCTACCACATCGCCATAATCGGTTTGATAAGAATCGTACAAATCAGACAATTTCGCCCTGAATTTTTTTTACTAAAGAAAGAAAGCACTGACAATGACTTAATGATTGCAGTGACACACTTTTTCTCTCTTTACTTTTAACAAGAATTTATTGAATTATTTCAATAAAAGCTATAGAATTTATCTAAAAGCATTCTGGTGAGAGAAACGATAAGTTTCTTATTGTTTTTTCAAGTGTTTTTTTTTTCAAAACGAAGAACGTAAACACCACGTCACACCTCTAGCGACTGGCTCATTCAAAAGAGAAGAGAAGCATCCTTCCTTTCACATCCTTCCCGCACTTCCCTTCACCGGAAGGACACACTCATCAATTTCGCATTCTTTGCTGTTCATTTGAAATTCTTGTGACATGCTTTTTCACGTCAAACTCAAGCCAAACTCAAGCCAGTAAAAATCTGCAAAGTGAAAGGATAACGCACGATAGACACAGGGAGAGGGAAGGAGAGAGAAAGATGTAGACGTAGAAAAGAACAAGATATATAGATAGACCGATAGACAGACAGATAGACAGGCAGACAGGCAGCCAGACAGCAACGAAGACAGTCAGACACGAAAATAGATTGAAAGTCATTCTGTTCGGGCGCAGCTTGATTTTGCAACCATCCTGATGGTACATCCTGAGGTACACAAAGGTACCAGGTACCTGGTACGAGGAAAAGAGACACCGGGACGTAGTCTGTCTTCTGCCAATGTCACGTTCACGTTCACGTTTACGTTTACGTTGACGTTACTGCCGTCAACTACGTTTTAGTGTTATTTTTAGCTCATTTCGCTTCGCTTTTGGTTTCAGTTTTGTTGCTTTTTTGTCGTTTTTTTTTGTTTTGTTTTTTACTTCTTTGTTATTGCTCACTCAGCGCGCCAGGTTGATTTTTGGCAGAAAAAATCGAGATCGAGTTGAGGTGTCAGAGAGAAAAATCGATGACGCTCTGCCTGAAGGCAATTTTTTATGAAATTTACGAGTTTCTCGAGAGAAACGAGACAACGTTCGCCCGACAAACCGTTATAAATTCAAATTCAATTTCAAAGCAATAAGAAAATGGTTTCTCTGACACTTCATATTTCCTGGAAGATAGACATATATCGTATATTCTCTTTCTATTCTTGCGTACATTTTTCCTTTATTCCTAACGTCCTTTTTGTCCACTTCATTTCTGCTGTTCCTTTATGGGTGTTGTTGGTGTTGTTGGTGTTGTTTGTTGGTCTTTGGTGTCGTGACGCGTAGGTCAACCTAAAAATCCAAACACAGCTACTCACTGATGACTCCGTCTTTCGGTTTTATGGTGAGTCACTGCGAAAGCACCAGAGACTTGCGCAAAAATCGGTGATGGAAAAACGCTTCCGTCTGCATGATGTTGCATTCGCGAGCGTAGCTTTTCTGAGTTTATGCAGAGACACGTCGTTGTTATGCAAATGGAAAACATTGATATTGCACAAAGAGAAAGGGAGGAGGGTGGAGGGAGGGGGGGTAGGCGCTGAGGGAAAAAAGAAGTTATACTGCAGAGACGAATCGAAAAGAAAAGCACTCCGATTTTCAAAATACAATACGTACGACTATCAGTTTGAGATGACGACTAATACGAATACTAGAAGGATATGCTGCTTCTTCTTCTTCTTCCTCTAATTACGACACAAAGAGGTTCTTCGGAGCCTCCTTCACGGGCTCTTCAACAACACGAACGAACGGACGCATCAGAGTAAAGTTGAACGAAATGCGTTCATAATTCATAATGTCTTCATGTTACGATGCACTTCGGTATAACACAAACGATATGAACGCTTACGCACTTATCGTCTCCTGATTAATCAGCCCGCCCTCTGGTGGCCCTCTGGTCGCTGCCGGCTTATTAATGGCTTCCCATTTAATGGCTCGTTTAAATGAGCACGAGCTAAAGAGATAGCCAGAGATAGAAAATTTATGATACTCTTTCTCAGGAATATGTTTCCACTCTCTCTCTCTTTCTCTTGCTCTGCCTCTATCTCTCTGTGCGTGACTACACACACATTGCTTATGACGCGACTGACGCGACGCGTCACCGCATGAAGTCAAAGCGGAAGGAAGTCCGTTGACTTTTCGATAATTACGCTACTAATTCCTTCAGAATCTGTATTAAAGTTAACATATAGCAGAAGATTAATAGCTTGTTGTCGAAAAGACAATGCGGAAAGATTTCTGCAAATTGAATGTGAAAAGTGATGTAAAGATGTTTACAATGCTTTTATCGCCTTAGTATATGGTTATCCAAAAGTATCTTTAGCCGGTTGAATGAGAATGTCTGTCAGCGGGCAGATTTGCTTCATGTTACTTTCCTTCATTTTTAACCTAAATTGAATTGTCTATCATTTTTTCTGCTCCATCACATCAAGTTTTCGAGATATCATGGTCTAAATGAGCAAAAAACGTAGAAGTTTTATGTTTTGTTCAAGAAAAATATTATTATTTGGTTTCTAATTAAGAAGTACTTTTTAGAAGGTCTAAGACGTGCTAAATCCAAATCCGGAATGTTCCAATCATATCAAGTTTTCAAGATATCATGGTCTAAATGAGCAAAAACGTAAAAAGTTTTTCGTTTTGTTCAAGAAAAATATTATTATTTGGTTTCTAATTAAGAAGTACTTTTTGGAAGGTCTAAGACGTGCTAAATCCAAATCCGGAATGTTCCAATCATATCAAGTTTTCAAGATATCATGGTCTAAATGAGCAAAAACGTAAAAAGTTTTTCGTTTTGTTCAAGAAAAATATTATTATTTGGTTTCTAATTAAGAAGTACTTTTTGGAAGGTCTAAGACGTGCTAAATCCAAATCCGGAATGTTCCAATCATATCAAGTTTTCAAGATATCATGGTCTAAATGAGCAAAAACGTGAAAAGTTTTACACTTTGTTTGAGAAAATTATTATTATTTGGTTTCTGATTTAGAAGATCAGTCGGCAGAGGAGGTCGGTCGGTTTAATTAAACTTTGAATTTCTTTTTTTAAATTAAAATTTAAAGAAAACATTAAACAAGAGAATAAAGCAACAATGTTTCTAATAATAATTAATAAATGAATGTACGAGTACGACAAAGAAGTAGGAAAATGAGAAGAAGTGAAGAAAAAAGAGAGGTGAAGAAAAAGAAAAAAAAACTATAACTATACTGACATAGACCCCTCGGAGAAGAGAATCGATCCCGGGGGGGGGGGGGGTCGATATAGACCACTTTGGGAATGAATGGTATACAGAATTCAGTTACGTGCATGAAATGAAAATAAAAAATTTTTGTTTTATTTGTGTTTATTTTTAATTTTTTTTTATTTATTTTTTTAAAATTTTTTTTTTATTTTTTAATTTTTTTTTTTATTTTTTAATTTGTTTTTTTAATTTATAAATCTAAAAAAAATGGATATGCATGAATCCGTTAATATGAAAGAACATTTCTTGTTAAACTATGACACAAAATATACAAATTATTGACTGTTGAAAAGTAGTTGACAACAACTTGAATAACTTGAAGTGATGATGACAGAATGTTGACAGCTTCGCAAAATCCATAACGCAATCTGGTGACACACTGAAGTGAAGTGTGTGCATTTCAATGCCAAGACTTGTTGCTCTTGTGGGTTGTTCGGGGTCTGTCTGTCGGCTCACTTCTACCCACCAGCGGTAGAACAAGCGACACTTTAGCTGAAAAAAGTGCAAAGAGAAAAACGCTAAAGAAATACGAGTATGTAGTCCTTTCGGTGTTGACTTTGCGTTCACCCTTTTGTCTGTGTTTCACCCACAAACACTTTTTTTTTAAATTAGGTTTTCTTTTTTTCGTATGCACGCATTAACTGAATTCACACATTTTCCCCTCTTCTTCTTCTTCGTTTCAATGAAGACGAAGTGCATAATTTCTTGTGCTGCCAAGAGTAGCGCACGCCGCCTTTTGCCCCTCCTCGCTCACGCGCTTCATCAGCTCAGCAGCAGAACCTCTGCAGTCTTGATGTGACCCAATTTAACCCCCTTTGCTTTAAAGAGCTTGGCACTTGTTGGTACCTGCTTTCTGTTGTCTTCCTCCTTTCCTTTTCTACTGCCGCGAACGAACCCTTTCTGTGTTAAACTGCTTATTATGTATGATATTATGGAGGTCCTTGTGCCCCGCGCGCCTTTGAAGAATTGTTGCATGCATTTTGCGCCCAGTTTTAGAGAGTCTTTAACCCACCTTTTTTTTTTTGAGCTGCCAACTTTTGATTGCCGACTTTTAGGCGCGCATCAGCGCAGTGTGGCCTTTTCTTTTTTCACGTTTCGTGCTGCTTTTTCTCCCATCTTTATTTGCTCACTAACAATACGTGGCCGGCTTATTCGTGCTTCTGGCCGATTACTTCTCATTTTCTGCATTTCTTTTTTTAGGCTAACCATAGGTTGGTTGGTAGGTCTCATTCTATTCGAGCACGCAAGAAACGGGTGTTGTTTGCAGGTTCATTTCTTCTAGGACTAGACAAAATTTAATGGGCCATACTGCGCTGTTTATCCTAATAAACCCACTTACAAGCCATGAATTATGCAGCAAGCGCTAAAGTAATGCGCTAAAGGAAGAAAAACGAAAAGGCAGAAATTAGAGTTTTGGTGTCATCGATTTTTCTCAGCTTTGTAGTCTGAAGTCTGAAGAGAATGGTGTTGAAGAAGGATAGCAATGTTTCTTCGTAATTGTTGCAGCCAACAATTTAACATTTAACCTTTTTTTATTTTATTTCGGTTCGTGTTAATTTTCGTTCATAATGTATCCTTTTCTTTTTTCATATTGATTGATCGGGGCCTTCCAACTACCGGCGGTGCTTCCTTCTACCGAACCCAAAAACGCGTACACAGACAGTTCTTTTACTCTTATACCCTTTGCGCACGCTTTTGCACTTCATTAAATGTACTTATGTACCGTTTAGCTTTTTCGTTGCCCGCCACAGGCCTTTACTCTTTAGTCTTTAGCTCCGGAATGTTCTCTTCTTTTCTTCTTCTATGACTAAAGGCTCTAGAGTAAATGGCTTAAAGGCAAAAGTGGAAAGTTTCTGCAAACTTTAAGCAACATTCTCGTGACAAAGGGCCCCGTTCAGTAACATGCCCGCCCCCCCCCCCCCCCGGGTGGTCTTTTTGGTTCAGTCTTTAAACACGACACACACGACGTTTGGGGAACAGGTTCACTGTGTTTTTGCTCCTAAAAGTGTGCTCAGGTCTTGTCGCACGCACTTTTATGACGCTTTACGAGTAGCTTAATGTTGCTCCGTGTCGTATATCCTTTTTTCCGAAACTCTATAAACGTTTTTGCCTTTCGATTTTTCTCCTCAAGCCCTGAAAGGGCAAAACGAAAGAAAAGTATAAACAAATCGGAAAAATGTTGCCATGTAAAGAAAGGCTAAATTTTCCTTCAACACGTCGCGAAAGGAAGGTTGGCATACTTTCAGGCGTGCGTGCCACATGTAAGCCAAGCGATGCGGCACGACGCGGTGCGTGTTATTTCGCAAGATAGGTACAAGAAAAAACCGAGGAGCAAACTATAAACTATAAGAACTCAAATACGAGTTCGTATCGCCTGCAAACACCGAACACCGTTAGGAACAAGACAGTCAGATAAGCCGCGCTATAGGAAGGTACATATAGTTCGAACATACCGGTACCGTGTCAACCCCGGTGAAGGGGGCCGAATTGCGTGTTTCATGTAATAAAGCTAGCTAAAGCGTCTTTTAAGGAATGTCGACTGTCAACACAAACGGTTTTATGTTTAATGAACACGAATAACCTTTCCATGCGTATAAGAGACAAACATATACATATGTATATTTCACATAAATGCAAATCCTTAGTGTTTACACGTACACACATATGTTTATACGCCATTGCTTTGATTAAGTTAAATATAAATACGACAAATCTTTTCTTTACTTTATCATTCCTTAGAGATAATTAAGAAAATTAAAGAATATATTATTAGCTCTTTCTCTCTCTCTCTCTCCCTTTCTGTGATTGTTATTCCTTTTAAAAAAGTATGAACTTTGACTTTTATGATTTATTGGCGATGAAAACGCTCCTACGTGTCTAAAATCTGATGAACTCACTCGGGCTGTATATTGTTGTTTTCTTTTTTAATGACCTGCAGGTAGGCCTATGTGTGAGGGGTTAGAGTTCCACCCTCCTCCCCCAAAAAAAGCCGTTTGAAACTTTCTGAAAACTTTCGACATACATAAATAATTATACTTTTAATATGAAGCATATACGACTATGTATCCTATGCCTACATCTTTCTTTGGGACATTCTTATCTTGATTTCGGGATCAATAAAGCTATAGACAGACTAAATAAATTATCTACAGAGCCTTAAGTTAGGTCACAGAAAGGTATTCTTTAGGAATACGTAGCCGTTTTTGTAGCAGGACAAAAATTCGGGGGAAAATTTTTTTACTCACTCAAAACTCCCCGAATTTTTTGCCTTTAACAAAAGGACCTTTTATGGTAACGAATTAAGTACGAGAAAAAAAACTATATATGTACGTACTTTTAGTGAAAATTCCTGGTTATTCTGACACAAGAAACTTTTCAGCTCTGTCTCTTTCGTAATTGATTTAATAAATAATCGTATAATATACATATGTATATAACTCTAGAAAACAATCTTAAAATTTTACAACCTTACAACTTTTAACATGTACATTTGCATACCTCCTCCTGCTCCTCCTCCTACTTCTCCCGCAAGTAATTTTAAAATTTTAAAATATACCCAATAATTTCTCCCCCAAAATGTTATCTTTTCTATTTCCTCTTTGTAGTCTTTTTAATTTATCTTTCCTTTTTCTTTCCCTTTTTGTTGTCGCAAGAAAGCAGTTTGTCTTATTAGTTACTTAACAATTTTCATCAGCACCTGCGTCACGTGCTCACATCTAATAGATCATTTACGACGTCATGGCCCGCCCCGTTCCTCCTCGCTCCTCCACCCCGACAACCTTTACATTGTCAAGCGTCTTAAATATTTTGAAATATGTTCTTGGTTAAGATTTAAATTAACTCACGTGCCATTTTCCTCGGTTAATTTGTTTCCGTTTCACATTTAAATTAATTTCTGCATGATTGTGGAATTTTCAGTGAAAGTAATTTTTCAGTAAAGAAAATTCCACAGGGACCCCGGGAGGGTGGGAGGGAGGTGGTGAGGTGAGAAGAAGACATTTTCAGTATATGTACGGTTATTAGAAAAATGAGAAATGGTTTCTTTTTCTCATGCGAGCCAAATGAGTATCGCGCCAAAATGGAGTAAATGGAGCGATAAGAGTGGTTTTGCTGACGGTGTTCAGGTTCAGAAGAAGGGAAAAAGTAAAGAAAAGCGAAGAAGGGTGCGTGAGACTGGAAAAACTTTTGAATGGGTCTTAGTAGGAAAAAGTACATACATATATAAAATAATTTTAAAGTAATTAATTTTTAATTTTCTGATTTTAAATAGTTTTTAATTTCTTTTAATTTTTTGTTTTTTTTTTAAACTTTTAAATTTTTTTTTTTTAATTTTTATAATTTTTTTTTTTTTATTTTTTTTTTCATTTTTTTAAAATTTTTATAATATTTTTTTTTTTAATTTTTTTTTTTAATTTTTTTTTTTAATTTTCTTTTTTTAATTTTTTTTTTTTAATTTTTTTTTTCTGTTTAATGTTGTGTGAACGCATTTATAAACATACAAAAATTCAAAGTGTTCAGAAATAATGCCACTGATTTACCAGAGTAACACTTAAGCGACATCATTTCCGTAGAACAAAACTTTTCAGAGTAGACCGGGCCCGGCCTCCATAATTATGTAGAAACCTAATTAGAGCTCTAAAGTCTTCATAATTGTAACAGCTTAAAATAAATTTAATAATAATTCAAAATATTATTGTCATTTCCTTTCACGAATTGACCGCCCCCCAATTGCTGCTTCGTGCTAATTCGTGGGTACATATTTGCCTCGAGTTATTTCCGGCAGCACATTTCCTGTTTCCGATGCTCTCTTAGATTGTTATTTCGTTTTTTACGCGATTGTTTCTTATGAGTTTTCGGAAAATAAAATAAAATGCAAAAAAACAACAACAAAGCAAAAATAGTGCAACGCACAACAATAATAATTGGGGAGGGGGGGAGGGTGTTTAGAAGGGGTGCATAAATTATAAGGGTTGCTCTAGTATTCGCAGCACAAGGTACACTCAATTCTCTGGCTACGAAAAACCGAAATGGCCACAAAAGGTGCCGCAAGGTAACTTTCTTCTAAACTGCTTTACTGTGTAGATTTTCTGCCATTATATATTTTTGTTGCTGCCAAACAATTTTCTTTTCTTAAGCGCCGCCAACTTTAAACAAACTCCAGATGTCGCTGCAGATTATTACCGTTACCGTCTGTCTAAGCGTCTCTACAGCAATCCCAGCTACAGCCTCGAACCCAGAGAGGGTTGTATAACGGAGGGGGGGAGGTGTTTTCCAAAGAAATCAACCCTGTGCTGCAAAGGTTAATAATGCGTTCACGTGCATTCCAAATGATGCCAGAGAATGCTTGCATACTTTTAGACAATTCAACGCGACACCCCTTCAATTAAGCCAGCCAGTAGCCGTCAGTCTCTTCCGCTGATCGCGGGGTCATGAGGTCGTTGGGTCGTGAGGCTGTTGGTTGGGGTGGTCGTGTTCGTGGTCGTGGAGAAAAACTCGAAATTGCCACGAGTAGATAGCGCCAACGAACATATTCAACTTGGTTACAAAAATTACACACGATGGGGGAGGGGGAGTGGCAGAGGGAGTGGGAAGCGCAGAGTGTGGCTCATGGCAAATTGCACCTTTCACTTTCCTGCTAGACTGCGAGGAGTCGACGGCGGCGGCGGTGGCAGCGTATCAGAAAATATGCATGCATACTTTCAGGCGGAACATTTTCATTTTAAAATTAGTGGTTTTATTTGCAATTTCAGACCTTCCTCGCTGTCGCTATCATTGTTGTTGTTGTTGGTTTTGCTGTTTTTTCAATGCTAGGAATGTAATTATGGTATGCATTACAGCCGAAGGTAACAACAACAACAACAACACCATTCACCATAGTGTCTATCAATGGGTAGCAGACGACAGCTGTGTGTACTACTGTGTGTATATAAGTAATATTTTATTCTTGTTATTGTTACGGTTATTACGTTTATTTTTGTATTATTACAAGTATTACAAATG
Organism: Conops quadrifasciatus; assembly: GCA_949752815.1. Classification (NCBI taxonomy): domain Eukaryota; kingdom Metazoa; phylum Arthropoda; class Insecta; order Diptera; family Conopidae; genus Conops; species Conops quadrifasciatus. The sequence continues at coordinate 11,180,731 of OX457077.1, read as the reverse complement.
CGTATCTAATTTTATTGCACTTCACATTTTGCGGCATGATTGCAATCGATTTAAGAAGCGGTTAACATGTGGCGCTTCGTCCTTTTAATGGCCCATTTCGTAACCACCCTTAGTGGACTTTATTTTTTTATTATTTAATTGCTTTTTTTGGTTTGCCATTTAATTTGCCGTCAAAATGTGTTCGATGATTCTAGTCTTTCTAGTGTTAACTACGAAAATAGTAAAAACAAGAAATATTAGAGAATTTATATTAAATTCAACACAAGTTGAAGTTGCTTCAAAACTATTCGAATTGAAGTAAATAAAAGCGAAACAAATGCAATGAATGTAGAAGAAGATTATTTGATTTAAATGAACTTAATTCTATACATACGTGTATAAAATCAATTTAGACTAAAACCAAATTTACCACAAAAACAATAACAATAACAATAACAACGACTACACACTAGCGTTCAAATGGATTTCAGGGGATTTTATAAAATCGAGTGCGTATGTGTGTTTCTGGCTTGTTGTGTACATTACAATATAAATATTTACACTACAATCAATGTTCGGCTTTTATCAGAGTTGGCGACCAACGATACCGAAACGCTGATTTTACTACAAGAAATCATAAATTTATTTATGCTTCCAACATTTTAAGAAGTAGTAAAAATGCATTGGACTTTTTGCTGCTATTCACTTTGTGGTATTGATAAATGTATTGTGCATATGCATGTACATGTGATTTGATGTATGTACATGCATGGTATATTTACAATACTCGTATATGCCAGTGTACACTGTGCACATCCATACATGCAATAATCCTATTCAATCCATGGAAAAATATAAATTATTGCTTTAATATTTATAAACATTTAATTTTAAATTATTGAAAGTTGTAGCATTATCTTTTTGATAATACTCTAGACTTTGAAGTAATGCTTCTATTAACTTTTTTCTTCTTATACTTCACATCTAGTTTATTGTCTTCAGTGTATTTAGTGTATTTCTTTCGGAATGAAAAAAGGCTTATCTAGAAATACATTTAGGATGTTTGTTTCCTCTCCCTTTCTCTCATTTATGGCTCAATTTATTTCTAAAATCTATGTTTAATAAAAAAGACTACCCATCGTGAATTATGTGAGTTTTTTTGCCAAAATGGTTCATCAAAGCAAACAATTTGAAATTTGGTTTAAAAATTTGTGTTAAAAAAATCAGAAATTGCAAACGATAATAAAAAATTTTTAATTAATATAATAACAATGAAATCATTAATTTTGTAAAAATAATAAATAAATAAATATTTATAATGACAAACAAACACACATTACTTCACGCATGTTTGCCAATCAAATACATACATCACTTAAGGTCACTTTAGGGTAGCTTAAATTAATTTCAATCGATAATAATGCAAATAATAAAATAATAATTTTATAATATATAAAATGAATACAAACAACATACATACATACATACATCTTTTTATACAATAGTATTTTAATATTTTAAACTGTTTTATTTTTATTAAAAAGCATTCAGAGATGCTTTATTATATAAAAATTTAAAACTTTCGTCTCATTGAAATTTGTACACATTTGTATGGAAAAACAAAAGGTCAAATTTAACAGACATTCTCTTTTATCCGTCCTTCGTCACATTTCCTTTTGAACAATTTCGCCCCCGAGACGGCATAAATAAAATAGTTCAGTCTTTTGTTGTTTGCGACAGCTTTTGTTTCTACAGAACTGAACTTAAATTGATCACACACAAACACAACACAAGCTCAAACACCCACACAAATGCATGTTTTTACACACAAACATAACAATAGCACAGTGTTCCTCATGGACAACAACAACAGCAACAACACTATTTCATTTGAAATGCAATGGTTTGCAAATATTTTGCAAAAAAAAGTAAAAAAAAAAAAAAAAAATTAAAAAAAAGCTACTACTATTTTCACTACCAATAGTACTGCCACGGCCACTACTAACAAAAAATACTAAACATTACTGCTACTATTGTTACTACTAATACCATTACTACTCATACTACTCTTACTGCTTCCTACTACAACAATTAGTACTACTACTCCTACTACTACTACTACTACTACTACTACTACTACTACTACTACTACTACTACTCCTACTACTACTACTACTACTACTACAATACTATTCTCCTACTATTATTACTGCTTCACCCAGTTTTCCTTCCCCACTGAAATCCTCTACATTCATCCTTTTGTTATGAATTTCGGAGTGAACATACAATTATTTCTCCCTATTTTGGTTCTTGTGGCTGCTATTTTTATTATATGATATATTATTGTATAGGAGCGCTTGTTCTTTCTGTTTGCGATTGTGTGTGTCCTTTAACAGAGGAATGGGGTCAATCGATATCTTAATTATACCAAGACGAGCCCTAAATATTTAGAACGCAATGTGGCCTTTTAATAGCGAAGGAATTAATTGAACAACTGGGCAACAAAATTTTGTTTAATTCTAAAGGCTTCGGCAAGTATTGTATAGTCTCCTTAAAGTTTTGAATTCGAAGCATTTAAAAAAAAAAATTAACCATATATTAAAATCAAGATAACCATAAAAGGAGTTCTTAAGGGGCTATACAAAAATGTGTCTTTCCCCCTTTTGACCTGAAAATATAGAGCGCATGGAGCGTATTTGAAGCCAATGAAAACGATAGAGAGTATGGAAAAAGGGGTCATCATGTCTCCTTCGTTTGGGCAAATCAAGTAACAATAATTAGTAAAACACCCGAAATCAAAAGGAAAATATTAAAGTTGCGTTCCTCACGATTCCTTCTTGTGGCATCTCTTCCTTTTTGCCCTTCTATTGATTCTTCCTTTTTCGTAATTCCTGCGAATTGTTATAGAATATGGACTACTATAATAGTCATACCCCAAAAAGTCTGGCGCACCCTCATTTATTTGCGTCCAGCAATTACCAAATTCTTGCCGGAAAACATTTTAAAATTCTTCAGTGCGTAGAGTAAAAACTAATTTAATGTATTTCTTTTGCTTCAGTCCCTCAAGTCCCGCCGATTCCTCCCTTTCTGCGACTTCAGGCCAAAGACTTTTTGCCCTCTCCCCCTTTTTTTCATCTGATGTTTTTTCATCTGAAATTCTTTAATAACTCGCAACATATTTTCGTCTCACACGCTTCAATAGGCCTTGATTTCGAGCAGAAGGTTGGTCTTTAATTTTGTTAAAGTATTTCGTGTTGTCGTTGTTGTTGTTGTTGTTATTGTTGTGCTTTTCTTATTCTGAATGATGTTGATGGCTTCCTCTCGTGTTTTTCTCAAGGGTGGGTCGACGTTTTCATGGGGTGACCTTTTGTGGAGGAAGGCCGAAATAGCCGAAACTTTAGCCGATTAGCAAAATGGATTTTATATTTATTTTTGTAATATGAGTACGTACAGACATGTTTTCTCTAGACATTTATTCAGCTGTCTAGACTTTAATTATTTCACAAACATTACTATTAATTTGGCTAAACTGATTAATAAATTGAGAATTGTAGAAAAGTGCACGAATGTTGTTGTCATAGGATTCCGGAATCATTAGTTATTGGTTATTGGTCTTTCTGATTATGCTAATAACACTAATGATGATTACGAAGTTTATGAGAGAAAATACATACAAGTTTAAGCTGCAAAAAAAATGGAAATGAAACGAATATTTTGAGGTCTTCGTGAGGATTTTATATTTAAATAATATTTATATTATATTGATGATGTTTGAAGGAAGGAAAAAAGGGAGCAAGCTGATAAGAAAGACGTGGGAGGAAGGTAAAAGCTTAAAAGTTTGTGGCATTTAATTAACTTCATAGTCGTTAATTTTACAAAAAAAAATACAAAAAAGCCGCAAAAAACCGAAAAAGCTGCAGAAAAAACGCAACCAAAAAAAAAACCAAAATAAAAGTAACTTTATTTTATTTTATTTTATTTTATTTTATTTAATTCTTTACGTTTTTTATTCGTTGAAAATTAATTACAAGTTACAAAAGCCGCTTAACGCAGCCACAAACAAGGACATGTCCACAAGGACAGCAACGAAACAAAGGATCACATTAAACTGTGGCAATGAAGCGAACCGCAGAAGTGTCAAATTAATTCAATTTGAGAGAAAGTTTTTTTCTCAATCACTAAAGAGTGAGAAAGAGTAGGAGTAATGGAGAAAGTTTCAATTTCAAAATTTCAAAATTTCAATTCATAAACAAAATTTCTTATGCAAAATCTCTCTGCATAAAAATTACATTACAAGAATTGCATTCAAAATATTGTCGAAAGCATAAATATTTAAAGTAATAATTTTTCTAAATATTGTAGAAAGCAATAGACTTGCTGCACTTTCAAAATAAACGGTCCAAATAATTAAAGCATAAATAAAAACTTTTAATTTTGTGTAAAATACGCTATAAGTCGTACATACATGCCTACTATACACACACATACTCACAAAAGTTCTTGTTGGAGAAAACGTGGAGGAAAGAGAAAAAAATGCATGTACATCCGTAATTAAATTTCAATGTTTAATCGTTACTATTGGACGAAACCAATCAAAAGCAACAACAACAACAAAAGCTGCATGTTAACCAAATGGCATTAAATCACGCCACGCCACACTGTTCGACAATAAAGTAAATACCAAACAAAAGCTTGTAGAGAATGAAAGTATTGATGATACTCTTAAAACATTATCGAACGCGAGTGCAGCTGATGCAATGGGCTGGTGGCGGTGTTGATGGCAACGGTGGGTCCATTTGGGGGCATTATTGACGCCTTTATTGTAGTAATAGTGGTCGTTGTTGTTGTTGTTGCTTTTAATTGCCCGAAGGTGTCGAATTGTCAATAAAACACAAACGATATACGCTTTTTCAGTCATCAAAATCTCCAGCCATCGTCGCCAACGACCACAATCGGGAGGCCGCATGCCCGTAGCAACAACAACTTTCTCAGTTTTAAGAATAAATGAAACAATTAACATGGTATCGAATAAAAAAGTTATATAAACGTAAAAAAAAATATAAATATAAAATATAATAAAAAAAAATTAAAAATATAAAAATATAAACGTTAATATATATAAAAAGTTTTTAAAACGTACGAAAGTTACGTTCCTAAAAACTGTATATTAAAAAAATATATTTCAAAATATATTTAAAATATATTTAAAAATTTATGTTTTTTCGCAAATTTATTGAAAAAAGGGCGAACTAATAAAAAGGTTTTAAAACCAATTCAATTCTTTCAATTCTTCAATTCAATCAATTCTTTCGAAAAATCTACTTTCGGATTCTTTGTTTCTTTGTGTTTTTCTTTATTATCATTATTACGATATTATTGTTTTCTTTTCAATAGAGTTCATAACAAGTTCATAGGTATGAAAGTATGAAAGAGGTGTGTAGTTTTCGAGATATAAACGTCAACGACTGTGGTGTTACAGAGAGATTTTGTTTCTGATAAAGAAACCGAAGCTCTTGACAAATCTCGAAGCTGGACGCTTAAAAAAATATTATACGTAATATAGAAATGCAAAAACGTTTTAAAAGCAACAAGAATCTTCGCTTCGATTCTTCAAAATATACCAAAACGAGACCATCAATCTTATAACAAAATTGTATTTTTAATTGTTGCGGAGGAATTACTTTATTTACTACACAACAAAGTGCAATTACTTCAGTTTCACCAGAAATAGAAACAAAAAAATATCTCACCAAAAATGTGTTGCCAACTGAAAACAAGAAAACAATCCCAGCCAAAATGTGAGCAACGTACGCTGATGAAATATCGTGTAATAACACTAGAGAGGAGAGTCTTCAGTCTTCAGGACACGAACGTCGAATGTTTCATGCGACTTTTTATCGCAATTACAGCGTTTAAGTTGTCGGTTAATTACACTTTTTATGGTCGCACCTCGCGACCTCGCACCGCTCACTCACCGCTCACAGAATTACCTTCGGCCACTCGGCATTCAGTAGCGACCCAGCAAAAGGTTACCGTCGCTTACGATGCGCCTGGCTCGTTTCATTCCGCTCCATTTTATTATTGTTGTTGCTTATTATTATGTTCCTCTACTTTTTTGCTCTTCCATTTTTTTGAAGCGGCACCGTCGCGTCGCCGTGCTCTACAAACAATGAACGAAAGGCCGAATAAAAGAAGAGAAAAGGAAAAGTTTGGCTTTTGGCGGATGGTGGGCGCGGTGGTGTCGGTATTATTGGCGGGGCAAGAGGTGTCGCGCCAAAGAGAAGGGAAGTGAAGCGTACCAAATTCCTTAAGTTCGAAGACAAACATTGCTGCAAAGTTTTTTGGAGCTGACTGTAGAGAAAAAACTACCTTATTTTTTAACTGTTGGGTAAAGGGGAAGGGGAGAAGGGGGGAAAGGGGGTGATAGGACCCCCCCTTTTGTGTTTCCTCCTCTTTTGCTGGGTAGGAGTGTGTACCTTTCAACTTTTTTCGTTAAGGCACTTTTTCCTTCATCCTCGCATGTCCTCGCTGCCGCTGAGCTGAGCCGAGCTCTGGTATTTTTTCGCGTGTTTCGTTTTTTTGTCGAACCATTGTTCATCGGATGAAGTGGCGTGCAGTGAAGTATCATGAAGACTGAAGTGGCCTGAAGTGAAGCGAAAATGGTCGGGGGTCCGTCATCGTCTTCGTCATTAAACTTGTGTTTGTTGTTCTTTAATTAACAGCGCAAATATTTAATATTGTAGCCGCCATTCCTTTGGATTTTTTTTCTTTCATAATTTGTGTTTAAAAGTCTTTAGTGTTGCGTAGACCACTTTTCGCGGGCCACTTTTCGGTTTAGATTGGACTTTGTTTGGATTGGATTGTTTGGGTTGTTGTTGTTGTTGTTGGTTTGAATTTGTATACAAGAATTTTATACAATAGCATTGCGATGGTTTTCGCTCATAAAATACTTCTTTTCTTGGACAAACAACAACAACAACGTTGTGGGACTATTTAAGTAAGTATTGGAGCCCTTTTTGGGCGAATTCGGAATTAGGCGGGATTGCGAGCGTATCAAAAATCAATTTCTGTACGCGATTTTTTAACTCAAAACTTATTTCGTTTCTGGTTTTTCCTTCTTGTGCTCCAAAAGTTATAACTTAAAGTCTTTAAGAAGAAACCGCAACGAAATTGCTCTAATTTTCAGTTTCCAACACGGTTTTTTCTCTAGAAAATAACACCGCCAATAATACTCAATATTTCCAAATAAAATACTCTTAAAAGCTTTCTCCCATAAACACCTAAAATGGTCAAAAGCAGCCACAATTTATTCCGAACTTCGTTTAACTTAAACAAAATAAAGATTTTTTTACTTCGAAACAACGTCCGCGAAAGGGTAAAAAGTGTGCAGTCTATGAAATAAAAACACTTCAAAACTAATTAAACCTTAATAGTTTAAAAAATCTTTAAAGTTCGATTAAAAAGAAAGCAAGCGCAAACTTTTTAATCCTGCAGCCATCTCCATGACCGAAGAAGGATGGGAAGAATTAGGTATAGATTGTATAGACCGGATTGAATGAAGTGCCGGTAACTGAAGAAACCAGTGAGCTACGTCCAGCCAGAAACTTTAAGTAGAAATTCAAAGAAAAAAAAAAAAAAACAAACGCAAAAAATAGCAGGAAATCTATAGACGAAACAAAAGAAACGAAAAGAAAAGCAACAACGAAGGAAATCAGCGCGAGGACATCAGGAAAAAATCAGGCAACGACGGTGATAAGGGGGATGGAGGGGAGAGGGGGGTGGCGCAAGGAAGGCAGAGGAAGAGAGGAAATAAACGGGAAAACAAACCGAAAAGCCGCTTAAAGAAAAATTATTTTGCTAAAAGATTTTCTGTGCTTTGACGAAATGGAAAAAATAAACAGAACAAATTGGCCAACGAGTTAAGCAGAAAGAAAGAGAAAGACGTAGAGAAAGAGAGAGAGAGAGGGAGAGCGACAAATAAAAGTCAGAAACTTAGGAGGAGACAGCGCGACTTAAAGTCAGCACCGAGATAACAAAAAAATCAACAGGAAAACAAATTTTAACAGAATTTTAACAAAAAACAGAGCGATGACAAAAAGCCAAGAATGAGTGGCGTTAGTTGAAGAAGAGTTTGTTTGACCAAGAGTCTTGGGCGTGGCTGGATCGGAACAGTCTCTAACAAAATGGCCAATGGCAGTTTTTTAAATTTCAATATTTTTCTATATTTTTTTTTTTTTTACGAACTAAGAAAAAGACGGCAAAAAATCGCTAAGATTTAAAATAGTTTTTAGCAAAAGACAAAAGTATTAAAAAAAGTCAAAAGGGAGACAACAGACGACAACCAACGACGACGACGACAAGAAAAAGAGTTACGAATCGGACACAAGGGAAAAAGAGACCCCTGCGCCCGCGTGGAGGGGCGAAATAGGCCACCCAAAGTCATCAAACGAAATCTAAAGACAATGAAGACAAATGATCCAAATGGTCTGAAGTTAGTAGACAAAATATTTAGTTTATTTTGGAAAGAATTTGGAAAGAATTTTGGAAAAAATTTTGTGAGAGCACTTAAGTGCAATGCACTGAAGCAATGACATTTTTACAAGGAGAAAAAGAGCTTTTTGAAAGAAAAGAAATCGCCGCAAGTTCCTCTTCGGTGCTTCAATTCTTTAGAGTAAAAATTTTAAGAAAACCTGTTAAAGCAATAAACTAACATTGTTCGCTTGAGATGCTGAAAAGAAGGTACTCTTCTTAATGGTCACTTTAATAAATATCAAATATTAAAATTTATTAAACAAGAACAACAAAAAACGAAAAAAAAATAAAAGTACTGGTTCTTTCAGAGTTCGATTCGAGTAGTTTTCAGGAAACGTTTTGTTAAAGAAAACATCGCTAAAAATTAAAACCTTCCTGATTTATCGTAATATAATCATAAAATTATTTAAACAAATAATGCTAAATAAAGTATGGTCTACAATCATTTGGAGTAGAAAAAGCCAAATTTTTGTATTAACATTTGCTTCTTCTTCTTCTTCTTCTCGACCCTGCCTCGAGGATTGTTTAGCTCACGCTTCAATTTCAAGATTTGAGCTCTGCTGACAAAGTAACTCTCGGTGATAAAAGTTAATGCTTTAGCTCGAAAATACCTTTTATACACTATTACCACGTACCAACAATTGCACTTTATTTTATGAACGTTAGTTATAATCAACTGCACTGAACTTTATTAAAATTTTCATGCTGCTTCGTGTTTAACTATAAAAAAATTTTTTTATGTTACTTCGCAATAAATGAAAAAATCGCGACAAAAACAAAGACATCGTCAAATTGAAATCAAAATGTTAAGAGAAAGAGTACCTAATAAACAAGTAAAGATAAGAAAAAAAATTTTAAACTTTTGCTAGAATGTACTTTAGTATATTTTAAACTTTTTATTCTACCACGCAGATTTCTATTCGCAGAATTTTCATTATATCAAATCAAATATCAGTATTATATCAAATGAGAGTTTGATGGACGCCGTGCTCTCCTGAAATGCCATCGATTGTTTGGCTTTATCGTAATTTTTTTTTTAAGTCTGAAATTTTAATATTAAATTTTAATAACAACAATTAAAAGTCATAATATCTGAAAAACTACATTCTTTTTCAAACAAAATAAATATAATAACAAATTCTTTCTTTGAACGAGGCTCAAATAATTACACTCTTAGTACCTATATCTAATGGTTTAGAAGATATAAGCCTGCAATATTGAAAATATGTAGTTTGAATTCTGAAGAGACCGGAGACCGGTAATGAGAGAAGAGACCTTGGCCGTTAGATTCTCTGTGACGTCCTCTTACCTCTGTGATGACGTATGTGATGGCCGCTAAAACTGCCGCCGCAGCAGGGCTGCTCGTAGTACAAATTCCAAGTATTTTCGTAATCCGAATGCACAGTATCGACGCCCAACAACAGCATCAGCAACAGTGCAACAAGCATTGTTGTTGTTGTTGCATTAGAGTGCAACAGAAGCCACAATTTAGCGCACATCTTGCGATATTTTTCTCTTTTCTTTAATAAATTCTTGCTATTGTTTCACTAAAAGATGGTCGGAAGCATTTGGAGACATTAAATTTGGGTTTTAGATTTTTTTGCCACAAGAAAAAACACCGTGTTGTTGTTTTTTTTTTTTAAATTCTTAAAATTTTGTTAATTATTTCTTTTTCCAATTCAAACTTAATTAATTTGATTCATTAATCATTATCAAGGTTGTAGCGATATATTCATTTTTTCTCGTATTGTCTTTACACTCACTGAAATACTTTTTTATAATTTGCTTTCTTTTAGCGTCTACGTGTTTTTTTTTTTGTTATTAACTCGATTGTTTTTTCTTTTTCGTTTTCCTGCTTCACGCGTTCGGATTCAAAATAGTTTCGTTAGGCCGTAACGCCATCAACTACGAAGAGATCGACAGTAACCGCACTCATTGGGATTCAGTCAGGAACTGTCCGAACTGATGACGATGAAATGTTTTAAATAAACACAACGAATATAAACGAACGCCCAGCAAAATACGAAGAATCAGAAAGGACTCTTCGTTGCGACGTCGCTCAGCAACATCATCGCAGGCGAAGGCGAAGGCGAAGGCAGAGCAAGTGCCGTAATAGTTGCATGGAAAAGCTCTCCTCTTCAAGGTCTCAGCAGCACGAGCGAGCCTTCACTCTTAGCAAAGATGAGAATGATGAATGCAGGTGTTGATTTTTCGTGTTGTTGACTTTCTCACAGTTAAAGCAAAGGATGTCTGCAAAGAGAGAGAGAGAAAGAGCGAGTAAGAGAAAGTGCTTAATGTGAAGTGAGCATTGAATTGTTGATGTATAGAAGAGCGCATGTGTATAGAATAACAAAGAAAAATTTCCTTCACATAACAAGATAAAAATTTCCCTTGAATATAAAAAAATTTCCTTTTCGATATTAACGCCGACGTTGTCGTAGTCGCTGTCGCTGTCGCTGTCGCAGGCGCAGTCGTCGTCAAATAAGTATATTGAACTTTTTAACTATACGTTTGCCGGCAATGTTGTTGTTGTTGTTGCACAATTTTCAAGGGTAGCCATTGTCGTAGAATGTTGGCAGCGACGGCGATGGCGACGGCGACTACAGACACACACTCTCTCTATAAACGCATTCTACAGCACACACACACACACACGCACAAGCGAAGCCTTGAATATTCCTTTCCTGCAAATTATTTATGCATGGACTTGTAAAAGTAACTCCCAGAAGCATGGACGGGGGGAAGGGGGTGGGTCGGTCGGTGTTCAGCGGGTGGTCCTGAGGACCGCTCGGCAGCAACCCTTTCTCAACTTTGTTGTGTTTGTTTTTTTTGGGTCGTTTCTGTGCGCTCTTTTATGTACTTCTTTTTCTGGTGTTTGTTTCAGCGCGTGCAGCGTGCAATAAAAGCAAAATAACAACAACAACAACAACAACAACAACAACAACAACAACAACAACAACAACAACAACAACAACAACAACAACAATAAAAGTAGCCGTCTAAAGATTTCAGTCGTATCTTTGTAGCACGTTTTTATGCTGTTGGTGTTGCTTTACTTGCTTTTTGTGTACGCGCAGTCGTCGTTGTTGTTGTTGTTGTTGTACTCATTATATCGTATGCAGTCGGCACGGTTTTGCTGCAACGTCACCACATCTCCTCAGACGTCTTCAAGACGAAAGGCGAAAGTTTCGTCTGGTTGCAAAATTTGACTAATTTTTATTGGTTGACCTGACCGCAGGTTTTTTTTGTCAAACGAAGAAAGCAAAAGAAGAAAAAGCCACAATTTCTTTCGTTTCTTTTTGCCAAAAAAGAAATCCTTTTCGCCAGGAATTAATTGTGATTTTTTTCCGTTTAAAAAATTTATTAAAATCAATTTAAATGAATTTTGTTTATGAAATTGTAACATTCGCAGCAACAAAAACAACAACAACTACAAGATGCATTCCTTCTTCTTTCTCCCTCTCTCTCTCTCCCTCTTTTGTCACTCTCTGATAAATGGCGCTATAAAACGCCGAACAAAGACAAGATTTCGCATGCGGACGCGGACGCGTGTATAAATCTTGGAAGGCTTGAGATATGGACTTAAAAGTGTCTAAGCAGGGGAGGGGGCGCCTGGGGCGTTAGATGGTGTTGCCCGAATGGTTATCAGCAGGTCGCACTGCTTGGCGTACGACCCACCTTTTGTGTAGAAGAAAGAAGAGAATTAAATGAAAATAAATTGTTTACTTTTGTTGTTAATCCTTGCAAACAAGTAGAAACATACACGCGCACGCACCCTCCCCCTCCCCCAACCCCAAACAAGCGACGCCACCGCTTTATCAACGCTTGGATCAACGCCTTCTGTTAATCAGACGAAGGAAGCACCCTTCAGTTTGAGCAACGGGTGGCGACCATGAGAACTACAACCCTTTTAAAATTAAACGCAAATGACGAAGAGACTAAAAGAGAGGATGAAGAGGAAGGGATGCTGCACAGCAGGTTAAAATGTGGGTGTGTGTTTGTGTGCGTGTGCAACATCCCGGGCTTTTTCTTTGATGAAGAAATCGTTTTTCTTTGTCTGATGATAATTTTTTTTTTTTTGCAATTTCGATTTCATTCAAAACCAGCACCGGCATAATCAAATGGAGGTCACCTAAAGGGTGCTGTGGTGTTGGTGATGTTGGCGAAATCGAAACATCGATTTCACGTTCCAAATGTCCTGATTCTGGTTATTCACGCAAAACGACAAAGCGTTTTATTCCAAAACCAGAAAGTTGGAACCTTGTTGGAACCATTATCAGCCTGCCCGCTTGTTATTGTTGTAACCTCTTACTAAATGTCAATCAAATTTTGTCTTTAAATTATGCCGGAGAAGTACAAAATCCTTCCTTCCTTTCTCTCGTTGTCTCTTTTTGAAAAATCTAAAACATGTTTGAGCTTAACAAAATTTCTTCCCCCCCAAAATCATTTTCTTTAATCCCGAAAATCGGGCAAATAACAGGAAAACCATTTCAACTGAACCGAACACATTTTAAACAGCGAACGCATATAATCCGTTGTTCTTGGCCGCCTCGCCTCAAACGCAACTGCATTGATAATGAATGCTGAAATTTATTTGCTGATTTGGAAGGGTCGATAAGATTGACATTGGTCTGTCTGTCTCTCCGTGTCGGTCTGTTCGTCTGTCCGTCACTGCAAACATATGCATTTTGTTGTATTGTGGAATTATTTGCTGACACTGGGCGAGAAGTCAGTGCTGGTGCCATTGGCGTCTATCATTTCATTGCAACCACCGCTGAATGGTTCATCCTTTCCTACGGCCATCCATCCATAGACCAATTCGGGCAAACATTCGAACGTTCGACCGTCTGACCGACCTTTCTTTCATACGCTAAAGCCACGATGTCAAGATAAGGATTTTGCCGCTGTCAGCAACGTTTGTCGCCGTTCGTGCTGCGCACACGTTCGTGTGTTCGTGTGTGCGTGTTGGCGGTGGCGGCGAAGGAGCACACAATAGCAACAACCACGACAGCAGCTACACGATTTAGTCCTAGTTTATTTGTTAATGGTTTATTTATTAATTCCTGCGGATTATCACATCAGACAACATCAACAGAACAAACGCCAGCATCAAGCGTCAACAACAATATTCGTACAGAGAGAGAGAGAGAGAGAGTCGGTTATGCTTTCTGGCGTTCAATGCTGGCGCTCACGAATGCCGCTGCGGTGCTGCTGCGGTGCTGCTGCTGCTGCTGCGTTTGATTTGATTTGAAATGCACACAATTCGTGAGTTCGTTTTAGTTGATGCCTTCTAAGGGTGAGAGTGTTTGTATGCTTGGTGCTCTCTCGCGCCCTCTCTCTCTCCCGAGAAGAGTATTTGTGTGAGTATTAATTTAGGAGGCGAGCAGGCAGCCGCAACCTTTTTCGACTTCGCTTTGAAAGCAATCAAAACGTGAATATCAAATCAATCGCGAAAAATACAATATTAACACAATCTTTTAGACAAATAATAAAGCACGTTTTACTAAGATCATAATGGCATAATTATTTTATATTAATTGCCATAAAATTTGCCCAAAATTGTACACAAAATTTGATCAGATTCTTTGATCTATTTTATGGAATAGGTTGCCGAGATGTATTCTAGAAAATTAGGGTTTTGAAATATTTTCTTATAAAATTTAATGAGATTCTACACTCGTGATTGCTATGGTCGTTAATGTTGCTGTTGTTGTTGTTGTTGTTGTTGTTATGATTGTAATAAAAATGTTAGTAAACGTTGGTAGCGATGTACTAACGATAGCCATGCGTAGCAAATTCATTCGTTCATCATCGTTTATCTGTTTTAAAGTGACCGTCAAAGTGACCAAAATTCAACATATGTAGTATGAAATATATCCGGGTCAATAATTGTGGCGATGTGATGATGAGTAAAATTAACAAATTACAAATTGCAAATAGTTGGAAATTGATTTCGATGTTATCGCAATCGCAAATACGCCGCCATCAGATTATCTCGATTCGGTTGCAACAATTCTGCGGTTGAATTCAATTTGCGGCCTTTGCGTGCCGGCACAAATTTCCGACTTATTGTCACACCAACCGGGCAAATATTGTTTTTAGTGTTGTCATATTTGTAGAGACGATTAAGTCATTCATTAAAATTAGTTAGTCATTGAGTCAATTTTCATGCATTTTATTATATATTTTTTCGCCTTTTTTAAGTTGATTGATTGAGAGAGCGAGAGATTTTATAATATATCACACACATATCGTTAATAGTTTTTTGTTAATTATATGAAAATATATGTATATAAAATTTGATTGGTCGCTAAATTATTGAGCCTCTCCCTCCATTTATTTCCTTCCATTAAGTAAAGTGGACAGGAAAGCTCCACCATTTTCAAGTGTAAATGATCAATTAAAAATGAGGTGAATTTATTGCATTTGATGATAAAAAAAAATTCAATCGCAAATAAGAAAAGAGAATTTGAAAATGCGAAAGAAGAGCATTTGAAAATTCCTGTTTTGAAGGAGAATTCGTCACTTGAGAAAATATCAATTCAAAGATGAAATGGATTTTGCTTTGCAATTCACATTTACAAACAATCTTTAGTGATTTTCAATTGGCTTTTGCTAATTTTCAAAGGAAATATCTGTTTTTTCAGTTCTCTTTTATTGGTAGTTTGATCCTACTTGTACTGAATGAAGCTATGAAATTAATTTCAAGATTATGGCAACATTTGAAGCAGAAAATTTTTTAAGCAAACTCTACAATAACGTGATTTTTAATAAAATGCTTGTACTTGCCTCAATGTCGATTTTTTGGAATAGGCTTAATACTTTTTCGACTAACCATTAAACACGAATGCTACTACGCTCTTTGAATTCACATGACGTTTTCTAATCACTGTGAGAAAATGGTCACTTGGTCACGGGCAATAAATACTCGTACATAAGATGAGATGATACATGATACGCAACTGCTGAATGCTTAGACTTTGACAAGATTTTGCAATTATCAGCAACATAATGTTAAACAAGACGATTTAGCCTCAAGGATATAATTTAAAAGGATTGTAAGAGTTTGGAAGGCCTTTTATATAAAAGCATAAATACCTACAAGAGATGGTCTCAATAGTCTTTAGCAAACAACTTTTAAGTTTGTTGTCTCTAAGAATGTTTTTAAATGATGGAACCGGGGAAAAAGGCACCTTCCAAATACGATACAAGCACCACCCAAATCGATCTGCCCACAAAAAAAACCCACCCATCAACTCAGCTTCAGCACTTAGTAATGAAAAATTATGAATATTTGATGTATCGTAATTAAATTTTTCAAGATTGAAAAAAAAAAATCCTGAAAACTCCTTGGTTTGGGCTTATTTTTGATTATAATTTTTGGCGACTTTGACTTTCAAACGAAGTGCCTTTCTCTGATGTCAAATAATTTAATGTTTTCCTTTTCATTCATTAACTTTGACAGGCGACCATAAGAGAGAGAGAGAGAAAGAGATATACGAGTGTGTGCACTAAGAGAAAACTTGCAATTGATTTGAATAAAAGAGATTGTTGATACTAAATACCATACTGAGTGTTCTTTCAACAAGAGGTGTTATTTTAAATAAAAGGTGTTACGAAAAAATTTCTTCAAAAGAATCAGCATTTGTTAGAGCAACCGAGCTGGAAGATTTGGTAGATCTTTGGTACCTTTAAACTAATCTAAGAGTTTGTTTTTTGAAATAAAATTAAAACGTTAACACTTTGCGCAAAATAATTGCAATTTTCTGTTTATTTAAAATGACACCTCTTGCTGAAAGGTGTCTACATTTTATAAAAGATGTGCGTAATGTTATTTACATTACTTTAAATGTTCGAAATTTTTGGTCATAAGAACCAACTGAAAAAAATTCTTTTCCATGTAAAACACAGCCATGCACACACACACACACACACACACACACAGACTGAGCACTGAGCAGAAGTGCCGGCAGATGGAGAGTGAGTCTTTTCCCAGTGAGAACATGCCGCTACTCCACATGCTCGCATTACAACAAACAAAACGAGAAACGATTACGATGATGAGCCTGATGAGCTCAACAAATAATGCCGAAGGAAGAGAGGAGTGTGGTGGTGGGCGCGCTGGGTGTTGGTGGATTTCATTCGATGGCATCACCAGACGGTGTCTGCGCGACTCAACGAGTGCTTAATGCGTCTGCTTAAAAGCGAAGGGTTCGCCGTAACGAAGGGTCTGCGCTTAGGTCTGCGTTGGATGCCATTCATCTGGTAGAGCGTTTTATGAATTCCTTTTTTTTCTCCTTTTGTTCTGATCCTGCAGTGTTGTGTGTGTATTTGTGTGGCGGTATGTGTGTTTGCGAAAACGTTTATCAACATAGAAAGGAAACGTGGTGCGCTGATGATTAAATACAAAGCATGAAAATCCATTTATTTCGGACCAACACGTTGAACAATATTTTGCCGAATTTCGGTTTTTGTGAATTTGAATATTTGAACTGGAGAAAGTATTCGCAATGCGAGGAAGGAATGAATTCGTACACAGTTATGGCTCTACATTTTGTTGTTGCTTTCTTTTTTTTGCAATTCATCAGAGAAAATGGTTAAGGGAGGTGGAGGAGGGAGAGGGGGTGAGTAGTGAAATAACGGTTAATGATGAGACAAGTAGAAGAGGGTTAAATAAAGCCTGGCGTCTGGGCTCTGAGAGCTTCCAACGCATAAGAAGTGAAAGGATGATTGCTGGAGGCGCGTCGTCTTCTTTTTGGGGTCGCATTAGGGTTAACTGTTTGGCGTACCCCAAACAGACAAGACCGCCCGCCTCCCCCGCTGGGTTTAAGCTGTTGAGAGCTGGCTTAAGGGTTTGTCCAAGGATGCCCGCAGCAGCAAGTAGCCTTATTTGTTTTACTTTCGTTGGTCCTGCTCGTAACAAATTGTAATGATTTCTCTTCATGCGAAGCAACAGCATGATTGAGACTGACTCTCCGGCAACCGCAGAGAGCTTAAGCCGATGAAGTAGTAGAAGGTACGAGTATTATAAGCGTCCTCAGCGTCTTCAGGATTAAAGGTTTGCTCTACAATTTGCTCTTTGTTATCTCTGGTTGTTATTGTTGTTGTTGTTGTTGTTGTTGTTATCAAGTATTTAAGTGAATTAGTAATGAGTTTTGGTATGATATGAGTTCAGCGTTCAAGTTTACAAAAAAAAGTAAACGAAACACGAAAGACAAAAATCGTATAAAAAAAATAAATTAGAAATTATTTTAAAGCTTTTAAAAATTTTGCCAATTTTTGGAAATTTTTTTGAAAATTTGTCATAATCAATATCATTATAATATATCAATATCACGATACTGTTGTCTTTTCTAAAGTCAAACGTTTTTTTTTTATTAATAATTCAAAAGAGTCTTTAAATTCTGTTGAGATTGTTTTTTTCTCTCTCTTGAGCAGCAAAAAAAAAAAGTGGGCAGGAGAATTTATTATGTCTTTTTTTGCAGCAGAAAAACGTTACGAATAAATAAATATACGCACATACGAACTCGACGACTTCCGTTCGTTATTGTTAGCAGCTTAAAATCAACGTTTCTTTTCAATTCATTTCATGATATTTAATTTTATTTATTTTTTTTTAGCTCTTCGTGCTCTCCAAATTGCAAACACACCGGATTTATTTCTTGTCCCGTTTTTTTTCTTTTTGGGGAGAGCTGTTTTCCGAAATCAAGCTAAAGAAAACAAACAACGGGGTAACAATTTCATAGCAGCAGCAGCTAGCGCCCCTTTCCCCCTTCCAGAGCAAAAAAAACAACAAAAAAATCAAGATCTTCCAAAATAAGCCAAATAATATGAAATACGCCTTTCTAGAATTTTTGGGGTGCTCAATCTGCACCCTCTTTTCAGTTTTCTATACGACTTTCTCTTCGTGTTCGCCGCCGTTGGCAAATATTTTATTTTCCGAAAGTATCAATTGGGCGGACGTGAAAGAGTTTTTGGGGGGGATTTTCTTAAAAAAAGTAAAAACCGAAGCGCGGCCCCACGCGCCTCTTCCAAAATGTCTTCCCAAAAATCGGAGGGCACAAAATACATAATAAATAAATAAATAAATGAAGAGGAAAAAATACGTTTGTTTGCTGCTTTGATTACTTCATTTCCTGTAGTTTCGGTCTCTTTCTATGCGTTGGACTGCATCGAAAACCGGAAGAGAAGTACCGGAGTCTCGGGGACCCGGTAATGATTCATTTGCTGCTTTCAATCTTTTAGCTTTCGAATGACGTTAGATAAAAAAACAAGCACAAATTTTTTGCTTATTCTTTTTTACTTTTGAATACTTTTATTTACTTTTTAATATTTTTAATATTTACTTTTTGATAATAAGAAAGATTTAGAGAAGCTCTAAATTACCCACGAACTTCTAATATCGTCTGTTAAAATCAGCCGGTGCTATACTAACTGATTTGCACAAATTTTTCATCACATCCGGATAATTTTTATGTATTGTATTTAAGACTGTAATATTTTTTTAAAAATTAACCAGATTTTTCTTTTATAATTTTCAACAAATTCTTATAGTTCTCATAAAATTATACCGAATTATCATGAAAAAAAGGCGTTGTCGCATTCGGATAATTTTTATAATTTGTAGTATAAATCATTGTTAATTTTTTTTAGTATAATTTTTATATTTTAATTTTTAATTTCATCATATTTCATATTATTTTGTATTTAAGACTATAATATTTTCAAATTTCTTTAATATTTTTCTACTATAATTTCTTAAACTCTGACGAATTATGATGAGAAAACGTCATCGCTTCAGTATCATTTTTAAACATATAAAGGTTAATACAATGAAAAGGAATTTTTCAACGATACTATTCTACTTTAATTGTAATAATATTTATGAAATACGATATGACGAGGAGAATAATAATGCGATAGTCCGGGACGGTCTACTTGCATCATTAATAGATAAACCACTGCCACACTTATAAGATATTAACAACCCTTCGGGGCAAGATGAAATCTCAGTGCATCACGCCTCTTCGAAACCAAGTCGTGAGATCATATAGTTCTCAAGAAAATCGATGTACATAAATATATTAAAGTATGAATTTCGAAAAAAGAGTACATAAAGAAATTTGTTTGCTCGAATTTTTCTCAAGAAAAAACTCGACTATAGAAAAACCATATTTTCTTCCAATATATACTCTCATAAATACTCGATAAAATGCTGAAAACGGGCCTCTGGATATATCCACACTTCAGAGTATATCAATTTTCGATGTCGGACCATCTAAATTATACAATAAACATCTACCCGAAATGGTCTCCAAAGGGAATGATGTTGCCTGAATGCGAGGTTTAAGAAGTTTAGTCAATTCTTAAAAAAAAAAATCCAGTGCCAACAACAGCCAGCTCCTAGAAACTATCTAGAGTCCGGTGGACGAACACTCAAGTGCAGACACTGAAGTGCAAATAAGAATTAAAAGACCACCCGGTCGATGAGAGCAGCGTATGCGAAAGCACTCTGCGTTACCATCCGTGCCCATAAAAAAACACACACGAAAACCGACACTCATACGTTCATACCTTTAGCAAGTATCGTCAGTACAGCAGTACTGGATTTTGCTGAGAAAGTTTGAAACAGAATAAACTGAGAAGCAGCGACACAATAAAATGGAAAAAAAGCCTTAAAAAATATAAACACCATCAAGAGAATGCTTTTAAACGGCCCTCCCGAAGCGTAAGTACGCTACGTGATGCGTGATTTTATTCAAAACGTGATTTTTATGCGGAGACACCATGTATATGCGCAATGTTTTACGTCGGTATGTAAACATTAAATATCTTTCACATTTATTAACCGATTAACTTGAGTGAACATGTTTTTGAAACGTCAATTCAGTACAATTTTAACCATAAATCGCTTCACACCGAAACAGCGCGCCGAAACAGTAACGCTGTACTTTGAAAATAGTCGTTCAGTTGTGTTAACTCAACGTGCTTTTCGTTGAAAATATCGGGACACACTATTCGTCGTTTGGTGTCGAATATTGCTGAGCACGAGATAGTAGGAGATCGTCGGCATGCTGTTCATCAACGCCTAAAACGTTCCAATGAACTGGTTGAAGCGGTTAGACAGAGTGTTATCGAGAACCCATACGTGTCGTATCGTCACCGCGCTCAGCATTTTGGCGTCACTGGAGCCACCTTGCGGCGCATTTTGAAGGATGATTTGCATTTGTTTCCGTATAAAGTGCGATTGACTCAAAGAATATTGTCGACAGACCGTCCACGTCGCTTGTAATACAGTCAAACAGTCACATACCGACACAAAAGATGGCGCACCCTGTACTATATACTTTTTATATCTGATCCTCTCAACGGCGGATACAAACGATTGAAAAAATTGGATATATCGTCTACCTTCGTGTGTAGGGTGTAACAAATAACGAACGAAAATGCCATCAAAAGCGGAATGATATATAAAAAAACAGGTTGAATGTGAAAGAGATGTAGAATATGAAAAAGCCATGAGAAGACTATCATGAGCTTCATAAAGCCAGCTCTTTACCCTCGGTGTAATAAAGAAAATTCGTTGTGACCAGAACTGACCAGACCAAACCAGACCAGACCAGAGCAAACCAGACCGGAGCAAACGAGACCAGAGACTTCACTACACCGAGGATAGCGAGGACGACGTAGAAAAACGCAACAAAGAGCAATCATCATTACCATTAAAAGAGGCGCTTACAGAACTAGACAAATTGCCACTTTAGAACAACAGAAACAACAACAACAGCAACAACAAGAACAACAATGCCAATGCTGATGTTGATGATGTCGATGATGTCGTTGATGTCGAATGAATTTCACAGGAAAATACTCTACCTTTAAACATAATACAATCAAACTAACTAAATAAAATAATTGAAAAAAAAAAAAGAAAGAAAGAAAGAAAGGAAGAAAGAATTTGTGGTAAAAGGAGAGGTTTTTGGACCATGACGCAGAACGGATGAACGTTAAAGAGAAAAGGAAAAAAAAGAATCTGTCGACGTTGATGCTTTTATAAAAAGCACTTCTACGATACTCAGTGGTCATGATCGAATCGAGTAATCCGGAAAGCTAGGCCGAAGCAAATCAGTTCAAATTCAATAACGTTAAAGCAAATGAGTAAAGATTGAGGGGACGAGATGATAAATATTATGACCACTTAAAAAAAAATATAAAATAGTACTAATAAATACTAAATGTATTTATATAGAAAATGTATTTATATAAGAAAAATCCATAAACGTTCAGAAATTCTCCAAGAATGTAAAGATTTCGGCGAATTCAAACATTTTCGTGGGAAAGAAATTTTTTGAAAATGAACTAAAAAAGACTATAATAACTTTTATAGACCTAAAATCAAATAATAAAGAAGGAAAATCTGAGGAATATACACACAATCTTTCAACAGACTTTTTATAATAAAATAAAACATATTTTTAATAAAAACGGAGGGGAAAAGTCTAAGGATAAAGACGCTGGCATGCAAGAAAATCAAGCTAAAATGCATGATAAAAAGGAGAAGGTAACCATTAATTCGTCAAAGATCAGGAAACCTTCTTCTTTCACCCTGCGCGGCACCAAACCGCCTCCAACCAACACTCTCTTCACGCAACAGACATGACACTACAATTAGCCAAACAATTAAAAATGCATTAACTGCGATTTTTATTCATTTTCATTTTTATGGTCAAGCACAAAATGATGGACGTTGAGAATGAAGTGCAGGCAAAGTGGCCACCATTAAAATGTTCGCGCAACGCAATGCGACAAAGGATATCATCGCATTCAACTAGAACAACTAGCAATTTTCCAAATTGTTTTTATAAATGGCTCTTTTAGTAAAAACTTGTATGCACACTCAGTCATATCGCACAACAAAAGGTGTCGTCACCATTGAGCGTGCTCCTGTTGAGAGAAGAGAATTTTTATGAAATCACGTGTTGGATTTATGATAAATGCTTAATCCTTAGGTATCGTCTTAATTTCGAAAAAATGGCAATTTTATTTTAATAACTCTTTAGGCTTTACTTTTATTGTTAAGCCTGAACTAAATCGCTGTAAGGCCGTTAAAAGCTGTACACTTTTAGAAGAGAGTAAGGCCTACATGAGGGTCAATTAGCTAAACAAACAAATATAAATATAGAGGTAAAAATAAAATATTATTAAAAAACCCTTCCCTAACCCTTTTGCCTCAAAAACCTTACCAAACAACCACGAGATATCAAAACCTTAAGCTTTAATAACCATTTCCAGGCAACCGTCATAAAATTCCAAATGGCCACAGCTTGTTTAGCACTCGTGTAGTATACTTACGAGACTACTCGCTGCGTTTTTATTGGCTTTTGTTGCTTAAGGTTGTTGTGGTTGTTGTGGTTGTTGTTGTTATGGTTTGTTTTCTGTCTAATTTTTTAGACCAAAAGC
The DNA here is from genome assembly GCA_949752815.1 of Conops quadrifasciatus. Lineage (NCBI taxonomy): Eukaryota > Metazoa > Arthropoda > Insecta > Diptera > Conopidae > Conops > Conops quadrifasciatus. The sequence continues at coordinate 11,157,760 of OX457077.1, read as the reverse complement.
AAGCGAACATAACAGCTGCCATTAAGATGCAAAACTCTGCCTGCCGCTCGCTTCGCTTCGTTTTGTGACGCCCTCCCCTCCCCACCCTTCCTCCCATCGTAGCTGGCTGGCATTTTGTGGCAAGGCCTCGTCGCTGGTCTTGTGGTCGCCGAGCATGCAAAAGTATTTAAATCCGGTTCTTTCACTAAACTCTGCAAAGAGCAGACAGAAGCTCGGCCAATGTAGAGAAGAAGAAGAGTGGAAAAAAGTCGTTTATGCAATGAGAAGAACAAGACAAAAAGAAACAAACAAACGCCAAAAGAAAAAGTTGCAAGGTGGCTGAAAGCCACATTAAAGAACCTATCTTGGGATTGCAAGAAGAAACAACAACAACAACAACAACAACAACAACAACAGAGAAAAATTACACGAAAAAAGACACAAAAAACAGCATTAAGTGCAAAAGTTTAAAGCTGCTGTAGCAGCAAAAGCAACAGCATTAATGACAACAACAACACTAACAACAACAACAACAACATTAATGACAAAAACAACATCTATGACAACAACAACAGCAGCAACAACCACAAAATATACAGAAAACCAAACCAGGTCCCACAACCTCCGTCAATTGCAAGCGCGTTGCCCTTCTTTCCGCCGCATAAAGGCCGAAAAAATTCTTTTGATGGGTTTGATTTTTTTTAAAATTCTTTCTTCATTTTGTTTTTTTGGTTTTTTTTCCTTCTTTGCTTTTTTGCTTTTCTGTAAAATCCAGTTCAGTGGTAGCAGCTCAAGAATGGCACGGAAGAGCAAGAAGCCAAAGATGGTGACTGGCGCGACAGTTAAAGCAGAGAAATAGAGATGACGAAAAGTTGCGTTGACTTTAAAGGGAGAAGTCAACGGAGAAGCTAAGAAAAGAGCAGAGGAAAAGGTAGCAAGAGGGTATATATAGACGAGTATATCGTACGTACGTATAAGCAGGTGAAGTGATGGTGATGGGCTCAAGGAACCCGAATAAAAGCTTGATTTAGAATGTCGAGACCACTGCGGTGGTACCAGCGAACAGGTGCGCTCCTACCGCGCACAGTTGACTGACACTGACACCAACACTAACTAAGCCTAAGCCACAGCAGAATGGATTTATGATATTACTTCTGTTTTTTTTAGTATTAATAGAATATTATGTAAATAAGATATTTAGCATTTTTGGCATGCAAAAAGTTAGTAAATTTTTGCTGAGAATTTGTGGTAGCATTCATGGCTAAGCAAAAACGTATACTTCTTGACGCAAATTTTTTAAAAAATCCGGTAAAACACTTTTATTTCATTTTTTTTTCCTTGGAATTTCAAGTTTAGCAGTTATTCTCTCAACAGCTATTTGAGCTGGCGACTAATTTTAAAAAGAAAATGATGCAATGAGCTCTTGCATCATGAGCTCTTGAAATGGAGAAGAGCAGACCTTGTCTAATGATTGTCATAAGTTCGAGTATTATATTCATTTTATGGAAATTCAATTAAAAACTACAATTTTGCTAAATTTTACTTATGGCCCTTTGTAAACCCGAAAGCGCTCCTGATACTTTTGCACGAACATTGTAAGCGAAATGCTAAGAAACAGATAATTCTCCTACGACGGCCACGATCCGCACGGTTTCAAGCGAAAAGCATAAGTCAGCTGAATTCTTTGTTTCTTCGCTTCTTCGGGGTGGGACGGAGGGTCGCTGGTGCATTAGTCTCGAAGAATTAGAGCAGATGGCGGAACGTAAGCGGGGGCCAACTCTGGCCCGACAAAGTTTTTGGCAATTTATAGGATTCCTCGAAAAGAGAAATTCCAACAAAGGCTTCGTCGGCCACATCAACGAGAATGGCAAAGAGAGAGGACAGATTAAAGTACCTGAAAAATGCAGTCGAAGAATGTCTTTTTGTGTTTTCTTCTTTTACTATTGTACTTTTGTACTAAAGTTTTTTAAAACGCAAGCGTAAATGACGAAAAAAACCTCAAAATAATTTGGCAATTACGTACAGATAGTATTAAAAAAATACTTGGCTTTTCTTGTGTAACGTCTATAACCTGTTCTGATGATTTGCTTAACTCTTTATGCTTTATTTTTGCAGACTTTGTAGTTGTTTTCTTTGCCACTTCACTTCGATACAAGATTATTTTGCTTATTTTCGCCCAGAGCTATTGCATAAATTTGTTGAATTTACACTATTCAAATTGTACATTTACGAGTATGTATTTTTATTTTTATTTATTTATTTTTTCAAACTTCTTTGTTTCCTGTTCGGCACAAAGCAACGACCGCACAGGTTTCTTTCGCAACGCGCGCACTCACACGAAATCAACGAACTGTTTGCTTCGCAGACGACGCTTCAACTGTTTGTTGTTCTGCGAACCAAACGGCTACGAAGCGGTTCCCACAAATTGTGCAGCGTCAACTGGTTTCTTCCAGCTCCCTCCTCATTCAACCTTTGCGGGTAGAGACGAGCTCCATCAAGCAACCGACAAGCCAGGAGCCATCAACATGCTGGCCAACAAACCGGGTCTCTTCAGTGAATCAGATTTGGTTCTTCGGCATGGCCATTCACACGAAAACACTGCATCACCTTGTCGGTTGTCGGTTCCAACCGAGTCATAAGTTTTTCCTTTGCAGACACGCAGCAGTCGAACGAGCATTAGGTTTTTTTTTTTAATTTTACCAAAACTAACCACTCGTTTTTTTTCTTCTTTTTGTAATATATTTTTCGATATGGCAATGCTGTAATTGTCCGAAGTTTATTAGTTCCGCGCAAAAGCGCCACAAACAATGGGAATAGTTTAAAAGCGTGTACCGGCGTTTTCTCAAATTACCTTTCTCACCTCTCGAGCTATCTTCTCTGTTATGATTTCAATACGCATGTGTATGTTGGTGCTCTGGTTGAGTTGAGAGAACAGCCTGAGATCTCTGTAAAATGATTACATATATCAAAACTGCTTTTAACATAAGAACAAGTGCTGTAAACTTACAGAATTTTTACTTTGGCTTCTGTTATTTGAACATTAGTTAACATCTCATTTCAGTTAACAGCAAACTGGCAATATTAACAGTAGGTCCATTAACAGTACTGTTTCCGGACTCTTGTTTAAGTTTACAGCAGTAAACTATGTTCTCAATTTTATTGACTGCTAACTATTTAACAGAATTTGCTAATTAATATTACGATAATTAGCCATATTCCAGATACTGACTCACGGTACTCGTGTAAGCTCGAAAGCCCTTACGTTGTTTTCGCTCTGTCTGTCATTCGCCGTTTGCTTGCAATGTTTGTGTCTCGTTTCTCACTCTTGGTGAATGCAGCGTAAGTCTTGAAAAGCATGTAAAAAAACAACACACATACATACGTCGTGCTCATCTTGCTCACTCTTTCGTTTTTACGAAATGCCGAAAGTTCAGCTCTGCGAAAATGGCAAAACAGAACGGACCATAATTGTCTCGTGTGAGTATCTGGAATAGGGTTATAAATTATTATGCACCCTGCTAAAAAGAAATTATTATTAATAATCCTGAATGTGGGCAGAATTATTTGTAGGAAATCATTTAAAGGAGTGGCGTTTACATAACACTTAATGACGAGATAAACAAACCTTTAAAAAAAACCAATAGAATACATTTTCAAATTCAAATTATCGTATCGACGAGGCAGTATTGTAGATAACAATAGTTTAGATGAATATTTTTTTACTCTGTTATAAAGATTTGTTATCGAAAAATAGCGTTGCAAAACTCAAATTAAGTTCAAGTTAACTTCGTTTGGTTTAGTTCAATGAAGGCCGTTAGCAAACGTGCACGTTTCGAATAAATACATATTCTTCCGATGCACCTGATAAAAACCAATTTAAAGAAAAGTCAAGAAAAGCATTAAATGTAATTATCTTAATATTCGTACGAAACGGAAATGTATAACAACATCTGTATTATCAACATCTCGATAATTCTGCAGGTCTTTGATACAAAATTATAATTAAAAAGCGTTTATGACGTGCTTTATCGTAACGTACAAGAGTGTGTAGTATTGAAAACGGTTCTTTGCTTGCCGGAAGGTTTTGGAAATTGGGTGGCGGGCGCACTTGCTATAAAAACGAAATTGTAGAATTGACAAGAAATAAATTGTTATTCGTTTTGTGAAATAACCGAAGTGTGTTGTCATAATTGTCGTCATAATTGTCGCAAAAATCACTAAAAGTGTAATATTAACGTAAGATGAAGAAGTTCATTCAAACAAAAAATCAGTCCGAAATTATTGCAAACCAATTTAGAATTCAAATACATTACTAAATCCAAATACATTAGATTAAAAAAGAGATTAAGAGTTACTAAGAATGTATTATTACACTTGAAAATCTTACAAAACATTATAAAATTAATAAAAAAAATATTCAGCTCTCTGATGTCTGAAACGTGTCTACTCTACGAGGTAAAAGCTCACTCTCGTTTGTATATAAAAATTTTAAAGCCGTCTGTCTAATCAATTTTCTAGCCTTTCTTACGCTTTAGTAAAATTTTTTAGTAAAAACAATGCTTACTAAATGTTTTAGTAAAAACATAATTAAAGGAAAATTTAGTAAAAAGGGCAGAAAGTTACATTTTATGTCTTACTTAACATTTGGTTAAGTGTTGTTAAGTCGCAAAGAAAGCAATGATGACAGGATACGAAAATACTCGTAAGCAATAATTGAAAAACACTTATAACAATTACTTCATATATAAATCATACTTGGTAAAACTTAGATTTTTTCAAAAAACAAAACTTCTCAACTTTTTGTTTGCATTAAATAAATAAAGGCAAAAATAATTAAACATGTCTAATTATTTTAAATGCTTTTCCTTCGTATATTTTTATTCATAATTTATCGGACTTTCTACAAAAAACAGCAACAAGTTTTTTTTTTCGTATTCATATATTATAACTTTATTTCTGTATGATTTATCTAACTTTAGTTTTCACAAAGGTTTTTTGCATTTTCAATTTATTAGAAGGGGAAAAAAACGAAGTTATAACCACAAAATCACGCAATACTATGCGTTATTTAGCGTAAGTATTTTTTCCTTACATTTCAGATTTTGTGCGGTCTGATGGCCATGTGAACATATTTGAGAAGGGGTGCATCTTCCCAATAATAGCCCCAGATAATGCCTTTCCTTCGTAAATTTTCTGGAGGGGAACCACTCAAATATTGACCATTTAAATTGGTCACCAGTTCAAATTGTGAAGGGTCACTAAAAAATAAATGGTTTATTTTTCGGTGCAGCGGTAGGTATTCTCAAAACTAACTCACCGGCTGTGACAACTTCTATGCCACCAACCGCCGCCGAGCTTCTCGGCACAGTTATTAAGATAGTCACCATTATCATTATCTATGGTAGTGAATTTCCGTCCTAACTGTGGTTTTAGCGAATCGCCAGTGGTGCTTTGGAAAAAGCTGTAGCTCACGGACTCAAGAGGAAAAGATTCCGTCGCATTGCCGATAATAAAATTGTCGTAGAAGAGGGTATCATGCCGCCCGCCTACGTCTTCTCCGCTCTCGATTTTAATCCAGAGATATGAACCCCACTTTGTCAGCTCGTGTATTTTTTCCAAACCGAGCCAGAACTCACCGTCCAAATTGCCAAAGCCTTGAACATATTCAGCCCAACGTTGTTGAAAATCGACGCTGCCATCAAGACGTCGTTGTATCAGAGTCCAGGCACCCCACGGATCTGATATACAGTGCACATCGAATGGTTCGAGAGCTGAACCGGGAATACGAATCTTGAAAATGCCTTCCTCACTATCATTTAACCGAAGCGCTTCATCACAGCTACTGGGAAGGGAGGTTTCTGTGGTTGCGAGGAATTCGGTGGTTGTGGGGAGTTCGGTGGTTGTGGGTAACTCGGTGGTTGTGGGCAATTCGGTGGTTCTGAGAAATTCAGGAATTGATGGGTCTTCTTTGGTGGATAAAGGATGCACGTTTTGTGAACTAATCTGTTTGCATATGTCTCCAAAATTTAAAGGGGTATTTGAAGGGGACGCTGTACCTTGAAGGGGAAATGTTCGATCGATTCTAGAATGCAACAATTAAAATTCAATATATTATCAACCGAATACTGTTCACTTTAAGAGCTTTAACATAGTCTACTCACTTCGTATTCAGGTTGTCCATTTGAAGGCGAAGAAGTTCAATACTAGTCTCTATCAGCTGAAACTTTAGCAGTAGAATTTCCAGCACATCATTTTCGAAAATGGTCGAATTCGTTGTCTGTGGGTTACAGTAAAATCAAAAATCAAAATTAGAGTTAACGCGTAGAACAGCACGGCGAAGGGCACTTGAATAATAGGTATTACCACGGCTTTAGAAAACGTTGCCAGGTTTAGAATTGGTAAGAGCAACCAAACTAAGAGTTTCATCTTCACAGTCCGAAAAATTCTATTAAAATGAATTCTGAAGTGTTGGAGCTTCGATTTTTATTTAAAACAAACCCGATAATTCTTCTTGCCGCTCTACAGCTTTATATCTATGTTTGTCTACAGAACATTAGAGATATAGTGGCGTGATTTATTAGAGGACATAATAAAATAATATAATATTGCGTCATACCATATTAACGTGATATTTCCGAGCACAAGGTGTCTTCTTCTTTAAAGGGAAGAATTTCTGAGGATTCTTATCATTTGTAAACAAAAAAATGTCCACAGTCCACATAGACCATATAATCTTATATGATATCATATGATATGATATATGATCTTAAGCTAACTAATATTTAAGAGTTTGCGTTAACTTACAATACATAAACTTTTTTTGGAATTTCTTTTTATTCGCGTTTAAGAATAAACATTGTTACTGAAAAAAATTTTTCATATTCTTCCTATCATTTGTGTATACAGAGCTTCGGAAACGTGGAGAACACATTGGTCGACACATAGACCAACATTTATCCAAAAACCATTTTTCTATAGAATCCTTTGATTCTATACAAAAACGTTTTCTAAACTTTTATTCTTACTTAAAAATTAGTATGGATCTTTGAAATAAGGACTGTCCAGCTAAGTTTGGCCTTAATTCCAAATTCAATACGATTTTAATGGTTTATACCTTAAGATTTTAAAAATTTAAACTCGATGCTTATTCTTGGGAGTAGAAATATGTTTTACTTGTGATGTGGCTTCAAGCCATTTTCACTGCAAAACCAAATTGTATTAAAAAATAGTACGTCAAATACATTCTAGAAAAAAGTGTGCCTGAGAGGGTTAACCGAACTGAATGAAAACTTTTAGAGGTAATAAAGAAGAGTCTGTGATTTTGTTTATATGATAGCGTCAAAAAACTATAGATTATGTCGTACTGTTTTATTAGACTTGGATTAAGTTTTTGGCTTTCTAAATGAAGTAATCTTATCTTGCAAGAATATCAACTTTATCAATTGTCAAGATCAAACCGAAGACTCACTAAAAGATAAATCTTCAGATGACTAAAGATAATAATATGTTTTTAAATCAAATTTAAAATAAAATAAAATAAAATAAAATAAAATAAAATAAAATAAAATAAAATAAAATAAAATAAAATAAAATAAAATAAAATAAAATAAAATAAAATAAAATAAAATAAAATGAAATAAAATAAAATAAAATAAAATAAAATAAAATAAAATAAAATAAAATAAAATAAAATAAAATAAAATAAAATAAAATAAAATAAAATAAAATAAAATAAAATAAAATAAAATAAAATAAAATAAAATAAAATAAAATAAAATAAAATAAAATAAAATAAAATAAAATAAAATAAAATAAAATAAAATAAAATAAAATAAAATAAAATAAAATAAAATAAAATAAAATAAAATAAAATAAAATAAAATAAAATAAAATAAAATAAAATAAAATAAAATAAAATAAAATAAAATAAAATAAAATAAAATAAAATAAAATAAAATAAAATAAAATAAAATAAAATAAAATAAAATAAAATAAAATAAAATAAAATGAAATAAAATAAAATAAAATAAAATAAAATAAAATAAAATAAAATAAAATAAAATAAAATAAAATAAAATAAAATAAAATAAAATAAAATGAAATAAAATAAAATAAAATAAAATAAAATAAAATAAAATAAAATAAAATAAAATAAAATAAAATAAAATAAAATCAAATTTAAGCATAAGTCTTCAGATGCCTAAAGAAAACATGTTTTTAAATCAAATTAAGTCGCTGGAGTTGTTAAGTATATCTTGCTTAGCTTTTAGTTTATGTTTTAGGTGCCTACATATTATCATAATTTGATAATAACGTGATCATCGCCTGTTTTGTTATCTTTAAAATATTCCAATCTGTACGTATTCGTATGATTTTGTATGTTCTTTTGAATCTTATCTTTACTAAACTTAGAAAACGCCAGTATTCTATTGTACGAGTATAAACCATAGTTTTCGATACAAACCTATTTCGCAACACACCAAGGCTTAACTGCTTTAACGTATCTTCTATCTTTCGACCACGTTTAGTATAGTATGTTTGACATAGTATTTATGATTTCATTACATGCAACAACTTCGAGGAGTTCGGTCTGCTTCGTCTCGTATTCTGTGCGAAAAGTGTCAGTGTAAAAATAGTCTGCACGTCCTTAGCGTCGATCCGTTTTAAATCAAGCATTCTCTAATTTTGTATTGCAGATACTGAATCTATCCGAGTTTACATACAACCGCCCACTGCCACACCCACTGAGGAACAGAGTGAAGGGAGTACTTATTCTCAATGAGCGTTCCATCGTCATTGCTTAAAACGTTCTATAAAAGAAATTCCATTACATCAACAAAAGTGGCGAGGCGACGATAACGATAACGATAACGATGACGCTGATGACGACGACCAACTTCAAAGGATTGCGAAAGCTGCTTTTATTATTTTATTTTTGCGGAATACTTACCTTGTTTTGGTGTTTTTCGTCCTCATCCAACGACGGTGCAACAGTATATCGCCAGAAGCTCGCGAGCTTGTACGCAGACACAGTCGCCAATGAAAGTGAAATCGAATACTACTTGTTCGTGAATACTAGCGCCAATAGCATGGACGAATACCTGAACATAACCACAGTGCCTGCTCCCGCGCACACACAACCACGCTACTACGTGCACAGCGAGCATTGCAAAATGCCGTTTATCGATCCTTTTTCGCCCGAAATCATGAAGACCTATAAACCATTGCCTCTGCAGAACTGCACAAAAGTTGGTCGCCTGGTGCGAACCATATTCGACGCTAATCGTCAGCTTTATTTATTGCAAATTGATGCAAATGTTGGTCGTTCTTTGCGCAATTTTAGTGGTGACATTAGTTGTTGCTACAAGGAGATAATACGCACGAAGGATGATGATGATAAAATCAGGTGAGTTGAAAATTCGGGATTTTACAACGATCGCAGATCGTGGGTGAGTACCGCCCCCTCTTTTCCCTTTCGATCATAGTACTTCTTCATCCTTCATTTTATTTGTTTTTCAAAAAAACAAGGTGCGCCATCTTTTATGTCGCTATGTGAGTGTTTGGCCGTATTCCAAGCGTCGTGTACGGTCTGTCGGTAATATTCTTGGAGGCAATTGCTCTTTATACGGAAACAAATACAAATCATCTTTCAAAATGCGCCGCAAGGTGGCTCCACTGACGCCAAAATGCTGAGCGCGGTTGCGATACGACACACGTGGGTTCTCTCTCTTACCGCTTCAACCAGTTCATTGGAACGTCTTGGGCGTTGATAAAGGGCATGTCAACGATCTCTCACTGTCTCGTGCTCAACAAAATTCGACACCAAATGACGAATAGTGTTGTTAGAGGGTGCTTTTTGGCCACGTTATTTTCGACTATTTTCGCCGTCGTTTCGGTGCGAAACGATTCAATGGTTAAAATTGTACTGAATTAACGTTTGATGTTTGATCAAATGTTTGATGTTTCAGAATGATGGACATATTTACTCAAGTCAATCGGTTGATAAATGTTAAAGTTATTCAATGTTGACATAGCGACATAAAAGATGGCGCAACCGTTAAAAGCTCGAACTTTATATTATTAATGTACGATCTGTATATGTTTAAACCTTTCCCTCCTACAGTCTTTTGGCCTGCACCAATTTCAGTCATGGTTCCGTGGTGCCTTCCCATGTCGAGGGCATTATCGTGGAGTGCTATTCCGCTAATCGCACCAAATTGTTGCAAAGAGACGGTTTTACATTCGTGCAAATGAAAAACCTAACGAACAGCAGCACTATCACTAACTCCAGAAAACCCAGCGTTCTGATGATTGGCATCGATGCTCTGTCGCGCATTAACATCCGCCGAACGATGGTGAAGACGTACCAATACTTGAGGGACAACAACTGGCATGAGATGCAGGGCTATAATAAGGTACTTGCCCCTCAAAGAAGCGCTCTTCCGGAAATATCTCTGGTCAATTTAAGGTTTCTGATTCTAATTGTCTTCAGTTTTTTGCCAGATGGGCGACAACACCTTCCCCAACTTAATGGCTGTGCTTGCGGGCAACAATGAGGCCACGGCGCGCGCTAAGTACAATGTTCAGCGCGTGGGCGGCATAGATGCTTGCCCTTTCATCTGGAAGAGTTTCCAAGAGTACGGCTATAGAACGGCCTACGCCGAGGACGAGTGCGCCATGAGCACATTCAACTACATCAAGCGCGGATTCAAGGACCCGCCGACGCACTACTATCTGCGGCCGTTTATGCTCGCCTTCGAACAGCATCTGGAGCAGAAGAAACGTTGCGGGCTGCGCAACTGTCTCGGGCTGCGTCATACGGCCGAGTATATTTACGACTACGCCGCTCAACTGGTCAACCGCTACAACAACGAGCCGCTGTTCGGCTTCTTCTGGAGCAACTCCTTCAGCCACAACTGCTACGACACCACATCCGCCATGGACTACGTGGTCCACGACTATTTGAAGGCTTTCGAAGAGTCCGGTGCGCTGGAGACCTCGATAGTGGTCTTCTTCAGCGATCATGGCATGCGTTGGGGCACTTTGACCAGCCTGCCCGACGGCTTCTTCGAGGAACGCTTGCCCATGCTGTTCATTTGGTTGCCGAAATGGTTCGCCCATCAGTATCCGCAATACGTGCGGGCGCTGGAGGTGAACAGGAACCGGCTGACCTCGCCGTATGATTTGCACATGACTCTACAGCATCTCGTGGAGCTGGCCAGTGAGGGCAAACATAGCGCACAGCCGGCTGAAAATTGCCCCCAATGCCAGAGCCTCTTCCGGGAGGTACCGGAAAACCGTACCTGCCAAGCAGCGGGCATTCCGGAGCACTGGTGCACCTGCACACCGTTCGAAGTGATCAAGCGCTCGCCCACAATTGTCAATATCACGCAACTTGTGGTCGATGAAATGAATCAGTATCTGAGAGCCCGAAACTTCAGCAGTTTGTGCAGCGCCTTCACGTCGCCGAAGATAGAATCCGTGTTCCGTAAAATGTCCTTGAACGATGATGATGATGATGCTGATGATGATGGGGATCGTGACAACGACCTGGTGACCAAGTATCGCATCAAATTCGAGACTAAGCCGCAGAAAGCGCTTTTTGAAAGCACGGTTATTTACTACAAGAACAACAACACCATCGACGTCGATGTAGAGAGTATCAGTCGCCTCAACAGCTACGAACCGCATTCGAAATGTGTCAACGACAAACAAGCCAAGAAGTATTGCATTTGCAAGGATTTATCGTCGAACAAAAAGTCATAGGAACCTAATAGAAGTCACGCAGGTCTGTGATGGGCCAGGCCTCAGACCGTAAACGAAACTTGCTGCAATCTGCCGCAGCACAAACATGACAAAATTCTAGTCAGATCCTATTTCTCTCTTAATGAAATTGTAATAAAACGAAATATGTTACGTAATAAGATGTCGATTGTATTTAATGCAAACAAAATGGCTTCAAATATTTACTTCTTTATTCAGTGGCAAAAGTCTCCAGCAGATCTCTTCCTTCCCATCTTAACCGCCTGGATTTCGGCCCCAGACAGACTCCTCCAGTTCATTCATTCGGTCCGCATTCACAAAGCCCATTTCCCAACGCATCATCACATCGTCGGTGTCACAAACTTTGAGATGCACCTTTCGATCCTCTGCATTGGCGACCATACAATGCGCCTCGCCTTGAACAAGCCACTTGGTAAAACGGTTGTAGAACCACTTCTGATTGCCTTCAATTAGGTGGCAGCTCCAGTCGGTGACCAAACTCCGTGAGGCATCCGATTCCAAACAGTGGTCTGAATTATCCCTGAGCTCCCGCCGCCACGTGAAACGGTACCATTGATTAGTTTGCGCATTAGTTCTGTTCGCAGCGCAAGGGTAAAGACCCACCCGCCGTCCACCCCCCATGCTGTCGACGCATAGCCCCGGGGCCCCCAAACTCTCCAGCACTCCGTAGCCAAAATCTGCGGGCTCAATGGGTGGGAATTTCTCTACAACCTCAAGGAAGATGTTTTCCATCAGCCATGAGAAGGACTTGCATTGCAGGCGTTCGCGTATGGCGTGCCGTTCCGTGAGATCTCCGGGTTCTACCAAACGTAGCTGGGGCATGTGCTCGAAAACGTACTCCCGATGTTCCGCATCCAGCCAGACCTCTATGAGGCGCACCAGGTTCTGCAGCACAAACAAGTGCAAACGAGAGTCAGCAGGGATGACAATGTTTTAAAGTCTTACCCTTTCTACAAAACCATAATCACCATAGAGGTTTGTGTTGCCCTTTGTGTCCGGGTCCCTGTAGATGTGCCCCATGCGTGCGCAGGGAACCCTTAGCACTTCTCCCCCGCACATCCACAGCTTGAAACTCATCTCGAACTGCTCCCCGCCCCAATACTGCATGCCCTCGTCGAAGCCGCCCAGTTGCCAAAAGAAATCGCTGCCAATCGCCAGAGCGCCTCCGAGCATTACGTAGTCGCGATAGGGTCGCATGGCCTCGCGCCAGTGGTCCTCTTTCACATTGAACTGGAAGTATTCGAATCGCCAATTGAAGTAGCCGCGAGTTTTGGGGTTCGGCCGGTACTCGAAGCTCTTGTAAGCGATGATGTCGATCATTGGAGCGGTGCAGGCTTTCGGATTCAAGGCTATGGGCTCCAGAAGCGGCGGCAACCAGTTGTACATCATTTCGAAATGCGAGTCAAGGAATATTAGCACCTCACTGCTGAGCACGGCCGCACGTGCGCCCATCATGCGCGCCCCCATAAGGCCTAAGCGGCGCGGTTCCGCGCGCAAGAGGCGCACTTTTTGCGGCATATGCAGTTCGAGGTGTTCGCTTAGCGCAGCGCCCAAGCTGCTGAGCGTACTGCAGTCGTCAACGAGTATGATCTCGTTGAGCAGGTTGTCCGGAGTGCGCCGAAGAATACTGTAAACCGTGCGCAGAAGCACGCTTAAGTGCTCGTTGTGAAAGATGATGATGATGCTGGCGGTTGGTAAAACGGAGAGGTAGGTTCTATTGCGGCAGCTGCAAACGAAAGTGAATCTTAAGAGCTCGACGCTTGAACAGTCCTGCACTCACTTGGGATCCCGGACATCGGCTAAAGTTCGGTCCAGCGGTATGTAATCGGAAAGCATAGCATCGTAGCCGAATTCTTCATACAGCCTTAAGCGTTCCGCTTCCAGTGACGCCGGTTTGCCCAACTCGCCCAAACCAGTGCGATTTTCTAAAGAGACCGGAGTAACCGAAGCCTCCCAATCACGCTCGATCTCCACCGATTTATTCGTAAAGTGAGTAATGTCGATTTCTCGTTTCTCTGTCTTCACCAGAAGAAAATCGTAAGTCCAGTTGGTGAGAATAACCGTTAATATGGTAAAGAGGGTATATTTTGTTAACACACTGCGAGTACACGACTTGACGACCTCTATGCCCAGCACCATTTTCCAGCAACTAAGTTGAACACTGCGCACTGTGCCTGCTTGAAAGAAAGCCATGCAGAACCGAAATAATATTCTCGAAAGAGTTGCCGCCATCTTGATAAGAATTCAGAGAAGATCAATCAACCAAGCAAACATTGATGAACTGTTCTCCAACTGTTGTTGACAGAAAATGTTGTCGATTGCAACAGATAAGATACGTTGACTTTTTGACTGTTGAACAGACTTTTTGGCTGTTTACGGTAATGTTTGAGCCTTAACATTTGGCGGGCTTTTTCGCATTAAACAAGATTTGTAAACTGGAAATGACTTTTTGGTCGTAAAACGAGACCAGAGCAAACTAAGTTCAGCCAAATGTTTTTTGCCGGTTTTTGCCAGAGAAGTTTTTAGAACAAAAGTGCTTAACTCTTCTTCATCCCTCGAAGAATCCTCTTCATCAATCTTCTGTTATTTTTTCTGCTTTCAAAAAAAAAAACAAAAACAAAAAAAAAGAATGAATACGCATCACGCAATGACTCGGAAGACATGAAGGCATTGATGAGTGCGGTATTTATTTGGTAATTGATGATGATAAGATATATTTTCTGACCATCAGCATAAATTACTAAAATAGAAACATAACAACAATGACAAAACAACAAAAACAAAGGCCTGAGTAATCGGTAGGTGCAAGTCAACGAAATCAATTGGAAAAGCATTACGAAGAGAAATAAACGTGCACACAACTACACACACACACACACACATACACACACACACATACACACATATACACACACATACGAGCATACATAGTAAATCCTCAAGCATACAAGGATAAATACGGTGGTAGAGCGAATAAAAGCGAGAAAAACTTTTCCATTAATGGCCACTAGAAGAAGATGCTATAGAAGACCTATAGCATATTTTGCAAACTCCACAAAGTCAAAAAAAGGAAGGAAGGAAGGAAGGAAGGAAGGAACGAACGAAGAAGGGATAAATAATCAGGTTAGAAGCAAGAAGAGTGTTTGTTTTTGAGTCAAGTCAAGTCAAACAAGAACAACGAGGCAGGAAAGGCACAAAGGCACAAACACGCACACACGCACAGTACAAATACAATCGCATCCATCAACATTATTCATACACATTCGTAAATAGAGAACATATTAAAATGCTTATCATGTATGTACAAACATACGGTCGGTCCGTACTACAAAGAAAAAACGTTCCCTTCGTTGTTTTTGGCTTAGTTTGTTTTAGTTTGAAATTATTCCTAATTTATTGATTGAATTGTTAAATGAGCAATGAACTTTACTATTATTATAGTTAAACAAAATAAGGGTGACTGACTTTTTGCCCACCAATCTATTCCGCAATGGTCCACATAGAAACTGTTTCTGATTAATCGGCGATGGCCCTGCCAGAGCGTAGAAGAATGATCGTATGCCGAATCGAACTTACGATGGTTTTATAAGTATGAGAAAATGTGCTTTTATTTTTAGTTGTTGCAGTTTATATAATGTTGTATTTAGTTGTTGCTGTTGTTGTTGTTGTTGTTGTAATTCGAAATATTATTATTATTATGTGGGCCATATTTATTATGATAAATTCGACTTCTCAGTCCAAAATACTAAATGTATAAAACGTTCAATTTCATAGTACCTAAGCGTGAAAATTCTCGCACTCTGTCTCTTTATCCTTCTCTAGGTTTATACTGGAAGGTGGCAACACTGTGACAAACGACAAGGCACACTTTGTTTAAAAATCACCCTCTTTTTGTAATGCATAAATTTGTTTTTAACCAAAGCAATTTGGTAAAGAGAAAATAAAAAAAAATTCATTCATAACGTGAAAAAATATTCTTTTAACATTTTTACGCCCAAAAAAAAATTCTGGGTTGTAAGCAAATTCCGACATACAGACATACATAAATACATACTGGTGCCCATGAAGCATTTAATGATCGTCATTTTTCTTCAGGTAAATTGGAAAAATTTCTCATTCTGCAGCGAGTAACAGAAAGTGAGAAAAATCGTGAAGAAATTTGTCATTTTTTCGTAATGAAAGCAGATGACGAACCGCCTTCTTCTTTTAAGGCGGTTTTGCAACGCCCACTAATCATAAATTTCCTCCCTTTTCCGGTTACTTTAGAAAATGAACTCAATTTGATTTGTTAATTTTTTTTCATTCTTTATTTTATTTAAATTCTTTTTTAATTTATTTTGGTTTAAAAAAACTAGTTTTTATATTATATATTTTTTTTTATAATATTTTATATTTGTACAAGTCTGTACGATTAAAAACTTAATCTATGAATGTTAGTTAAAATCAGTTTGATTATTTTTAAATCTCTAACATCAACAGCAAACCATAAAATGCGATAGCTTTAACGTCCATAATTCTTTGTTTTCTTGACCAGTCTTCACGATTTACATAAAACTTAAAAGGTTTGCTTTAATAAAGTAGCCTTTAACTATAAAAATATAGTTCTTTAATAAAACAACAGATGAAAGCTTTAACATATTCTATTCTGTTACTGTTATGTCTTGTAAAACCTTTTCATTAACAGAAAATGAACGGAAGCTCTTAACAGAATTCTCTGTTAAAGCCGGGTTGTAAACCATTTTCGGCTGCTAAAACTAATTAGCTCTGTTAATTCTACTTTCTGATTCAAACTTCACATAAATAAAGGTTACTTTTCGCAATTCTTTGAAAAGAAGTATTTGTATGCAGATAACTCGAAAACTGTGGTTCAGAAACTCCTTTTATTCTCATGTTCGGAAACAGGGAGCGATTTTACATATATACATAATAGAGTACCTACGAGTATATTTCTCTTTTTGTTTTATTTTTTGAGGAATTTGTAAACTAAAATTAATGAAATTTGAAACCTCCTCCTTTTTATTTTTTGGTACCTTTTGGTTAAAATTGGCTCCAAATTTGAAGAATAAGAAAAGGGTGGGAGTGTACCCAAGAAATGTGTAACCAAATTACAGTTAGCGAAGTTTATTTTATTAAAATAAAATGACCCGACTTCTCTTAATAAATTCGATTATTGTTAATCATCTCTCTCTGAATCATTCATCTTTATTGGCACGTCATTATTGATCCTTTTTCTCCCCTCCCTGCCCTCCATCTTTCCACGGCGTACCTCCATCACGCCCACGTCAAACAAAAACAACAACTCTAATGAGCTCTCGTATAAAAAAATACTCGCAGGACGCATTTTCTTAATAACTTATTCGCACTAACTTCTCCTCTTTAACTTTTATCGGAGTACTCTGATGAGATGGCGGCCACCCTTTTCCAAGGGCTCTTTTTTCAATAACTTCACTTTCGTCTTCCTCTTTCGTTCTTCCGATTCTTCTTCTTCTTCTGAGTGGTGGCGGTTATACCCACCCAAAAAAACTCTTTGCAAATTTAATGCGATAATCTTGATGCTAATAAATCTTGAAAGTGTTGCCACTTTTTCATTTTGCAACAACTTGATAGCAAAGCGGCAAAGTCGTCTCATTCCGTCCCGTCCAAACCATCGCAATAAGAGAAGGGTTAACTCCAAGAGCGCTATAGTTTAAGCCAATTTGTTGGAGTCGCAACAACAAACATTTGCAACAGACTGAGTGAAATTATAGCAAAGTTTTATATCAACTCAGACGAAATGAGTTCATGAAAAAGTATTTTATGTTTGCATTTGCGAAAGATGGACGGGAACGGCGCTGCTGGCGGTGTTGGCGAAATGACGGAAAGATGGATGAAAGTTGCACAGACGAAAGGAGGGAAGGAAGGAGGAAGGGCGGTCGCACGATTAAGAGGCAGTAATTACAGTTGACGTTCAAGTTCGTCGTAGCAGGCCGTAGAAACGATTGAGCTGACTCGTTTCTAATGTTCTTGAACTCTTTGCCGGCAAACGGTGCAGCGGTGTGCCATGAGAGGGGGCATCATGGGTCACGGTTTGGGTCTTGAATGATTCACTTGAGGCGAATGAGGTGGCCTTTGAAAGGCCATACGCCATATCCCGGAAGAAATGCATTAGAGTTGAATTAAAGTTTTTAAACAAAATTTTTCGAGTTTGATTTTGTAGTTGTTGTTGTTGTTGTTGTTGTTGTGCTACGGTTACCGTCGAAACTATCTGAATTAATTGTGAAAAAAACGATGACCACAAAAACCTATAATCAGGGCAGGTGGAGGCAGGCAGGTGTACAGATTCCAGAAGAACAATTCAAGAAGAATTTACAAGCTGTTGGCTTAACGCCAGTAACGCGTAACGCAGCACAAATTTAATTAGCTTGCAATTCAACAAAGGCATTTTATAATGAATATTATAACGCTTTTATTTTTAAAAACTTAGTGAGCTTGAAAAAACAAGACAGAAGGATTCGGGCTGTTCTGATTGGGTGGAGCCACAAAAAATGCGGGAAAAAGCGATTTTGGGGGTAAATCAAAATCAAAATCAATCATTTGTGTGTTTGATTTTCCCACAAAATCGCTTTTCCCGCGTGTAGACGTGTAGACTTAAATTTTTACTTTAAAATTATTATTTTTAAATTAAAAGTGTTTTGCGAAAATTGATTTGTTTAACTCAAAAATGATTTTATTGTTTTCACGCGCATTTATCAGCCTTTATCGATAAGCTAAAAAACTTTATTATGCTCGTAGTTTTTTTCAGTTTTAACGAACTCAAAAAAAAAGTGCTATTATTTTCTCTGTCATAATCAGTCATAAAAAAGAAAAGAATTGCAAATTGGTCTTTATCTTAACAACCTTTTCAATATTTCTCTAATAAAATGTGAATTTAATCGAATGCGGAACAACCTTCACATCAAATATTTCTGTAAAATTTTAGCTCTGCTGGATTTTTTTCTGCTTATAAAGAATTTTAATAGAATAAATCTTAACCAAAAGAAGGTAAGAAGAAACTATTATAAAGGTCACTGCGGCATGAGCATGAAAAATAGAAGATCTTAAGGACGAGGTTTTAAAGGTTATTAGAAGAAAACAGCTACAAATATAAAATACAAACAGCTCCAAATTATATATTATTCATCTGTAAATAACATATATTATATTGGTAATCATATATGATTGCTAAATGACCACAAATAATACTAGCCGTTATAATAACAATTCTATAATAATCAAAAACAATTACCTCTGAAAGTATTATTAAAAAATAGATCTTTCTTACGAAAATAAACAGACTGTACGGACTCTATTAAGTTTTCGGAATATCTTTTGATGTGTTTCTAAATGAATTTTCTATGGTTGATTTTTATCAACTGATGGCACTTGATCATCTCGTTGCGGCGGCCAAAAAAATGGTTCCACTTAATGGTTCCATCCAGCTTTAAAAGAGTATAATACAACAAACGGCAGACTAGAGTCGATGCAATTGCCAAACGCGTCACAACCATTCACATTCACGTTCACCAGACCAACGCACCAACAGATGGAATTACTACAACAACAACAACCACAACAACGTAAGGTTAAAAACTTCATGGAAGCGGACGAAGGCGAAAAGCGGAGACGCAGAGAATGCAAATGATGATTATTGTGGTATTGTCGCATTAAACTTGATGTCTCGACTCGACATGACGTTACTTACTCACGACGAGACGAAGTGGTGGCACGCAAGACGAAGTGGTGGCACGCAAGACGAAGTGGGTTAGCCAGCAAGAACTGGATTAGCCCTTGAGTACTAACCACCCTTTGGCTGTTGTCGTTGTTGCTGTTGTTGTTGTTGTTGCTGTTGTTGTTGTTGTTGTCATTGTCGTCGTTTTGTAAACAAGTGCAATTCTATCGCTTAAATGCTTTGCTCGCGTCCACAGACCAGACGGTATGCCACCACGCTCTTTACGTCACCCCTTTTTTAGACGCAGCTCTCTTTCTCTCTCTTTTTTCGTAAAATACTTGCAGTTTGCATTTGCATTCAATGCAATGCACCCTTTTACTCTCTCTCCCTCTCTCTCTCCGTGGCTCTCGTTACAGAAGCATTCTCGTTGCGAATGTTTGAATGTGCGTTTGTTTGTCAACGATCGTCTGCCGCCTGTCTCGTATTCCTATTTCATGGAAGGGTAAGTACAGGTGCGTGTGTGCTTGTGTGTGTGTTTGTATGTACATATTCTATGTTGTGGTTTGTTCGTCAATTACTCTCGACACCTTCTCGACACGCGTCTCAAGTTGACTCGAACGAACGTTTCAGCAAAGGCTGAGTGGAGTATATTTGATGCTTGAATAACATGCAGGCAGGCAGGCAGGCAGACAGGCCGGCCGGCCGCCAGACAGTTTTGTCTTGATACAAAAGAGTCACTGAAATGACAATTTGTTAAAAATGCAAATATTTTGAAGGTGTTTTCATTCTTAAAAAAAGGCTCTTTGAATGTCAGTAAAGAGAGAGGAATTTCTATTAAGCTCAGTTGATTGCACAAAAAACAGATTATATGTATGTACTTTCATTTCATAAATACGCTTATCGCTAAATATGCGCGCAGAAATTATCAAGATAATGTTGCCGAAATCGTCGGTTGATTAGTAATCAACTGTTTCAAGGTTAAATATATATTAAAATAATAATCAGATGTCAATAAATCATCTGAAAACAAAAGTGAAAAAGTATATCGTTCAATTAGTGACAAAAACTCATGCAAGTAACTTTTGAAAGGTTATTTCTCTTCGTTTGTTTGAAATGTTCATTGACGATCTTCAAAAAAATCATCATTCGTACGCGATAATGCGTGATGTCATGCGTGATTCGTTGATGTTTTCCTAAAGCCACGAGCCAGAAGGTTTGACGGCTATGGAAAAACATGTGTGGATGTGTGTCTTTAGAATAATACTTAAGGGTTGAAAAAATATTGTACTTTTTCACACCATATAAAAACACTGCCTAAAGCCAATGAAACTTGAGCTCCATTTGTTTGGGTCAAATCAAAAAAAAAAAGGAGAGAGAAGAAGAACTCACTCCCATCACCCGTAACCAACATTTTCAAAGCGTAATTCGCAAAGTCGTGTGTGTGTGTTTTTGTTAGCGCATCTTTTTATAGAAACCATAAGCGTTTTTTATTACTTTTAAAAACATCAAAAATGACAAAAAAAAAACAAAGTAAAGCAAAGCAAAGTAAAGTCAACAAAAAAAAAGTAACAAAATAAATGCAGAGTAATAAAAACAAATTTTAACACCTTCATAAAATCCCTCTAAAAAAAAGCGAGTCGGATTAAAAACAAACAACTGCAAAATTATTAAACTCGTCATTGTTTTTTAAAACGTGTCTGTTCGTTCGTTTATGATTGTTTTAGAATGTGAGTTCATTCATTCGTTCATTCATTCCTTCGTTCATTCGAGCATGTTGTTGTGTTGGCCTCACTCAAGAGAGAAAAGCATTTGATACCGCTCTATTTGTTTTTGCTTTGAAGTGTTGTTGCTTTAGGTGGTGCCGAATATTTACACTTGCGTTTTGACATTTGTTGTTGTTGTAGCTACAATTACTGTTTGTCATAGAACTTTTTTTTTAATCAAAATTTCATTTTTGAATTTTATCTCTGGAGCTTGACTCTTTTTTAGCTGCATAAAATGGCTTAAATGTGAACTTGTTTGTTGTTGTTGTTGTTCTGTTGTCACAATTGAAAATATTGTACTACATTCTTCGTGCCCGGAGAAGGTCTTGGGGTTAGTGTTTTGAACAGTGCGAGAGAAGAGAAGAATTCATCGGGGTGATTCCATATAATTAAATTCTTACTTTGTGAATGTTGAGTAATATAAATACCAAAAACAACAACAGCAGCGACAAAATAGAAGCACTACGAAGGGGCAGAGAAGGTGTTCAAAATTACCCTGGAGAATAAAATGAACATTTTATGAGGCATAAAGAAGTTAATCACGGAGAGAGACACAAACTGACGCTCTACGAATGAGGTGTCTTTGGCACCAAAATTCAAACAGATGTAGGTTATTTTTTAAGGTTCTAGAAAATATGGTCTTTCAGGCTGTTATTACGCTCTTGAGAATGATTCTATTGTACAAAATCAGCGAAAGGAGAAAGAGCAAAATAACTCTCTAAATCATTTGTGTAATTGCGTTTTTCGCTTTTGCGTTTGATGTGAGTAAAATTCCTAAAGAGATGAAATTAGAAATTGTCAATGTATTACATATTCCCAATGAATTTCGAGTCATTTAGTGTAACGAATCATAATATTTTGATTCATCCAAATAAATTACGATTACTTAACCATAATGAGTCATTATAATAAAATTAAAAGTAATGAATTTCGTTTCATTTAGTGTAACGAATCATTATATTGGGATTCATCCAAGTGAACTACGAATTATTAAAAATAATGAATCATTACAATAGCATTAATAGTAATGAATTTCGAATCATTTATCCTAATTAATCATCATATTAAGATTTATTCTGATAAATTTCGCAATGATATTTTATTTCCATCAATATTTTTCGCCCAGTGAATTTTAAAGACATTCATTACGCTAGGAATTATAATATTGGGATTCATTTGGGTGAATTACGAATAATTAAACGTAATGAATCATTATATTAACCTTATAGTAATGAATTTTGAATCATTTAGCGCAACGAAGTAGTTCATCCAAGTGAACTATGAATACTTAAACATAATGAAGCATTATAATAATATTAAACTAATTAATTTCATCATATTGGGATTCATCCAAGTGAACTACGAATAATTATACGTTAAGAATCATTATATCAACATTAATAGTTATGAATTGGCATTCATCTATTCCAATTAATCATCATATTAACATTCATCCTAATGAATTTCATATCGTTTATGGTAATGAACCATCGCACTGAGATTCCTCCCAATGAATTTTCAATATATTTTCTCAATAAATCATCATTTTGAGAATCATCACAATGAATTTTGAAATATTTACGTTAAAAATCATAATTTAAATTAATTTTAATGAATTTTGTAATTAATTAATAAAAAATTCATTGTTAAATTATTTGAAGATTAAGTTTTAGTGTAAAAAAAGTTGGATTGGAAATCAAATAACACGGAATTAATGCCATGTTTTCTCTGCGAGTGTACTTGTGAATGATACCTAAAAGAGAAAGTGCGACAATTTGTTCAGAATAAGAAAAAACATTTGATATTGAAGGGTTTCTTTGAAAGAGTCTGTTCACTCAACCTTTTTCTACTTTTTTTAAACGATTTTTTTTTTTTTGTGCTTAAGGAAATTTAATATTGTCATTTTTGGTAGTCGGTCTACCTGATAAAAAAAAAAAAAACAAAACGTTTAAAAAGAGCAAAAGGGAGCAATGATAAATTCGCTGCTGCAAAAAACTTCTTACAAAAAAGTTTTGAAAGACGCTCTTTTCTTAGCTCTTTAGAATAAATTTCTCTCTTCTTTATATAGACACGATTTGAGCAAGAAATACTCAAATTCCATACAGTATTCAACAGTATGAGAATCAATATCATACAAGTCGCCAATAAATTACGAGGACGTAAGTATGTTAATAAATTACGAGGGCAAAAAAAAAACGAATTTTCTAAATCTCCATTAATTGTAATTAAAATACGTAGTAGACTTCTCTTAAATACTGATTAATTTAGTTCAGTTTTTTTTTTGTGGGTGTAAAAAAGTGCTTAAATTTTATGTCATGCGACATACTATATTAAAATGTTATTCGAATATGAAATTATGCGCAGATGTTGCAGCGTTCCTTCACCACTCCGCAGACTCTTCGGAGACCATCAGACCAACAGACCATCAGCATAATATTTTTTCACTTAAACATAGATTTAGGTTTTGTTTTTTATGGTAATCTCTATCGTGCGCTATAAAACATGCACGCAACAAATACAAACTCGCAAAAGTTTCAGACACTAACTATCGTTTAACAAAAATTCAAAAATATGTCACACAAAGTTAGAAAAGAAAAAGAACAAGACCTTTTAGACCTTTAAAAAATCATCTCAAATCGTATCAACTTTTTACTCCATTTCCATCTTTCATCTTCATCATTATCATTCACATCATCATCATCATCATCATCATCAGCACTGGCCTTTTGCTTGCCATAAACGAACGACCAGAGTGTTTTTGGTTGTTTGACATTTACGCAATGACAGACAACAACAACAAGAAAAAAACAGACAAAACAAAAAACAGTAACGACATAATCATAAATTTAAATTGTTCCGGCAACACTGGCAACACTCGCACATATTGCTGGATTTATGCTAAATAACTCAGCCAGACTGAGAGGCCCGAAGCACGAAGGTCCTTTATTTACCATACGAGTATGTATTTGTGAAGCTGTAAAAAGGCAATAAAGGCATTTCGTTTGAGAAGTTTTAACTGCAAAGTGCCGAAGCTAATGCTGTGGCGCCTCCTGCTTCTTCTTCTCCTCCTCCTCCTCCCCTATCATCATGTAGTTGTTGTTATTGCTATATTATGGAGAAGTTATATGGAATGTTATGCATTTGCTTAATTTTTGCTTCCTCTCTTTCGGTTTATCTGAAAGTCAGTCAAGTCGGTCCATTTCGGTATCCATATAAATCACCATGACCGAGCATTTTTTGTGCTTTTTGGTGATTTTTTTGCTTTTTTCTCTTTTTTATTTTATTTCTTTTCGGAGAGAAAAAATACTTTCGGAGCACTCAAGAGTCTTGCATTTTTTCTATTTTTATTTTTTTTCTTCTTCTTTCCATTTTCTTTCATTTCCATTTCTAAATAATCCCATTCAAAAGAGCATTATAACCATCCACAAACATCATTCTAGCGTATTCCGTACGGACTTGGTCTTGGTCTTGGACACTTCATGAAGCGTCCAAGCGGTGGTTGGTGGGCTTGTTTGTTGTTTGGTTGTTCGGCAACCAGACCGACAACCTCTCTAATGACCAATATGTTGGTTTGGTCTGTCTGGTAACAGCATGTTTGAGGTTTTTGTTTACATTCATTCAACGAAAACGAAAACGAGAATGAAAAAAAAGACAAGATTGAAGAAACACGATACGAAAAGTGAAAACATTTACATTCATCAAATCCGAAGCTTTTTATGGACCTCTTTGGGATTGGCATTAAAAAGTTGTTTTTTTTTTCTTTTCTTTTGCGCCCTTTCCTTTCTGTTGATGTGAAAATAGATTTATACAAGCGACAACAGCCCGAAACTTGGAAGACCTTTTTTCATTATCACATGCGGAGAAAGAAAGCCTGTCTGTCCTGTTAATCGACAACAAAGTTGAAAAGAATCGGACAAACGAAAGACAGAAAATGTGGCGAGAAGAAACTTGGTCTCCAACTTGGCCAAGAATCAAGGCGGCACGCTTCGCTCAAATCGCTTTCATAATGAAGGGATAATGGCTTTGTTATTAATATTTATTATGTCACAATAATCATATTGATTTCCAATGGCTACTTTTTTAAGACTCGTTGATAGGTTTTTAATATTCCTGAGTAGTTAGTTCCGTTTTTCCTTTCCCTTTTCCTTTCCCTTTTTCTTTTCCCATCGGAAAAATTCATTCATGCCGAATCGCGTGCACGAATCAGTGACAAACTCATGCAAGAAAATTTCGAAGAACCTTGTTGAAAAGGTGGCCGCCATTCTCTTTGTTACTATTTTTAAACCATTTTCCACGACGTAATATTATTATAGAATTATTAATACGTATACCATTCAATAATGATTGAATTAAATTATTATTATAATACGCAACTAGTATTACATTGAGTTCCTTTAAATATGAAAATCGCGTGCAAAAAATTAAATATTAGCAAAGACACAAACCGAATTCGTGTCTAACGTACAAAGAAAGAACTAGTAAACTAGACAAAAGTCATAAGGGTCCAAAAATGACATTCCAAAATCATATTATTCTATTTTTTTACAGTTGCAATAAAATTCTTTACAAAAAATCTTATACGAATTATGCAAATAGGATACTTTTGATATTTTTAATACAATTTTCTCTAATACTTTTAAAAACTATTTATTCTGCCTTCTTTTTTCTTCTTTATTTCTTTTAAAACATATTTTATTCTGTGCGTTTAAATTTATTTGCTGATGTCATCAAAAATGTTTTCGGCTTTTACTGTCGTCCTTGTTCAACCCTCCACAAAGTTAGTTAGCTTTTTGGGGTTTGGAAATTCAACCCTTTTCTAATGATTTTCTGAGTGTGTATGTATATCAATTCTTTGTTGATTATTGTGCCACCGACATTCCGTTACCTCTCGGGGGTGGTACACAACGAAGCCGTCTGAATGTCGTCGAAATGTTGTGCGTGGTAATAAAAAATTGTTACCATTCATTCATTCGACTATTTTGTGAAGTTTTGTAACAATTCTGCTTACGCTACGGAAGCTTGTATTATTTAAATTTGTTTAGACAATTTCACATTATACGATACTTATGTTATTGACCTGTAGATTCCTTTTATTTTTCTTCTTCTCTATGTGAATCTCTGTGAAACTCTGTGAATCTCTCTGTTGCGTATAAAGCGCCAAGGTATGATTAATCAGATTTAAAGTAAAAATCGTTACCAAGATTTTGATTTTTTACGACTTTATGAAAGAGCACTTATGTGCTTATGATGATTATCATAAGTTATGGGCCTACAAAAACCTACTACAGGAAGGTGCTTTTTTGGTTTGAAAAATATACGAAAAATTTCAGTAAATGACAACTACAGAATGCAAAATAAATACCCTCTTTTTCCCCTTCTGAACTGCTGATTTTCTAATTTGGAAACTTCAAAACCATTTACCTTTTCCTCAGGAAGATGAAAAGCGGACTTATCAAACAAGGCTGAGTAATAATTTTTAGTTATTTTACCTAAAGGTTCAATTAAATTAGTTGTCAATCAAAATACTCGTAGCTAACGATTTCCAACGATTTCGTTGGAAGAGTTGGCAAATATATTACCAAGCAGTCAGTCAGTCAGTCAGTCTTTCAAACTCTGCACTCTTCATGCGTGAGTAAGTCCAACTAAATCCTTAGTGTGCCTTCAATTAAAACTAATCTTACATGCTGTACGTGAAGGCAAAAGATCGCTAAACTCCCAAAAGAATATCATGATGTTGTCTGATGGTGTCTTTGAAGTTCTTCAAGCTTTAGCAAATTGCAAAGCTCTCCGAGCTCCAGTCGCCGCTTTTCTCCTGCATGCAAATACTCTTACGAGTATACATACGAGTATGTACCAGATCCAAAGGCTACGAATTTCCTACGCTAACGAACTCTTCTCTCTCTCTATGCTGCTGCATGAACCGCACTAAACTGATTGCTATACTGATTGGTTCGACTGGTAAAATCTCTGCCTTTGGATCATTGAAACTAACTCGGTCGCTTCGGATTGGGTTGGTGCATCCTCCTAACAAAAGTCGTTTCTTCTCAGCCACCGCGAATATTTCGACTGCAAGAGAACAGTATAGTGCACCAATACAGTAACCACCACTACCAACACACAACCCGTTGAAGAAAATTTTCTTGCCGTATGAATTTCATAATTTCCTGTGCGTTTCCATGAAGCCTTCCGAGAAAGGCAACCAATTTCCTGCAACGAGAAACGAGCGGTGTGGGCGGTAGGAGAGAGAGCTGAGTTAGGATCAGCCACTTCATACCACTCAAGTTTGAGCACCACTTCAGCCGATGTTATCGTCGTGGTCTTGTGCTTAAACTTTTCAACAAAACTTTGTCTCAAACTTAAATTTTCATGACATTTGCTAACGTACCTAATCCTGAGCTGCTTTTGTTTCAAACATCTGAAAAGAGTGTTGTTGAAGTGATTCGGCAACACTTTAAAGTGCAATGAAGCGTATTACATTTAAGAGGTTACGTACGTACATACATATAGATTCCAGTTTACAAGATTTTACCCAAATGTTGGTACCATTTTATTGACTTGTCTCAAAAACCCTTTTTAAAAACATAATAACATAAAAAGTGATGGTTTCTTTATTGATTTTTAGAAATTTGGAATTTATTTCTTTTTTATTATACAAACGTCTAAAGTTTTTATCAAATAAAATTACTTTGCTCTACCCTCCGCCCTGCCAAGCCACCCCTAAAAGTAGAAGCTATACGCCACTGCCTTTGAGTATTCTAATAGAAGAATTTGTTCCTTCTTCTTTACCTTTTTTAAACGCTTTTATCAATATTTTAATAGATTAATAGCAAAATTAACTGCTAAAATAGTGTCGGTAGATAGAATCTTAGCTAGTATCACCACCACCACCACCGAATCTCAGTCGACGAGATATCAGTCAGCTTTAATGAAATGTTACATTATATTGTATTGTGAAAGCAAATTCAGAATCGATGCCTTTTACTACATTTAACAAACAAAGACAACATCAACAACAACAACAAAACAACAAAAAACAGAAATATTTAAAATTACATGAGGGCTTAAGGGATTTTCGGGTTTTCTATTCCGTTTTCTGTTCTCCGTTTTCGGTAGACAACAACTGTCGTATACTCGTAACTTGTATTGTATATAATATCGTAGGTCGGTCTTCTTTACCTTCGGAAAGTCTCTTTGTCTCTGATATTTTACGGTGGGCTGTTTTGTTTATCGTCTGGTCGTTGCTTTCTGTTGGCCCAAAAAGGGGTGGGGCGGTCTATTTAGACCGTTTTCTCTTGTATGAGCTTCAGTTATTCGGTGCAGTTTGTGTTTTTTGGAGTGATTTTTTGCCTGTTTATTGTTTGTTTTTGGTTGTAGTTATTGCTATTGTTATTGTGCTGTTGCTTCTGCTTCCTCGAATTCCCAGAGCAATAAGTTAAGAAGGAAGCCAACAAATAGATAAGTTTTATAAATACCGGCACCTAAAAGCGTCACTCCAACAAACCAAAAACACCGAGAATAACGTATTAAAAAGAATTAGGAAATGTTTGAGGGTAGTCTTAGACGTTACCTTTCTTCTGTCCTTCCTTTCGGCTAACCTTTCTTCCTTCCTGCATTTCTTCCTTTCTTTCCTCGCCTCATTCTTCCTGCTATCATTTCAGTGAGACAGACCTAGAGAGAGAAAGGGAGCAGATCAGCCAAAGAGCAGATTGTGGCAGTAGAAGCACTATCGTTATGAGATTGTCAAAAACAATAAAAATAAAAGAATCTATGATAGCTTTCTAGTGTGCCGTTGTACACACCGTAACTATGAATACGATACGACTATAGTAGACTCTTAGATTCTTGGTATGGACCAACCTACGAGGCATAAAAAGAGTCTCATAGACGCCATCTTCTTTACTATTTTATTAACGTAATAAGTTTCAAGACAGATGAGGCAACACGTTATTCTCACGTTATTTTCATAATGGATTTTGAGAAATGATTGTAAAGCGAAAATATTATTTTAGAGCGCAATCTAATGCAATCCGGTCCATTTAATAAAAATTCTTCTTTACTAAACAAAAAAAAAGAGAAGATCGCTTTCATAAAACTTGGCTTTTTTGTTTTAATTTAATTTATAGTAACATAAAAACTAATAATTATTATATGGGTTGTATCTTTTGCTTTAGTATTGAAGTATTTATATAAAGAAAAGAGTATTAGCTTTTAACTGCCTTTCAATTCAAAAATTGTCTCGCTATTAGAATTTTCCCTTCAACCCCTTTTCTCCTCGTCCTTCTAGCAGCTATAAAATCGATTGCAATAAATCGAAAAATACTCGATGGGGTCGACTAAAATTTCGACACAAAACATAGTGAAACGACCAGCGAAATAGTTCAGGCAGGAAGTATTGCCAACTACATCGACATCTACAACAACAACAGCAATAACCATACAACAAACAAACAAACATTTCATGCAATAAATGTTGTGTGACTGCGACTACATGAGAATTATTGATAAAGTTTGGTCAGTTTCGTCGTCGTAGCACCAGCCGGAAGTCCACAAAACAAAGAGTGGATAAAACACACACGCACTCAGAGAGAGAGAGAGAGATAGAAAGAGGCAAGACCCAAAGAAAAGTCACCCCAGCTCGCCAACTATGAATTAGGAAAAATGTCTAAACTTTTCTCATTTACTATAGTACGCAAAGAATTAAATTTTATTAAAGTCGAACTTTTTTTATTAACTCAAAAATACAACAACAAAATACAAGAGAATAGAATTATTTGTATGTACATACATAAGTTTTCGTTTGAGAACGAACAACAAAAAAAAAAAAAGCCTTGTAAAAGCCTTTTAAAGTGTTAAAATTAACTTCGTGGTCATGAGCTGAAAAGTTTTTTGCTATTAGGTACATACGTTGATGATAAAAAACCGGGTCGCACTAATAATGGATCTATAAAAACAGGATAAAATGTAAAATTTTCATTATATATAAAACAGAGACTGCTCCGATTTTAATAAGATTTCATTCTCAAACAACGAATATTATGACAGAGATTTAATCATGATAAAAGTCATGACGATATTTGAGCTATTTGTAGCTCGATGTCTCTAATCGAGCGTAATTTGGACGTAAATTGATTTTAACAAAAGTAAGAGGTACATATATCCTTGCCACGCCCTCTTTAATGTGTTACAAACCAAAGAGTGAATACTCATTGCTCTTTGCACCTTTATTTCAACAACTTTTACTCAATTTTTGAATCCACAAATGGGCTTATTTCAATTGGTTCGCTTCGTCGATTCTCAAATCTCTCATTTTTCCTCCTCTATATCCCTTTAACCGTTCCTCCTTTGATTTCACTTTATTCCTACATCGTTTTTCATTCGATTGTACCGTCTCAAAAAACGAAATACCTTTATAACTTCTTTATCCTTTCGTCCATTCCTGCTACAAAGACCTGCTACTGAGTGGAAGCCAAAGGAAAATCGTCTCCGAAAAATGTCACCGCTGCGCCAGAAAAGTACTTTTTAACTACTTTACGAACAAACTACTCCAGGGAATGCCTAAACGCTGCAAGAACTTTTCCTTTTTTTCTTTTGCGCTTTTCACTTTTCATTATTTGGAGGCAGCCACAGTATCTTCGTTGTTGCTGCTTTTCCGGTCACCAAAGGACCAAATTGAATGCCATCAGGACTTAAATTAAAGCGTTTAGAAAAGTTTCTTCTTTCGCACACTTTTCCATTTCTGCTCCTCCTTTCCCTCCCTCCTCTACGTCTCTCTCTTCCTTCTCTGCCATACCCAGCCCTTTCTTCAGATTTACGAGCTTTGTCTTTCTTTGGTGCGTGTCTTTTGTATGTCTTTTCAGCACAATTCTTTTTCTTTTATTATTTTCTAGACAATTTTTATATGTTCGGTTCTCTCATTATGGCTTTTATGCCCTCACTTTTTGTCGTCGCTCCTTACTCTCTTCTCATTCTGTGTACCTGAACGTGCTCGAAAATGTGAAACCCATTAAGCCTTGACCGATGGTCATTCGGGGTCACTAAAATTGAAACTAAATGCAATTTGTTCATCCCGAGATTGATCATCGCAGAGGCGGCGATGTCGCTTGTAAACTGAAGGGCAGGTAGATAAAGATTACTTTATCGCAGACAAAATCAGATGAAAGTCTTTATATGAGAGTAGATAGTTGTTATTACTGAATTTCAAGGCGTTATTAGAGTCTAGTTTTCGAGATATTCTGCTCTAAAGGTGGCGAAATTTCGTTGCTAAAATCATTTCAACGAAACGAACGAATTGTTTATCAAATTTGGGAAGAATTTCAAGCACAGAAAATGAACACTTGTAACGCCATTTATTAAAGTATCCTTGAGTGCAAGCCTAATTTATTTGTGACACCACCAATAATACGCCCTCAAAAATATCACCAGCGTCCTCAACAATATCATGCCCTATAGCGTAGCTCACGGTTTCTTTATTAATTTGAATTTTAAATTTCCATCCGCTGACAAGATTACAATCAAAATGTTGCATCTGTCATAATTCCAAGGACGATTTGAAGTAACACTAAACCCACTTAAAAGCCTTGAAGCAAAGGAAACGCGAGTAATCTAAAAAGAAATCTGAATCTAAACGTATTCAAAACTAAATCAATTACGATAATAAAAGGTTGGTTGAACTTTTTTTCTGTTTCAATACTAACATAATTTCGCCTGAGGTTATAGTCATTTTTGAAGCCTTTGAGAAGGGCAAACCTCATAATGTGAGAAGATCGAGAAGGGCTACCTTCTCGAGAAGAGCTGAAGAGTATTTAAACATAAAAAAATATGACACTGACAGCTTTGGCGCTGGCGCTTTTGATCTTTTCTTTTTCTTTCCATACTAAAACTTCTAAGCGACGAAGATAAGCATCGAAATTGGTAACCAATCCATTAGATTGGATTGGATTTGTTACTTTTCAATAGAGCCTTGCAGAGAATCAACCGGCTAAGGTTAAAAATCAATAGAGTTTTAGCTGTCTATGCCAATTCATATAAATTCACGACGTCTCGCAGCAAATCTTCCTCTCAGTAGAAGCAAATCGTGAAGAGGTAGGTATCGTAGTAGCCCAAAAAAGACAAAGAATGAAAGTAAAAGAAGCAAATGAAATTTGGTGAAAACCAAAGAATAAAACTTAGGGCAAGGTAACCATAAAACCAATCCACAAATCCATTTTGAAGCGGCCCCTTCTACGCTTTAGCTACGCTTGATTTTCGCAAACAGACGCTCTGCCCTTCTTGATGTCTTCACAGCAGCAGCGTAAAGGCTTTTATAGTCACATTCTGCTTATTAATATTTATATATTTAAATAGCAAGTTCCGGCGCTTGGTACATTTCAATATCAAGTTTCAAAGCGAGGGCGAGAGAGATGGAGAGAGTGAGACACAGAGAAGGCGGTTTTAGGTTTGGACCGACGTAGAAAAACTTTTACGACCAATTTTCTAACCTACTTCGTTATGGTTGGTTGGCGAGTCCTCAGGCCACTGAAGGGTCGCGCTTTGTCTTTGTAACATGCCGACTAGTAGTGAAAAAGGCAAGGTGACGGTAAGGGTGAGGGATGAGGACGTTGCGAAGGTAGCGACGAAGGGCGTGTGTGGTTGCAACAAAATTTCATGGTTATTATTTGAAAATTGAAAGTTTATCTGCGGCTACGAGAGACGAGTTTGTGTGGACGTCAAACACACACGCCTCCATTCTCGGTTCCTTCAAGGTATTACCACAGCGCAATAACTCAAATAAAATGAACGAGGGTCAGGCACGCGTATGCTAAAACTTGTCACTTGTTTTACTTCCTCTTCGTATAAATTAATTCCACCCCGTTTTTTTGAAACAATACCCCTTTTTTTGTCATCCTGAAATGCGACAAAGTGGGCTTAGGCTTATATCATTTTGACGCTTTATAAAAATTTCAACTCTTGATTGTTGTCGACCCTCTTATGGGCATCAGCTAACCCTGAAGGGTTTACTTTTTTGCCACTATTTGTCCATTCTGGTAACTTCTAGCTGACAGTGTAAATATTTGAACGTATTGAATACTGTTTTGACTACTTAATGAGGCCCTCAGGATTCAATGAGGCACCGACCGACCCTTCGCCATAGTTCTTGTTGATGACAATGGTTTCAAGTTTTAATAGAAAATCTCTCCTCATTTGCACGAAATGACATAAAAGTGGTTACAGACTTTAAAATAGCCACAGGGTTTAATTCTTTGCGGCTTTTGACAGGAACGAGAAGGATTATAAAATTTTAAATTTTGAGAAAATAACTAAATTAAAATAAAAGAAGCTTCACAGCTTGAGAATTTAGTAAAAAAAGAGTAAAGTGAAATAGTGGGGCAATATTTTTTTACAGCAGGAAAACCTTTATTAAAAGCACACAAAATTTATGCGCAGGAAATAAAAATATAGCGAATATTTATAAAAAATCAAAAGAAATTCAAAAAAGCTAACAAATTCACCTTTTTTAAAGATCGGTCTTATCTTATCTCATTACAATGAAATCTTTCTTGGCCTGAATTTTTTTCTTGTTTCCGGTTGTAGCTCATGAAATACTTTTCTTTTCAATTTACTAATTGATTTCGGATTTCGGTAGGATTGAGAAAGATAAAGATCCGAAGATATTTTGTAGGAGGGTAAAGACTACAAAATTAATGTATTATCATTATCCAAAACGTGGACACACACGTGAGATACTGTTCCCTGATACCCAAAGGAATTGATCCAATATTCTATACAAATTCATTTCGACTGTCAAATATCATTTAGACCCTTTTTCTTCTCAATATGGTATATCCCAAGAGATGCATTTGACAGACGCATACTCGAAGAGTTAGTGAACTTGCCATTGTAACCACCACCAGCTTCATCATCACCACCTGCTTCATCATTATCATCACCAAAACCACCACCATCAGAAAATCAAATGCCACTAGCAATGGTTTCTCCTCACTTTTCACGAGCCTTAGCAGACATACCGTATATGTAACACGGTAACCCTCCAACCACTATCCCTGCCCGATCTATTTGTAACGTTTTTTTTATTTCATTTTATTGTAGGAGTACCACGCAACCCCCTCCCTCTTCAACAACAATAACAACAACCGTAACCAACAAGAGAATAATTCGAAAGGAAGCACGAAAATCGAGGGCTGTTTCATGAAATTGTGAAAACTAATCGTGACTACAGTCGAAATCCCGACAACGACAACGACAACGGTTTTAGTGTTAAATGTCATCCCGTGAGATGTCAGAGACAGCAAGAATCGCTACAGTTTTTGAGCTTATTTTCTTCTACACTATTATAATAAAACACCAACAAAACTATTTGCCGCTTCATCACCGTCTGGCCAAACCACGCTCTTCCCATGCTCATTCATTTCAATTCAATTCCATTCTCCGTCTGCTGAATAAAAAAACGCTCCCCGCGCTCTCAATAAAAATTACCTCGTATTGTGTGCTGTTGTTCGATGTCGCTCTTTGAGCGACAGGTTTTCAGGTTCCTACGTTTAATGTTTGGCGCTGTGTGTTGAAGTGAGAAGCAAAATCGTGGCTTGAAGTGAGAATCCGTTGTTCGTTCTATAACTTTGATTTAATTCTCAAAAAACTCTCGTCTTTAATTTGACTTCTTATCAACATTTTCGAAAGCAAAATAAGTATTATTGAATACTTGAGTTCCTGAAGTTAAAATTACGAATTAATAGAACTAGAGAAAAACTAAAACTAGCTTAAAAGTTATACTAAATATTAACAGTCAAGCAAAAACCAAAAAAAAAACTAGTTTTTTCTTTTATTGTTTTCAGCATTTTAAGTATTAGTTCTTTGAGAAATAATTAATTAGAACAGGAATGCATTCCTCAATGCATAGCGCATAGTTTCAACGAGAGGTGTCATTTTCAATTAACAGGAAAATGCAATACTTTTAAGAAAAGTGGTAATATTTTTTTTTAAACTCAAAGTACAAACGCTGAGATTAACAATAGCCACAATAAGAGCCTTGGCTCCTCTCATAATTGGCCATTTTGATGGAATTTTTCATGAAGTCCTCGCATATAGCGATCCTTATTTAAATACTTGCTGGCTTTTAATTAATAATACTTGCTGGCAAAATTACTTTGAGAAAATTTATTACTTTATAGAGAGTAATCCTTAAGAATCTCGATGAAACCTAACTTAATATTAAATATACACCGTTAAGTTATTTATTTTCTAACTCTTTCCTCTTTCTCTCGTTCTTCTCCTTCTTTTTCTTGCGCTTCTTCTTGTTTTTCTTGTAATAGTAATAACTTAGTTTCATTACAATAGCAATTTTTTATTGCTTTAGTGGTCCAAGTCCAAGTTATAAGCTTTTTGCCTCAAGCATCAGGAATGGATTTCAAAATTACAACTCATAACATCATCGTTTATTGTGAATGCTTTTCCAACAAAATGATGAACGACAACGACAATATTCGCAAATTGCATTTCAT
Organism: Conops quadrifasciatus; assembly: GCA_949752815.1. Lineage (NCBI taxonomy): Eukaryota > Metazoa > Arthropoda > Insecta > Diptera > Conopidae > Conops > Conops quadrifasciatus. The sequence goes on along the minus strand of OX457077.1, from coordinate 11,122,052 downwards.
TTCATTTCGTTTCATTGCGATTTTTCAGTTACTTGCGCTCATAGAATAACTCTCGTAAGCAATCGTAGAAGTAGCAGTAGCAGTAGCGGATCGGGAGCGGCAGTAGCGTTAGAAGTAGCAAAAAACGACCGTTTTTATTACGTGTAGAAATTGTTGTGCCAGACATTTGTCCATCGACTCAGTGTTGGTCTCGATGATGGTGACAGGGTTGCTCGCCACTACCGCCGGAGTCAGTGCAGTCTCGTCTCAGAAACACTCAGAGTCTATTATGAAGGTATTATGAGTGCGCAGACTTCCTTCAGAAGCGCGTACCTTCCACGAAAGTTTACGCGATATTTACATGGACTTATAATGTCGATTTCCTGATGATGATGATTATGATGATGATGATGATGATGATGCTGATGGTTGTCTAGATCAGACGGCGGTGGCTGTGGCGCTGGCTGCTGACGGCTGACGGCTGCTACAGCTGCTACAAAACGTAAATCTCTTCATTCGCGAAACGAAATGAAATGAAATCGTCAAGATGACGACATTGCAAATAATAATAATTTTAATATTTTTACACTTAGCAAAATAGTTATGAGAATTTGTATAGAATTATAAATCGTTTTCTCTTGCAAATGAATTTACGCAATATAAATAAATTGTTAATTAAAAATTTGTAATTTACAAAATAACCTTTAGCAAACTAAATTTCACTGAGTTTTTGAATATTGAACTATTTATTTTTCAGTGTTATTGAGTTTTAGTTTATGCCTTTTTCTATTCCAACAATTCTTACTGTTGAAGAATACTCTCCACGCAATTGAAATATATTAAATTTCAATACAATAAATAAAATGTTGCATTGCGATAGTAACCATAGTAAATATTACGGTTGGTTCTAATTTTCTTAAATTTTCAAAAGTTAAGGCTTTTGGTATTATCTATGGATTTTTCTATGGATTATGGGCGGCTGTTTTTCTAAGGATTTTCATTACTAATAAGTTATATTATTTAGTATCAAATTATGACTTTAAGAAGCAGAAAGGATTTTAAAAATCTGTTTATAAAAACTAAAGTTATGTTGGTTAGACATTACGTAAAGCACGAAAATCTTTGAAACGGTCTTTCAAACAATATTTGAGGTTATACACTTAGTCGTCTGTGGTAAATGAGACTAAATCTAGTTACTTTTAAACAAGCATTAACTTTCGAATGATAAAGATGAGATCGCTGTTAAACGAATTTCAATGCTCTGCAATTGGAGCTCTACGTTTTTACAATAGCTCGAGATAAATTAGCATTTATCTTATAAAACTTTGTTATTGGCACTCAAATCATTTTTTCTATCCTTCCGTCCTTCCTTTCCTTTTCAAACTTCACCCTAATACGCCAACCGCCCTCCCCTTTCCCTCTAATTCTGTTGATAGAACGAACATACAGCTTGCCTGGATTGAAATTAATTTCCTTTTTGTAAAACTTATTCGATTCAAAGGGAACAAAGTCTTTGTATTTTACTTTTTGGTAACTAAGAAACGGAACATTAGAGACTGTATACTCGTACATATTGTATATGTTGTTGTTGTTGTTTTTGTTCTGCCAAACTTGTTATATTTCGAAATTGTTACTGAACTATAATTTGCAATCTTAGCAGTATCCACCCTCGACAGTGAGCCCGACAGAGCGTCTCATAATATTTCAATTTCAGAAATTTCCAATTGAGTCATAAGCCATTTTGACCATTTGTTATTTTTTTCCGCTCGACTAAAAAAGAGGGTTCGTTATGCGGGAATTTCAGTTTCTTTATGGTTGTGCGGTGGGCGAGAGGAGGGGGGGGGGCGGTCGTTTTCTGCTTTTACTTCCAAAAATTAAATGAGGGTTCAATACTAACTTTTGATCTTTTGAGGCGGAATGAACACTTTTTAAAAAGCAGTATACGATACAGTTTTGTGGAAGAGAATACTATTTTAGGAGTATACATGTACATATACACTTTGTACATAATGTACGTATGTACAAACACAAAATTTTAGGATTTAAAAACCACTTTCTCGAAAAGCTTAATATTAATGTTCTTTAATATTTAATAAAGTTCTAATATATTTAATAAAAAATATGCTTTACATTTTCCTCTCAAAGTTTACCTTTACGTTTACTCTAATCCTTGCAACTTTATCGAAATTAGTATAAAATTGGTATAAACTTATAAATTTCTAAACAATTTTCTCTGAGTTTTGACTCAAACCCAAAAAATTAATCATGCTCGTAGCAATCTTGCTCTTTGCTCTTTGCGCCAACAAAAACGTTCAGCTCTTTTATCATTTGATATTGATTAAATTCTAAGTAATTGGAGATTATATATTTTTTTTGTCTACACAGTGTCTATACGCAACCCTTCCTTCCATCATCCTCGTTTTACGTTTCAGGCAATGACGACTAAGCTGACGAAGAAGGCTTCAACTACTTCTAATTAATAGATTCATGCCCTTCAAAGTCAACAGTCAAGTTTAATGTGGACTTAAGTATTGTACAGATGCTATATCAAAAAGTTAACAAAACATTTGATAAAAACTAACGCAAACAATTGGTATATTTTAGCTCAATAAATGCTAAAAAACATTATATCGTATATATACTGAAAATATGCCATAAAAAAATATTGCATACTGGAAATATGGCAAAATATTTTATATTTCGCGCCATTATTTATGGAAAAATATCAGTAGGTAATACTGAAAGTATTTCAAGAAATACTTGAAATTTTTCATAATTAATAAAAACGTGCTGTAAACACAATAAAACCTGTACAGAATGCGCTGAATCCGAAACTTATCTCATAACCAGGTTTTTCGAGATATTGTGCAACTTCGTCACAATTTTGAAATTTCTCTCTGAAATCCTGTTGTTTGGTAGTTTGGAGTTTTTGCCGATATTCGAAAATCGGTATTGCTTAAAATCCATAATTAATCAGTCTATAATACCACAATCTTTCAAGCATTGAATAAATAAAATCAGTTTAAGCAAAATTATGACAATAGCAATAGGTTGAAAGAGATAGATATTTTTTAACAGATGCTCATGATAGAAAGTCATGACTCAAAAGGATAATAAAATTTTAAAAAAAAATTTTTCAAATTTTTCAATTTTAAATTTTTATTTATGGTTAGACTATTTACAAATAAAGTGTTTAAAAAGAAATGCTTTTCGTAAAACAGTCGGGGATTAAGTGTTCACACTTTGTGTGAGCCATATTTCATCGCAATATCACACTCGTAATTGTATTTACGAGCAATTTTAACTGCTTTTATTGGAACGTTTTTACACGTTTGGTTTCTCATTTTTAATAATGCATTGTTATTACCTTAAAAAATGTTTTCGGTTTGGTTCTGAATAAAAACTGCAGCTCAAACTCTTTGGAAATCAGTTGCATACAAGTTACTGTAATGTCAAGATGATGCTTACATTCTGGTTTCTGTTATTAATTCTGAACCTGGCCAGGTTCTCCCAAGCGCATGATAACTCGGTAATAGGTGCCAACTAAATCAGCAAAAAGCACAATAATCCCCGACTTTCTTTACCGGCAAAGTCTTTAATGAGTATTGCTCTGATTGCACTCTAATTCACAGACACTGATGTCGTACGTTTGCGATGATGAATTGCTGAAAATTGCCCTGCAAAAACTGCAGCTTCTGGAGACCGGAAATGAAAATTTACGACTTCAAATGGAAAACATGATTATATTGTAAGCAAAGTACAATATATATTGAAACACCGGCTAATATTGAACTTGTATTATTTCAAATACTTCAGCATGAATCGAAAGTTTCAAGAATTAGAGACAGGCACGACCAGTACCGGTGACGAGGTCACAGCGAATGCAGGAGACTTTGATTTTGAACCTTCTACCGAAGCCCCTCAGAAACTTCCGTCACCTTCCCGATCATCTTCACACATTCCCAGTAACTGTGCTGACGCGGTGCGGTTGAGTGGTCGTATTAACGGCATCCACAAGATTCGAATTCACGGTTCACACCTCAAACCCTTTTACGTTTACTGTGTGGTGGATGCAAGCGGGGGCGGTGGTGCTTGGACTCTGGTGCAACGACGGCTTGATGGTAGCATAGATTTTCAGAAACCATGGAGTGATTATGTTCGCGGTTTCGGCAATTTGGAAGGTGAATTCTTTATCGGTTTGGAGAAATTGCACGAACTGACGCAGTCGTCGCTGCACCAACTCTGGATTCAGATGGAAGATTTCGAAAATAATACACGTTGGGCGAAATACAGCAGCTTCGCCATTGGCGATGTGTCGGAATCGTTTGCTCTGAGTGTCTTGGGCTCATACACAGGCGATGCTGGAGACTCGCTGACGGTGCCGCATGCAGGCCAAAAGTTCTCTACGAAAGATGTGGATAATGATGCGACTGAAGTGAACTGTGCTGCTAAATATACCGGCGCCTGGTGGTATAACAAATGTCACAAAAGGTTGGTTAGTCTGAAGAAGACATAATGCCATATACTCGTGGTAAAAGTGTCGTCCGAATGTGTGTAATTTCTGTTTTAGCAACTTAAATGGCCAATATTTGCGTGGTGCATATGCCAAGGACTTATACGCCAAAGGAATTGTCTGGCAGGATTGGAAGGACTATTATTACTCGCTCAAATATGTTCATATGGCAATTAGAGCTTGAATTGGGGATCGATCAGTCGGTATACGCTATGAAGTGAAGACAAGTTGTTCCATATGCGCTGTTTATTTATTTTATATTTTATTTTATTACATTATTCTATTATTTTTATTTTATACTATTATTATTTAATACTATGTTTTGCTTTTTAATCTCTATTAAATCATTTTTAACAACAACAAACAACAAACGTTTATTAAATCCAAAGTTAGTGACATTACACAACAAAAAATCAGAATTATTAAATGTTTCACTTTTAAACGAGCTCTTCTCGTATGTCGAAATGGTTTTTGTTTAAATGGGTGGCTTGGTTAAGTTTATATTAGCTATAAAGCGAATGCACTGGCCAATATCTCGAAAACCACGGACAGAAACGCATTTTATGGGTTTTATTAACCCGGATTAAAGCAAATTTCGACTTCAAAGTGCAACAATTATAATAAAAATATGTTTAGAATATGTCGCGAAGAGTCGACGATATTATCGCGTAACAGTGGCTGCAAATAATGTCAAAACCGTCATTCAAGGACTCAATGAAACTATCATTTTTCGTAGGGCGGGCAATATTTTCATAGCAGCAGCCATTAAAAATTGCAGGGCAATGTACACAGATTATCATCAAGCCAACAACAACAACAACAACACCCATAACAATGTCACAAAAGTGCTCGATGTCACTCTCTTTTTTTTAAGAAATAAATCAACATCTTGACAGTTGCTCTGCTGTCTTCTGGCTGAAGTATGACAAACAGGAGAGACAGCCAATGTTGGCAGCCTCAGCATCAAGAACAGCCATAACGACAATAACAACAACAACAACCATAACCATAACAACAACGTACCACAACGTGGCCAGCCAGCGAAGTGTCAGTGCGAGTGTTTTAAATAAATGAATCGAATAACGTTCGCGCCTTGAAGTATGCCACACTTACACTTGAACTAACGTAGCATGTGCACCCTGTACACACGCACACACACATACATACTACCCCACATACACACACACACACACACACGCACACACACAGTTTCTCTCATGCACAGGCTTGAGTGTTAATGAAGCAGCAAAATGACTGTGAAAGTGCTTCCGAGCGACGATGAGAAGCTCATTTATGAATGAAACGAAGCCAGCCATGCCAGCAACGGAACCGGATCCATTGGTTGGCCTCCAGTGTTATTGCCGTAGGTCACGGACATTTTTCGGTTATGACAGCACGAAAAATATGCGAATTTTCCGCGACGACGAAATTAATTGGTCGAAGATAAATTGCGGTAGAGCTTTTGGGGCCTTTTTTTTCATAAAAAAAGAAAAAAATTTAAATCAAATTACAAAAAAAAAAAAATTAAATAAAAATTCCTTTCATCATGCCTCACACGAAGTCAGATCCCGCTTTTCCTATCTTTTCTTCCTTTCTTCCTTTCTTCCCTCCTTCCTTCCTTCTTTCTTCCCTTTTTCTCCAGCAACAAGATAAATCGTCTGCGTTGACACTTGTCTGACGTTTGTCTGCAGTGATTTACACTAGAAAAAAAATACTTAGACTTATTTAAAATGTAAATGTTTTCTCTATTGTCCTGCTCGCGACGACTCTTGCCCGTTCCTATCATGCGCCTTCGCTTTCACCATTTTATGCAATGTGTTGACATTGAATAAAAATGCAAATGTGTTGACAAAACAACAACAACAACAGCTACTACTCGTATTCTGTATTTATAAAGAACATGTTAGAGTGTAAATAAGGCAAGTTTAAAAAGTGACAACTGACTGATGGCAGTTAGCAAGCCATGCCATGACGCACATTTGCTTCTACGCCCATTCCCAGGCCATCCTTAAACCATCCTCAGACCATCCCCAGACCATCCTCAAACAGCAGAGGACAACTTTTTTTTTTAAACACTTCGCTGACAAAGAAGGATATATGAATTCCACACTAAAGCTAGAAAGTTAGTGATATGGGAAGGAAGGGGAGGGGAGGGGAGGAATGTAGAATTATTCCCATTGAGTTTGAGTGACAATGTTGTGGTTGCTTCACACGCTAAGTTTGTGCTAATGATGAAAACTAATGAAAACTCTTTTGACTCTTAAAAGGGCAAAATTATATTATCTGTTCACACCAAACGCCTTGTGGCACTGACTTCACTGTTCGCGATACGTGTGCTGCCGTCTTTATTTTTCACAACAGCTGACAACGACGTTTTGTTGGACTTCTTGTCTAGCTGACTAACTTCCGGCTTCTTGTCTTCTTGCTTTTGAGCTTTCAAAAACCACCTCGTGTTTTCTTAGTATTTTTTTTCGGCATTTGTATTTTGTTTTGACCACACGACTACCGAATAGTGAAGCCGTAGTTTAACTCAACAACTAATAATAATTGAATAATTGAAAACGTGAAACAGATATTGTTTGGAATCACCACAACCCCAGTTACACCCTAAACATTTTGGTCCTACGGAGCCGGATTAAGGCGATAAAAGTGAGTACGTTCCAGTCCAATAATTTTCAATTTCGCGTTTTTAATACTCGGCGTGTTCGCGTTATATATATACGCGTCACATACGTATATGTATACATATATGCCGGCATCTTTACGAAAATAAAATTTCGTGTTTCGCTTCATATTCGCGATTTTTCCAGTGCCGCGTTTTACTTTTCGGTTCGTTTAAATGCAGTTCAATTGAAATTCTGCATTTTGTCGCGTGTGACAGACGTTCGAAAAAGTTGTTCATTTCCATTGAATTTGCGAACCGCGTGGTCGCAACTTACTTTGCATATACTTTACAATTTATATACTCCAGTATATAAGAATTCGTTCGTCGCGCCTCGTAACGTACATACACACGAACTCATTTTTGTTCAAAGCGAACCGCGTGGTCGCCACTTGCATTGCATATACTGTGCAATTTATATACTTCAGTATATAAGAGTACTCGTGCTTCGCGCTTCGCGCCTTGTGTATACACACGATTACTCCGTTTTAGTTAAGCGAACTGCGTGTGTTTTGTTATTGCCTTTACTCAAAGCTCGAGTATTTTCCCGCGCGTTTATTAATTCTTCTTCGAGAATAATAACGCATTTACGCTTTTTGCAAATTCGTGTTTCTCACAATTATAATTACCCAATTCTCGAGTTTCTTCTCGTGCGCTGAGTTAAGTTCTTTTTCGAGAATTTTAACTTGTTTTGCACAGAAACTGGAGAATTTCTCTCGTGGGTGTTTGTAATTCTACTCAAATCTCGAGTACTCTCCCGGACGTCTAGCGGAAATTTCTTTTTCAAGAATTTCAACGAGTATACACAGAATTTGCAAGCTGCAAATTCTTTTTTTTTGCAATTGTTTTTGGCAAAACAAAATTTACCCAAATCTCGAGTGTTCGCCCCAGTGGTTGTGTGTTTAAATATTTTTCGATATTTTCAACGCTCCACCCTATTTACCCTCAACTCGCTCAACCTCGTGTTAGTAGTGCAAAGCACAATCTACGTTTCTTATGCCCAAGAAGTCGCCAGCAAAACAGTCTCCCGCGAAAAATTCGCCGCCTAAGGCCCAACAAAGTGTCAGGATGTCTAAATTACAGACATTTATTCGCCTTGCCGACGGCTTAATTGAATTCGAAGCCAACTTCAATAGCATCCCGCGTAAAGAGCATTCAACTTTCTCCTTGAAAGTCCATAAAGGTGAATTGGAATACCAATGGACGCTCATCAAGGGCGCATTTGAGACTTTTTCGGCTGAAGAGCAGCCTGCAGAAGCAGGCGGAAATTTAGAAGCCATTAAAGCAAAACATCGTCAGTGCTATGCGACATTCGTCCGATGCGCAGCCAAAATCGACGAATTAAGGCACGTTCTCACCCAACCCGTTAGCACCCCTGGTTCACGAGACGCTCAAATGGAGCAAACAGCTGTTGGCTACAGTATCACCTTACCCCCTTGCGACACCGAAGCTTTTCAAGGTGATTATCTACTGTGGCCATCTTTTCGGGATATGTTCACTGCAATTTATATCCGAAACCCACGCATTTCCCCAGTTGAAAAACTTTTTCATCTAAACAAAAAGACAAAGGGCGAAGCGAAAGAAATCGTCCAGAAATCACCACTCACGAATGAGGGCTTTGCTCAAGCGTGGAAAAATCTTTGCGATCGTTACGAAAATAAGCGCGTGCTTGTAAACTCGCAACTCAAGATTTTATTCAACTTACCCGCTATCACGAAAGAGTCGGGAAGTGAGATTAAAACTCTGCAACGCGAAATTAACAACGCGTTGTCTGCACTTACCCTGCAAGGAATTGATACTTCAAGCTGGGATGCAATAATTGTGTTCCTATGTTCCACAAAACTCCCAGATACAACACTTTCCTTGTGGGAACACTCGATAAAAGAAAAATTTGCGCTGTCCAAGTGGGCAGAATTAGACTCTTTTCTCACGAGTCGTTTCCAAACCCTGGAAACCGTGCAAGATCTCAAAGCCACGCCCCCCCCTCACCCTAAAAAAGCGCCGAATTCATCCCAAACTCAAAGCACGTCTTCGAAACGCGTTAACACGTTCCAGCTTAACGTGTCCCACTTAAATTGCATTTTATGCCCTCAACAACAGCATAGTTTACGACTTTGCCAACGTTTCCAAAAATTGCCAATCAATAAAAGGATTGAATTGGTTCAAAAAAATGGCATTTGTTTCAACTGCCTGGCAACATCACACACCGCCAAAAACTGTACAAGTAAGTACAATTGTTCGACATGCAAAAGCAGACACCATACTCTTTTGCATCGCGAGAAGCCTTCGGCTCCCTCCTCGAGTTCTATCTCGAATCCTAGAATCTCGCGCCCAGAGCAACCTAGCACGTCTGCTCAAACTCTTTCTAACCCAATACAGTCCACTAGTTCCGCTCAAACTGAGCATCAAGTGTGTTTTGCTACCAGCCCAAAACGGATGCTATTAGGGACAGCCATGGTAAAGATTTGCCATCACGATATGGAATATATCGCCCGCGCTCTAATCGACCCAGGATCAGAGATATCCTTTATCTCTGAGCGCATTCAAAATCGTCTCAAGTTACCTTTGCAACTTGTGAGTGCACAAGTTTCCGGTCTTAACAAGACAGTTGCCGCAAAAGTAACTAAATCATGCGAATTCATGCTTAGTTCACCGCATGACCCTAACTTTCGAGTGCATGCTACAGCATTGGTGCTGTCCCACCTTACAGGTAATCTCCCCAACTTCACACTCGACAAGTTTAACCTTCATGATCTGCCCAATATTCAACTAGCCGACGTCAATTTCTATAAAAGCGATCAAATCGACGTCCTCATCGGTGCAGATTTATACCCATCCATCATGCTTGGAAACACATACCCAAATGTACTCAATACATTAATCGCTCAACAAACTGTATTTGGATGGATACTCACAGGTCCAATTCCAGTCTCAACCCCTTCAGTGTCAACCGTGCGAGTTTCTTTTTTCAATGAAATCTCAATCGAACGACAGTTCGAACGTTTTTGGGAGGTGGAGGAGCTTCCCAAGAAGCAGTTTGTATCCCCCTCAGAAAAATTTTGTGAAGAATTTTTCGAAAAAACTACTAGCAGAGACGAAAGTGGTCGTTATACTGTTAGCCTTCCCTTTAAAAGCAGTTTCCCTGACGACACCCCGTTAGGATTTTCACGTCAGATTGCAATGAAGCAATTTCTAAAATTGGAAGAAAGACTATCCAAAACTCCTCAACTCAAACAGCAATATGACTCCGTCATTAATGAGTATCTTGAGTTAGGCCATATGGAAAAGTCCACCCAACCCCAGCATGAATATCGTCCGAGCCATTATTACCTGCCTCATCATGCGGTAATAAAACCCGAGAGCACTACTACGAAAGTGCGCGTCGTGTTCAATGCATCAAGTCCAACATCTACTGGACTTAGCTTGAATGACGTTTTACACCCAGGCCCAATCTTGCAAAACGATTTAACATTGTTGATTTTACGATGGCGTTTCTTTAAATATGTTTTCAACGGTGACATCCAGAAGATGTATCGGCAAATTCTTGTCACGCAGGAACATACGCGATATCAGCGTATTCTCTTTCGAGATACGAAAAGTAATGCAGTTTGTGACTATGAATTGAAAACAGTCACATTTGGTGTCAATTGTGCCCCGTTCCTAGCTATTCGAACACTTCTACAACTAGCACGTGATGTAAAAGTTCGATATCCTCGAGCATCACACATTTTGCAACATTCAATGTATGTTGACGATGCTCTTGTAGGAGCTCATGATGTTTCTTCAGCTATCGCATGTCGTGATGAACTTATCGCTGCCCTTGAATCCGCCGGATTTAGCTTGCGAAAGTGGACAGCCAATCACAAACCCATTTTGGCTGACTTACCAAAGCATCATTTGTTGTGCGAAGACTTTCTAAAGCTTGAAGACTCTAGCGCAGCTAAAATGTTAGGAATTCGCTGGAATGCAAAAAGTGACACTTTCTATTTTCACGTCGAACCCGTTGAAACCAAACCCATCTACTCGAAGCGAGAAATTCTCTCCACTATCGCTAAGCTCTTCGACCCAGCAGGTTGGTTAGCGCCCATCGTAGTAACAGCGAAAATGTTAATGCAAGATATATGGTTAGAGAAAATAGATTGGGATGAATCTCCATCCCCACAAATACTCAAACGCTGGATCTATTTTCTCGAAAACTATTCGTATATAGCAAAGATCCGAATACCCCGTTGGATCAATTACTCTCCTGGGTGCAATATTCAATTTCATGCATTTTGTGATGCTTCACAAAAAGCATATGCAGGAACAATATATGTAAGGGTGGAATTCGATGGTCATGTGGAGGTCTTTTTATTGTACTCAAAGACCCGAGTCGCTCCCATCAAGACAATCTCCTTGCCTCGTCTTGAACTCTGCGGAGCCACACTTTTGGCAGATATGGTTGAGTCTCTTGTGCCAAATCTTCATATTGAAAATTACGATTTGTTTTGCTGGACGGATTCTACCATAGTCTTGGCTTGGCTAAAGAAGCCCCCATGCAACTGGGCAACATTTGTTGCTAATCGAGTTGCAAAAATAACAGAGAAAGTGAGCAGCATCCAATGGTTTCATGTCAATTCCGTTGACAATCCTGCAGACATTGCCAGCAGAGGAGCTCATCCTCAAGAACTTGTTGACAATTCGTTGTGGTGGTCAGGTCCTCAGTGGCTGAGATACCCGAGAAACCAATGGCCAAGATATGAAGCTTTAGACTGTATAGAGACAACTCTAGAACAAAAATCCGTCAAAACCTTCTTCTCGTATTTTTCACAATATGAGGATCCTCTCGAGAGATTTTCGTCTCTTTCACGAGCGCTAAGAGTCTTGTCTTATGTATTGCGGTTTTTCTACAATACTCACCCAAGGCATAAGACCACATTTCGACAACAGTCTGCGCAAATCACCTCCAAAGAGATTGCTGCCCTACGAACTCGCCTGGAAATTCTCGCTCAGAAAAATCATTTCTCAAATGATTACCGTGGTCTTGAACTCAAGAAAGGAATTGAAGCAAAAAGCTCGCTTCTCTCATTAAACCCCTTCATACATTCAGATGGCACGTTGCGTGTTGGCGGGCGGTTATCTTCTTGCCCAGATTTGCCATTTAACGAAAGACATCCGATTATCTTACCGTATCACGGTCACTACACCAAACTTCTTGTTCGTTTCACTCATGAGGTCTCCATACACGGAGGTAACCAGCTAGTGCTTCGCCTCTTACGCACTAAATATTGGATTCCTCGCGTCAAGAATCTTATAAAGGCAACAATCCATCAATGTAAACCTTGCATTGTAAACCGGAAAAAACATCAAACTCAGCTGATGGCGTCTTTACCTGCAGAACGGACAACCCTAACTCGACCCTTTGCAACAACAGGTGTCGACTTCTGCGGCCCCTTTGATCTCAAAAGCTTTTCAGGTCGTGCTTGCCGAATATCGAAAGGATACGTATGCCTATTTGTTTGCTTCGCGACAAAGGCTATACATTTGGAACCCACAACTGACCTGTCAACCTCCACATTCTTGGCTGCATTTTCACGACTTGTGGCGAGACGAGGTTGCCCTTCTGATATCTACTCGGACAATGGTACAAATTTTGTGGGAGCTTCTCGAGAGCTTAAACAGGAGTATAACAGGTTCTTGGTATCCTCCAGTCAATCTATTACTAATAAGTTTTCTCATCAAACAGTCTCTTGGCATTTCATTCCAGCAGGTGCGCCGCACATGGGAGGACTATGGGAAGCTGGAGTGAAGAGCTTCAAAACTCATTTTCGGAAAATAGCTGGAGATTTCAAATATACGTTTGAAGAATTCACAACGCTACTGTGTAAAATTGAGGCATGCCTCAACTCGAGGCCACTCAGCCCAATTTCCGACAACCCATCGGATCTCCAAGCCCTAACGCCTGGGCACTTCCTGATCGGTGGACCGTTACTCACTCCAGCCGAACCAGAAAGCAGTGGTAGTCCAATGTCAATGATCAACAGGTGGCTACGCGTAAAATCTCGGAATCAACATTTCTGTCAACGATGGAAAACAGAGTACTTAAAGGAGCTCTACAAACGCAACAAATGGAAAACTCCACAACTAGATCTCAAGGTCAATGATCTAGTCATTGTTCGAGAAGATAATTCGCCTCCAAACACGTGGCGTCTAGGTCGCATCTCCCGTGTTTACCCAGGCAACGACAATAAAGTTCGGGTAGCCGATCTCAGAACTGAGCGCGGCTACATTACCCGCCCGATTACAAAACTCGTGCTTTTACCCTCCTGACTATGCGTGTTTAACTTCATCTTCCTTCTTTGCAGAATGTCTTCCAGAAACAATAGTTCGGACGATGAGGAAGAGCTACGGCGTCAGTTGATAGACCGCACATATGGCAAACATCGTACGCCTCCCAAACGGCCGACTGCTGATCCAACAATCAAGCCTCCCAGACGTGAGTTCAAACGCTACACTTCGCTCCGTCAAATTAGGGAGGAGCTATTAGCGACTGTCACCAGCTCATCTCCCAGGCGCGAGTTGCTCGCCTTGCTGGAAAGACGCACTAATAGCGAGTCGCCTCAGCGCTCACGGCGGTCATTTTCAGCGAGTCCTCGACGTTCACCCAGCCGCCCCGAGCGCACTTTGCCTGAAGAATTACGACGACGTCCCGGTCGCTCGGGGCGCTCGCCACCTGAAGATTTCGGACACCGACCCAGTCGCCTAGGGCGCTCTTCCCCTGAGAAACGACGCCATCTACCCAGTCGCTTACGGCGCACGCCCCCACGCGATTTGCGGCGACAGCTCAGCGGCAATCTGCGCACCTCGACGGCAAGCTCCAGAAATCCCCGAACTGGAAGATCGAACTCCAATTTGCAACGACCGTGTCCATGTTGTGGAAGCGACCATGGTCTCCGAAAATGCGTCCGTTTTCGGCGATTGTCGACAGATGACCGGCGCAACCTCGTCCAACGCCACGGATTCTGCCTCAATTGTTTAGCGAGGTCCCATTCGGAGAAAGACGGCATTTGCTCGGGATGCTGCCACATCTGTAAAGAACGGCACAATACTTTGCTACATCCTCGTATGGAAATCCCGGACCCTCGTTCGACGCGTGCTGCTGTACCACGAACGCAAGCTGAGGTTCGACCGATGAGCACTGAAGGTGTCCGCAGTGAGGCCCCACTTATGATCGCAGAGTCAGAAGAGTTCTCCGTAAAGCGAAGTATCGCCATCCTACCCACGATTTGGGGCTGCTTCCTGGTGCAGGATCGAACTCGGCATGCACGTATCCTGGTCAACGCGTGCGCTCCAATGTCAGTCATTTCCCCAGCCTACGCTCATAAGTGGAACCTCAACAAGTCTCGGGTCCATGGAGGAGAGGTGGTTTCCCTAAAACTAAAAATTAGCAAACATTCTGACGAGCTAATCGAATTCAGCGCCAAGGTCGCCCCGATCACGCCACCGGTCACCCCCAGTGAAGATTTGGACAGCAAGATACTGGAACTATTTCCAAATCTTCGCCTAGCGGATCCTGAGTTCCACATAAGCTCTGCTGTCGAGGTGGTGCTTGGAGCAGATGTATACCCGAAAATCCTTCGCACGGGCATATTCCCCAGCCAGCCTGGTTGTCCAGTGGCCATCAACACTCTGTTCGGGTGGTTGATATCTGGCAGCCAACAAAAATAATTTCCTTTTCTTCTTCAAAACTCGACATTGTAAAATTTTTCTATTATTGCAGTGCTGCAAGGCGGGCGGCATGTTCACACCAAACGCCTTGTGGCACTGACTTCACTGTTCGCGATACGTGTGCTGCCGTCTTTATTTTTCACAACAGCTGACAACGACGTTTTGTTGGACTTCTTGTCTAGCTGACTAACTTCCGGCTTCTTGTCTTCTTGCTTTTGAGCTTTCAAAAACCACCTCGTGTTTTCTTAGTATTTTTTTTCGGCATTTGTATTTTGTTTTGACCACACGACTACCGAATAGTGAAGCCGTAGTTTAACTCAACAACTAATAATAATTGAATAATTGAAAACGTGAAACAGATATTGTTTGGAATCACCACAACCCCAGTTACACCCTAAACATTATCAATGAAAAGAATTGGAAAAGCACGATTTGAAAATTTTGTGATTTGAATGTTTTCTGAAATATAATGCAGCTGAACTAAACGCAGTTGTTCGAAATTCTTAATTATATTACTTTGTATTATTGTAATATTATATTATACTAATAGCTCTACAGTAGATGAAGAAAATACTGTTACCATTATGTGCTATATATAAATCGATAGCTAGTAATCAAAAGTAACTATCCTCGCTCATCATTTATTTGGAACATTACGATTTTTTTTTAAAGCCCTTGAAAAATTTGGGTTTGAAATTTTCGTATTTCGCATTACTCTAGCGAGTATAACTCCTAAACCGATTTTAATAGTCTTTATGGCTGTTAAACCCATAATTTGCAGCTAAATAAAACTGTTTAATAATCAAAATCCATTCAAAAGGAAGCGGAAATAAAAGTCTTAATAGGACTTAAATTTTAAAAATTTTTAAATTAGCGGTTAAATTAAAATTAAAAATTTGAAAAAAATGTTAGGTTAAATTTTAAAGATTAAAATTTAGCGTTTAAAAATTTTTTGTTATATATTTATTTAACAGGTAAATATTTCAGCTTTCTAGAGATACATGATATATATTATATATGTATAATGATATAGAGAATCCTGGTCGCTTAGTTGCTTAAGGTTTTATTTCGAAATAGATTTCGAAATTTAAGAAAAATTAATTGATTTTGAATTTGCAGAAACGGAAATGGTACCCAAACGGCAGAGAAAAAATGACGAATATTATTTACTATTCACTACGAGGGTACGTCTCTGTTCTGAAGGGCTGAATTTAAAACACATCCACCAAGACTCATACGAAAAACGAAAAGGAATGATTTATATTCATGAAATCGAAAGCAATAAAATATAAAGAAAATAATTAAAGAATTTAATGGCAATTCTACTCTCTCCATATCTTCTTCTCTAATATCTGCGGTACGTCGATGGCGTCATACGGAAAAGGGGCGTGCGTGCGTTCGATTTTATCGTTTCTCTTTATAAAAATGCATTAAAAACGACATAAACTCAGTTCAAATTTGAACCATTTGATTTATTTTCAAATCATTTTGAACAAAATAGTCGTGTCTATGTCCTTTTCGAGAATGATGTTGCGTAAACGACAAGGAAAAAGGCAGACCACAAAATATTTCTAGCGAAATAAAATTATTTCACAATAAAAGACATCAAGAAGGAAAGTTAAAAATTAATACGACTGACAACCCCAAAAGTAACACACCCACAGCCACCCATATAGTTACCACCGCCTGTCTCACAGGACAAGACTAATGTCACTATTACATCATCATGGCGACTTGTCACTCACTCACTCTTCATACATCTTACCAACCATCCATCCATCCATCCAGAAGACTCAACGATGCTGTTGAGATTGAGTGCACGAGACGGAAAAACACGCAGCCATCCGCAAAAGCAGCGTGCGGCAGGAGCAGCGTGCGTCACACAATGATCCAAGTAACAAGTTTTTAAGATAAGCATCGGTAACTTTCATCACTCATTGACGGTAGACTGAAGACAGAAGAAGGCCAAGGAAGGCGCAGAACAAGGAGGCGAAATCTCTCCGCCTTCATAGAAAAAATATAATAAAAGAAGGAGAAATCAAAGATGAAGACAGCGCAAATTTTGTTTCCTTTTAGACGTTGTTGGCATTGACAATGGCAGCGACATTTCTGAAGCCTGTCAGCCTGCCAGCCGGCCCGCCTGCATACTTCGATAGCGAAAATTATTACTTTTCAGATAAGCCATCATCGCAAGTGGCTTTTTTGTGACTTTATTTAGACGACTTTCATTGTTAGCAAATTGTTTATAAACTTTTCTAATCTCGACAGGAGCAAGAGCAAGGGCAAGGGCACGACCTTTGGCTGGTGCATATATTTTGATGAAGTGAAACGAATTAGAAGAAGAGAGAAGCGAGCTTATCTCATGTCAACAGTTTCGGTGCGTGTTTAAGAAAAATGTGAAAATAAAGGAAAAAGTGAAAATGGATGCTGCCACAAAATATTGGGCGTTTCTCAGACCAAATGGCGACCGACTGTAGCATTTAATGATAGCTACAAGCTGAATTCTGATAAACTTTTAATAAGTTTAATAAGTATTGAAAAATATGGTAAAAAAGTGTTTTTTTTTTTTTAGTGAACTACCGGCTTTTCCAATACGGACGGGTTGATGTTGACAGTCTGTGGTGGCCATGTTTTTGCGGCGGCGTCTGTCAGTTTTGTTGTTTAATAATTCGGTCAGTAATGCTAAATCACAGTGGCACCAGTTACACGCTTTAGCAGCACGTCCAAATGATAAAGATCCTAACAACTGTCAACATCGAGTTTTTCTTCATACAATGTCGAAAATCCAGGTTTTCTCCTCTATTTTTGGTTATGGGGACATTTTTTAAGGATGTCCCACTTTTGGACAATTAACCATTGTTTTTTTTTCGGGTATGTGTGACTTTTATTCGCAGGATCGTATGAGGGTTAAGAGGCTTCAGTACTCCTTTATTTTTTTTTCCAGGTTTTTTGCACACTTTAAGCACAATAATTTCAAGTAAAATTTTTCGATGACGGGATAATTTTTGTTTCTAAAGTGTTTCCTTTTGTTGTTGTTGTTGTTGTTGTTGTTGTTGCTGCGGTAATTGCTGACTGCTAACAACGCACTTCCGAGTCTCACTTTTGCTACGTGAAAATAATTTTGCCCTAATGTCGACTCCTTTATCGTAGTTTTCGTAGTAGTAGTAGTAGTAGTAGTAGTAGTTGTTGTTGTTGTTGTTGTTGTTGTTGTTGTTGTTGTTAAGACTCCAAATGTTCGAGTGTGTTGTACGATGCTGTTCACGAAGATAATGATGATAATGATGATGACGATTATGCTAATGTTGATGGTGTTGATCGTGGCACTGATGAGAACGGCACAAATTGTACGTCTCTAGAGTCAAGAACTTTGCAGACACAACAAAAAATGGCGTTGCCAACCATTTTCTCTTCTGTTGATTTAAAATGCGGTAACTATGAGCATTCAAACTTGGAAGAGAGAGAGAGAGAAAGCCTCTCTGTTGACACTGTTACTGCCAATAACAACAACAACAACAACAAACATGTTATATGTATAGTATTAACATGCTGTAAAATGCTTGAGAACATTTAATATAACTAAAATAATTAAACGAGTAAAAATTTTAAAAAGACTATAAAAAGTAAAAACTTTTAAAAGACCATAATCCATGAATACATGCCAGAAACAAAATTATGTGAAAAAAATTTGATGAATCCAAAATGGGCTAACAAAAAATTTCTATAATTGAAAAATGTTCTTTGTCTTTAAAAATTCTTCAAATTTTGCGTCTCTTTTTGCAACTGTTTTACAAGAGTTGAAGAAGAAACCACTTAACTGCCAACAAAATAGTTATTGTTGTTGCTACCTTTGAAACTGTTATTGTTTTTCCTGTTATTGCCTCAACTGATAGCTGGCTCTTTCTTGTTGTTGTTGCTGTTATTGTTGTTGTTTTACTAGCCCAATTTCTTGGCAAACCTTAGAGAAAATGCAAATATAAATCACGATAAACCGTGCGGAAAAGTTGATTTCAATTTAACTGGTACGTTGGTCGTCACACACGCCGCCGTCACTTCATCCGTCCACCTACGCTTGGTTGACCATCAAGCGAGTTAGAAAACCTTCAGAGCTTTAAAGTGGTTTTCCAACATGATGACCTTTAAAGGGCAAGACGCGCAACTACGGTTCATCGCTTTTAGTGATTTTTAGTGTTCGCTTCGTTCAGTACAGCTCGCTCAGTATAACACCAAAAGGAGGCTACTTTTGGTCTATAAATGGTTCTGGTATATAAAAACAAATATCTTTATTCAAGACCTTTTCGCCTTCAGGCAGTTTTTAAAGTCTATATAAAACCTTTAGGCAATCCAGATGTTGGCGAAGAGCCCAAATAACTTCAACAAAACGACTAGATAGCAAAAAACGAACGTTTAAGCCTACCTTCGCTTAAAATCGCACTCTGAAGTAGCCTGGAAACCTTCTATAACCTTTTAACATACCTTAAAAGTTACTTGGAAGGCTTGCACAACCACTGAATAAGATACATACATATATTATATAATTTGTAGTTGAGCTAGGTTGTTACATAAGGCTTTGCAACAACCTTTAAAATAGATTTAGATATTACCCAGAGGCTTTGTAAAGCTTTTAAACAATTTTTATTAGCTTGTGAATTTTTTCCAAAAGGTTTTAAACAACATACAAATGGTACCTGAACATTGGCAACTAATATATGCGATATATGTATGTATGTATATCTACTGTTTATAAAGCTTCTAGTGCGGTGGTCCCGGCAAACCTTTTACAAAACCAAACTGAAAACTTGACATTTGTCGGCCTCTATCATTATAAAAGTATTATTTATTAAGTTAAAAAGGAAAATGTTGGTGACATTTTGGCAAAAGGCTTCAGTAAACTTGAACAATAGCAAAAGAAAATTGTGGGGAAAGCTGTTTATTTGTAGTTGTAACAACAGAGACACGCAAAATAAAACGCATATACGCTCAAACCGAAGAGATCAAAGAAGAGATCCAGCCACAAGCCTCTCACACGACTCATACATACTAAAGGATACTCAACTTCAGCTCAAATTCAGTTATAATGCACAACAACAACAACAACGAAAACAATAGTAGTCACAAGAGCAGCCACACTATATTGACCACAGCACGCCAAACTTGCTGCGGAAGCCATAACCGTTGATGCTGTAATGAAGTTAGCCGGGCCGACGGAGCGCGGCAAAGAGAAAGACGACGCTAAAGTGCTACCAAGTGCGACGAAGAAAAAAGAGAGGACCAAGTTGTCAGTGAGCAACGACTAAAAGCATGTTAAGACAAATAACAAAATGACTGCTGGGCAACGCCGAGGGCCGGATTAATAGCAACAACGAGTGAAAGCGCTGGAATACAATGACAACAACAGGTGCAACAATAACCGGCAAAACAATAGCAACAACAACAACAACAACAACAACTATACCTAACAGCAACGACAACTCGGTCACAGTAACTCTAACAAAATCTACAATAAGCCGGACTAGTCACCACAAGTCGGTAGCAGCGCAGCAAAAGCGGCAACAAAAAAGCATGGCCAACATCAGATCATCAGTAGATGAGCTGCCAACGAACACTGACAACACCAATTCCCTGAAGTGTCCTGCAACAGGACATTAACGTGCAATCTCGCAGCCGCCAGCAACTCCACAGCTCCAGCGGCTTTCAATCCGCCCGCCCTCTCTGCCAACTCCTTCGGACACTTTCATTCCGCCAGAGAGACAGACCAGCCCGACGCGACGGACTGCGCAAGAAATGTACAAAAATGCATTTGAAAAATACTCGCCCTTGGCAGCAATTAGCACTTCGGTTACAACAACAAATGTCAGCAGAGGACCACCACAACAACACGACGACCACAACAACAACAACAACAACAGCAATAACGAAACAAATGAACACCCACAGCGACCAGGCCGTAAGTACATGAAGTAAAACAACAACCACGGAAGTCTTAGGAAGATACGACGGTGAAGGACGAGGCAGGACGAGGCGGCGAACTAGGCGCCAGACTGTTACAGCGGATTACTTCCATTTTTTGGTCTTGATGAAGATAAGCGTGGATCTTGAAGTGACTAAATAAAATGAGTATAATAAAAATTATGACAGGAGAAAATGTATTGCAGGAAAATGTCAAGAGGTTGAAAAGGACAGACATCGTTAGGAAGACGGTAAGAATAATTGGGACACTTTTTGTTACGCCTGCTGAGGCGCTTGACAAAATTTAGACAAAATGTCCCTGGAAAAATCCACATCACGATAAAGAAAAATGATCTTCAGTGTATTCTATCTATAAAGTAATAAATACATAATTAGAATTTTCATGATTATTTATTTTCATAGAAATAATTAAAATAAAATAATAAAAACTTTTTTCGAAAAAAGTGTTTGTAAATGGGATTGCAAATAGTAAAATCGAGGCCACATTATCCCTTTAGACGATACTGTACATGAAGGAAAATATGCTGATACGATTGGATATTATTGGGCTGCAACTTAATCATATCCAATCGTCGACCCAAAAACGTTTCCAACGTTTTTATGTACACAAATGATAAGAAACACGCGCAAACACTTCGTTCTTACCTCTAGAAGGTTCCACTATAAGACCTAATTAGATTGAGATTATATATTGTATGCTAACGCCACGAACACGTGGACCAAAAAAGGATGCCAATGTTTTTTTTGTAAACAAAAGATAAGAAAAACGCGCAAAATTTTGGAAAATATGGTCCATATTGTTTATTCTCAAACACAAGTAAGAAGAAATTAGTCCAAGTCGTATAACCCTTACGATAATATACTCGTACATTATGATACATATCACTGTTAGTGAGTTAGACAACTGTTTTATTAGTTCCTCTAATAAATCACGATACTTGTTTTTTATTCTCAAATACAAGTAAGGAGAAATTAATATTTATCTCATAAAACGACATAATGTACAGTTAGTGTTGTTATTACTCTTGGTTATTAACTATAGAAAGTTCCACTATAAGACCTAATTAGATAGAGACAATATATTGCATACTAAAGTCAGAACAGGTTGACTAAAAACCAATTCCTAAGTTATTATGTAAACAAAAGATAAAAAAAACGCGCAAAATTTTGGAAAATATGGTCCATATTGTTTGTTCTCAAACACAAGTAAGAAGAAATTAGTCCAACTCGTATAACCCTTACGATAATACGCGTACATTATGATACATATCACTGCTAGTGAGTTAGACAACTGTTTTATTAGTCCCTCTAATAAATCACAATACTATATCTCATGTTTTGTTTGTGTATTTGGTACATAGATAAAGAGCTGTAGAGCTACGAAAAGTTGGTTGGTTTTAAATAAAAGCCGAATCTCATCCATTTAGAATTCAATTGAATACAAATTTTTGAAGTGTGAAGATGATACTCTCACTCTGGTTACTTTTATCGATTCTACACCTGGCAAGGGCTTCACAGGCCCATGGAAACTCGGTAATACCTACTATCCCTGGTCTCCCATATTTTATTATAATTTTTATAATTTTTTTTTAATTTTTTTTTAATATTTTTTTTAATATTTGTTAAATATCTTTTTAATAATTTATTTTATTTTTTTTTTATTATTTTATTATAATTCGTAGACATGCATTGAGTACGATTGCGACGACGTAGAGCTGAAAATTATTTTGAAAAAATTTGAGTTGCTGGAGACGGTGAATAAAAATCTTCACCTGCAAATGAATAAGATGAGTATGATGTGAGAAGAATCTACTATATTACTTGCAGTTAATAATCCCCGGTTAATTTTTTGCATTTTTCCGGCTTTTTTAGGATGAATCAAGAATTTCAAGGGTTTAAAGCAATGGCGCAATGTACCGGTACTAAATCCTCAAAGAAATTCGAACCTAAACCTTGTTCATCCACCAAACCCCCGTCAATAAAGTTTGGTTATAATTCGCAGACATGCATTGAGTACGATGGCGACGAAGATCAGTTGAAAATTATTTTGCAAATATTTCATCTGCTGGAGACGGAGAATGTAAATCTTCTCCGTCAAATGGATAAGATGAAAACAATGTGAGTAGAATCTACTATATTACTGACAGTTAATCTTTTCAATTTTTATTGTTCTTTAGAATGAATCAAAAATTCCAGGAGTTAAAAGCAATCACGAACTGTACCCGCACTAAATCCACAAATAATTGTGAACCTGAACCTTCCTCCACCACCAAATCCCCGTCAACGACAGTACTCCCCTTAACAACCGAATCTCTTTTAACAACAATATCCCCCTTAACAACAAAATCCCTTTTAACAACAATATCTCCTTCAACAAAAATATCGCCTTCAACAACAATAACTTCCTCAACAACAATTTCCCCTTCAACAAAAATACCACCCTCAACAACTACAATATCTCCCTCAACAAAAATATCCCCTTCAACAACAATAACTTCCTCAACAACAATTTCCCCTGCAACAAAAATACCGCCCTCAACAACCGAATCTCTTTTAACCACAATATCCCCCTCAACAACAAAATCCCCATCACCAACAAAATCCCTTTTAACTACAATATATCCTTCAACAACAATAACTTCCTCAAAAACAATTTCCCCTTCAAAAAAAATACCACCCTCAACAACCACAATATCTCCTTCAACAAAAATATCCCCTACAACAACAATAACTTCGTCAAAAACAATTTCCCCTTCAACAAAAATCCCACCCTCAGTAACTACAATATCTCCCACAACAAAAATATCTCCTCCAACAACAGTAACTTCCTCAACAACAATTTCCCCTTCAACAAAAACACCACCCTCAACAACCGAATCTCTTTTAACCACAATATCCCCCTCAACAACAAAATCCCCATCACCAACAAAATCCCTTTTAACTACAATATCTCCTTCAACAACAATAACTTCTTCAAAAACAATTTCCCCTTCAACAAAAATACCACCCTCAACAACCACAATTTCTCCCTCAACAAAAATATTCTCTTCAACAAAAATAACTTCCTCAACAACAATTTCCCCTTCAACAAAAATACCACCCTCAACAACCGAATCTCTTTTAACCACACTTTCCCCCTCAACAACAAAATCCCCATCAACAACAAAATCCCTTTTAACTACAATATCTCCTTCAACAACAATAACTTCCTCAAAAACAATTTCCCCTTCAACAAAAATACCACCCTCAACAACCACAATTTCTCCCACAACAAAATTATCTCCTCCAACAACAGTGACTTCCTCAACAACAATTTTCCCTTCAACAAAAATACCGCCCTCAACAACCGAATCTCTTTTAACCACAATATCCCCCTCAACAACAAAATTCTCATCAACAACAAAATCCCTTTTAACTACAATATCTCCTTCAACAACAATAACTTCCTCAAAAACAATTTCCCCTTCAACAAAAATACCACCCTCAACAACAATAACCTCCTCAACAACAATTTCCCCTTCAACGAAAATACCAACCTCAACAACTACAATATCTCCCACAACAAAAATATCCCCTTCAACAACAATAACCTCCTCAACAACAATTTCCCCTTCAACGAAAATACCAACCTCAACAACTACAATACAAGCCTCAACAACCAGATCCCACTTAACCACAATATCGCCCTCAACAACTAAAGCGCCGTCAACAGTCAATTCCATTTCAACCACAATATCCTCCACAACTACAATAACCCCACCACTCAAAACTCCCAGCAGCTGTGATGAAGCGCTTCGATTAAATGGTGGATTGCAAGGCCTTTACTTGATACGTATTCCCGGTTCATCCCTTGGACCATTCTATGTCTACTGTATGCCAGATCCGGATGGAGAAGGCGGCGCCTGGACTGTGATACAACGACGTATTCATGGCAGCGTCGATTTTCAAAAACCATGGTGTGATTATGCTGTAGGGTTTGGCGATTTGGAGGGTGACTTCTGGATGGGTTTTGAAAAGATACACGAACTGGCAAAGTGGTCGAGTCAACAACTCTGGATTCAGATGGAAGATTTCGAAGATAACAAACACTGGGCGCATTACATGAGTCTTGATGTAGGTTATAACAAGAAGAAACCTTCTTTTGTTCTGAAGGTCATGGGATCATACACAGGCAATGACAGTGATTTGCCCGTTCCGACAGATTTGGGTAATGATAAGAATAAATCTGGAAACTGTGCGAAGTATTATACTGGCGCTTGGTGGCGTGCGGACTGTGACGAGAGGTTAGTTTTAAGACGACCTAGTGGTACATACATTGAAAAACTAACTATTTATTTATTTATTTGATACTTTTTCAGCAAATTGAGTGGCCGATATTTGAATAGTCCTTATGCAAAATATGTAGAAGGAAAAGGTATGGTCTGGTACAACTGGCAAGGTTATGGCTACTCTCTTCAATATGCGCACGTGGCAATAAGACCTTCAACGATTAAGCTAACATTCGAACCCTAAATACCGCTTAGGCGTTGTTAAGGAGAACTTTTATTGTGGTTCGGGCTATATTTTATTTTCCTTATATTAAATGCTAGAAAAATAAAATAAAATGTTAAATAAAATGTAAATTTTGAAATATTTGTAAAATACAAAATACAATGTCAGTTAAAGATTTTAAAAATCTCAGTTCTTGTCTTGCCTCCGAAAGTGTCACATCTCGACTGAAAAGCAGTGTCTCGTTCTCTATTCTCGTCTCGTCTGAAAAAGTCCATTTCGTCTCGAACTGAAAAGAGCTGTACTCTGTGGAAAGAACGATTGGTGGTGTAGACAAATTCTTTAGTTATTACCGGAAAGCTAATGGAGAAGCGGTTCGCCTTCTTGCTCACTTTTTCTAGCTATGCCGGATGCTTTTATACAAGTTATAAAAGTCGACTCTAGAACAACGACGTCTTAAGATGACTCCGATTTCGTAAGAGATTGAGATGATCTTGTAATGTGATATTGGCAGTAGACAATTTCTTGATCCACAAAATCTCCACCATTAATTAGTTTGGTAAAATTACACGAACCTGACAAAGACGTCGAATCAAGAACTCTGGATGCAGATGGAAGATTTTACTTAAGCCTTCTTCACTTAATAAAGTTTTCTCCACTTCTTTAAAATATGAATTCCACAATTTCCAACAAATTATGTGCATACATTTAATTTAATGTAATATTTTTTGTGGATAAGTTAAAAATTTTTACTGAAATCTGTTTATCAGTTTTATTTTGTCGGTGAGGAGTTAAACAACTCACGTTTTTGGATTATTTCTTACTTGTTACTTGAATAGGAAAATGTAGGTAAAAACCACTTCAAAATATATTATTAATGGTGCAATAAAAAAGGAATAATTATCTATGAGACGAAGCTAATTACAATAAAAAATATTGTTTTCAATCAATTATAATAATGGTTTCTTATGTGATATGTAGGAAAATGTCACAAGGTAGGGGTGATGGTAGGGGTTGCTGCAGCAAAAACTAGTATTCTCTCAAACGCGTTTTGTCATTTCCTTAAACTTGTTGTTCACACTTACCCATAGAAATCAAAATATACGAAAAAGTCAAAAAGTTTCCTCAACATAGCTACGATATTAATATTAAAAAACATTCTTGATAATGGAAAAGATTTGGAAGCAAATTCGAGCTTTTCATGTACACAAATGATAAGAAAAACGCGCATACTTTTAGAAAGTATGGTCCATATTATTTATTCTCAAATACAAGTGGAAATTATTCCTCATCTCACAAAACGGTATAATATACAACTGTCGTAATACATACATTAGTTGTCGATAATATATTGTATATTATTTTCGGAATACGTGGACCAACGAACGATGCCTAAGTTTTTATGTATATAAATTATAAAAGAAACGCAAAAAATTTTAAAATATATGGTCCACATTGTTTACTCTCAAACACGAGTAGAAAAAAATTAATCTTATTTTTACGAAAATTTAGCAGACCCTACGTTATTACCTCTAGAACGTTCCACTATATGACGTAACATATTAAGAGTATATTATAAAATTTTGTCAGAATACGTGGACCAAAAAACGATTCCTAAGTTTTTATGTACACAAATGATAAGAAAAACGCACAATATATTAGAATATATGGTCCATGTTATTTACTCTCAAAAACGAGTAAAAAGATATGTACTCGTATATACAGGATCCTAGTCTCATAAAACAGTATGGTATTATAAACAGTTGTGACGATCTTTTCATCCAAATCACAGACTTCTTTTTATTACCACTAGAAAGCTCCACTCTATGACCTAATTAGATAAAGAGAATAGTATACTGTATCATATCGTCAAAAAACTTGGACCATAAAACTATCTCCAAGTTTATATGAAAATAAAAGGTAAGAAAAACGCGCAAACTTTTGGAAATGGATATGGAAAATATTCATTTATTTATTCTAAAACACGCGTCAGGAGAAATTAGTAGTATACGACTTGTACTATACTATACGTACTATAACCTTACGACAAAACTCGTACATTATAATACATATCACTGTTAGTGAGTTGGATATCTGTTTTATTAGTCCTTTTACTAAATCACAACACTATATTTCATGCTGTGTTTGTGTATGAGAACTTTGTACATAGCAAAAAAACTGTGGAGCTACGAGAAGTTGGTTGACTTGGTTTTAAATAAAAACCGAAGCTCATCCATTTAGAACTCAATTGAACATAAGTTTTTGAAGTGTGAAGATGATGCTCTCAGTCTGGTTACTTTTATCGATTCTACACGTGGCAAGGGCTTCACAGGCCCATGGAAACTTGGTAACGCGTACTAATCAACCAAAAGCTTGTAATAACTTGTAAATGCTTATTGATTCCTTTATGTCGTATATTCCACAGACATCTAAGTCGGCCATTTGCGAAAGTGATGTGCTGAAAATCGTTTCGCAAAAGCTCCAACTATTGGAGACTGGCGGTAAAAATCTCCGCCTTAAAATGGACAACTTGAACATGAAGTGCGTAGAATATGTTAAATTATTGAAAGTGAATAGTATAAAACTTATAAAACTTGTATAATTTTTCTATGCTACTATAGATTGAATCTAGCGTTTGAAGACTTAAAAGCAACGTGCGGCTCTAATATCACCTTAAATTTTGACGATATATGCAAACCGAAGCAGTCAGAAGAACCTGAAGTTTCCTCAACCACAATACTTCCCTTGACCACCAAAGAACCCGAAATTCCTAGTAACTGTGCTGAAGCTGTACAGTTGAGTGGTCTTACGGAGGGCATTCACAAGATACGTATTCCCGGTTCACTCCTCGAACCAATCGATGTCTACTGTGTTTCAGATCCGAACGGAGATGGTGGTGCCTGGACTCTGATACAACGACGCCTTGATGGCACCATCGATTTTGAACTGCCATGGGCTGAATATGTTCAAGGTTTTGGCAGTTTGCAGGGAGAATTCTGGATCGGTTTGGAAAAAATACACGAACTGACAAAGGCGTCGAATCAAGAACTCTGGATTCAAATGGAAGACTTCCAAAATGATACACGTTGGGCGAAGTACAGCGGTTTTGCTGTAGGTAATGAGACGGAATCTTTTGCTCTGAAGGTCTCCGGATCAAACACAACCACTGCTGGTGATTCGCTCTTGAGGCATGTAGGCCAGAAATTTACTACGATTGATAAGGATAATGATCTTAAGGGAACAGAAAACTGTGCCGAAAAGTATTCCGGCGCTTGGTGGTATGCGGATTGTCTCGACAGGTTAATTGAATTGAAGAAAATTTATTGATACATTGAAAAATTTACTATTTATTTCTTTAATACTCTTTTAGCAATTTGAATGGTATATATTTGAATGGTTTGATTCCAAAGAGTTTAACAGGAAAAGGCATTGTCTGGTACCATTGGAAAGGTCTAAACTACTCTTTAAAATATGTTCACATGGCGATCAGACCTTTAACATAAAAAACCCTAAGGTCTGATCGACCTTTAACATAAGAAACCCTAAGGTCTGAGTAAAAGCTTACCCCCAATTCCGCGAGGTATTTTCTTATAAGGATTATTATTTTTCGCGGTTACAGCTGTTTTATTTGCCCTTTATTTAACGGAAAAATGTAAATGCAGTAAACTTTTATTAAATGCATATCTAGTTAAAGCCGACAAAAATTAAAAATAATAAATTTCTAAATCAAAACGTGCTTCTTTTTCCTCTTTGGGTACATTTCCTGGCCGATCACAAACACTGATAGAATTACAAATAGAAGAAAGCATGTCTTCAATATATTCTATCTCTTCTCGATTATACGCTACATTGGAAGTACTTTTTAAAGCTGATATACTGAATTACTTCGTAAAACTATTAAAAATGATTTATTACTTATTAAAAAAAGACACTGAAGGTGGCCATCGCCGCTACAGGTTTAGTTAACATTTTAACATTTAGTTCTTTGAAAAAATCAAACTAAAAACCAATTGGAAAGATTGTTTAGTTTTTAAAACTCTGAAAAACTAAATTTTAAGACTCGATAAAAGAACTGTAAGCTCGTATTTTTACGACAAACAGCATTCAATCGCGCACCAACAATTAGTGCGACAGTTTATACTTCCGAATAAACTGAGTTTTGGGAATAAAATCGCGTCTAATGACGGCGCCTTGTGATGACCATATTGTGTGACCATATATTTATACAGAGCAATGCTCATGGTCACAATTTCTTTTGTTGAACAAAGAAAGAATAAGAACAAAGAAATACGAAACACTTTGCTTTTAAATTTCGTATATTTTTTCATGGGGATCCCATTCACCGGCGCCTGATGTAAAATTTCTTAGAATTTCTTTTTTTATGTCATATACTGCGGATACAGTTATTTTCACAATCTAAATACTAGGAATAAAATTGCCCCTACTGGCCGCAGTACAGAAAGGGAAAAAAATAAAGGAGGCTGGTGGTGAAATATTTAAAGGAATGAAAAAATGTTTCAAACAATCTGGCAACAATTTTTTCGCGGAAAAGTCGTATATCGTGGCAAGCCGCTTAGAGCTGTTTTTGTGAGCGGGGGGAGCGGAAGTTTGCTGAGGAGCTGCAGCCAAATGGTTTGTTTTTCTCACGAAGTCCATGCCCACTTTCAGCATGCAATGTTGCAGCATAATTGGAATAACAGCCGAGGCTCAGTTTGTACATGGTCTATATTGGTGTCATCGGTCGGTTGTGTTAAAATATGATTCATCAAATTAGTTATTTACTTAACTGCGCAGTGTCTGTAAAAATCAATTTTTGGAAGACTACCTCAGGAAGACTACATCTACTCAGGTGGACCAAAATGTGGGTTATAAAAAGGTAAAGCCTTATATTTACTAAAAACTCCTTGAAATGGGTTTAATGTAGTATAATAAACTATACTATATATCTGATAATAGAATCTTCTAAAATCGTGATGATGATGCCATCCATCCTCCATCCTTACTCCTTACTTAGTGTTATTTGGAAACTTATTTATTACCCTTTTTTTGAAATTTCCTTCATTTGATCATGATCCCACTCTGTCAAACTCTGAACACAAAAATATTGGCAGAGCTTAATGGCCAATAGTATAATAAAATAATATTGGACTCGAACGAGGAGATGCCATGAGAAATTATGAATAGAAAACGGTTTTCTTGATTATAATTGAGTAATTTTCAATGGACTGGATACTATGCCATTCGCCGGCAGCAGGTAATCTCGCACCAACCGCCAAGCATTGAATGTTCAAGTAAAATTCTTTGGAATTTTTCTTTGCTGGTCTCGCTCTGCAAGAAACTGAGTTATTTTCACAGTATATATGTCGGAAATGTAATGACTTCTACTGACCGCGAAGAACACCGGGTGACCGGTGATCCGCCCTTTAAAAATTCACCCATATGAAAATTTAATTATTTTCATTTGCTGTCGGAGAATATTCATTTCATTTACTTTTGTTGAGAGTTTTGTGCGTGACAGGCTTCAGCCGCGGCAAAGATTATAACTCAAACCCTGTCAACAAAACCCTGTCTTTGCCAAAATCTTTGGAATGGATTTTGTAAACGTGGATTTTGTACGGTTGGATTCTTACACACGAGTAAGAAGAAATTAATTACTCTTCGTTATTACCTCTAGAACATTCCACTATAAGACCTATTTAGATTAAGATAATATACTGCATCATATCGCCATAATGCGTGGCCCAACGAACGATTCCTAAGTTTTTATGTACACAAATGATAAGAGAAACGCAAAAAATTTTGGAATATATGGTCCATATTGTTTGCTTTCAAACACGAGTAAGCAGAAATTAGTCCAAGTCTCATAAAACTTTGTTATTACTTTAAGAACGTTCCACTATAAAACCTATTTAGATTAAGATAATTTATTGTACGCCTGTAATATTGTCAGAATACGTGGACCAAAAAACGATTCCTAATTTTTGATATACGCAAACGATAAGAAAAACGCGCACAATTTCGGAAATTATGGTCCATATTGTTTACTCTCAAGCAAAAGACGATATTAATCCTAGTTTCACAAAACGACATAATGTACAGTTGTCGCACACTCTTTTTTATTACCTCTACATAGAACGTTCCAATATAAAACTTAGGTTAAGATAATATATTGTGTCATATCGTCAGAATACGTGGACCAAAAAACGTTTACAAAGGTTTTATTTACACAAATGATAAGAAAAACGCGCAAAATTTTGAAAAATATGGTGCATATTATTTACTCTTAAACACGAGTCAAAAGAAATTAGTCCAAGTCGTATAACCTTTCTGGTAATATACTCGTATTATGATACATACCACTATTAGTGTGTGAGACAATTGTTTTATTGGTCCCTCTAATAAATCGCGACACTATATCTCATGCTGTGTTTTTGTATTTTGTACATAGATAAAGAGCTGTGGAGCTACGAGAAGTTGTTTGATTTTAAATAAAAACCGAAGCTCATCCATTTAGAATTCAATTGAATACAAATTTTTGAAGTGTGAAGATGATACTCTCACTCTGGTTACTTTTATCGATTCTAAGCCTGGCCAGGTTTTCACAGGCCCATGGAAAATTGGTAATACCTACTATCTCTAGACCACTTTGGTGGCAAAAGTCCAAAACCTATAAACTCCTAAATTATTTTATTATAATTCGCAGACCTGCATTGAGTACGATTGTGATGACGAACAGTTGAAAATTATTCTGAAAAAATTTGAGTTGCTGGAGACGGAGAATGACAATCTTAGCCTTCAAATGGATAAGATGAAAACAATGTGAGTGGAATCTACTATATTACTGAGAGTTAATCTTTTCAATTTTTATTGCTCTTTAGAATGAATCAAAAGTTCCAGCACTTACAAGCAATCACGAACTGTACCGGTACTAAATCCACAAAGAATTCTGAACCTGAACTTTCCTCACCCACCGAATCCCCGACAACAACAATACTCCCCTCAGCACCCACATCCGTTTTAACAACGTTAGCTCCCTCAACTACAAAACCCTACCTTCCCTGTAGCTGTGATGAAGCTCTTTTGTTAAATGGCAGTGAGCAAGGCATTTACAAGATACGTATCCCCGGTTCATCCCTCGGACCATTCTCTGTCCACTGTATGTCAGATCCGAACGGAGATGGCGGTGCCTGGACTGTAATACAACGACGTCTTAATGGCAGCGTCGATTTTCAAAAACCATGGTCTGATTATGCTCGAGGTTTTGGCGATTTGGAGGGTGATTTCTGGATGGGTTTTGAAAAAATACGCGAACTGGCAAGGACGTCTGAACAAGAACTCTGGATTCAGATGGAAGATTACGAAAACAATACACATTGGGCGAAGTATTGGAGTTTTAATGTAGACTATGACACCAACAAGAAATATTTTGGTCTGAGCGTCATGGGATTAGAAACAAGCAATGACGGTGATTCGCTCGAGAAGCAAGAACGCCATAACATTTCTAGGAGGGAAGTGCATAATGATGATGATGAGATAGTGTATTATGCGGAGGATGATGTAAATTCACCTACACACTGTGCGAAGCACTATAATGGTGTTTTCTGGCGTGCAGACTGTGACGAGCGGTTAGTTTTAAGACTTTTTAATGGTACATTGAAAAATTAACCATTTATTTCTTTGCTTCTCTTATAGTTATCTTGGTGTTAGTGCATTAATGACTGGTCCTTATGCAGAATATTTAGAAGGGCAAGGCTTGGTCTGGTACCATTGGCAAGGTTACGGCAACTCCCTTAAATATGTTCATTTCGCAATTAGAAAACGTGTGGAATAGATGGCATTAATGTCCGGAGCAATACTTTTGGATAAGGAAAGTTGTTCTATAGATGCAGCACTTTACTTCATATTCCTTTCAATAAATTAGTAAATGCAAAATACTTTTGTAAAAGCAGAAAGAAAAAACAATTATACTTAATAAATGCGAAACGTTTTTTCCTTATGCGCAACGGTGTGGATCCCAAGTAACCTCTTTCAATAATTGAATGGTTTAAATCGGTTTGCCAAATCGAGTAACTCCACTTTTTAATTGTTTTAAAATATTGGTGTCAAAGCTTACTGATTTATATTTTAATTTAATTTTTCTGTTAATGAGTTCGTTAGCCTGCCGGGAGTTATCCCTTGTGGCCTTTATAGATATTGAGGGAGATTTCAATAATGTGGAGGCTAATGCGATCTTAAATGCTCTAAGATCTTTGAAAGTCAAGGAACGGCTAGTGTTTTTCGATAGTCAAATGCTTAAGGGCAGGACTATTGAGGCACGGCTAGGGACGCTCGAATTATGACGAGCTTGTCCTATTTTACAAGGAAACATAAAATTTGTCAAATAGAACCCCCGAGGGGCTAGTGAGGCTCGCTGAACTTCGCTGAAAACAAAATATTTTGGAAAAGGTCTTTCCAAAAAGTGTCTCTCTATTCATGCAGAAAAGCCATTGATAAGAAATGGGGCTTGTCGCTAAAGATTTAATACTGGTAGTACGTGGCTCGGCCCATACTGCTAAATGGGGGGCAAATTGTGATCTATTGGAAAAATTTCAAAGGTCTGCTTGTTTGTGTATCGGGGGAGCACTGAGGCCCACATCGATTGCAGCTCTTGAGGTATTAATGCACCTTCTCTCCATAGATGTAATAGGAAGATCATTAGCTAAATGTTCAACCATGAGGCATAATGCCGTATGTAAGAGGACCGATAGGAGAGTCGACCATCGACATAACGATACTCAATACTGGTAATTCCGCGTGACAGAAAATCGGTGACTTGTAAGCACTGAAAAATGGCAGAGTAGATGGTAAACCGTCTCTTTTCCTCATCAACATCATGACATGCTCTACAGTAATCTATCCGTCTTCTATTTGGCCATCATGGGGCCTATGGCACAGTGCTCTGTAATTACCCAACCTAACTTAAATTGTCAGAAAAATGCGCAAAACTTTGGAAAGTGTGACATAATGTACAGTTTCGCAGACTTTTTATTAATACCTCTAGAACGTTCCACTACAAGACCTAGTTATATTAAGATAATATATTGTAGGTATATTATTTTCGAAATACGTGGACCAACAAACGATTCCCAAGTTTTTATGTACACAAATGATAAGGAAAACGCACAAAACTTTGTAATATATGGTCCATGTTATTTACTCTAAAAAAAGAGTAAAAAGATATGTACTCGTATATACAGGATCCTAGTCTCATAAAAAAGTATGGTATTATAAACATTTGTGACGATCTTTCCATCCAAATCACAGACTTCTTTTTATTACCTCTAAAAAGCTCCACTATATGACCTAATTAGATTAAGATAATATACTGTATCATATCGTCACAAAACGTGGACCAAAAAATTATTCCTACGTTTTTATGTAAATAGAAGATAAGAAAACCCGCAACACTTTGGAAAAGATGGCGCCTTTATTTATTCTTAAACACGAGTAAGAAGAAATTAGTCCAAGTCGTACAACCCTACGATAATACTCGTACATTATGATACATATCACTGCTAGTGAGTTAAACAACTGTTTTATTAGTCCTTCTAATAATTTATTAGTCCCTCTGTGTTTGTGTATGAGAATTTTGTACATAGAAAAAGAACTGCGGAGCTACGAGAAGTTGGTTGACTTGGTTTTAAATAAAAACCGAAGCTCATCCATTTAGAACTCAATTGAACATAAGTTTTTGAAGTGTGAAGATGATACTCTCAGTCTGGTTACTTTTATCGATTCTACACCTGGCAAGGGCTTCACAGGCCCATGGAAACTTGGTAACGCGTACTAATCAACCAAAAGCTTGTAATAACTTGTAAATGCTTATTGATTCCTTTATGTCGTATATTCCACAGACATCTAAGTCGGCCATTTGCGAAAGTGATGTGCTGAAAATCGTTTCGCAAAAGCTCCAACTATTGGAGACTGGCGGTAAAAATCTCCGCCTTAAAATGGACAACTTGAACATGAAGTGCGTAGAATATGTTAAATTATTGAAAGTGAATAGTATAAAACTTATAAAACTTGTATAATTTTTCTATGCTACTATAGATTGAATCTAGCGTTTGAAGACTTAAAAGCAACGTGCGGCTCTAATATCACCTTAAATTTTGACGATATATGCAAACCGAAGCAGTCAGAAGAACCTGAAGTTTCCTCAACCACAATACTTCCCTTGACCACCAAAGAACCCGAAATTCCTAGTAACTGTGCTGAAGCTGTACAGTTGAGTGGTCTTACGGAGGGCATTCACAAGATACGTATTCCCGGTTCACTCCTCGAACCAATCGATGTCTACTGTGTTTCAGATCCGAACGGAGATGGTGGTGCCTGGACTCTGATACAACGACGCCTTGATGGCACCATCGATTTTGAACTGCCATGGGCTGAATATGTTCAAGGTTTTGGCAGTTTGCAGGGAGAATTCTGGATCGGTTTGGAAAAAATACACGAACTGACAAAGGCGTCGAATCAAGAACTCTGGATTCAAATGGAAGATTTCCAAAATGATACACGTTGGGCGAAGTACAGCGGTTTTGCTGTAGGTAATGAGACGGAATCTTTTGCTCTGAAGGTCTCCGGATCAAACACAACCACTGCTGGTGATTCGCTCTTGAGGCATGTAGGCCAGAAATTTACTACGATTGATAAGGATAATGATCTTAAGGGAACAGAGAACTGTGCCGAGAAGTATTCCGGCGCTTGGTGGTATGCGGATTGTCTCGACAGGTTAATTGAATTGAAGAAAATTTATTGATACATTGAAAAATTAACTATTTATTTCTTTTATTCTCTTTTAGCAATTTGAATGGTATATATTTGAATGGTTTGATTCCAAAGAGTTTAACAGGAAAAGGCATTGTCTGGTACCATTGGCAAGGTCTAAACTACTCTCTAAAATATGTTCACATGGCGATCAGACCTCTAACATAAAAAACCCCAAGATCTAACTTACCCAAAATTCCGCGTTACAGCTGTTTTATTTGCCTTTTATTTAATGGAAAAATGTAAATGCAATAAATTTTTGTGAAATATAAAGTTAGCTGTAGCCGACAAATATTAAATTATACATTTCGAATTGAAAATGCTCTTCTTTTTCCTCTTTGGGTACATTTCCTTGCCGAACAAATATGATGCAAATATTCTTTAATATGATGGTATTTATTTATTTATTTATTTTTATTTAGCCTTAAGCTATAACAAACTATCAAACCTTACAGGACTTAGTTAAGGCTTGATAGTTTATGTTATGTTTTAAATTACAAATTATATCAAAAAGATAGAATATTAAAATGAAAATACTAATTAGATAATAACATTATGATTTTTGGTTTAGTTAAAAAACAGAATCCGACAGATTTATAATTGAAGTAACAGTATTAAAATCTGAGCAGGCGCTCCGTTGTGGTTCGCATTGAAGAAATATTGGTCTACAAAAGCTCAAATGAAAAAATTCACATCTTCGAGAATCTAAATGAACGGCAAGGAACGTTAAGTTCAATTACACTTACAATAAAAGTACCATTGAGCATAATCCTTCGATTTACAAGTAAAGGTAAATTTATCAGCTTAAGTCGGGACTCGTACGATGGTAGTCTTACAAAAGGATCCCATTGCAAATTTCGTAGGCAAAAGAGTAAAAACTGTTTTCGGTCTAATTCAATTTCAAAGACATGGCGGCTAAAGTTTGGACTCTAAGCCGGTGTCCAAGTATTCCAAAATAGGCGGGACTAATGATGTATAGAAAATCATGGGAATATTAGGGTCCTTGAATTATTTTGCTCATCGCTTAAAACCTAATATAAAGCTGGCTCTATTGCATAATTGAAGATTATGGTTTATGCTTTAACGTTAATAAAATCTGTTAAAAACTTTGAATACAAAAAGTTTAAATTGACGGGTTTTTACGCATAAGACTTTTTTCTTGACGTCGAACGCCTGCATTATGTTTTCTAGTTTATTTCCATCAATGCTGGTCTTTTATTGAAATTTCCGGGAACTAAATTTTCAAAGTTACCGCCTTCCTATCGTACATGGTTGTTAAAATGTGGTGCCAACCCATCGCGATGTAGTCGTCAAACATAATCGCATTTAAATGTGTCTGGCGACTCTCGTGTTGCATGCGACAAATCCAATTACACGAGAATGCAACCAATGATTTCTGACGAATGTTGATTATATGACGAATGGCGATAAAGTATGAGAGTCGTAGAAAATTACAACTCGTTGTTGTTATTGTTGTTGTCATTGAAGTCACAGTATTTTTAATTGCTAAATCCAAAAGCTTGATTTATTTTACCTTTTTTTCAGTCATGTACAAAATAAAAGTCGCTGCAACCGTTAGCAATGTTGCACTTCCGGCCGACCCTTCCGGTAACGGAAAAAAGCTATTTCCCAAAGAATTTCTAGTTTTTTTTCGATTGGAAATTTTTTGATTACTCTTTTTAAGGGTTTCCTTAATGTGTTAAATGAAATTTATCATCACTGAATTACAATCAATGTCAATACATTATAATGATTTACTTGATTATGATCCTTCGTAATACTTGTAATCCTCGTAGTTAATTTATTTGAAGGCTTTGTAGATTATATTAATTAATGAAGTATAAATTAATGTATAATTTATTTAGTATTTCTAATTAGATAAGAAGCTAATTAGATAAGAAGAGTTTTTGTTTGGTTAAATAAACCGAAGCAGACAAATAAATAACTAGAAAACAGTATTAAAATATGCGCAGAGAGCTTCGAAATGTTGATTTGCATGAAGGAAAACACATCTTCTCCATGAGGGGCGAGGAATATTATGTATATGATTTAGTTAGCTTAAGATAATATATTGTATCATATCGTCAAAATACGTGGACCAAAAAACGTATTCCAAAGTTTTTATGTGCACAAATAATAAGAAAAACGCGCGAAAAAATTTTAAAAAGTATGGTACATATTGTTTATTCTTAACACGAGTAAGATATCATTAAGGCTAGACTCATAAAACAGTATGACATAATAAACAAATGTGACGATCACTTCAATCAAGTTCACTGACTCCTCTTTATTACCTCTATAAGTTTTCACTCTATGAGCTAGTTAGCTTAAGATAATATATTGTATACGTGGCTTTCTGACTATATGATATGTACGTCAAGAACGATTCCAAAAGGTTTTATGTACACAATTGATAAGAAAATCGGGCAAAATTTTTACTTATTCTCGAACACAAAGAGATTAATCTTAGTCTCATAAAACGACATAATGTACAGTTATTGCAGACTCTCCGTTATTACCTCTAGAAGCTTCCACTATATGACCTAGTTATGTTAAGATAATATAATGTATCATATAGTCAGAATACCTGGGCCAAAAAATTTGAATTTCTGTGAATTTTATTATAAAAACTTCTTTAAGAAGTCTTTATAATAAGACATTTATATAGGACATCTTTAAGAAGTCCTTAATTTTTAGAAGAAAACTGACAAATAGAGATAAAATTCTTATAGAAGTAACTTAGTTTATTTTCTTTATGTTTAGATTAAGAGCATCATCTTACTTGTATGAATAGTTTAAAGCGATTCTTGTTCAGTTTTGTGATAATTGTAGCATTCTGGGCACATCATAATTGCAGGGTCTAAGCCGCAATATTTCTGACAATTTCGGGCCAGTTTCACAATGTCAAGTTAACATTTAATCCGAGTCATACAATAATGTGCCACGGCACACCAGTTGCGGGGCTCTGACATAATGTACAGTTACGCCAAACGTGAAACTTGTTTAACACACATGATAAGAAAAGGAAGTTTTGAAAAATTTGATAGAAAAATGTTTATTCTCAAAGAAGAATAAGAAGAAAGCAACCAGTACGAGCTTTATGACTTTCACGACAGTATGGCATGATATAGTGTTATTTGTTGCATAATTAGGACCATAAAGAACTGTTTTATTAGTCCCTCCAATAAATCACGACCCTATCTCTGATGTTGTGTAAGTATGTATTGATAAAGAACTGTAAAACTTCGAGAAGAGTTAGTTGGTTTTAAATAAAAGCGTAGATCAGACCTTTTGAATTTAGTTTATTGCAATTTTATGAGGTGTGAAGATGATACTCTCAATTTGGTTGCTGCTATTCATTCTCAATTTGGCAAGGATTTCCCAGGCCCATGGAAACTCGGTAAAATTTCAATTTTAATTTTTTAGTTTCAATTTCAATTTATTAATTTATTATCCACTGTGAGATACAATCTTTTAAAAGTAATGGTAACCTATTTCTTGGAAGTTAAAGTAAGTATTTACCATGTATGTATATTTAATATAAAATTAAGACATAATAACGACATAAAGTGTTTTAAAAATTGGCTAAAATATAGTAGTAAAAAGAAGTACACTGTAAATAAAAGAATAAATAATAAAAATTAGAGGTTTTTTGGGGAGGAGGGAGAAACTAGAATTAGGCGGTATTTAGGTAGTTGCACAGAAAATGCTTGCGTTTGCATTTGTTATTAATCCGTCGTATGGTTGTGGTGGAAGTGAGTTCCACAGTCTGACAGCACTCACAGAAAAAAAATTCTAAAATTACTAAAGTTTACTAAGTTATATAGTTAAAAAAATCCTGAAGCTACTCTAACGGAAATCGAACATTAAATCAACCATTTGATTTCACTATAATTCACAGACACAAAATTGCACTCCGTACATTTGCGATAATGAACTGTTGAACATCATTTTGCATAAGTTGCAGTTTCTGGAGACGGAGGACGAAATTCTTCAACTTAAAATGGAAAATATCGATATGATGTGAGAAGGTTATACTAAATAACTTAAGATACCCAGTTAATATTTTATGTTTGTATTATTCTAATTTAGTATGAATCAAGAGTTGGAAGAGTTTAAAGCAGCCATGATCTGTCCTGATATAAAAGCTAATCCGACAAATTCTGTAAATTGTGGAGATATTTTCCAGCCAATAAATCCAGGGTCACTGGATACAATTTGCCCATCTGATAAATCGTCTTCTTCCAACTCATCCGAACCTTCCTCATCAACCAAATTTCCCTCAACGACAAATCCTCCCTCGACCACTAAATCCCCCACGACAATTAAGGTCCTCTCAACTACAAAATCCTCCTCGACTACCAAATCCTCCACTACCTTCAAACCTTCCTCGACCACCAAATACCCTACGACAAGTGAGGTCCTCTCAACCACTGAATCCTCCACGACCATTGAGGTCCGCTCAACGACCAAATCTCCCTCGATCACCGAATCCCCCACGACCATTAAGGTCCTCTCAACCACCAAATCTCCCACGACCATTAAGGTCCTCTCAACCACAAAATCCCCGTCGACTACCAAATCGTCCACGACTGGCAAACCTTCCTTGACCTCCAAATCCCCCACGACAAGTGAGGTCCTCTCAACTACCAAATTTCCCTCGACCACCAAATCTCCCACGACCCTTAAGGTCGACTCAACCACCAAATGCCCTTCGACCACCAAATCACCCACGACCATTAAGGTCGTCTCAACCACCCAATCCCCCACGACCCTGAAGGTCCTCTCAACCACCAAATCCCCCACGACCACCAACTCTCCCACGACCATTAAGGCCCTCTCAACCACCCAATCCCCCACGACCCTAAAGGTCCTCTTAACCACCAAATCCCCCTTGACCACCAAATCCCCCACGACCATTAAGGTCGTCTCAACCACAAAATCCCCCACGACCACCAAATCTCCCACGACCATTAAAGTCGTCTCAACCACAAAATCCCCCACGACCACCAAATCTCCCACGACGCTGAAGGTCCTTTCAACCACCAAATCTCCCACGACCACCAACTCTCCCACGACCATTAAGGCCGTCTCAACCACCCAATCCCCCACGACCCTGAAGGTCCTTTCAGCCACCAAATCCCCCACGACCACCAAATCTCCCACGACCATTAAGGTCGACTCAACCACCAAATCCCCTTCGACCACTAAATCCCCCACGACCATTAAGGTCCTCTCAACCACAAAATCCCCGTCGACTACCAATTTGTCCACGACTGGCAAACCTTCCTTGACCTCCAAATCCCCCACGACAAGTGAGGTCCTTTCAACTACCAAATCACCCACGACCATTAAGGCCGTCTTAACCACCCAATCCCCCACGACCTTGAAGGTCCTCTCAACCACCAAATCCCCCGCGACCACCAACTCTCCCGCGACCATTAAGGCCGTCTCAACCACCCAATCCCCCACG
Organism: Conops quadrifasciatus; assembly: GCA_949752815.1. Lineage (NCBI taxonomy): Eukaryota > Metazoa > Arthropoda > Insecta > Diptera > Conopidae > Conops > Conops quadrifasciatus. Next base: position 11,080,460 of record OX457077.1, on the reverse strand, counting down.
ACCCTGAAGGTCCTCTCAGCCACCAAATCCCCCACGACCACCAAATCTCCCACGACCCTGAAGGTCGTCTCAACCACCAAATCCCCCTCGATCACCCAATCCCCCACGACCCTGAAGGTCCTCTCAGCCACCAAATCCCCCACGACCACCAAATCTCCCACGACCCTGAAGGCCGTCTCAACCACCAAATCCCCCTCGACCACGAAATCACCCACGACCATTAAGGTCGTCTCAACCACAAAATCCCCCACGACCACCAAATCTCCCACAACCCTGAAGGTCCTCTCAACCACCAAATCCCCCACGACCACCAACTCTCCCTCGACCATTAAGGCCGTCTCAACCACCCAATCCCCCACGACCCTGAAGGTCCTTTCAGCCACCAAATCCCCCACGACCACCAAATCTCCCACAACCCTGAAAGTCCTCTCAACCACAAAATCCCCCACGACCACCAAATCTCCCACGACCACCAAATCCCCCACGACCACCAAATCCCCCACGACCCTGAAGGTCCTCTCAACCACCAAATCCCCCGCGACCACCAAATCTCCCACGACCACCAAATCCCCCACGACCCTGAAGGTCCTCTCAGCCACCAAATCCCCCACGACCACCAAATCCCCCACGACCACCAAATCTCCTACGACCATTAAGGTCATCTCAACCACCAAATCCCCCACAACCACCATATCTCCCACGACCACTAAGGCCCCCTCAACCACCGGAACACCCAAGACCACGAAATCCACCACAATCATTAAGGTACTCTCAACCACCACAGCCCCAAAACCACGAAATCAACCCACACCAGCCAAAGTCCCCTCAACCACAAAATTCCCCTACTATGCCAGCGACTGTGGTAGTGCGTTAGAAGTATATGAGCAAGAGGGCGTACGCATGATTCACATTTCCACATCACATCTAGCACCATTTAATGTCTATTGTAAAAGAGACGCGAATGGTAAGGCTTATACTATTATTCAACGACGTCTTGATGGAAGCCTCGATTTTCAAAGAACATGGAATGAGTATGTTCACGGTTTTGGCAGTTTTGATGGTGAATTCTGGCTCGGTTTGGAAAAAATACATGCCATCTCAAATTATTGGTCAACCGAGCTATGGATTGAGATGGAATCTCTTCTTTATCATAAATTGTGGGCGAAGTACAGCAACTTTTACATTGCTAATGAAGCGAATTCCTTTGCTCTGAACTCGGTGGGAACATACACAGGCAATGCTGGTGATGCGTTATCGTCGCATATAGGCCAAAGGTTCACGACGACCGATAGGGATAATGATAACAATATATTTGCAAACTGTGCCGATGTGATTAGCGGGGGATGGTGGTATGACCAATGTATCATTACTTTAAGGAACAAATGGTAAGTTAGTTCTATGAAGACTTAATGGCACATCGCTAAAATCACTTTTATTTATCTGCTCTTCTCTATTTTAGCAATTTAAATGGTAGATATTATACTCGCAATCTACCATTATCTATTTGGAATCTTAAAAAAGGCATTACTTGGGCTACGCCGCTGACTCTACTCAAAAAGTTCAGATATGTTCACATGGCGATTAAACCTTTTGGTATATAATAAGTCATTATACTTAAGTAAATGCGAAAACGTTTGGGAAATTCAAAATTAGTTACAGCACACAGAAAGATATAGAATTAAATAAAAAAAAATACGAAACAATTTGTTTTAAAAATCGACTTTTGTGTATTTTTCCATTTTTCACGTTATTTTCACGAACAATCGAGAATTACACGAGTCGACTCTTGTCAGATCTGCCTTGTTATTTCCTAAATTTGTTGTTGCTTACCAGCAGAAACCCGAAAATGACAGAATCGGCGATAATCGTTACGTGTGCGAATAAAAGCAAAGACCGTAACGGAAAACAAAATGACAATATTTAAGAAAATTTAAAAATATTTAAGAAAAGAAACCGAATAGGCCGAAGACCGAATAGTAGCCGATTAAAAAGCCTCCCACGCGAATCCATCAACGTTAACGACACAGAATTTCACACTAAAAATTTCGCTCTTCCAGACAAAGTTCTTTAGGCCAGCGTTTGTGAGTGAATATAAGTTATATAATAAATTGCGTAATGCTCTTTAAAATGTCTAATTGTTTCCGCTCGCCACTAGCATGTCTTTTCCACCTCCCCCCCCGCCCCACCCTTCCCACTCCCCGTCAACGTCGAACAAGACACATTTCTTAATAAATAATTCATTTATCATGTCAAACGAAACACTTTGGGGTTACCGACGATATGACACGCCATAAAACCAGCCACGAAAATGGCAGCCGCCATTTGTTGTTATTATTTACAGCAATTGCTTCAGCAGCAATAAATAAAAATTCACTTAAAAAGTAATTTTACCATCAAATTTCTATGTAGTCAGTCGTCCATCTATTTTAGTTTCTTTTCATTCGATTACATTTAGGTACGAGTATACGACAGAGCCGGTGGAACGTGGTAAAGAGTTATTTGGTGCCTGTGGGCGGAATCGATGGATAATGGAATGGAACGAGGTTGTCGTATGACACAACATTTATTGACAAATATCAATAGCGCCCTCAGGGCACATCGTCATCGTCATCGTTATGGTAAGAAGACATAGGCGACGATTTTATTCCTTCAGTCCTGTGCTTCCTTCCTTCCTTTTTTCCTTCATTTATATGCCGTTTGTTGTTGATCGTAAATGTGTGTAATGACATTTTTAAGTACCGTCCGTCATTGTGAAAGCAAGAAATTGATATCCTTCAGCTCGCTGCAAAGTCATTCAGTGGCTTTCAACTTTCTCGGTACATGAGAATCTACTCGGTAACGGTATTTCGTGGCTTATGTCTCTGACTGTGTGTTTGTGGGGGTGTGTTTATTGGTATTTGCGACTACATATTGCTGTCCTGTGGTACATACATATATTGCGCATGTATTGTCCCTCGGACGTGACCGTCCGTCATCGGTCACAGCCAATCGTCTGTATTGTTAGGCGTTGATGTCTTGACCATTATCCTTCAATTATAGACACGATATTAACGTTTAAGAAGAACTTGGGACAACTGACATGCAATCTGAAAGCACAAGCTACTCCTTTCACAAAGCGATGACGCGTCAGAAATGCCGACAATGTCGCTGTCATTGTCATTTTCGTAGTCGTTCTGTTCTCAGAGTCGTGGTGAAAACGTCTTGCTATTAATTGATATTGAATATAATTTTAAGTAACATGCTTTTTATGAATGTAAAAGCTATTTATAAGCGATTAATAACATTAATAATATCGATGACTACAAAATGTTTTAACCGTAAGAAATGTCGAAATGAAGTCATAATGTTGCTAAAGAAGAAAAACACAGTCGAAAAGTGAGGCACTTTGTGACGTTTACCAAAGTTTTCCAAGTAGTTTTAAGAAAATCAAGAATATTTTATTCGATAAAAAGTCCACAGTTAAAGCTACTCCTTTTTAATGGTTTGAGCTATGATGACTCATCAAACTTTTGTACTTTTTGTACTAATAAACATGGCTAAAATTTAGCCAATCTTAAATAAATTTTTAGATATTTTTTTTTAAGGCCAAATTTTAAGCTAAAATTTTAGCTAAAATTAGCTAATTTTAGCCTTAGCCTTTGATAAAAATTTAAAAAATTATCTCTTTAGATGGTAAAGATATAAATGATAAATTACTCATTATAAATGCCAAATAATTGAAAATTTATTACAATAGCTTTTGTTCCATTTTCTTAAGGGTGGTCGGTCTATGCAAACTATTCGAAAGCTACCGTGAAAACTTCATTACATTGAGATGAAAATGAAAGTAAATTCTTGTTTGATTAGACTTTTTTGTAAAATTTGCAAAGAATGTGAATTCTAGAAGCCTTCACAATGCCGCTTGGCTGACGCAAACGATTGGGCAGTCGAATACATACAACAGTGCAAAGTACTTTTGGGTCATTTGGTGCCAACGCGAGCCCAAAAAGTGTTTGCTTCTCTTCTCTTTTTTTGGCAAATTTTGCAATGAAAGGTCCTTTGGCCCCTCAGTAGTATGGAATCAATAATAAAAACATATTTGAAAATTATTTTCAATTATTTTAGAATCTGTATTTTCGAAACCACAAAATGGTTTAAGGCCTACCTACAGCGGTAAAATATAGAGTACCCATATTTTTTTAACTAAAGAATAAATCAGCCAACAATTATTGATTGTTTGCAGCAATTTGAGCAACACTAATACAGCAACAACAACAACAATGGTGGCAACAGCGATGGCAACAATAGTGAATACAAATTTTTAACAAGTTTAATGAACATGGCCGCACGCAATTCCTTCCACCGCAAGCACGCAAACACTCACACACTCACACACACACAACCAGCGTATGTCGAGGTTTGCAATTGTGTTAGCAACCAAAAACCGGCCCTAAATGTGTGTTAGTGTTTGTGTTTGTGTTGGTGTTTGCGAACCGCAGAATTTGAAAATTGGAGAGTAGCAGCGACCGCCATAATAGCAAATGATTAGAGTAGGTCAGAGAGTGGTCGTGGAGCGGGAGAAGGCCGGCAGGCGGCAGGCGGCCGGCGGCCGGCACCGCGATATTACATTTTGCGGTTGTGTGCGGCGTGTAACGAATGCATTTAGAGCGCGGTCGGTCGCGCGAACCAGAACTAATCGTTCGAAATTTATTTCTCAGTACCGGGCGCGGCAGAGGCAAACTGTTCCCCAGCATCATCAGCGCGGCAGGCGTCGGCAATGAGAGCAATGGGGCACACAATTATCGGTGCCCAATTTATCTCTTAAAATAATAATCGGGAGCACGGTCTGTGCGAACAACATGGCGGAAGGCTTTAGTCCTTTGTTGTACCGTATGTACCGTAATGGTTATAGACCAAGTTATGCCAAGTTGGTTGGTAGATTAACCCTTTCATTGTTAGGTTAGTTGTTTGAGTGTTTGTTGGTGTTGGTGTTGCTGTTATTGGCGTTGCGACTCCGGTTCCGGTTGTATTATACTATACGCATTGTTATTGTTATTCTTTATAGTTGTTGCTTTAGTATTATATTCGTTCGTTTTTGCCTTGTTTCTGATTTTATTCCGTTGTTGTTTTCTTTTCTCGTCTGTTTTCAGCTAAAATATCGACTTTTATTAGATTAAAACGCAGCACTTCATCGAAATTGTACCTACTTCATTGCAATACATTGTTGTTGTTGTTGTGGTTGTTGTTGTTGTTGTTGTTCAGGGGCAGTGAAAGGGAAAAAAGCTTGTATAAAGTGTTGTTGTTGGTTAGTTTTGAGCCATCCGTTTGCTGCGAAGCAATTTAGCGGCAATTATTTCGCCATTTAAACTAATTTCATATGCACCACGGTGGCGCACTAGATGGCGCTAATCGATTTTTAAGTCGAATCATTTATTTCAACTCAACACTGACATGTTTTTGTTTTCTGTAATTGGCTTAATAAATAGTTATTTGGTACTTTTATTTCCTTGTAACTCTTCTATAGTTTAGGAGAAATGAGACACTTAACCCTAGCGCTCCCTTCAATTTTGAACCCCACAGCAGTTATGTTATGAAACGAAACACTTTCAGAAATTTTAATTTTGAATTGAAAGCGTGTGCTAATTGTGTCCAAATCCGGCTAAATGAGTAAATGGCTGGCAATGCCGCCTATAAATGCAGTGCAATGCCGACAATAAAAAAGTGGGCGAATTTGAACCCTGATTCAACCCGCTAAAATTTAGTGTTTTGCGAAAACACTAAAGGCCGCCATGCAGAAAGACCCTGTATGCAAAAATACTATACATTACCGAGAGCATTTTGCTGTTTAAGGGTTATAATCCCTGCCGCGGCCGAAGGCCGCCGCGCAGAAAGGATTCAAAAAAAGACTATAAAAAAGACTTACGTGATTGTAAGTTTATAAATGCATTTTCTACTAAAATCCTGCACCATTGACTGGTGGAAAATATATGTGCAGAAAGCTAATAAGCTCTATATTCTTAATCTTGACATAATTGTATGGGTTTATTATGCATTTTACAGAGAGAAAACAAATTAATGAATAGGAAAAAAAGTACCAAAACTTTAAAAGTTAAGTTTTCTCCGAAAGTAAACGATTTTGGATAAAATATTATTTTACATAAATGAATGAAATTTTTAATATCTTTGCATCGGTACCCATATCATCCGAATATTTTCCATAGTTTAGGAGATATGGACGGCTATATAGGAGATAGGGTATAGGAGATATAGTCTGAATTAAATCAGACTAGAGCGAGGAAAATTGTTGTTGTTGTCAGCGCCAAAAGCAGCAACAACAACAAAAACAACAACAAAATAGAAGAGTTTGTGCAGCGATAAATCTGTTTCTTATTTTGTAGTAAAAATGCGCGGAATTTTATGTAATTTCGGGACATTGACATGCCTAATATTAACAATACGTACCCACAGAAAAGACACATTGTAATTTAGCTCCGGCAGTTTTCGAATCTGGGCTGGTTCTTTGCGTAGAAGATTAACAAGATCATGACAGAAGTTCACTCGACACGAAAATCACTGATTTTGTTTTGTTATTTTTGCGGATTTGACATAGATTTTAGAATTAAAAAATGTCGCTAGAGAAAGCAAGACATTCACGACGTATGCTGTTGCTTTTTGAAATGCTTTTTACGCTTTCGTCGCGACATGTTTCACGCGACACTGCAAGAGCTCACAGTCTCTCGAAGCCACCAAAAGCCTTTGAGCCTTTTTTTTTTAAATATAACACACGCGAACACATTCAGATACACTTCATTACTGCACTTTTTTATTATAGCTGATATATTTAACATATTTAAAAATAAGCACAAAATTTACAAAAAAAACAGTAGCCAAAATTGCCAAAACTTGCAAAACTAATGGTACTCCAAAAATTTCTTGTGTTTACGTCCGTGAAAATAGCAAAAAACGATAGCTAGCAACGATGAGGGTGGCTTACACTTTATTAACAGAGTTTCGGAACAATTACTTTCAAAAATTTTTCAAGAGCTGCTTTTTTGTTGCTCTTTCGATAAGTTTATCCCAGTCCCCTTCGCCCACTCTTTAATTATAAATACCTCTACGATGCCGCTGAATTACATGGACCATAAAGCGCTTGGCATGACACTAAGAAGATAAAGAAGAAGAAGAAGAATAAATGTGACTATGACATGGCTTACTCAAAACGTAAAATCAAAACGCAAATGAAAGAATGTAAAACGAAAGCGTTAAACAATTTCGTCAACGCTTTGAATTGTACAAAAAGCATTAAGCATTTCAGAAGAAGAATAAGCACAAGCACAATAAATTATTTAACGCTTTTACTACAAGAAATTAGTTTTTTCAAGACTATTTCATTTAATTCATTCTCTTTTGGCGGTCTCCGCTGCATATTTTTGAAGTAATAAAAAGTGAAGTAAAAAAAATTCAAGTACTATTTAATTTTCCTAAATTTTTCGTTTTAATTTTTCAACAATAGAGATTTTCTCTGTTAAAAACAAAAATTTCAAACAACACGAAGCGTTATAAACTTCTGGTCTTACATAGAAAATATAATACAATACAATATTCATGCCGATTTCGGTGTGAAGAATAATTTATACAAGAAATTTAAAAATAAAAGTAACCCATAAATCGTCCACTTGCTTCTTCTCATCCTCCTCCACCTCCTCCACCTCCTTCATCAAGGCAGAGTTGTCACGTCGCCATTACCTTGACTTGAAATTGGATTAGAAAAAATTGAAAAAATTTTATATTGATTATCCATAAAAATGCAAATTCGAATTTTCATTTCGGTTGACGTCTGCGGGAGAGGTCGATCGGTTTGTCGTTGCATTGAGCGGATGCTGCTGCTGTTATTACATGCTTTTTTTGATTGGTGGGAAAGAGAGAGGTAGTCACTCGCGTCACCGGAAATAAATGCATTTGTAGGAGGAGGCAAAGCTGTACCACTGTACACTTTCCCTCAATAAAAAAAAAAAAAAAAAGGAAAAATTAATTAGGAAATAAAGAAAGATTAACGCTTCTGCTATTTTAATATTATGGCATCGTTTGTATATGCGTGTGCGTCATCATTTTTTTGCACGATATTAAAAAAAATTATTGCACTTACTTTTTTGTTTGCTCTTATTGATCCACCTCTTCTTCTTTTACACCTTCTAATCTGTGTGCTTGGTGTGGTGGGTTGGGTTTGAAAAAAATTTAGCCGAGTCCAAAACCATGAAAAAATGAAGTAATTAATTAATTCACCTGTTCCTTGTTTAACAAAACTTCACAAAAATTCCGCTGGAAATAGCAAAAAAGCCATAGGAACATTAAATAAAAAAAATTTATTAAAAAAATTAAAATTAAAAAAAAGAAAATACGAAATTTTACATAAATTAAGGTAGAACCATGAAAAAAAATTAACTTCATTTGAGGATAATTTATTTATTAAATTTTTTTACTAGTAAAAATATATGTACTAACAAAAAAAGATTTTATCTATGAAAATTTAAATTAATTAATTTTAATTATAGACAATTTAAAGCTGACTTTCGCGCCATCTGTTTTCACTGTAAGTTTTACCAAAGTCATAGTTTTAAATTTGCAGTTGTTGTCTTTACTACGAGTTGATTATAACGCAACCCTGTGCATTTTTAGAACAAGCCCTTCAGTGCCTCTCACAATGCGTGTAAGGTTTTTTGCTAGACTTACGTTTAGCTACTGCCGTTTAGAGGGCGCTGTATTTATTATTAACTAAGAATTTTTTATATTGTCTCTGCTAAAAGCTATTATAAACGCATTTTATGGCAGCTGAAAAATAACATAAATTATTTGTTGAGATAACGCTGAGATGAAATAGCGGTGGTAAAATAATATAGCGCTTAGCGCATAGCGTTTGTGTTCTGAAGGATAAGAATGAGAGGAAGTTAATGCCAAAATTCTGCAGCATCTGAAATTATCCTACTCTTAATTAGTCGTTTTGCTAGTATAAATACAGATGTTGTTGTCGCCCATAAGTTGTTCAGTTCTTTCCTGATTTTCATGACATAGCACTGGAGATCTAAATTAATTACTTAATTAAGATGAAAATCATTTAATTTATTTAAATTTAAAAGTAATTGCGAGAAGATTTACAAAAAACATATACTATGAGAAACATATGTATAACAATATGTATAACATGTATAACAATTAAACTAAATAGAGAAAATCTGTGTATAGCTCTTTACTCCCTTTAGGCCTTAACAGACTTATAAAAATTGTATTTTAATAAAAATGCTAAATTTTTCTTAATCTTACTTAAATGAAAAAAAAATCTTGTATTTATTTTTTTCTATTGTACAATAATATTATCACTTTCAATTAAACGATTTTGGGTTGTGGGAAAAATTTCAAACAAAATTGAACTCGCAAAGAGAATTCATCATCTTCTTCTTCTTCTCTTCAGGTATACTCGTATATAACAAATATCACATAAGCACCAGCCAACATGGATACATTCATTCATACACCCACCGCTATACACACACACACACACACACACACACACACACATTACTACTATCCTACTCCTTGCAAGCCGTCCATAGTTAATCAACTGTTACTAAACAAGCTCAATACAATCTCAAAATTAAATTTCCGTTTTCTTTTCAGCATTCGCTTCCTCTTCACGCTGTACGATTTTCATTTCCACTTCCTTCACGTCCTCGTCGAAAATCTTCAAATCCTTGACGTAATACCAGACGCCAACATCGAACAAAGCGCCGATAGCCACAAAACTGGAGGCCGTTAGATTCATGATATATCTGCAAAAGGAAGAAATCAATATGGTCGCATAATGCTGACGACGATGGCGATGCTGTGATAGTCAAGGAATTCCTTCACACTTGCCTTAACGATTCCGGATCGTAGAGCCAGCAATTACCCTTGTGGGTACATGTCTTGCCCCACACCAGGCACAAGCGATCAATGACCCAACCGAAAAAGATCGGACTCGGTATGAAAGCCAGCATGGACATCATCATCATGGCCAGACCCATGGAGGCGGTCTTGTCCTCTTCGGGAACACAACGCACCGAGACTAAGAAATTGGAGGCACGCCCGGTGGCGCCAATGAATTTCAGGCAACACATCACGATTAGAAAGGTAACGAATTGAGGGAAACAATTGACCGGACAAGCACCGGGAACAGCCTGGCCACCGAGCAGCGTCTGCAAAAGAGGGGGAAAAATAGTAGAGATTTTAAAAAAGTTCTGTGTAATTTAAAAAAAAACCACCACTTACATCTGTATATGCTGAGGTGAGAACTGAGGAGAGGTGAGAACTTTCGGTTGCCAGCTTCAGTATTCTCGCGGTAGAAGTCACTAAGCTCTGATTGTCTATAGCGCCGCCGTCTGTGGCTGTCAAATCTATAGCTGTCAAATCCATAGCTGTCAGACGCTCAAAGACCGGCGTGCCCGTCTTCGTCGTAGTGTCATTATCATTCGATATACATTTACATTCGTAAAAGGTCTGATAATAAATATTTATAATAATCTCTCTCGAAAGGGACACGTCCTTTTTACCTTTTTACCCTGTGGATTGACGTACTGCTTCCTACAACCGGCATGACATGGCGAAATATACGTCATGCCATTCTCACCACAAACTGGTGAATAACGCACATAATCGCAATGACAATCGGAGTTACAAGTAGCGCCTGCACGCAATGCATCACTATAGAAGAAAAGTTGATCATATCTACTATCAAACTAATGATGTCTCTCTCTCTCTCTCACCTCTCTGGTATGTTCACTATTACCGATTTTTCATTTCCCGGACAGCCGATAAAGGCGTATGTCACTATGCCAGCCACCGTCAAGAAGCCCGTTATGACATTCCAGCCAGCCATGTACCGCGCCGAAGGTTTGTAGCGCGATATGATGAAGCCAGAGAGCAGTACACCGATAGCAGAAAAGGCAAGAGCCACTGTACCGGTGACCAAACTGAAAAGAGGAGAATGTGCCTTTGAGAGAAGAATGGTTGGTTGTAAAAGCATGCTAAAGAACAATAGGGGGCAATTATGGGAGCTTTAAGCTCTTTCCGAGAGTGACAAATCATAAACAAACACGACTCCGTAACTTTCCGGGACAGAATATTTTACTTCTACCTTTGCAAAATGATGGTGTTCCAGATACCTGAAGTAACGAACATATTTGGGAGTTATTGAGACGGCCCCCAAAAGGGGTTTTATGCATAGGATTGCTTGAACCGTTCTGGCAGTTGCTTTTTGGTGGCAATTATTGCCGGTATTTCCGGCCCAAAACTCATGTTTTTATGGCAAATTGCTTTTATAAAGGTCAGGGGGTTAGCATCCCCCCCGCCTTAGTCCAGGATAATGACTTTAGGCAAAAGGTTTCGAAAATTCTGGTTAATGCTGTCTTTGCCACAAGAGGTCCACAAAAGAGGACGCCGAGGTTTAACCTACCTCGATGTGGCCGCTGACTGGCGGTACTGGATCTCAATGTATTTCGGTGAGAAGATCCAATACGGTGTATAGCCGAACAAGTAGAAAATCGACGATAAATTGTTGCACATCAGTATCTTATTCGTGATCAAGCGTTTGAATGTCTTCGACATGTCCTTGAATGAAGCTTTGGTCTCCGCTGCAGCAGCGGACAACTTTTCCAGTTCATGCTTCTCCGACTTGTCCGGGGACTGTAGAGCATCCTCTGTGTCCTGTTGTTTGCGGCGTTCTTTCTCGATCAGGCGGCGTGCAGCTGCACGGGGCAGCTCCTTGGGAAACATGGTGAGAAAGATGCCCGAAAGGAAGAGCATGCCGCCCAGTATCAGCCAACCCAGCCACCAGGCGCCCAGCCAACGCGGATCCTTGTCGTTGATGACCGGCCGCAGCTGAGGGGCGATGTAGACGCGCAGGCAGAAGGAGGCGAGTGCGTAGCCCATGGCGGGACCCAGCATGCGAAGGAAGTACGATAAACCTGGAAGAAGAAGGAAGCCAGGGAGAGGGCCATGTAGTATTAACCAAGTAACTAAGATTGTGACGGATAATGACGGCGCCGCCGTTTCGCAAATCTTATCAAATTCAAATGTGAACAAATGCGAATGGGGCCGAGCTACCTACTTTTTTATCTATATAGAGGTGTTTTTTTTTATGGTACTTGATAATAAAACAAATGAAGATGAAGGCAGAGTGACGAGAAGGTGTTTTTGCTGCCGTTTCGTTAAATTGAAATTGTTAAATTTTAATAAATTGTGCCGTAAATCTCTGCGCGCTTCGAGACACAATTAGATAAGATTAAAAAATTCTATTTTCCAGTAGTTAAAAGCGCAATTAAGAGAAAACTTAAGCAACAAACCGAAGGAGAAGAATCTTATATAAATTACACAGAGAGATACAAACGATCGATGATCGATCATGAAACATTATCTAATTGTCAATCTTACTCAATAGTGCCGGAGTCTTTGATTTCTTGGTATTGTCATCCATGTAGGAAACGCCCAACGTATAGTACAGTGAGCCCCCAATGCCCGATATGAACTGGGCCACAAAGAGCACCACTTGCGGTGCCAGATTACCCTCGAACAGCTCGCACTCGGCCCCGCTACCGCTGAGGCGACACAGAGACTTGGAACGCTGCTTCTCGATCACCTCGTTGGTGGAGTTCTCATCCGGTAATGCCCCAAATTCGGCCGCATACGAAAGAGCATCTTCGCCGGGGCCATAAAGGAAATGAGGCGCGGCGGTGAGAACACAAAAAATCACTATAGTTAAAAGACCTGAAATTAAAAGGAAATTTAGAAAGAATCATACGCGCACGTTGCGCCAAAATCAACCAACTCTTAATAATTCGGTTCGGTTCGGTTAAGACTTACCAAAACCGATCCATCTGGGACGGTGTCCTTTGCCAGCATAATAACTGAGGACGGCGGACAGCAACATCTGACTGATATCATTGCCCACCGTAATAATGCCAGTATTTTTCGAGGGAATTTTAAAGCGTTTCTCAATCGTTGTTATGGTGCCGTTAAAGTAGGCGTAGGTCATCGAGAACACACAACCGACTAGTCCATAGAGGACGACGTAAGAGGTTTGGTTGGCAAATCTATGGACAAGAGGGTTATGTCTTTATAAAAGGTATAGGTTAGTCTTCACAAAAGCTACTGAATATCCCACTTTTATGTCCCAAAAATACCTTTTTAAATGAATGAACACCCCCATTTCCGGCATTAAAAGGCTTCTAAGACCTCTTCAGTCCTTCTGGTATTATAAAAACTGCTACGTATTCGGAAACGTACAAAAAAAACTTACTTTTGGAAGAATGATCCCTTCAGAAACCAGAAACCACAAGTCATATCTTCCGTCAGCGGCATATCCCGCAGTAGTTTGTTGATGTCCTCGGTCATGGTGCGATCCGCCTCGGACTTCTCACCGTTTAAGCGGAACATTTTTGTGATGGAATTAGATTCGTGAAGTAGCTTGGCTTCAACATCGATTTGATCACGATCGACACCATCAACGACGGTGTCTCGAGGATGTTCCGTCTCCTCATCCAGCAGATCACGATCCTCATCTCGATTGTCTCTGGCAGTCGAATCGAGTCTCATTTTCTCTTGCTTCTTTAAAGAGTTAACCATTTTTGGCACAAAATACGTAGGTCTTTAGACGACACAATAAATTTCGAAGGATCGCTTTCGGATCAATGCGGACAAAGGTTTACTCTCTTCGTCGCTGGATGAATAAAGTCGTATTGTACGTATTTTCTTAATTAATCCACATCTCTTGCATTTTTTTTTTCACATATTTTTGATCACGGCAAATTGATTTTATCTATTTCACTTTGGATCTTTTAACATGTTAGCAGCGCTCTTAAGCGTTCCTGATCGATCACGTTCTGTGCCGTTCACGATCCTCCGCACGAGTGCTTGCGCTTCCAGTGCTGAACGACGATCTTAAACGAATTCTGACAAAACGTCCGACTCATCACCGGATTGGTTTGATTCTGGCATAAGTTTGCAGCCCACGAATGCAAGGTATTGACGACGATTATCACTGCCTTCTTAACGATTTCTTCGTAATATAATTCCTAATTCTTTTATTCCTACGAATTATTCAGTATTTATGTATTTGCGAATGGAAAACAATGACAATCACAACTGATAGAGGCTGTGATATACATATGTACATAAGCTATTTACTCTTCTGAGCCGAGACTGGCAGGTGCTGTCATTTAGTGTCAGACAGTTTGAGAGAGATACGCGGTATGTCAAGCCATAAAAGAGTGATAACAGAAAAGATTCTCTTCTCTATCTTTCTCGGTATGTATTTATATATGACTGCCTTTGATAGCAAGGGCAGAAGAAGAAGAAGAAGAAGAAGAAAAGCGGTAGCGGTGTATGGAATTCTCGTATTAGCAGATAATTTGAAAAGTTTGAAATATTTGACGATCACGTTTCTCTGCAGCTTTAGCTCTTTTTGGTTTGAGAAAAACATAATTTGTTTTATTTTTTAAGTTTGAGAAAAACTTATTAAACTTAAATATAAATTTATTTATATGTATTTATATATTTATTGCAATTATTATTATTTTCCTTTAAAAAAGGTAAATAATAACCATTACAATATTTTTTATTTACTTATTTTATTTTTATTCATTTATTTATTTACTTATTTATTTATTTATTTATTTATTTATTTATTTATTTATTTATTTATTTATTTATTTATTTATTTATTTATTTATTTATTTATTTATTTATTTATTTATTTATTTATTTATTTATTTATTTATTTATTTATTTATTTATTTATTTATTTATTTATTTATTTATTTATTTATTTATTTATTTATTTATTTATTTATTTATTTATTTATTTATTTATTTATTTATTTATTTATTTATTTATTTATTTATTTATTTATTTATTTATTTATTTATTTATTTATTTATTTATTTATTTATTTATTTATTTATTTATTTATTTATTTATTTATTTATTTATTTATTTATTTATTTATTTATTTATTTATTTATTTATTTTTTTATTTTTTTATTTCTTTATTTTTATTGAATAAAAATATATAAAAAAAAAAAAAAATAAAAAAAAAACAAAAAATATTGTTTAAAAATATTACATATTATTATAACATTTTACTATATTTTTTCTTTTTTTAAATTTGAGAACAACTTTATTTATTTATATTTATATATATTATTATTTACCTATAAAAAAATAAATAGTAATAAAAAAATAAATAAATAAATAACAAATAGTAAATAAATAAATAGTAAATAGTAAGAAATTAAAAAAAAGTAAATAGTAATAATTACAATATTTTTATTAATATTACTACATATGTATATTTTAAGAATTATTTACTTTAATTTTTTTTATTTTTTTTTATTGTTTTTTTTATATTTAAAAAAAATTTAATTTTTTTATTCTTTAATTTTTTAATTGTAATTTCTTCCTCTTCTTCTTCTTCTTCTCCTTCTTCTTCTTCTTATTTTTTTGCTGTATATAACTCTTTACAAAATGTCACGCTTAAAAGAGATCTGAGATATTCTGGGTCAACGCTTGTTCAGCGCTCAATTCGTTACATACGCGCTCCTTCACTTAAACTTCGAAGGTTATCACTTAAACTTCGCAAAATAATTGACAATTGACAACTTTTTTTATTGCTCTAAAGAGTCATTATTAGAGACAATTCTATATAAAATGTTTGCTGGTGCATAACTTCCGAGCCGAGCAAGTTCTTAGTACGTACAATAAAATACTCATACGTGTTTGTCTATAGTATCGTCTATAAAACAGCCATATTCGTACATAAGTAAATAAAGAAATTGTATTACTGATCAAATTTTGTCATCAAATTGGAAAATATCACACAGCTTCTCATGGTACGTACAAACATATGCCTCTCGTATCGCGTATCATACTATATCATAGTAACTGCAAGCGCTAGCCATTGTTCGTCTAAAGAAAAACCAACGGAAGTCTAATAAAAATGATATTGTGACTAAGGTTTAAAAAAAAAAAAAAATTGATTGAGTTTTTGCTTTGTGCTTGCTTGTGTGTGTTCTGTTTTCTTGTTTTAATTAGATTAGAAACTTTGAGGTTATGAACATAAGCTCTTTTTAATTTTATTATTCTAACATTATTCTGTCACTGTTAAGTTATATCTTTTTTTAAGAAATGTAATAGAGTAACATTTATGTATGTTGAAACAAAACACAAACTATTGATACGATTGACGACAACAACGGTCGACACTATTTCAAACCAGTAACCACCAAACTGCAACATACCGAAAGTTCTGAAACGCGCTAAGTCCGAAATTGAATTTAGAATTTCTCCATAATTTCTACTGCCAGACAAAATTGGTCTCTAACAGACACACAATACTGTCCCCAAAGATTTTGTCAAGCGAAGAATTTTTGCCGCATCATATCAAGTTATCGAGATATTCTGACCTTAGTGCATTCTTAGTGCATTCTTTGATGTTGTATATACTGAATTGAATATTCATTAAAAATCAAAATTTCAGTGTACCCAATGTATGGTCGACGAGGTAATTTTATAGCCCTTCTTTAACCCTGAGAAGCCGAAAATTTACGTAAACAAAATATCGTATGCATAAATCTTTGATGCATTTTTCCAACCTTTTCCATCATCTTTTAATGGCGATCAATTACGTACTATATTTTATATGAATACGATTATTTTATATAGTATTTAATTTTATATAGTATTTAATTTTTTATAGTATTTAATTTTATATGCGGTAGTATTTAATTTTATGTAATATTTAATTTTATATCGTATTTATTATAATTATTTATTAGAGTTTACTATAAAATTTATTTCTTTTATTTAGATATTATAAAATTTAAAAACTTTAGGAATTTATATTAAAATAATTTTAGCAACTTTTATTTCTATTTGAACGAATTCTATTGTCCTTTAAAGATCTATTGAATTTTGAAGATCTTCTGAATATTTTTCTCTACCGATACCGAATTTCCTTTTCAATCTAAACGCGTTTTACGACTAACTTAAGCGTAACGCTTCACTTCGGATCAATCTTAGTAAAAAAGCGAGCATATATTTTTCTTGATTTAGTCAGTTTGTCTTGTATTCATTCATTCATTCATTTTGAAAGATGAGCCTTCAACGCTAATTCGTCGTTTATTTACTCAAACGTAACTCAGAGTAAGAGTAAAGCCACATACACATACACACATACGTACATATATGAAGTAGAATAAGTGTGAAGAAGAAAGAAAGCAAGGATGAGAACGAACGAAAAAAAAAACCAAAGGAAAAAGCAAACAACAGAGTGGCTGCTGCGGTAGCATCAAGCGACACTCACATTTAGCGTCAGTTAAATTATTTGAGGTGATAAAATATAATCATATCAAAAAAAATAATATACTTATAAAAAAAAGCAAAGATCATATCATATTAGGAGAAACTGATATCTCTTAATATTTTTCGATGTCAAAATGAAGTAAAATTTTATCACGTTGTTATGAATAAAACACTCAGAAGTTGTATGATTCGCAAAAACACATTTATTCAATTTTTATCATTTACCATTTTTTGATAAATCGTCTTTGTATTTTGCGTATTCCTTGACTTTACACTCATTTCATCTGCCCCACCGTCGCCGCGTCGCTCAATTGCTTAAAATCGCAAAATGCTCGCAGACTTAAATTCAATCAAAACTAAATTACGAGAGGAATTAAGTTACGCTTGCGGCGCTCTAACCATCATTAATTACCGCAAAATCACTCTGATCTCCTTCACTCCACACCCTCCCACACCTCTCATAATCCCATTCTCTCTTTTATCGCTTCAACGCTTTTTTGGTGGCGAAAGGCATGCCGATGAGTGAGGTTGAGACAGTTGTTATGACTTTTTTAGTTACAAATTTAGATAATATTGTTAATAGATATTATATTAAATATCTATATATTATGTATAGCAAAATCTGTTGCTATATAAAAATTTTATATGTTTTTTATTTTTCTTTTATGCCTTTTCTTAGTGTAATTTTGCAGTATTTAAAGGAAAATATACAGGAATTTCCATCTATATCGACCGATAGATAGTAATCAAATATCGTATAACTATAGAAATTTTCGACTCTTGTATTCGTCTAGCGATCATAACATTGCTTCGCGTTAATAAATCTTAAAAATCTTTTTTAGTTTTTGAGCCTTTAATTTTGAGCTGAAATACTCTTTTGAAATAATGAAAATCTTTAGAAAAGTTTCAGAGTTATAAGTCTTAACGTAAGGAAGCAGCAACCCTTATAAGAAATTTTTAATTGTTTAGCGTTAAAATTACCATCTAAGGATATTATTATTTTTATTAGTTTAAACTTGAGGTTTAATTACAAAAAAAAATAAAAATCGTTTAAAAAAAATTTAAAAAAAATTTCAAACGATAACCATCACCAAATTTTATATTATTTTCTTGCTTTCTGTTTCTTCGTGTTTTATATTTCTAATTCGGCTTATAATTCCTAATAAAGTTTTCTGCTAATAGCGTCATTAGTCCTTGAGCTATCATCGATCAAGCAAATCAATCAGGAAGAACTTTGAAGAAACATAGAGAAAGTCTATTATCTCGCCGTTTACTAAATATTTAAAAACGTTTTTTAATCCATACTAAAAGAGAGATTAACGGTTTAAGAGGATTTTTAACCTAACCTAAAAAACACTTACACGTAGGTACCTTGTTATAAAAAATAAGTCCCTTTCTTAAGGACTTCTTCTTTATTTATCAAATTTAATTAAATAAAACGACTGTATTATTTATCGATGGTATTATTTTATGGTATAAATATTTGACAAATTAATTTGCGTATGAAATATTACTTCATTATACCAAACCATAAACCATGTTAAAATAATCTTTCACTTCTATGCGTTGGTTGATAAACCTCGATTTTGCTCTTCTCTACTGTATTCTTCCCCGAATCGTCGTCGAAACTCATGGCGATTTCATTTCGCTTGATTTGCAAAATATTATTTATCGTCGATGCGATGCGAGACACGGTCGGTATAAGAAACCGAGTACACAATTCAGGGCGTATGCAATGAAAATCTATTTACCGGCAAATCCTATGAAACATACAAAGAGCAAGGAAGTGTTTGCGTGCGTGTGTGTGTGTGTCCATTCCATTCTAAGAAATTCTTGCAAAAATTTACTGGTAAGCTTAAGCCTGCCGGGTGCCATTAAGAAGGAGCGAGTGAGTGAGTGTGTTTCTGCAATGATAAAGAAAATAATACAACAAGTCTAAGAAATGAAATTGCCTGTAGTCAACCCTGACTACCCTTCTTTAAAAGAAAGAAAGAAAAAAGAGTGAGAAAAAGAAGACTGAAGCTGCAGCCAGAAAGAAAGCGAGCGCATGATGTGTGTTGGGGGGAGGGTGGTAAGGGTGCGAGCTGTTACTATTGATGGCATGTATTTTTATCTTCTCGTTTGTTGTGAAAACCGCAACTTTCGAATTCCTCCGACGGCTTCAAGAATTTGCATACACACACGCGTATTTTGCTTGTGGTTTGGTGTGTTTCTCTTCTTCACGTTTTCCATGTACATTCAATTGTCAAAATTACCCGAAATTCTTAAGCTGAGATTTTCTCGTACAAATTTTATGGGCGAAGTTGGTTGGAGTAAGGTCAACAGTGTTACTCAAACGTTCTTCGTTCAAAATTCTTATAGAAAATATTTAGGAACGATAATATGAACGTTTGGGAAGCTCTGCCACCGCTCGCCACAAAGTATGCCAACTTCTTTGTCTAACGAAATCCCATTTTATTTACGATATGAACGTTTGAACGCTTGAACCTCAAAACCTGCGCCCTAAAAGTATGCAATACAAAGGACTAAAGTGTTTCTAGGTTGATTCAAGAATGGTCTTTCTGGCAAGTCTTTTAGGCAATTTTGTTGAAGTGTGTGTGTTTGTGTGTGTGTGTGTGTGTGTGTGGGTTAAGCTTCGTAAGGAACCATGTGGGCTAAGCAATTTTTACTTATTACTTAAAGAACATAATATTTTTTTTGTTATTGAAAAGAACAGGTTAATAAAATTTCAAATCGATGACGGTGTAACAACAAACAAAAAGAAAACCATAAAAACATATTGTAACAAATAAGCTATCATAAAAATACAGAAGGGCAAGAGAAAAGGAATATCATTAGCAAAGACTTACTAACATACGCATATGATGCTGGCAAAATAAACTTAAGAGGAGAGAGAGAGAGAAAAAAATGTAAGGCCAATTATAGTAACCGCAATAATAAACAACAACAACAAAGAATAATGCCAACGTTTTCAAAAAAAAAAAATGGGTCTATCCGTTTACTCTCTTGATCCTGAAAAAGTAACAAAATTTCGGTTGATTTTTAAGCAGATTATTTTCTTGCGTGAGTTGCTTTGTGAGCTATTAATAAATTGGCCTAATTTGTGAGGGTTTACGTTAACAAAAGGACATAATTTTATTCAATCCATAGGATCTTTGTCTTAATAGCCAGGAAGGTCGAAGATTTATTCGACGATAGAAATATGGAATCATTTTTATATTCGATAATATAAATAATAGTTTTTATAGTGCAAATAATACTTTTTAAAAAACAAAAATCCATGAAAAAAGCACTCAGTTAAACGCTTTAACAAACGATTTTTAATTATTCATGCGGTTACAAGAAGTTACCAACTATATAGAGATATAGCCTTCTTGGGATTTAGATTTCTTTCTCTGAATTTTAAAGATTTCCGCTCTCTTCAGTGTTATATGAATCAGGAAAACCCATAGAGTAATTAATCAGTTTATGGGCCATAACTTCCGCAAGCCTTAATATATATGGCTTTATTGTACTTAATATCGCGTAGGCAGGTTTCAGTGGCGTGTCGGATATATATTATAATATATATATATAAGCTGTCAGTTCGTGAAAAAGTAATTAAGTCAATTTAGAAAAATTATCTCAATTAATGCATTAAGGTTTCCCGAGAAACCAAACACGATTTCGATTAAGTGCGGCCAGAAAAATGCACGTGAAAAAACCCAATAAAAACCAAAAAATTCCTCGCCGGCTAACGCTGCCAACTCAGTGTTGCCACATTTTCAAAATATACCCACGCATTGTTATGCAGGCCACGCACAAGCTTTCATTAAACGATTTTCGGTGGATTTTTTTGCCACTCGAGTCTTGAAATAAATTAAGCAGAGAAAATGAAGCCTTCTTAGTGAAAGCAATGGGACCGGTGGAAGACGGTGTGCGCAGGCGGGCAATGGATGAATGGAAGGGGGGGGGGGGACCCCTTCAGCGGTTTTCTGAATAAAAAGTTTTCATTCTAAAAAAAAAAATTGAAAAAATTTTGAGCGAATACGAATATAATAAATGATAAATGACAACGAAGATGTTAATGACATCGAAGAGGTCGGCGGCTGACGGTGGCGATGGTCTCGTCGTGCGTCGTCGTCGTTGGCCAGTAGGCGTTGGCTTTTCGCCAAACAATGCAAGGATTATGTCCCTCTTAATTTTTGACATGCACAATCTATTCCTGGCAGCGTCTTTCCCACCGGCGCGTCCTGTGTACCATACACTACGACAAGCTTAACCTTTCAACGACTCCTGTCGTTCGTCGTTCCTTCGCGACGCAGGCAGCGGAGCGCCCTCATTAAAAATTTCAATTTAATGAGCTCATAGATTGCTGATTTCGGGGTTCGGGTGTCCCACTGTCGAGATTTGGGACACTTGAAAATCTCTTAGCGTTCTGCTTCATGCTTCTGCTTCTTCCACGCAACGCAACGCAACCAAAGCTAAAAGGATTAGGCCGAAAAAATAAGCTCCATCGTTATTATTTATTTTTTAAATGCTTCTTAAAAGATGCTTAAAAATGCCAACGGCTTTTTTCCTCTTTTTTCTATACTTTCGAAGCACAAGCATTTCCAAATTCTTACTCTTTGTATTTACGAGCTTTTCTTTTTTGCCGAATTTTTTCATTGTTTGCAGCCTCCGAACGCTTTCACTCAAGTCCTTTTCCGAATACTTTATTTCCCGGCGATTGCTACTCCTTTATACCCTTTTTAGCTTGAGAGCAGAGAGAGAGAGAGGGAGGGAGGCGGAGAGAGGCGGAGAGAGAAAGACAGGGAGACGTAAAGAGAGGGAGAGAGATCCGTTTCCGGGTCACGTT
The DNA here is from genome assembly GCA_949752815.1 of Conops quadrifasciatus. Lineage (NCBI taxonomy): Eukaryota > Metazoa > Arthropoda > Insecta > Diptera > Conopidae > Conops > Conops quadrifasciatus. The sequence goes on along the minus strand of OX457077.1, from coordinate 11,058,255 downwards.
CTTTTAATACGCTTGTAATATCCTTAAAATCTTACTTATTTCCGAGGTTTTTACGCATTTATTATTTTTAACCGTTCATGGTTTTTCGCTTTGTATTGAGTTTTTTGTTTTTTGTTTTTGTTTTTTTGTTGCTTTTGTTAATTTTCTCGAAGAATAAATCCTTTTGACGCCCACTTAAAAGTCCTAAGCTTTATATAATCCTGCCTTTCCTTTCTTTCTGGCTTCGTTCTTTCCTTCAAAGGAGTTGAGTTTAGTTTTTCTGCGATTCAATGCAAAAAATAAATACAAAAAAAGGGAAAAAATTAAAAATCAAATGATTTTCTGTCTACAGTGTAACCACCCTCCGCCATTCCGCCACTCCGTCGTCCGTCGCTCGTATCCTTTTAAGCAACTAATTTAAAAAGCAATTTCAAACTTAATTTTTCAACGATTAAGTTGGCAAACACGAACACCAATTTCCATCCGACCATCGTTTATCCTCAAACCCATCTTTCTTCTGCGGCCGTATTTTTTTCCTCCTCTCCTTTTCTCCTCATTCTCCTCATTCTCCGAGTCCTTGTTATCCTTGTGTTTTGTTGGTTACGCATTGCATTTCATGGTCTCGACGTTTTGTTTTCATTTCATAGTCCTACGCTTAAGACCTGTCGAGTGACCCTTTTAATAACCTCCCGGTCATGCTCTTTCGCCTGCTGCCTGTCCCCCCCCTCCCCCCTCCCCCTCTTCAAGATTTTGTATTGTTTTCTTGCGTTATTATCCACATTTTTCCGTTTTTTTCTGTGCGTTTTAAGATGTTGTCATACCATCGGATTATTGCTATGTTGATTTAATTTATTTCTTTTAACATCCCGGTTTTTTTATGTTTTGGATTTTTGTCATATTTCGAAGATTTGTCGAAAAATACAAATAATTATGAAGCTGATTTTAATTATCACGCTTCATTATGGAAAAGAAAAACTACGTAAAATATTCTATAACCAAACTTCGTCAGTTTGAAGAAGTGTTCCTTGAACTAAAAGGGTTCAAGAAACCCCCTTTACGGTTTGAAAGGGTTTAAAAACCCCTTTTACGGATTCTGAAGTTTTAAAACCATTTCTTTACGAATTCAGAAGGTTCAAAAACCCCCCTTTACGGTTTAAAATGGTTTAAAAACCCTTTTTACGGATTCTACAGTTTTAAAACCATTCCTTCGTGAGCTCAGAAGGTTCAAAAATCCCCCTTTACAGTTTGAAAGTGTTTAGAAACCCCTTTTATGGATTCTGAAGTTTTGAAACCATTTCTTTACGTGTTCAGAAGGTTCAAAAACCCCCCCTTTACGGTTTGAAAGGGTTCAAAAACCCATTTTACCGATTCTGAAGCTTTAAAATCATTCCTTTGCGAGTTCAGAAGGTTCAAAAATCTGCCTTTAACTAGTTTAAAGGGTTCAAAAGTCTCTTTTACAGGTTCCGATGGTTAAAATATGCCCTTTTACGGGTTCTGGGCGTCCAAAGACACCCCTTTACGGGTTCCAAGTATTCAAAAACTCTCTCCCACGAGATCTTAACTTGTCCCAAAGCCGCCAGCTGTTGCTGTTAGTAGTGCCGCAGCTGCTTTTCTCGCATCATAAATAAATACAAAACATCACATTTAAATACATTTCACGCTATATACGATAATTCGACAGACACACAGATTATTGACACCATGCTCAACACACACACACGCTCAAATAACCACATGCCGAAACATATTCACAGGCGGCGGAATGCCCCGCTTAAAAGCACCGCATTCTACAAAACAAATGTACAAACGCTAACGCGTAACCCTTTCTTGTGCCCCATCATCGTCATCATCATCATCATCATCATCAAAATCAGCATCAGCAGACAAAGGCCTCTACACATCCGCGAAGCCAAGAATCCGTGTATAAAAGGAAACACTCCGGAAAGGAATTTATGTGGTTAGATCTGGCTAACACTCACGCCCATTCATGTCAACACTTTGTTGCGATTTCCGTTTCCACTTCCGTTTCCGTTTCCGTCTCCGTCAGAGTAAACAAAAACTTTTCCCGGATGAAGAAGAGTTTGGCTAAAGCGAATGCGGAGAACCGCAAGAAAAACGCCCACTGACAAACGGAATTATCGGCGGCATGTTTGGATGGCCCGCGTGTGTGTGTGTGTGTGTGTGTGCGGATGTATTCATTCGTTCGCGCCTTTATTGACATCTTGCTCAACAAATCACGACATTAAACGTATGTATGTGTTTTTGTTGACAGTCTCTGTTGGCGATTTGCGAGATTTGTCGTTGTTGTTGTTGTTGTCGTTGTTGTTGTTGTTGTGTCTTTTATTTCTCCGTTTTCTGTTGTTGTTTTTTTTTATATGCGATTTCCGTTTGTATACGTTTTTTATTACCCAGTTTTTAGCGCTGAGTAGAAAAAAAACGCCTATTAATCATTTGCCAAAGAGTTCTCGTTCTTTTTTTCTTTCCTTTGCTACAATAAACACACACACACACACACATACACAGCTTGTCCCCGGGTAGTGTAAAAAGAGTAAGGATAAAATTAAGTTAAATTGAAATTATAAAAAAAGGAGAATTAAATCTGTTTAATATTTCTTAAAAAAAGGACATTTATTCTCAAGAGCCATTTTTTCTTTTCTTTCTTTTATACTTTTTTTTTCTTCTAAACCATAGAAGAACTAATGCACAAAAAAAATAAAACACTGATCCTTGAAGGATCCTTCTTAATCATTATCTTTACATAGAATTTTCCGACTTAGTATTATTAATTAGTTTGTAAAACATTTCCGTTTATTACGCTCTTCGTACCGGTCGTATTGCCATATGCACATACTTCAAAGAATAGTGATGATCGCGAAATTTGTACCAAACGACGCCCTTCCCGAATTGATCCAGGTTCAAACCGAGCAAATACTGACCATTTAAATTACTATAAATATAAAAAATGATCATGTTGATAATGAAAAACTGAAAAATCGCATCGACTTCTTACCTCTCATGACATTTGTTATACCACCAGCCGCCCGTAAATTTTTCCGCACAATTGTACTCTTCATGCCGGTCATTATCCACATCGCGCGTCGTAAATTTCTCACCGCCATGAATGCTCAGCGAGTCGCCGGCATCGCCCGTATACGAACCGAGCACGGTCAGCGCGTACGACTGATTCGCCCCGGCCACGGCGAAGCTGCTGTACTTGGCCCAGCGGCGTACATTATCGAAGTCTTGCAATTCTATCCACAGCTCATGCAGGCCGGACTGAGTCAAGGCGTGCAACTTCTGCAGACCGATAAAGAACTCGCCCTCCAGATTGCCGAAACCCTGAACATAATCGTTCCACTTGCGAAAGAAATCGACACTACCGTCGCGGCGTCGTTGTACAATGGTCCAGGCATGGCCCGCCTCGTCGGCATCTTCGTCGCAGTACACGTAAAAAGGTTCTATTTGAGCTTCTGGTATGAAGATCTTGTATATTCCTTTGCCACGCCCACTCAAACGCATGGCGTCGCCACAATTGTTGGGTAATTCGTTCATTGGCACGAACCCTGAAGTGTGGCAGGATGGGAGCGGAAGAGAGGAAGTAGACAAATTCGATTCCTCGCCGCCGAAACGTACATCGATTAAATGACCGTAGGAGTAAAAACAAGCTGGTGGTGGGCGCATGGTTTGATGGGTGTCGGCATTGGTGGCGGTGGCGGTGTCGGTGTCGCGGCCTTTCTTCAATGTTTTCTTCAATTCCGTAAATTGCTGAATAATACTGATAATGAAAGGATCAAGAATTTCTCCCTTCGATTTCTCAATTTTACTTACATCAAATTTAATGTATCCATTCTCAGGCGCAAATTTTCATTCGCAAACTCCAATTGATCCAGTTTTCGTAAAAAGGTTGTCGTCAATATTTCATTACTACAAGCGTCATCAGCCAGCGTCTGTTTAAAATAAATTTTTAGTATACTACGCCTTCTCTTCTTCTTCATTTTATTCTTGTAAAATAATAATAATTAGTTTTATTAGTAATTTAATAATACTCGTACACACTTCATTTTTCGCGGAGGACTCTTCGATGGCGCTCAATGTTCGCACCAGATTCAGCAAAAAAAGAAGCACCCAAAACGAGATTAACATCTTGACAGGTTCACAGCGTTAAAAAGACTGAAAGTGCAAAGCTCTCATCACGTTAGTTTCGTAATATTATCATTTCCTGAACCCTGAAATTATCAGTAAAATTTTATTTTCGCTGCGTTTGTAATCATGTTTGTTTTTCATCATCAATGAATTTTATGTAGAAAATACAGGACAGTACTTATATACATACAAATGTACGGTACAGATTTTTTGGTTTGTTATATTTTCATTTGAGCGAAACTGATAAGCGTCTAATAATACGATAATAATTATTTTTATTAATTGAGACCTCATTTCTTTCATGATTTTGTATATACAAAGCTCAGCTTTAGAAAGCTAATCAAAGGTTTTCACCTTTAATGAAAAATTTAAAAAAAAATTCTATACTTTTATGTTTTGAATCGTATTTTATAGAAAAACGTCTTAAAAAACTTTCTGCCATCTCATTTTAAATAGTATAACTTGCATACTTTTTTATGGATTTTCATTAACTAAAGAGCTTGTTAATAAGCTTTAACTTAAGGCTTTAGAGATAAAATAAAATATTATAGACAAAATAAAATATATTACAACAATTATAAATTTATTGTCTTAAAATTTTATATTTATTATGTTTTTATTTTTAACATAAATAAAATAAATAAATAAATGACGATTTGATTTTTGATGATATAATTTTCTGCCAAAAGAAACTTCTTTTAAAAGAATTTTCTTGAAAATAAACAAAGAATTAATAAAGAAATGATAATAGTCGCCAATGTTTAGAAGTTAGCGTTGCCTCTTTCTGTTGTCTTAACTTAACAAAGAAAGTTAAAGAATACTTAAGTAATAATGAGTAAAAAATTCCTTTGAATGAGTAAAGAACTAAAAAAGAAAATTGATTTTTTTTTCTTAATTAATAAAATCGAAAGAGTATAACGTTCGTTTTTTCTATGCAGTAGACATCATCGGAAGAACTTACTTCAAGAAACTTTATCGGTTACCGAGGCGCTCGTTTGTACAAGTTTCAAAAGTGCATAAATTGATTTATTCAGGAGTGCATGCTTCTTTGAAGTGTATGGTATTTCAGAAGAGTTCATTGATAATAATGATGATGATGATGATGGTGGTGCTTGTGCTGGTGCATTTAGTTTCTTGCCATGAGATTGTTATCTCCGGAGTCATAAAATCCCATTAACAACCCTTAAACGATCCGCCTATATTCCCACACCCCGAACGCACCTCCCGAACAACCTCACCATTCTTCCTTATCTTGTGATTTCATTCATTCATTCGTTCATTCGTTCATTTGTTCATTCGTTCATTCAAGCATTGGCAAGAACTAATTCCATTGAAGAGAAACGTTAGAAAGCAAAAGAGTGAAGCGCCAGCCATTGAACTACGACCACTTCACAGCTCCTTCGATACAGCTCCTCCTCTTTTGTGGATGGTGGACGCTGGCGGTGCGGTGCGGGTGCAGTGGTAATTGGCACCAGCTTAATATAGTTATAGCCAACGTAGTGGAATGCATTAGAAATCTTTTGCTTTGTAAGACCAACGACAACAACAACGACAACAACAACGACTATAACTAATAGTGATGATGAAGTACTTTTTTGAAGACTATGTATCCTTTCTTCCTGAAGGAAGGAATCGATTGTAAAACGTTCCTTTTAAAAGTTTTATCTTTATAGTACATTATTTTTGTCTGTTCTTATTTCTCGCTTTTAGTCTTAGTCTCAATTTTTTAATATAGTTTTTTTAAGCTTGTGTCTGAACAGAAAGGTTCAGAAATTTATCAAAATATTGTAAATTAATTGGAAAATTTAGTTAAATTAATGTAATTATTCCATACTTTTTCGCTGGCAAACTTTTTAATAAGTTTGCAAATGTCGAAATCGGTAACAGAAGAAGAAGAAAGAGGAAAAGAAGCGGAATACATAAACTTAAATGATTATTTTGAAATATAAAAAACTAAAAAAAAAATTTTAATTGCATTTTTCGGGAATCTATTAATAAATTTTCTTAAACTTATGTTTTTTTTTTACATCAATGACCGCCAAAAATATCTTAAGACCACAAATAAACGGCCGACGCCGCATAATCTTTCCTCACATTTATTCAACCCTTCCTTCCGTCTGTCTGCCAACTTCTTTCGTTGGCCAGCAAGACCAGCAGCATCATCCATAAAAAGGCGTTAGTGGAGCGCAAAGAAAAGGATTACATTTGTACAATGATGCCAACGAACTGCGTTTTTTTTTTTCAACGAATTGAACCAAAGAAAAGGGCGAGAAAAGGACAAAAAGGGGTGGAACTCATCATCCGCCCCCTCCTAACAGCACCTATCTTCCTCCCACTGCCACACCCGCTCACAAAATTTGGCGATTTCCAATTATTGCAAATGCTAAAGCCATTTTATACGCTCTTTTAAGCAATTATTGTTATTGCCGACGAGTGTTGAATTTTTATTTGTCGTTTGTGGGCTGCGGTAACCGTTTGCGAAATCGAAGTTTTAAGTTTTTTTCATTTGCAATTAAAGCACAATCGAAAAGTGCTGGAAAAAAATTAGATAATTTTCTCTTTTTTTTTTTGAGATTTAAGCAATTTTTGTTTTGTCTTTGATTATAAAAAGTGTCTATAGAGAGATTTTATTGATTTTAGACCAACAGTTTTCTTATAATTTTTTCTATCAATTTAATTATTAAGGTTTATTGTGCTTATTTAAACACAACCTCCTCCCGCCCACCTTCCTCCACCAACATCCTGAGCTTCTGTTCGCTTTTTATCACTTTTAATCTGATCACTTTTCTTTGATGTTTAATTTGTACAATTTTTTCTTTGGAAATTTTTTTGTGTTTATTTAAGAAATATTTTATTTGCTAATTACGAGTTATAATTTTTTTCTTGCTTTATGCTTTTTTTTTAAGCTCATAAAGTATCAGAAACGTATCTCTCGGAGGAGAACGTTTTCTCTTGAGAATAAAAATTAAAAAAAAAACACGAAACTTTGTCGATTTCTGGTCTCAAATCAAAGATTTTTCTGGTCTCAAAAGCACAAACTTTCAATCCACACAAGAAGCATTTCTTTTAAATTGTTCAAAAACAAAGAATATTTCTTCAGAAATATCGATTTAGTTTTGAGGAAATTGCGTTTATTCCAGCATTTTGAGGAACACAACAACAACAACAGCAACAACGTTATACTTGGAACATCAAAAGTCAGTCGAGAAAAACTTAATCTCGAAAGAGGTTCAAGAGGTTCAATGAAGCAAAAATTGTGCGGGTATAAATGCTTTCTTTACGCTCGGTATGAGACAAAGTCATGTAGAGTTTTAGAAAAAAAGTAGCCATGTCTCGACCATAACGAAAAGTAGCCAATTGAGTTTTTTAAGGCGCTTTGCAGCAGCAGCAGCAACAACAACAACAACAACAACAACAACAACAACGGCAACAAACAATTGAAATAAGATGGGTCGTTGGAAATCATAGAAAACAAACACGTCCTCAACAACATTCACGATAAGCTACTTGAGTAGCTTAACAATAGCAACAACAGCAACAACAACGACAATTATCAGCAGAACAATGAGTAGAACAACCAGTAGAACAACAACAACAACAACAAAAATTACGAATATATATAACATTACCGAGAAAAGAATATTATTTTCAAAATATTTATACTCGCATCAGCAGCACTTAAACGCATATAAAAAATACTCCTACCGTATAATAATAGTATCCTGTTGACAGGCTACATCATCCCTTTGCCGCCACCTACCCCCGCCACCCTGCCGCGGCATCCCTTTCTACGCGCCGCACTTGACATTTTTATCTTTTCGGCAGTTTCCTGGATTCTAAAACTGTAGAAAAGTTAAATGCTTGACCGCGGTCGAGGACCTGTCTGTCGTAGGGTTGTTTTGGACACGGTATCGTGAAGTCGTCGTAGACTTAGAGTACCCCCCTCCCCCTCCCCCTCCCCCAAAAAACGACAAAAAAGTCAATCAAGTCATGCGATATGATAAATTATATTTATACAGATAAAAATAGAGAAAAAATTGACCACATACTCTTGGCATAATCGAATTTTTATTGCTACAAGCAGCTTACAGAGAAAAAAAAGCGGTCAATCGGAGCTAGGAAGGAGGGGGGGGAGGGGCAAATAACCATTTGCTATGTTGTACGGTGAGGTCATATTGAATTTGTTGGGCTGAGTGAAGCGAATTGACCGAGAAAGAGCTTTAGCATAAACTTATACTGATTTGTTGCAAATACTTTTATCAACAAAATGTCATAATGTCATTGTAATACGCATATGAGTGGCTTTAATGAGGTGTGTGTGTGTGTGTGTGTGTGCGTGTGTGTGTGTGTGTGTGTGTGTGTGTGTTTTGTATGTGTGGAGTAGGTCAAATAGGATGTATGAGCTGACTAAGATTCTGAAGAAAATGCAAAATTACCCGGAATTTCTTGGCTGTTTATCATCTAAAAGTTGTTGTGTTGTTGTTGTTGTTATTTACAATAAATTTAGCATAACTTTAAAGCTATTATTTCCGAAATCTCAATTGGTCACTGAATATGTTAGTCAATAGATCAGTTTTTATGACATCATTTATAAAAGATTAAGAATTTTTAGGTCTTTATACAATATTTTTTTCTATAAACCTCTTAAGAAGTGGTACCAGCCCTATATCAGGCGACAGTTAATGACCCGTAGTAATGATTATTACTAGAAATACTTATAGTATTTCGATCACTTCGAATTTTTTTTCGGGCTTTTGAAAAATAAACGTTTAAAAAACTCGTACTTTCGTTTATTCTAGCGCTCATAACTTTGCTTTCACTAAACTGATTTTTATGCAATAAACCCTTTAGCAGTAGAAAAATCTGGTTATCTGGTGTTGAAAAAATGTATTCACATTAATGGAAATGCATTGAAAAAACCGCAGTAAACGCCTCAAAGAACGAAAACAAATTCTATATAAAAAATTTGTATTTTCTTAGCGTTTAAAAACGCCAAAACGCTTGCTAGAAGTATAATCTTTTCTACAATTTCTTTTGAAGGTTATATTTTTCAGCTTCGCAGTACTAGAGTATATAGTACCTACTCCATGAAAATCGTTTGAAAAGTTAATGAGTTATCAACGAAGAAGGGCTAAAATATAATATAAAAATCCGTTTGCAAGACCTTATACATGTTTCGTGCAGCATTGTATTATTTTCGAACAAGTTTTTGAGCTTTAAAAATAACTAACCTGCGGTAACACCATACGTGTCCGTAGCGCTAAATGACTTCCGGTCTCGATCAACAATATCTTCTTCTTGATATGAGTCTTTTTGTTTGAATAACCAATATCTTTATTATGTTACTCTTATCAACTTGTAATAAACGTTCGCCCTTAATTGCAATTTCTCTCTCTCTCCCTCTCTTCCTCTTAACCCTATCCATTACTTCCTTTCTTCCTCCGACTCCTTAAACACTTTGCTCACTCTCATGGCTGCCGCAATCAATCTGACTTCATCACCACCAGCCTTGCTATATTCAATTAATAATTTTTAAGGATACTCTCAAGTGTTCCTTTGCACCCTTTTTCTTTGACGAGAAGAAAGGCGAAAGGTCTTTGACGAAGACTACTGAGACCTCCAACGAAGCCTTGCTATAATGCATACGAGCCATCGACACTCACGACGACGGCGACAGCATAAGTTTCGAGAAGATGAACACTGTCGAATTACAGGCTTTGCGGAAAGACGTTGACTGGATGCTATTGTCATTGGCCATCGCTAATGATGCTCGTGTTAACAGACGACGGTAACCCTTTTTTCGCTGCCGCATCAGCGTGCGGAGCCATCGTGATAAGATTAATCAAATTTTCATAAAATTTACAATAACGTTACGATCCTGATGGAGTGGAAAAAAGGTGACGATGATAAGGACGACGATAATGATGATGATGTTGGCATCACCAAAAACGAAGGCCATGACGACGATATAAGCGACAGCCAAAGAAGCAGCATGCAGTGAGTACTTGACGCAACCGATGGCAGATTGAACGAATTGCTCTTAAACGCTTTCCTGGTTGCCAAAGGAATCGTTTAAGGAAAAGCGCAAATTTTTAGTACAGCAACAAAATACATGTTTAATACTTTTGAATTTTGGCAGCGGCTGGGGATAAAAGCTTGCATTAATTCAACGAAATCAAAGAGAAATCCTGAGCGCAAGTAAAGGATACGATACGCTGAGGCGTTTTGTAGAAATTTATGAAAATCCTTGTCAAAGAAGCTGATTATTATTTGGTAGCATTTTGTGCTAATGGAAAGATGTTTTAAGATCTTTTGTTTGCTTAAGCTGGCATTCTTTAATGGATTCTACAGCCAACAGTCCACCAGTCACCGCCCTCTTCCTTCGTTCGACACGGTCTAATCTTTGTTTAATTATGTCATGTTTTTGAGAACAAAAGCATGAGCTAATTTTTGTCTGGCATTTTAATAATGGTATTTATACGATATATAACAAAAAATATGGCATCATTGAAAATATACCAATTGCGAACAGCAAGGAGTAATAATTTGTGATTATTACAATCCTACAAAGGAAATGAATGATGAAGCGCAGCAAACGGAGTAAGCCCGGCTAAGATGGCATGCGAAAATCGTGGGAAATTAGTTTGGCCCTCTTTTGCCCTGCTCCAATTCTCCGCCCTTTCTCTCTCCACCTTCTGTAAAAAGTTTTCATTTGCATTTAGTTTTGCGACTGAACCGCAAAATAAATCCTTTCAATTTGCAAGCATTTCGAAATCATGCTTTATGTACGTCGAAGCGTACAAAGAATGACACATTCGCATTAAGTATTCAAATATTCTGAAGGAGTCAGAGGGTGGAAAGGGTGGCCTACAGTGCAGGTCACATAGAAATATTGTACAGATTTTTTATATCATGGCAACAAATTGTATTTTTGAAGCACTATAAAAGACATAATTTTTCTAATTGTGCTGCCGTTTTTGAAATCAATGAAATTAAATCCATACCCTGTTTTACCCTGCACCACAAAAACACCCAAAATTTTTGTTTAACACGTTGGCAATCATGTTTTTTCAGTAAATTTAAGATCTTTTCAAAATAGCCTAAAAATATGCAATATTAATTATATACAGATCATCAAAAAACTTGTTAGGCAATAATATATTTACATTTCAAGAGTTTTCGCCATCACTGTAATTTAGGAAATATGTAAATTGAATACAATTTGGGATGTGTGCAGAATGCAAGAAAACATCAAGTATTTAGTGACAGAGACAAATATATTCCTCGTCTTAGCTACCAAAAAATTAAGAAAGGCATCAAAGACAACGAAGTAGCTCGACGAATCTCTTGCCAACTTCAATGCCTTTCACCAAATTTTGCAGCGGTATCACACACACCAACCACAAGAATCACACCCACCCACAACAGAAAGCAAAAACTGCAGAAAATAAACTGCTAAAAAGGATGGCAACGATGACGACTGAAATAAAAATGGAAGACTTAGCAATCTTGACAACTAGTTTCCGCTTGACATGCAATTTTCTCCAGAAACACAAAGCAAATCTGTGGCAGAAGACGTCGAGTAGCGGCAAAGAAGAAGACGCAGGCTCTTAATAACACCATGAAAAGGTTAGGTAGGGGGGGGGGGGGGAGGGGGGGAAAGGTGTAACGGCAGCACCAACAACAACAAGCATGCAAGATGGTGATGGTTTTTGCGGTGGTTGCGGTTAAGGCTGTGCCATGAAAAACCAAAAGCAACAAAAACCGCATCCGGAAAAGATTGAAATCTTTTTACGAATGTTGCTTTCGATTGCATTTGAAACATTTTAAGTGCTGCTCTTACTCTTCTGCCGCCGCCTCTTTCTGGCATGGCTTCAGTATTTCTCTGTATTCCGCCTCCCCGCCATGGCTGTCTTCCTTCATTGCCTTTTAACTTCAGATTGCACCGGAAATTCACCAAAAATGATAAAATCCAAAATTGAAAAGATTCTCCTCGACTCATGCCTGATGAAGACGATGTCATTCGTTTTTATGTTCCGAGTCACTTTGTGTTGCACACACCAACACACAATGACATGCCGATACCAACAACACACAACACCGAAATTTCAGATAATAATCATCCTCTTCTCCAGTCATCCAGTCCAGAGTGTAAGACTTTTTACAGGGTGACACTGAAACTGTTAAATTATTTTTTAAATAAAATAAATTTACATTGGACCATGGTTATTGACCCAAATTATTATTGGCAAAGGCAATTGGCAATTTATTTAAAATTTTTTTAAATTTTATGTAAAATTTAAAATTGTTTTTAATGCATTTTTTTTTATTTTTGCTGATGCATCCTTTGAAAATTCGCATTACAAGAAACGTAAAGAAAAACAAAGCATACTTTCGTGGTACTCGCTACTGCCGCTCAGCAACTCTTCGATGCTCTCTCCGGAAACTCAGGGCAAGTTAGGCTGTTGTTGTTGTTGTTGGGCTATCATCTTTTCTTTGAATTCCGGCATGTAGTAACGATATCGAGAAGAACTGGCCGACCGCCCACCGACCCCGCAGGAAGACTGAAGTACTCGAACAAATTGAGTGAGTGCTTCTGCGGCTAAACCGATGAATGAATGCAATGAATGAATTATGCCGATAAAAAGCGACAGCCGCCGGTATACCGTGATTGAATGAAGATTTCCAGGGTGGCAGAGAGAAGTTGAAGATTCTAGCAACAGCAACAACAACAACAACAACACCACCTTCATCCTCATGAAAAACGGAAAAGAGAATGCGCAAAGAAAGAGTCGATACTAAATGTTTGCGTATCATTTGTTTGTGTATTTGCTTATAATTCCATGATAAGTGCTGCTGCTATTGTTGTTGTTGTTGTTGTTGTTGCAACCGTTAAGTGTTGTTTTTGTCAGCGTTTTTGTGTTATTGCAAAAGTCTTGGTCGCCTCGACATTTCGAAAGTCTCAAAAGAAAAGAATTTGCCCCGCTCGGTACACCGTCGACACAAGCGGCAACAATAACAACAACAACAACAACAACAACAACAGTTATAATAGTACTAATAATAGAATAAGAATAAGAATAAACATAGAATTTCTAAAGAAAATTGCCTCCGGCAAGGACGTTCTGAAGGCTCAGCGCCGCTGTGATGATGCCAAACCGCACAAGCATGATTTCGAGGAAGAAGTAGGGCGTAGAAGGGTGCTGCAGGACTGTTACGTTGTGGGTGCTGCTGCTGCTGCTGCTGCTGCTGGTGGTCGAATGTGTCTAATGTTGTGGGAAATTGCATTAATTATTTTATTAGCAGCTTAATTCGTTTTTAATTGCATGATAAACTTTATTGCTGCTGCCAGCCGGCACGAACATCGAATGTATTTTGAAGGAAACCTCAAAACGAGGAGGGAGGAAGAAGAAATAGAGATAGAAAGAGAATGTGAACTTCTGTGGACCCATTTCGAAGACATCGTGAAACTAATAACGAGAAAACGTGAACAATAAAATGGAATTAAGTCAGATTCCTGAAAGATACCGCAAGAATAAGAAAACGGCAAAGTATTCGAATTCCAGACCAAACCACAAAGAGGTACTCGATATACAGTAAAATGTTGCTAAAATATTAAAAGAAAATCATAACCTGAATTCATTCTGATGATCCAAGTTGCGCGCATATAAGAAATTTTTAAAAAAAATTATTTATTTATTTGAACTGAATTAATTTCTAAAACGGTTTTTTGTTTTTCCACTTAAAAACAAAAAATCGCACAAAAAAAGGCCCTCGAAAACCGATCTCAGAGTATTAAGTAGCCATACCCCGTTCAAAAACCGATTTCAGAATTCATACATATTCTGTAGCCTCATAAAAACACGTCTGAATGTGTTTTAGAACAGCACCAAAAAAAATACGCATAAAAAAATAGCACCCAGAAAATTAGCTGACTCAATTAATTTAAAAAAACTCACTCAGAAATAAATTAAAAATTAAATTCACATTAAAAAAGCTCACTCAGAAAATATACCTCACAAAGAACAGATTTTAAAACCGCACAAAATTTAGATAGATAGATTTAGATGTTGGATAGATTTAGATAGATTTTGGAACCGCACAAAAAAGTGCATTTGAGTGCATTTTGCAACCGCATAAAACAGGTTTGAGTGTATTCGAAATTTGCATTGCAAATCTGCAATCGTCGCAAATGTTAATACGACCTCAGAAGAAATAAACTGATTGATTTAATAACAAAATTAATTAAGCTTTAATAAACAGTATCATCATCATCATCATCATCATCGTTATCCTTATCATTTATCATGAGGTACTTACACACTTCCAAGAATTTAATAAAATTTACAATATCTTGTCGTTTTTTATCAGAGTTAGTTTGAGAAAATGATGATTGTAAATATCGGGAAATGATGGAGTTTATAAATCATTCCTTGGCTTTCAAAGTCAAGCACTTGAACGGCAATCTTTTGATTATTAACCGTTAAGTTGAACGCTACGCGAGTACTGCGAGTATATCGATCGACATGACGCGCTAACGTGGCTTTATCAATATAACGACTATCTTCTCGGAGAAGGTAGAGTGGGTTTTTTCCTTGTCCTTAAAAATAACTTACCCCCAATACGGGGGCATGGGGGGGGGGGCAGCTCTAGTGTTTGAAATTTGAAATCTTAATGAATGCGTTTAAGAGTTTATCGCTCGTGATCGACGGCACTCAATCGCTAAGAATGAGGCCCGCGATCGATATCAATGGGAACATTTTCTGACAATGGCCAAACAAATAAGCGACGACTAAGGCGACCAAATAAAATCAAATTTAAGTCAATAGTACTGGAGGCGATAGAATATCTAGCGCTTTGCAAACTTGCCGATAAACCGAGTCAAGTTTGTCTCTCGTTGTCGAACGTTGATTGTTATTTGTTGACAATCGTTGGTTGTTCAGCGATCATAAAAAGGATCGCCGCCGCCGCGGCCGTTTGCCACTTGAACGATGCGAGGCGATAACGTCATGCATGCGTCCGTCCGTCCGTCCGTCTGTACACACGATAACGGCCAATTGAATTGAAATGTTAGTGCACTTGAATGGATTTCTGGGCCCAATTTCAGCAGTTGTTTGGTGTTTTGGCTTTCGGTTTTTCCTTTGAGTTATCTTGGTTTTGTTTTGTTTTTGTTGTTCTTCATTCTAAGGTTTTTCATAATGACACTTTTGTGTTAATTTTTTTTAGTTTGAAAGTTTTTTAATCTTATTTTTTGTTGTTTCCGAACGCCCATCCCGCCGCCCACTCTGTAGCCAACCAAATACGAAAACCCATTTGGCCCCGTATAATTTGCTGCATCTAACTCTATCTGTCTGTCTGTTGGTCGGTCGGTCGGTCTGTCTTCCAATCGTTCTATCTGTCCGCTGCACAATACACAAATATTTATTTTATCTTGTTTCGCTCTGGTTTTTTGCCAAAAACCAAAGTTTCTTGTTCGTTGTTCGTTGATGCGGCTCGACTGCTTTTTTGACTGCGCGTCGTTACGAAAGTAGCGGAAATTTAATTAATTATAGCTCATTTGATGGCGGCATTTTATTTTTGGGACCTATTCCAACAAGTCATTATCTTTACATACTCATAAATTCTAAGAATTAAGAATTTCTCAGTCCTCAGAATTTCTCTTCGAATTCTGAAGCAAGAAGAATTTCTCGAAAATAAAGAATTTTATAATAAATTTTATAAAGAGTCGTCATATTTTCATATAAAAGATATCTTCAATCTTCCTTTTATAATGAATCAGTTCTAAATTGGTTCTCACGAGCGAGATATTACCACATTTCACGAACGATCTCGTCTCTATTGAAAATCTCGTCTCTCCTTGGGCTCTTCTCGACGCGACTGCAATCAAATTGGAAGCAAATAATTTCAGTAAATTAAAAAAGTGAAACAACAAGAACAAAAAGAACAATCGTTTGTATCCAAATTTCGCCTAAAAGAAAAATCTCGACTTTCTCGTACTCGGGATCACGTATTGACAATCTCATACTCGGGATCTCGTCTCGTCTGCCGCGTACTCGGGATATCAGTACGCCTCGTCTCGTCATCGAATCTCTACTACAATTCTACATGATTACTATACAATTAAAATATGTTATATATAAATGTTTAAAAATTCTTTATGAAATCTCCCATTAGTGGTAAGTATTATCACCACCTTACCCATATATTATCACCTACTGAATCCATTTATCCGTTTTAACATTACCCAATTCATTCCAGAAGAAGTTAATTTTTTATTTTAAAAGCGTTTGTAAAGTTTATCACTAAATAAAAATTATTTGAAAATATCCATATTTATTTACATTTTCGGAAGAAAAAAAAACTTTCACAATTTGCAACTTTCATTTCATCTCCTTCTCTAACCTAACATTGTCCACTTTTTCCTTGCGAAATGATTTTGTGTTTATAATTCCGATTAATTTTTTAAGACTGTAAATAAAAGGATGCTCTTCAATTGTGACGCTTTTAAAATTTAATGAACATTTACTTATATACGATACATTTCGAAAAACTTAATTTTTCTTTAACAGAACAAACAATTTTTTAATCATATTTTATTTCGAGAAATATTTCTCTGATTGAAATATATCAAACTATCATAAATATAGAATATTATTGACTTTCATTAGATTCATTAAGATTTCGTTAAATTCTGGTCTAGTAACTATAATTTTTCATGATTTATGAAATAGTCCCCGTTTGGCAACTTTTAAAAGGGTCCTTGTATTGTGTGTGTTGTTGTTATTGTTATTGCAATCTACAAGACACACACACATATGCATGCATGTTATATACCATACCATACTCGAACTTAATTAAATTATGTTTATTAAAAACCATACTCGACCGGAAAGAGCGAAGGCAAAGTTTTATTTTGAGAACCACACTCCATCCGGCAACTTTATTACTTACTGATTACAGAATGCTGTTGAATGACGGACATGCGACGGACAGACATCAGTCAGTTCAGAACATCAACGAATGCGGGACGAGACGAGAGAACGTTGTTGCAGGATATTCGTAGCTGCTCTGGATGGACTGACAAACTGTGGACTGTGTAAAAAGAGGAAAGCGCTGCAGCAATAAAATACCAACAAAATGGTCATCGAACTGGCTCATCAAGCGCTGAATGGTATATCCCTTTTAGAGTTTTTGGCGATACAGCGGCCTCGACATGACCATCAAAAGCATCGCTTTACGCAGCGTCAGCGCCTGAATCTGTGTCATTTCGTAAGAGATTTGTTGACATTGTGAGT
Organism: Conops quadrifasciatus; assembly: GCA_949752815.1. Taxonomy (NCBI): domain Eukaryota; kingdom Metazoa; phylum Arthropoda; class Insecta; order Diptera; family Conopidae; genus Conops; species Conops quadrifasciatus. Next base: position 11,040,838 of record OX457077.1, on the reverse strand, counting down.
GCAAACTTTCTGTTAGTCCTTTTTAGATCTGAATTTTCCATGGATGAGAGCGGAAAAAGGCAGAATTGTACAAAAGTAAACAGCATAAAGCGGAATATGATCAAAGGCTATGTCGCGACGTAGTACCTTGAAGCCGTCGCGTCTCTTGAAATCGAGTCGTCTCTCGAAAGTCAAGTGCGTCTGTCTGTCGCTTGGGAAAAAATAGTCAAGTTTTGTTTGCGCTAAAAGTACGGTTTATTCTAGGGTTAATTTTGGCACAGAGAGATTTACTGTACTCTCTGCTACTCTCACTCTCTCCCTCTCTCTGGTTGTTATAACACCGTAGAGTTTTTGGTGGATTGATTAGTTTTCAAGTGACCTTTGGCCTCAAACTCTCTTCTTTTAAACTCTTGCAAAAAATTTAACGCTCGTTAAGAATGGACATAATAAAGGTTGAGTATCTTTAGACCACAAATAGTGAGTCCGAACAGGTTTTTCTTTATCTTTTTCTCGATTTTTTTGTAGCTCTATTTTTTCAAGCATACGAAAAAGCTCCAAACTTAATTGATTTAGCTCGTTTAACCAAGAAAAGCACTCTAAAATCAACATTATTAAGTGCCGCCTTATTTGTTATGTACGCCATTTTTGTGTATGTTTTTAGTAGATATTGCGATATTAGACGTTAGTTGTATAGCTCCTTTTCCGCTTTATCTTTTTCATCCTCTCTCTCTCTCTCTTTCTCTTGGTCCCACAAAACATCAGAATCTAATTGATATTGCTTTTGAATGTTGAAAAAATGATAATCGTAACACGCTTCATGCCAACAATTATTCATTTCATTTCTTTTAAAGTGTTAGTATGTACATAATTTTAAAGAAAAAAAAATTCAAGAACAAGTTATTGATTTGTAAATTTTTTTTCATGATAAGCGACAAAAAATGGAAGACGAGAACACACAAAACGCTATTTTCAAGATACTCGCACCATGAGAGATAACTGTCATGGTCTACATGCTCCAATTTGAGTTGTTGTTGTTGTTGTTGTTGTTTTTGTCCACTAACATTGATGTGGTTCATATTTTATGCCGACAAAGGCGTTTTAGAAGAAAGTAGAAATAATTGTAAAACCAATTTAAGCGACTAAAGAAAAGTTACCGACGCGTCGGTGTCTGCTGCTACGATAATGATCATGATGATGAAGATGATGACGATGATGATAATATAGATTTGGGAGGCAGTGTACGGGCGCTAGCGCCCATTTAGTGTGATAATTTCTAAAGTTTTGATTTTAAGACATTTTATAAGACTTCAAGATTTTAAGAATCTTTGCTTTTTCGAATATCAATAAAAGGAAAATCAGCTAAAAAGTGAATGGATTCACAACCAATTCTCGGGTTCTTGTCTCGGCTGAACAGCGCTTCCATCTTGACTTCTTCTCTCGACTGAAACAGTCTAACCGTTTTCGGAAATTTCTCTCGACCGAAAATGCTTCTTTGTGGCTGGAAAAAAAACCTGTCCCATCTTGGTATATTCTCTCCACTAAAACAGTATTTCCAGTCTCGGAATCTCTTCTCGACCCAAAAAAGGTCTATTTGGCCTCCGGTTCTCTTCTAAACTGACAGAAGGTATTGCATCTTGGCATCTTCTCTCGACTGAAAGCGCCTCTCTGCGCTCACGGGATCTCTGCGTGACAATAAAACAGTCTCTTCAGTCTCGGGCTCTTCGGTCTCGGTCTGGCTGGCTGTCGAGTTGTCCTTAAAATCGAATTAATGACAAAAAGTGGTTATTATGAGTGCGGTTTTTAAAAATTTCATACGATACCTCGCATGGTATAAATAATTCTCGATTTTCGAAATATGTGGATCGAATAGGTTTATCTTTTCGACTTTTAACATGATAATAGCCTTACGCTAGACCAAGGCTAACATCCGGTACATCCGGCGAAAGTTCTACAATAGGTTTGAAGTGTTTGAGGTTTGTTGGCGGCGACTTTAGAAGAGAATATCGACACCACTCAAAATAAACAAGACTTGTTAGATAATATTAAGAAAAAGAATTTTATAATAATGAGTCTTTCGTGTCGTTTGATTGGCCGTCACTTTAGTGTCGGCGGCATCGTGGTGTCATCAGTGTGTGTGTAATAATAAACAATTTCATAATAACAAACGGTGCTGAGCGTTATCGAACGATATCGATATCGATATCGAGATTTTGATTTTGATTTGGAGTTGTTTAACCACGATTTTCCATCAAATCGAATGTTGATTTTATTATTCTCTTCTCTCTTCTCTCTTTCTCTATGCTCTGTCTCTGCTACTTATACTAAATCATCATCATCATCATCATCGCAATCGTAAGCATTAGACATCATCATAGAGACACACAATCATGATATTCCATGATGTTGTCATTATTAAGTCCGCCCTTCTTTTGACTTTAACGGTGAGTTCGGGAGCGTGTGTGTGTATGTGTGTGGGTATTTCATCTGACAGAGAATGTTGATTTTATTGAAAAACATTCGTTATTAGTTAAACTAATTAATTACAGACAGAAAGAGAGAAGCATTGCGCGCTGTAATTCTTTTGATTTGATTGTTGCTTTTCAAATGAATATCCTTTACCGTATGACTTCAATCAATCAATCAGTTAATGTGATTGCATTGTGCCGATGAACAGGCTCTTGTGAATGGCGTTACTGCCTGTCGATACAGCCATATTTTATAGCTAATGGTTTGTAAACAGTTGACCGCAGCGTCAATTATCATCATATATATGTACGTACAACAAATGGTACCTAATTAAACATTGTTTTTTTGGTTGTTAAGACACTGTCTAGAGTTGTTGCCAAAAGGACTAAAGGATTTTTCTTCTTTTTTTTGGAAATATTATAATGAAATTGTTAAAGCCAGACACTCTGAATTTCTTTCTTGTAATCAATTAATTAAATTCAAGTAATTTTAAGAGTTATAAAAATAATTTGTCGCCTTAAAAATTGATTTTTGGTATTTCTTTTTTTTAGAAATTTCCAACACTGAGCTTTATAAAATTGGAAGACGATTTTTTGAAGATTGAAATCTTTAATTTCACGATTTTCATGGAATTTTTTAACTTTTGTTGAAATACTGGAACGCATGGATGGACGCAAAATAAATACCGTTTAGACCAAAATATCTAGCATTATCATGAGTTTCTTTCTCATTTATCCATTCTTAACGCATACTGATTTACCAAAGTAAAAAAACAACTAAAATAAATAGAATCGAAAGGAAAATCCAGCGCTTGCGCCTTCAAATATGCTTTGAAAAACTTTGCTATCATGCCATCTCACATTCCCTACAAAGGAACCGACAGGCGCATACGCACACACACACACACACACACACACACACTCCCACTCACAGAGTGCATACGAGAAGGAGAAAGAGAGTGTTTGATAAACTTCTAAGGATAACGCCTGCCTGCCGCCGGCTAAGTGAGAAAGCAAATACACAGAAATGTCAAGTGGCACCTACAAATACCAACTTGTTGTTGTAAAATATATACATACATACATATACTGGCGCAAAATTTAGGAACACAAAATTGCGGGCATTTCAACAATCATTAATAACAGCCTTTAATGGTCTTTGATAACATTAGAATTTCGAGGTTTTCGTTTCATAATCTTAAGGCGTATAACTCTGACTGCTTTTAATGGATTTTGATTATTTCAAAAGGATAATCCTTCCTCTGGCTTTAGCTTTAAACTGCTGAAAAGATTACAAAAATCCATTTCTCACAAATTAAGTTATTACCGCTAGAGGTACATATAAAAGGTACGAAACTTTAAAGCGCGAACAGAAAAAAAAACTGATCCGCAATAATCAAAATATATAAATGCTAATTATGTAATGAGAATATTCTCTTGCTATAATACTTACAAAATTCTGTCATGACTCCTCATGATATACGATCATTAAAAAGAGATGAGGTTTCCGCTTTAAACCGGAAGCAACAACTTGGGTGTTGTTGTTGTTGTTGTTGTTGTGGTGGTGGATGGTTCTATTGCTGGCAGAATAAACTCAAGGAAGTTGTGCGGGGCGCACACACACACACACACAATGGTTCTTTATTATTATGAAAAATATCGTTTATAAAATCAAGGACATAATGAATGTTTGGAAAAAGTTTATAACGCCATACTCGTAATAACTACGAGGATATTGACGAAAATATTGATCTTTCCACTTTCTCAATTACACAAACTTAACAACAACAACAACAACAACAACAGAACAGAGACTAATCTTGCCGAATCTTAAGAATATTTTATACTGCTTAAATCGTGAACTACAAAATGACACACAAAAAACCGGGCGGAGAAGCCCGGAGAATGAGGATTAATTAATAATGACACCTCTTGCTGAAAGACCCTAAAAAAGAAGAAAAAATAGAGCTCATTTCTATATTATCATATTTAGGCCGAAGACCTTTAGTTGTTAGTGCCCATATTTAAGTGTATTATATAATTAATTAAAAATAAACTTTATTAATAAATAAATATAAATATATTTTTATAAAAAAACTATACGCTTAACACTTTAAATCCGCGAAACCGACAAATATTGATCCTATATAATAAAGCTATATGCTTTAGATCTACATGATCTAAAATTTAGATTCTAAATGGTCTGTCTCTACAGATCAAACGAAACAAATGATACAGATCGCGGAAATAGAGAGAATATAAACTAGTATTACTTTCGAAGGCACAAATAATGGGCCTCACGTTGTTTCTTTTGAAAGTTAAGGAACGACACTGCGACATTGAGAGTAGTTTAGACAGCCTCGTACTCACTCGCCATGTACGGTCTACGGAAATCGTTTACTGGCACTTTCGAGTAGTCTTCTTAGACAATTAACCCATTTTTAACATTAGTAGGCCTTTCGATTTTAGACATAGAAACGAAGATGTTTATAGAACTTTAGGTAATTTCAGGCAATATCATTTAATTTCAAAGGTTTGGGCGCAATCTGTCTTTCAATCAGTCGTTGCCATTGAACTCCAGCAAAGCTCATCAAGTTTTGGAGATATTATGCTGTCATTTTTCGAGACAAACTAACATAATTAAAGATAATTAAATTCATGCGAAAAAATGTAAAGCATAGAATTCACTGTTTTCAACACTTGCCCTCATCTCGTCTCTGCCTTGGTCTAGCCCGTAAGGAGGAAAATAGGCCGGTAGCTCAGTTGAGCATGCCTACTTCATAAACCGTTAATTTGAAATCAAAAAGAGGCGTTTCTATTAAAGTGGCTTTAGTGGTTCACTTCTTTTTATTTCGAGATATTCATAGGTTTTCATTTGAAGTGGAAAATCATTGAAATTTCTGAAAAGATCGGGCTTTTTTTGAAGACAATGACTTGCATCACCCAAAAAAAAAAAAAAAATGGCTCATATACTGATATAAAAACCTCCATAAATACAATGATAAAACTTTCGCGTATCAATTTTTTCATCATCACACGGAAAATGTTCACAATATCTCGTAAATGGAAAAACTTTCATTGCACTGCATTTTTTCCTCTTTTTTAACGGATGGGTCTTAAAATTCAGAATTAATGCCTCTCTTACGGAACGGAATTAAAAGAGTAGAAGTAGAGGAGTAGGAAGAAGAAGAAGAAGACGCAGAGAAGGGAAGCACAAAAGCTTTATAATCACGCCAAAGACGCTTCCATTTCATTGGCAATAAACCAAAGGAAGCAGAAAATTACCGAAACCCACTGAATGATGATGACTACCGGTGCTAGCAAAGGCTCCAGCGGTGCCAGCGGGGGCGCGGGCGGGGTGCGGTTAGGCCAAGTTAGTGCAAAATAATAACTAAGCTCGCCAACGGGGCGACGGCGACGGCGTTGATGATGCTGGAGGAGCATCATCGGAACGAAACCAAGAAAACGGCAACGAACGCGGCCAATGGAGAGAGAGGAAGTGGAAGGAGAGAGGAGGGAGTACAAAACCACTTAAGATAAACGGAAAATTACGGAGACAAACAAGACGAGCACAGCAAATATTGAGAATCCTACACTAAAAAAACAACAGCAACAACAGCGAAAACCGCAATATTGGCGAACTGGTTATGGTTAAGGTACCTACACACAAACACACACACACACACACATATAACATAATTTTGGCAACGAAAAATGGACGATCCTAAGGCCGACGACCACCTTCACAACGGCCACCACCTTCCTCTTTCACATGAAAACCCAGCACCGATGATGACCGTCCCTCGTAAACCCAACCCTTAAGAAGGTTAAAACAACAACAACAACAACAACAACAACAACAGCTGCACAAAAACAATTGCGGTATCAACTGCAGGCCCGCGAAGTCGACCACTGAACCAATCAGCAGCAAGCGTGGGCGGAGTCGAAATGCAAACAGGTTTTCCCTCTTTTTGGTGTGCTTTAGTGTTGTTGTGAGTGAGTTTTTTTGGTTTTTTTTTTCTGTCTCTCTTTGGGACAAAAGTAACAACTTTTGGGGAGTTTTTTTTGTTGCTTTAATTTAAAAACGTAGAGCACGGTTTATCCACACTAAAGCCCACTCTCACACACACACACACTCACACACACCCACATGGACGTAGTTATTCTCTCTTTCTCTTTCTCTTTCTCTGTCTCTCTCTCTCTCTCTCTCTCTCTCTCTCTGTGTATCTCTTATTACGGCATAGCAGAATTTGTTGTTGCCAACGAGTGTGTGTGTGTGTGTGTGTGTGAGGGCGGCAGCTAGCGATGCTTAGTTTGTATGTGTGTGTGTGTGTGTGTGTGTGTTTGCGTGTGTTGGGGGACGATAAGCACGACATCGACAAAGCGTCGACGCCGCGATGCTTACAACGAAGATAAAACGAACAAAAAGCATTTGTGTTAAAAATAAAAACAACAAAAAAGAAGAAGAAGAAAAAGACCGAAAGCAGAATCAAACGAATGATAATCTGCCCCAAGACCGAGTGGAGCAAAAAAAAAAATGAGAGAAGAGAATAACACCAACAACAACAACAACAACAATACGTTACAGTTGATGTAGTTACTAATTAAATGATAGAGTAAAAGAGGTCTTCGAAGAGCGCAAGAGAGAGGATGTAAAGTGAGTTTGGTTTTCAAAATAAGAGAGAGAGAGAGAGAGCCTGAGAGAAAAACCAAGTGCCAAAAACCACGCACACTTTTATAATCGCATGAGAGAAATGGTTGTAAATTGTATGAAAATGCTGCACTCCATAAATTTATTAACCGTTGGACAGTTTTTTACCAAAAATTCGTTTTTTCGATAATAACAGAAATAACAGTCGTCTCGACTGGAAGACGCGATATCTAAAGGAAAAAATTTGGCGAAATACTAATTAATTCCTATAAACCTTTTTAGAGCAATTTAAAATAGATAAAATCATTTTCTGTTATAAAAGTAAAACTAAAGACAAATTGTTTACATCCTGAATAACTTATTTATGTATATCTCCTTTATTCCTTCAATAATAAACTTTTAAAAATATTTAAAAAACCGTACAGAAAAGACTTTTAAGGTTTTAAGTGCTTTAAGAGTCTAAAGCCTATAGTTAGACGTCTCGAAAGACCTCGGTTTTAAAAAGGGAAGGTATATTAATTCGAAGGCAGTCTTCTAATAATATCTAATAGTTTTCAAAATTTTTTTTTTTATAACAGGAACTGTTTCAAACGGCAACAATTAACTTGTAACTCGTCTTTCTTTCATTGAAACTGATACAACGTACATATACGCAAAATCCCAAATTACCAGAATCTTAGAGCTCCATAATCATAGTCTAATTCGATTCATAGTAAGAAAACGAAGCATTTGAAGCTGTCAGATCCGAACTGGATCGATTTTTTCAAAAAAATTACAACTGTTTTAAATTCAAAATTCGAAATAAGGCGGTTTTATACTTTCGAGAGTTCAGAGAGAGAGAGGAGGAGGTTTTTAAGGGCTTTTTTAGGCAATTTTAAAAATGTTATAGATTTTGCAAAGACGGTAAGAAGCCATGTTCTTTATTTACAATATATTGACACACAGAAGCAAGATTTACAATTTCGGTATATAGTACATATATTTTAGGTTATATTTAATTACTCCGCAGTACATGAATGCGTTTTTATATACCTACTGTACATATATATTGTATATTGTATATATTTTCTGGCATATAAAATATCTCAAATAAACCTTGCATCCATATACAGTATATAACATACATCGGAGTTCTCTGGTCTACCTACCTATATATAATATTCGAGTGTGTAGATATTTGTATATACCGTTATGTGCTGCTGAATGTACCTACGAGGAGCCGACGCCGTTTGTTGTTGCTGTTCTTTGCTTGCCGTCCTTTCTTTGGGTTGGCTAAATCCTTCGTCCTGCATTTAATCGCATGTAATGCGCGCGCATTATCTGAACCTTCATCCTAACGCTAGAGCTGTTCGTTCGGGTGCTGTGTCGCTTTCGTGAAGCGGCGCCGACAGCACAGCCGTCAACAACAACGATTACAACGAATATTTTTGCACATACGACGTACACATACACACACATTGCACATTGTTGTTGACAAAGCAGCAGAGTGGGTGGCGCTTTAGCCGAACTTAATATAAATACGTACATCCGCCATCCGTCCGTTCGTCCATCCGTTGCCGCGACCCAACAACCAGTTGGTGACTCTTATATACAATACAAGAGAGGTTGTTTCTCTTTCGTCTAAATTTTGTACTTCATTCGCACTCACCATGAAAGCGTACGTTGGATGCCAACGCGTCGGCCACGTCCACATTTTTACCGGATGCGAGAACAACACCAAACATGGTTTTATATAAATTCATCCCGACACCGAAATAAATCCTGAAATTTCGATACTACTCTTCTCTGAAGAAGAAGAAAAAAAGAGATCATAATGAACGCATGATGGTAGAACGAGATTGCTCTCTCTCTCTCTCTCTCTCTCTCTCTCTCTTTCCCTACAATTATTTATCTTTTTTTTAAATTTTTAATACAAAACTGGTTTCATTTTTATTTTTTATTTCAAAGCTATTTTCTTCTTAGTGTTGACCAAATTAGAATATGTATAGTACTCTCTTACTAGTGCCACTACTACCACCCAACCGTTTTCTTTTGCTCTCTAATATTACCGACGCTCTCGTTAAAAGAGTTTTTCCCTTTTATCTCGGAGTTCTCTCTCTCTGTGTTTATTTAGTCTTTTCTCTCTGGTTGCATTTTATTTTGGCCTCTCACGAAAAGTACAATAAAATGCCGGCTTTTCTCTGTGACTCTCATGCTCTTTCAAATAGCGATGAGAGTTAAGTAGTACATATATTGTTTATTAGAGAGATAATATATTTATATAAATAATAAATAACATATAATTTATATAATTATATCTATTATAATTATTATTATGTAATTATAATATAAAAATAATATAAAATTAAGGAAAATAAAAGTAATTATAAAAATAAAATTTATAAAAATATGAATTAAAATATAAATCAATCTTTTAGTGCAAATAGAAACCTATGTTTTGATATATTACGAATTATTATTATAATTATTAGCTTTCTCTAAAGAAGCTGTAAACTTCGAGAAAAATATCTGAAATTATTTTTTTTTTTTCTATTTCTCGAGCTTAATGAAGTTTTAGGATATGCCTTTATTTTAAAAATCAGAGAAAAGCAGTGAGTTTATCTGAATCAAGCTGTGCGCATTGGTTTTTTATAAATTTATTTTTATTTTAATATATTTCTGTTCCTCTTCCGTCCCCAGACGAGATGCCGCTGCTCGTCCTTTTTCGTAAAATACCAAACAGCGAGTTGAGACAACCTGTGAAGAAAATAAACAGCGATTTGAGAAGGAAATTTTACGTAAAAATTCAAAATTGATGTAAAAACGCCTTACAATTCTTGTAATAAAATCACCTAATAGTACATAATAGTACATATAGTCAGTCTCTTTCAATAAGCTCGCACAATAAACTGAAATGGTGAAAATTCACTAAAAAAATGGTAAAAATAGCGCGGACACAGTTTTTAAAGTTTGTGCGACTTTCGATTAGGCTTACTTGCTTCTGGCTGGGTGCGAAAAGAAGCCAAACTGGCGTATCTGGGGCTCTGAAAATCCAAGAGAAATAGTAGAACAACTTGTCCATTCATTTAGAAGAAATTTGAAATTTGAATCAAAAGAATGGCCCTTTGTAAGAGGAAACGAGAGGAGCGCAGATGTTGTTGGTACATCTTTGCTAATCTCAGAGTTTGTGGTCTTGATTAAAATAAAAATATCACCATTTGTCAAAAAAATATTACTATTTTCAGTTGATTTGAAATGACACCTCTTGCAGAAAGACACTTTTACTATGAGGTGTTTTGTATTATTCTTTATTTAAAAATTATAAGTGTAGAAAAAAATATTTTTTAAATGATGCAACAACTATATACTATTGTAAATAAATTTCGTTACTATGAGAATAATAAATAAAACAATGAATACTTCGTGAGAGAAAATCTTTACTCTCTCTTTGCTCCTTTGCTCACAGCAGAGAGAAAAGTTGCTCTTCCGAAGCTATTTTATTCGATAATATACTTTTGTAACAATGACAATCATACCAACAACAGCAATAAATACAAAAACTGCTGCCAATACTACTGCTACTGCTACTACTACCACTACTACTACCAACACTACGATTTTAAATCCGCTCTCAACCCAGCAGCGCCCACTCGACCCAATCCAATAACACCAGCAGCACCTGCCTCGATACAACAACAAACAACACTGACTATTTAAATCGACATTAAAACGAACCTGAAGCACACAACACCAACATCGTTTGCGGCATCTTTAGGGAGGGTTAAACTCGGCAGCGCAGCCGATTAGCACAACGACTACGTTGGTGTCATACCAACGACGGCACGCAAGCAAGCAAGCGAGCCCCACTTTCTGTGAGTGTATGTGTTGAGGCAATAAGTGCGGAGAGCAAGAAAGTGCCGATGGATTCGTGAGCGCAATTCAGTTGTGCGCCAGCAGCGGGTACGAATGGAAGCATTGTGGTGTGTGGATTTCGTACGCATTTACGTTCCTTATCATTGAGAAAAGGAGCTCAAACATTCACAGAAACAGTCACACAACGATAAGTTCTTTCTAGAAATCGACTCGGGACGATACAATTGATAAGTTTTGCATAAAAGTTCAACAAAAGTGTGGTGCCAAAGATATTTCTGACGAGAATGTAGCGCGTAGAGGAGACAGATGCGTCAGAGTTGCGCCATCAGTAGCGCTGAATATGTCGCGACGATTGCGAGTGACTCCAGCAAACAGTGCGTGAGACGACGAGCAGTCACCGAAAAGTGTCTATCGCGGTAGCGTTTCCACAAGAAACGGAAACCTGCGCAATTTCCGGCTTTTGGCGCGCATTTCATTCAAAACAAAAACCGAAAAATTACCCACTAAACTTCATCAGCAGCAGTGAGAAAATACAAAAACAAAAACTCAAAGTGAAAGACAAAAGCAGCAGCAGTGAGAAGCCGGCAGCAAAAGAAAAATGAAGGTGTCTGTCTGCCTGACCTGACGAACAGAGACATTTCTCGTAAACACCTGTCACTCAGTCAATAAGTCAAGCCTTACAAACAGTCAGCCTCTGGCACATTAATGGAACGCATATGGTTGTTGTTGCTGATGTTTTCATTGCGATCGCTGCCAGGATAATGTAAAAGGTGTAAAGAATTACCGTCTGACTACCTGCCCCTTTTCGCATCGTGCCGCCAAAAATCAAGAAGGAAGAAAAACAAAGCAAATGCGACTAAATAACTTTTTATTTGAGAACAAAACGAAAACGTACAATACATTTTTTCCATTTATTTTTGAAGGGACTACATTTTTTGCACTCGTTAGTGATGTTAGTCACGCTTAACGTTATTTCGCCGGCATTACGGTAAGGCCTGCGTTCTCCATTACGTTCTGATCGTCGTCGTCGTCGTCGCCGCCGCCTAATGATGTCGCGGCGTCGCACGTTACGCCATTCTCGTTCTGCATATTCGCAACCTGGCGGCAGCGAATTTTGTTGTTCTCCGGCCTATGATGGCTGCGGTGGTCATGGCTGGTGTCGCCGTTGTTGTTCCGCTGCTGCTGCTGGTTGCGGTTGTTGTAGCCGGTCCTGTTACTACGCTGCTTGTTGTCGTCGTTGTTGCGAATGTTGTCGGCGGCAAAGCGTCACCGCTATCGCCAGTGGGTTCAGTGTGTCTAATTAAGTAAACTTAAATAAAAGAAGTCCCCGCAAAAACAAAAACAAAAACAAAAACAAATAAACCTGGTGCAGCCTTCGAAATACTAAGAAGAGCGTTTAAGAAAAAGTACAACCAACGAAAAGGAAAAAAAAAAACAAACAAATACAAATTATTAAACTCATTTCTCCGAATCTTTTTTTTCCTCCGACTCACTGCCGCTCACCGCCACCTTTGTTTCGGCCAGGAAGTGCTGAACGCGCGCGTGTTTGTGTTTGTGTGAGTGTTTGCGTGTGCATGGCCGTTTCCGGCTGTGTAAAAATACAAAATTCATAATATCTTCATTGAATCGAAAAGCGACAAACAAATAATTTTCTAAAAAAAAACATAACAACAATTCAATTTACAACAACAAAACAAAAGCTACATAAATCTGGCATAAAATCGCCATTGTCACCATGGATTTCCAGAGCGCCATGGAAACTTTCGCCGAAGCCTGGGTTGCCGCCAACGCGGGCCAACAGGTAGGTTGCAAGCTTCTTGTTCTTCTTCTTCTTCTCGTTACATTTTCATGGCTGTTTTAAGTTAATCCATTAAGCTACATTAAGCTACTCTTTGAGCACAGTTTCGTTCTAACACGGTTCAAGAGTCGGAAAGAACTCTCATATTACACGGATGGTTTCCTTGCTAGGGTGGTTTGAGAATTAGATAAATTCCCGGGGAGGAAAAAATAAGTGTGTAATATCATTTAATACATAATACTTTTGATGAAAGCTAAACAAAACTTCCTCCATCGGACCTCCTTCCAAAATCTATCCTCATAAGAATATAATAAAATCATAAAATATCAGAAAATTTCATAATGAGTTGAAGATGTCGTAAAACATAAGCTGTATGCTTAATAACATACACCTTTCCTTATAACGAGCTACCCTTTGAGCACAGTTTCGCTCTAAAACGGTTCAAAAATCGGAAAGAACTCTCATATTAGACGGGTGGTTTTCTTGCTAGGATGGTTTGAGAATAAGATAAATTCCCGGGCGGAAAGATAAGTATGGCCATGATAGGCGAAGTAATGTCATGTAATACATAATACTTTTGATGAAAACTAAACAAAAGTTTCGAAATCTATCCTCATAAAAATATAATAAAATCATTAAAGATCATAAAATTTCATAACGAGTTGAAGATGTCATAAAACATACAGCTTAACAAAATATTCTTATTGTAATGATTGTAATGATTTTGAAACTTTTTATATAAGTCGTATTTTCATGTTAAAGTTTTTCTTTTGGAAAAAAGAATGTCTTTTTACTGATCGTACATTACTCATAAACACGCAAAAGAGAATTTTTATTAAAGCAGTGGAATTAGTCAAGGTTTTTTAGATTGTATTATCGCGCTTTTTTATTGATCGATTAATTTCTGTAAATCTTCAAAAGTAAGGCCAAGTAAATTTTTGCCAACTTTTTACAATAAGACAGAAATGAACAAAACAAAAATGAAAATAACGGATTTTTAGCTAAACTTTGGTGTCAACTGTTGCGATCATTCATCAAGTGAAGATAATTTTCGCCAACAAAGAGTATTTTCAGAGCGTGGCATTAGCAAAGTATTCTAAGTAAATCCGTTTATCAGAGACGTATCGAATACGAAGGGTAGGTACAGGTACCTCTACTGAATGGTGAGTCTTAGCGAACATTTATGAGCTGATATGGCTTTAACACTGCCGCTTATGAAAGCTATCCATGCCATGCGTACGTATGTACATTCTTGGCCAACAGCAACAACCTATTTATACACAACAAATGGCAACAAGTTGAACTAACCGCAACGATCATAAAAAATGGTTTATTGAATGATATCAATGTTAAGGCTTAACGACTTTTTTGCTGTTGGATTTCTTATGTATGTACGTTTTTTTTGTTGAGAAAAAAAAGGTTAAAACTTTTGCCTTGAAACTTTTGTTGTTCACAAAAGTTATTGTAAATGTTGTAAATTTTACAAAAGCCATAAATATTTATAACACTATGCGTTATATTTGTGTTATCAGGAGTTATAAACACAAATAAGACGTCTCTTCTCTACTCATCTAATCGAGAGTTAATCGATTTTAAAGACAAAAGTTGCTATTGATTATATCAAATAGCATAATATATGGTTATAGTATATTATATGACACCATATATTAATTATATCGGTATAGTAACAGGTGCCTATCTATCTTCAATTTCAGAAAGCTTGCTTTATAAGCAGCTCTATAGACCTAAAAGACCCGTGTCTTTAAATTCATTGGACGGTGGTAAGAATTGCGAGGTAAGAACGTGCTCGGTGACTCATTATTAAACTGAAATGAGTTTCAGTTTCATTAAAATTGTGTCATTGGCAGAACTCGGACAGAAAGAAAGTGTAAAATATGAAAAAAATCGAGAATCGAGCCATTATCAACATTTCCTTTCTTTCTTGCTTTGAAACTGTAAGCTTTCTTCGACAGAAAACTCTACGAATATGTTTTTATCTAGTAATTTTTTACCTGAATTATCGTTACAAGATCGGACCATTTGCGCGTCTAAAAATAAATTCCCTTTCAGTTCATTTCAACCATTCTGGAAGACAGCTTTTTACGGTATGCAGTTGACTTTCTCGCGCAATATTACATTTTTAAATCATTAAAGAGTTTAGAGAGATATATTGCACATATTTCTCGAATCTGATCACGATTGAAAAAGCTGGTGTCGTCTCGGAATCTCGTTTTATGTCGGTATCTTCTCGGGATTTGCACGAAAAAGACAGTCTTTTATTCGTCTCTTAGAAAATATATGGAAATGAGAAAAGAAATTCAATGGAACGAAACCGTCTCTCGAAAAGAATAAACCGAAAGGAATAAATAAACTTTAGCAATGAAAAAAGTAATTATCTTTAAATGAATACTCTCGATAAGATTCTCGCCTGAGATTCGAATTGAGTGTCCAGCTTTTTTGATTTGAAATGTTATAAATCGTACTCATAGGGCTACCGACTTTATATTTGTCGGTAAATGCGAGGATTACCTCACTTTTTATATGCAAAAAAAAAGAGAAATAATCCAAAAAAATATTTCAACGACTTACAAATGAATCGTAAATCGACAGATGTCTGTCTATTGATGAAACGTTTATTTATTGTAGTCCTTTGTGCAGATTAAAGTAATCCTTATCAGTCGATGGAGGGTACTCACGACTGATTCCAGATCGAGATCCACCTACCAACAGTTCAAAACACCGAATGGTTATCTTTCAGGGTGCAGTATCGGTGACGATTATCTGTTGCGACGAGATTGAATGCTAATGGCATGACAAATTTGGGGCGTTGATGATTCTTAATAACAACAACAACAACAACAGTGACAACAATAATAACAGTCCCACGCAGTTAATGCTAGAAAAAATAACGATAATGACATACCGTGTAAAAAAAAAAAAAAACCAAAAAATAAGCGTAGAAAAAACAACAAACAGAGTAAATGAGGTTTGACTCATTGCTCGTATGTTGCGCTATAGTGTCGTACTTGATTTTCGCTGGCATTCGGTCTCTTAATATTTTTATAACCGTCCGATAAGATAATCCTCAGCGACTGTAGTCAATTAACACACGCAGCCATGCGGTAAGCCTAGAAACGCTTTACTTTATCTAAAGCTTTTATCTAAAATCAAACAAAACGATAAATTTACTCGGTGCCGCGGTACATTTTTGGTTAAAAATTACCGAAGCAGCTGGATTAACTGTGGGAGAAGCAAGCCGGAGGAGGAAGAAATTATCGTATCGTATACGAAACGGCTCTTTCTTCTACGAATTGTCGCGCCAACAGGTTGATATCTCTTAATAAAGCTTAAGTATAATTGATTGTTTCTAATTACGATAATTATTTCAACAACAGCCACAACAACATTTCCAGGAATTAATCATCACAAAATTTTTAACACCTCAAAGAGAACATAACATGATGATTATACATAATATTTAAATACATTTCTAAAGGATTACATGTTCATAATTCATTCATTTAGGAAATTTTATAAACTTATGTAGGCGTAGAATATATTATGTATCCGAAGAATCTGTAGAATTCTTAAAAGAGAGAGAGAGAGTATTATTTAATGGGACTTTCTTTGAAAAAAACACTTCAGTAAGTACCATTTTTGTTTCCAATTTGTCAAAGACTCTCATGAAATCGCTAAAAAACGCATAAAATCGATAAGTCCGAGTGATTACGACTTTGAGAAAATCGAAACTACACAAATTTCAATATCAGCTCCGGAGTATTCGGGACACAATGTCGAAATGCAAATTCGGAACAGAAGGTAAGCCTAACTATCATATATAGTGTGGACAACCACCGCTATGTTTGCTTTTAGTACAGACTCAATGGCTCAACTATAGAGAAAAACAGTTTTTTGTAAGAAATAAAACCTTTACAGAGTCAGTCCGTCTCTATAGAAATTAATGAAAAGGAAAATTCTAAGGTTTACTATATAAATTTTTTGTTTTTTTCCACTTTGGATAATATAATATTTCCATTGTTTTCGAATTTTTAAATTTTGAATTTTTAAATTTTGAATTTTGAGGTTTTTTTTAGTTTTAAAAAGTGTTAGAGTGGCTTTCTACAGCCGCCCTACTCTTTTGAAGACCATAACTAATATCAATGTCCGGTATCGGTTGGAAACAGAGAAGCCTTGAAAATACGATTATATCGTAGCTGCCCGTTTTAATACGAAGAGTGCTCCGAAATGCATGTTAATTCAATAAAGTTTCAATAAACCTTTAGATAAATAAGAATTTTCGTTTCACCTGTGAATTTTATTAGCTCTCTCTTTATATGTATGTCTGTATGTCTCTCTCTGTCTCTATTTCTGTATTGTGTTTTTCTTATGGTTTTTTTGCATTTTAATACGCTTGCATTAACCCAAGTCGGCAAAAAAATGTAAATCTGTCAATAAATATCAACGGATTAAGCTCTTTCTATACGCAAAGCTTAAGTGGCCGCTACCAACGAAACAACAACAAAAGCAGCCACGATCACAGAGAATACCATGCTCAACAACAACAACAACAACAACAACAGCGACGGCCTGATCGAAGTCGCAATATAGTAACAACGATTCTTGAAGTTAAGCGCTAAACTAATCATTATAAATTATTATAATCCAAACGGATTTGAATAATTAATAACTTAAACCTCATTCTAAAGTACACGAAGAGAACAAAGGAAATAAATTTAAATATGGTTGAATGTGTCGGTCGGCCACCGAAGAGTCGCCGCAGAGGCAGGCGTCACAGAGAAAGAGTACAGCCGCGAAGCAGTCGCCGGAGGGTAGAGCGAAGCGTTGGAGAAGAGATAGAGAGGTAGAGGCAGAGGAAAACATTGTGGCGGCAACGGCATACAGAGAGAGAAATATATTAAGACAAAATCTTTCGAGTAAAATAACGTCATCACGTGTCGCAAAAAGGTGTTACGTTACGTTACGTTACGAAGTACCGAAAGCATCTGAGCGCACGCTGGAGCGCAAGAAGAGACGTGACGTGATCAGACGAAACGAGACGAGTAATTGGGCGACTTCAAAGAGTACAAGTAACGAGTAAATAAAACGGAAAGAAACCTAAGAGAAAAACTACAATAATAATAGTAACTTCTCGGCCAGTGGCGCATAAACATAGCTTTTGTTTTTGTGGGGGGAGAAAATTGTTAGGGGGGGCGGGGGGAGTTTCAATTGATGAAGTTTGCATAAATGCAAAAGTCATGCGAAAGTGTCAAAATTTTGAGAGAAGCCTGAGCTCTTCCTTGCCATTTCTTCCAACACCTTGCCAGGGGGCTTCGGAGCCGTTGACCGCCTTCCCTAAATACGCCACTGTTCTCGGCACATTAGGATGGGTTGTGACTACTGATGATTTGATACTACCATTTCTTACAAAAGCCGGATAGATAAAGCCACCGTAAAAGGTAAAAAAGAAACGGCTCAGAATAAATCCACTCTTTATGGTGCCCTCAATTTGAAGCAGATCTCTTTAGACCACGTATTATTGTAGTAACAATTAATTAGGAATTATATAATTAATAATCCCAGCGAGTCAGAGGATCAGCGCATGATGACAATGTCGGTCTTCAAAAAACCAACGAAAGAGAGGAAGTAAGGATTAAATTTAATAATGGTTAAGGATTATATGGACAA
The DNA here is from genome assembly GCA_949752815.1 of Conops quadrifasciatus. Lineage (NCBI taxonomy): Eukaryota > Metazoa > Arthropoda > Insecta > Diptera > Conopidae > Conops > Conops quadrifasciatus. The sequence continues at coordinate 11,022,408 of OX457077.1, read as the reverse complement.
TTCATGGTTGACCATATTTTTGATCAAAATGAGAGTTTACTTTTTGAAGTTTTTATGAAAAATCTGCGCGTTTTTCATGCCAACTTTTTTAAATTCAGCTGCTGACAATCTTGAACATGATCTCAGTCGCTGTCTTGAATTCTAATTTTGGATTTAATTTTTTTTTTTGTGAATTTTATTTTTTTTTTTAATGTTGGCCATCCGTTAACCACGTGGTTTTACTGGCGTTAAGGTCGCCAAAATACAAATTATATTCGATCATTAATACTAATGATTTATAATATTAATCACATACCGACATAAAAGATGGCGCATCCTGTATAAAATACGATATAATACTCGTAAAAAGCAGGCTCAAAAAGCTGAGAGCGAACAAAGAGAGAGAACGAGAAAAAAACGAAACGAATTGTTTAGTAAAAAAGTAAAAAGCATGAAAATAATATTTTCTCATCAATTTTTATTAAAAAATTTCTTTCGTTTGTCAGAATTTCGGAAAACGCAACGATATTTAACATTTTTAACATAAGGTTAAAACTTTTTTGAGTGCAAAATTGTGGTGAGCAGACGACAAAAGTTAGTCTTTGGCTGTAAATAATGGACCACGTGTTAAATAAACGTGGTATTAACGTGTTAAGCGCAAGCAGTGATTTGTGAGTTCAATCCTTCACTTTCACTGTACCATCAAAACATAATAGTTCCGTAGAAAATCTAATGTTTTCGCAAAGTTATACTTTAAATCGGATTGTCTTCTTCTTCCTCTATACTATATACTCATAATATGTACCATACAATACAGCTGCTGTCTTGTGTTTAAGTTTTTTGTAAGGCTTAAGATCGACCACAAACTTGTCGAAGCATATATGTATCATGTTAGCTCTGCCATCTCGCTTGCTCTCTCCCTTTCGTCTGGGTATAATTCTGGGTGAACAAAACGAAGAAAGAAAATCTGTAATTTCGATTTAAAAGCATTAAAAGTGCAACAAAAAGCGAGCCCAAGTGAATACGAAGCGAAGAGTACACGCATTACGTGCAGGGTTAAATGAGGCTTAAGAGTCCACAGACAACACAGACATGATCGCGCACTCTGCAGGCGAATGAACGAAATTCCAGAAAAGCCAGCGGACCAGTAAGACTTTGGTAGGGAGCGCCTAAGTAAAGCCGCCGCCACAGCCTAGACTTGAGCTTGTGTGGCTTGTGTGTCTTGTGTCGGTATGGACTGGACTGGACCGGGCAGGACAGGACCGGGCGGGATGGGATGGGATGGTTTGGGAAGGGTCGTGGCTGGAGTGAAAGATATGAATAGGCCGCCACCAAAACAGGCGGACGCAAGGTAACGATCGGCTCGAATACAAATGCAAGACCGTGACTGCAATTCAAGAGAGAGAACAGAACCACACCAAGTGACTTAACACGTAACAAAGCGTGTGAGAGAGAGAGAGAGAGAGAGAGAGAGAGAGAGAGAGAGAGAGGAAGAAGCGCCCTGAACTGAAGCAGCTGATCTGCAGAGAGGTGATCGCCACTACGAATACGACGATAACGATGTTGAGGATGATGAGGATGATGATGACGATGATGACGATGATGACGATGATGACGATGACGATGATGTTGACGATCGTGCAGAATACACAAAAGCGATTAAGCCTTATAAACAGAGGAAATAAATGTTCACGGCACTGAAAGGAGAAGAATACGAACAATACGCACAAACATACGATACGAACAGAAGAGAAGAGAAGAGAAGAGAAGAAAAGATGATCATAGCATTGTATTTGTTGTTGTTGTTGTTGTTGCTGTTGTTAGTGGAGCGTTGATCAGCTTAACTAAATCCGGATTATTTTCTTCAAAGCATGACCATGACAAACAACAAAAGTCACACATTAGCAATCTTTACAATATATATGTATATATGTATGTACTATACACATACATGTGTATATATGTATATGTATATTTTCATATTCATGGGCCTACAGGTACTAATAATAGAGGCGAGGATCGCAGCGGAAATACGTCTATAGAAAAAGATGTAGCGCTTGATGGTCGCAGCCACCCGGCGGACAATGACAGCAGTGACGGGCAGCTTAAGAAAATTCGAACATAAAGTGGAGCAAAAGTCAACAGAGAGACAATAGAGGCTATGCTTCTCTATGTAGCAGAAGAAAGCAAATAGTTAATGGAGTTTAAGTGAAAGCTACTGAGAAATTTTCGGTTTATCTTCATGCCAAAACCGAATATACATATTTATATTCGAATAGGACTTCGAAATTCAACGGATGTTGATTAAGTGTAGACGTGTGCAGAAAAACTCCTCGATAAAAGCCAAAAATTAAACTGAATTTCTCTAAAGTACATTTAAGTAACATTTAAGGCTTAAGAAATTCATAATTCATAATATCAGCTCTTTTTCGAAATCTTTCATTGATTATTCCATTTAACAATTTCAGGCTAATTCGTAATCTTTTTCAAAAAAAGAGAGAAAGAACTTGCAATTTTTTATAAAATGCAACTAAATTATTTTCAAATTTAGAAAGAATAAAAAAAATTATACGCTACAATTTTTGCAATAATTATAATTATAAACACTTCAGAGAGAAAAAATTAAATAATTGCAGTGTTAAATAAAGCACATGCTTCCTAATAAAAACCTAACGAAAATGCTTCCGAAAAATTTAATTAATTAACTTAATTATAGCTCGATGTATTTACGTGTTAAAAATCATGTTAAAATTACTTTAAAAGAAAAAAAAAGCTATTTTAATTGTAGCTTGACATCGAAATATCGTGTAATGGTGGAGTGGTGAGAAGGGTGGTGGTGGGGGAGGGGGGGAGGGGTGGTGAACCACGAGTGGAGAGAGAAATAACAAAGCTTAACAAATAAAAGAACGAAGCAATTAAAAGCAACACAAAAAATGGCGCAACTGGATTAAGCTGCGACAACACGCAAAGATTTCGATGGTAAACAACAACAACAACAACAACACCATTATTACTGCAGGCACCTTTACCCGTTCATGTAATACATCAACATCAACACCAACACTCACCATCATAAATCATCATCATCATCACCAAGAGGTACCAAGCCTACCAACACCAGCCAGCATTGACCGCAAAATTGCTCTGGTGAACACCTCGCAAAATACTATTTCCAACATTTATGGAAGAATTGTATCAAAAGTGTTAATGGCCGTTAGCCGTTAGTGTTTTGAATTTCATTTTCAATGAAATGCAATGAATGTTTGATCGATGGATCTCATGCCATTTAATCGTATATCATGAGATATGTGTTTTTCCTTTCGGTTTTTTCTGGCATTTTCAAAGCTTTACACTAATTTTTTAATTTTGCCAAATTACTCCTAAGCTTGCCTGTGTTAGAATTTATGAACTGTTGTGTAAATGACAAAAATAGAAAAGCAGAATTTTTAATTAAAAATGAGCGGAACGAAACCGAACACGCAAAAGTGATAAGCACTCGAGAAAATTGATAAAATATAGATTTTTGTTTGCTAAAAAGAAATGCCATATGAATTCTAAATACACAACAGTGGCGTATTTAAAAGGCGACGAGGGTATTTTTATTTATACTCGTATAGAGTGTGCGCCACCTTTTATGTCGCTATGTGACTGTTTGGCCGTATTTCAAGCGAAGTGGACGGTCTGTCGGCCATATTGTTTAAATCAATTGCACTTTATACGGAAGCAAATGCAACTCGTCCTTCAAACTGCGCCGCAAGGTGGTTCCACTGACGCCAAAATGCGGAGCGCGGTGACGATACGACACATGTGGGTTCTCGGCAAAACTCTCTCTTACCGCTTCAACCAGTTCAATGGAACGTCTTGGGTGTTGATGGACGGTATGTCGACGATCTCCTACTGTCCCGTGCTCAACAAAATTTAACACCAGACGACGAATAGTATTGTCAGACGGTACTTTTTGGCCACGATCGATTTTTTATGATATGCACGACTATTTTCAATGTACAGCGTCACTATTTCGTCGCATTGTTTCGATGTGAAGCAATTTATTGTTAAAATTGTTCTGAATTGACGCTTCAAAAATATGTTTACTCAAGTCCATCGGTTGATAAATGTTAAAGTTATTCAATGTTTACATACCGACATAAAATATGGCCCTTTCTTTATCGAGTAACTCTGTAACTAACTTTAAAGAGTAGAAAAACTTCGCCAAAGTAAAATACAATTTCTAAAAGTTCTCTGGGTTTTAATTTTAAAAATTTAATAGATTTTAAGGATAATTTAATAAATTTTAAGGATAACACTTGAAAATTTTTATAAATGTTACCACCATGAAGAGTGCGGCGGCACCGATGTTTGTGTTAATTCTAAAACCAAAAGATGCTTTATAGATTTAGCTACAAATTTAAGAGCAGTGCTTATCACCACACCTCCCTTCCTCCCTCCCTCCCACCACTTACTATGGCTTTGGGTTTGGGATAGCACGATTATCGAACATTGACCTTTCAGAGCTTGTGGCGCTTAGCTATTTTATCACAACAGATTAGATCCTCTTTCCTTGTGAGTGCTCATGTTAGATAAATATTATCATAGAAAAAAGTAAAAGCCTTATTGTGTTTTTAAACTGGTCTAATTGAAGTTTATGAAGTAGCAAAATTCTAAACATCGTAAAACTAAAATAACTACTAAATTATGGCAAGAATTTTAGGCATTTTTAATCGTCTGTCAATGATTAAAAATTATTAACAAAAACGAATTTTTTTAGAATTTTTTCTATTTATTTCGAGAAAATAAAAATATTGGTTCTTCGGAACCATTTATATAACGTTTCAACCCTCCCCCTCCCGACAAAAAGGGAAAAAAAAACACCTCGAGAGGATCAAGAAGTAGAAAAAACCGGAAATTTCAATTTTAATCGCAAACGTTTTTCTTCATGACAAATAAAACCGACCAACCGACTGACTTCCGAGACCCATAGTCGTCTTCCGAGAGACTGACGGGCAACAAAGAAAAATTTCGACAAAGGATAATCCAATAATTTATTGATTAAGAAACGATCTGGAATACGCAACAAAATTCTGATGGAGCTGAAGGTAACAAATTGATCGGCGCAACGTGACAGCAGCGTTAGACAATCGTATTTGTTCGGAATTTTCGACAAATCCATACACACACACACGCACACACACACTGAATGAGAAAGAATATGGATTAATAAAACAGACGTCGGCAAGTGATAAAATCCTAATGGCTCGTTAATGATCATGACATCAGGACAGAAAGGTTGACAAAAATGCGCAGGGTTACGCAGGAATGTGTTGCCTCGGCGAAGGAAAATGGAAGACAATGACGGTAAGCCGTTTTGTAAACCGGAAGAACTGAAGAACTGTAAAGAAAACGAGAAGAAAACTGACTTCTGAAAGGTATATGCAGTGTCAATAGAATGGAATAATTCGTGCGATTGTTGTCGATGTTGTTGTTGTTCTTTTTGCTGCAACAAAGACGAGATAGGCCTATAAACCAAGCAATCCTGCTAGAAAATCTACAAAGAAGAAACGAAAAAGAAGAAAATACAGGTAGAGACATCAAAGGAGAGGCACATTCGGTCTCTCATTACCAAAAAAAAAAAAGGAAATACAATTAAAAACGATCTAAGATTGCACACACGGCGCTGTAATGAACAGATTAAAGGACGAAAGGAAGGAAGGAAGGAAGGAAGAAAGGAAGGAGAGCAAGTGTTAGAGTGTTAGACAAAAGCTGTCAACATCAGAAAGAGAAAAAAAAGAGAGTAATGAGTAATGAAGAGACAAAAGAAGAGAGAAGGAGGAGAAGTGGCGGCCCGGAAAAAGATAAAATAGTACAATTCACCTGCCAGCACCGGCTGAAAAATACTAGACGGCTGTTGTTGTTGTTGTTGTTGTAAACGTGCAATATTAAAACAAAGGGAGGAAGGAAGGGAGAAAACAGGCCAAAAAAAAAACCACTGATATTATCAACTACGGCGTAATGTCATTCCGTTTTTTATTTCAGAAGCGACATTGTTGCTATAATAATTATTGTGTTGTTGTTTTTGTTGTTGTTGTTGTTGTATTTACCATCATTGCCAAGATTGTTATGTTGTAACGATGCTGATACTGTTGACGGTGTGGCCCGAGGCCACCTTTTGTTTTGTTTTGTTTTTTTTTTTTTTTGTCAACGCAAATAAACGTCTGTAAAACTGTCAGAGACATGACAGCAAGGGTCACTCGGTAATACCACTATACGATAACTGAAGGGCTCTCTCAGAAAGATCAAAACTGCCAGAGGGTTTATGGTCTACCGCGTGCCTGCATCGTCGTTAGCATTTCCTTTTGATTCGCTTTAGCCGATAATCAATAGAGCTAATAAGACATTTTTTGCAGCTTTATGATGAAGATTTTGCAGCTAACGATCATAGAACAGGATACAGAAAGCGTTGGCGCTTGTCCTCAGGCACAAAAAAGGGGGTTAGAAGTAGCGGCGAGGTTGATCATTTCACCAAAAAATCTCTCTCATGAGAGATGCAGCCCATACGTCATCACAACTCACATTAAATGAAATTATTTATTGAAAAGATAGTAAAACAATCGTAAACCGTCTAAGAAATTCTGTTCCAAACAAAAAATTCTTATCACAAAACTCTTCAACTAACACCGGAAAAGAAGCAGCAGCAGACGCTTTCCTTAAGCTGCAACATTTAGTCGTACACGCGTGAACTCATAATTTTTATGACGCTTCCATTCGCATAAAATACTACACAAAAATACTACAGTTTAAATAAGTTTGCCATAAAATTTTTGACAGTTTTCAAAAACATTTTCCGTTTTTTTTTTCTGCGCTGTTTTTTCTCTTGCTCTTGGGTTAAAATACGCTTTATAGATTCAATATGTCAAAATATGGCAAGAAGTAGTTGGCATTAATGGCTTTCCAGCAGTCGCAGAGCGCAGCGAGACGACCGCGTAGGCCAAAAAGGGAGCCAAGAGAGTCTCGATCCGATTCCACAAAAATATGTGAAGCGATTTGAGGAAAAAAAAGAGGGCAAAAAAAGGGAAGTCCCAAAGAAAGTATTGCGGCATAAGTCGTGTTACACCTACGGGGAGTTACACCGACCGCCAAACACGTGTTGTTTGTAGCAAACAATCAAGCAATAAAATCAATTCACACTGAAAGGTTTTTGCGCAAAAAAAAATTCAACTCTCTTGAAACGAATTTAAACGAATTAAGTACTTTAGCAAGGCTGGTTATTGAAAGTCTCATGCTGTAAAGCTCAAGAATTTTTCGCATGCATTCGCACGTTGTCTTTGTGCTGCACAGCACTGTGGTTCCCAACCGTGGTGCCCATATGCTGCTCATGCTGATAATTCTGATTCTGAAGTTTTTACACCATTTTATAAGGCGAAATATTTTTTCAGTCAGATCAAAATCAAATAAAAAAAAAATATAAATAAAACTTTGCCATAAATTCTTTTTTATATAATTTTAATGCAGTCACTCTCGTTGGGCGAATTCGAGTTTAGTGTAAGTGTGAAATATTGCGTGTGACATATTGGATAGTAAACGTGGATGGCTTGACATTCCTTGATTTAGAATAAATAAATGAATATTTTCTCGATGGCATAAACAAATTTTACGATTGTGGTATTTTTAGGGCGGGGTTGAGGGTACTAGTCCCCCTTTGGAATTGTCCAAATTGGCCGTGTGTCAATATCAAATTAAAGCTCTTGCTGAGCGCTATCAATAGGGCATATTTCTTAGTGCATTTAAATTAAGTGCAGTTTTTTTAGGGCATTTTATTTAAAAAAGTAAATAATTTCAAAAGTTTTTTAACATATAACTTATTTTAGAATCGTGTAAAGCCCAATTTGTGGTTATATTTTAATATATTAAGTAGTTCAGACTGTTTAAATAAAGCAGTTTGGTTTTCCAGGGAAAATTAGCGTTAAAAGCAATGCAAAAATATTACTTACGGTGTGTCTATTAATTACGCCAGATAATGCTTTCAGTCGACAAAACGCTTTCCGCCCCTCATGGTAATGGTAAGGTTGCTTTAGGCCTCTATACCTCCTCACAACCTTCCTAATCCTCTCTCAATCTATCGTACTACAAAATGCTTTAACAATTAATGAACAATGAAGTGCGCCGCTCAACACGGTTTGGGAAATACTGCTGTAACAACAACTTCTCTCTTTCAATCTCTCTCACTCTCTCTCTCTTTGTGGTTGTGGTTCTCAATGTTGCGATGCTGTAGTACGTGGCTGTTTTCGCTCTTGTTGTTGTTGTTGTTGTTATTGTTGCCAACTTGACATTTTATTACATTCTTACACACGCGTTGTCGCCTATTTTATTGCCCGAGCGCGCATCTCATTCATCGCGTTGCGTTGTTGGCCGTGCGCTGATTGCAAGCAATGCAAAAAATGTATCCAATGCGATCCGCAATTGTTGCAATGCTTTTGCTTGCTTGCTTGCTTGCTGCATGCTTGTTTAATGGTACTTGCCGACGCCGATGTTGCTATTTCTGCTGTTGCCGTTTCTGCTTCTGCTTCTGGTTCTGCTTCTGCTGCTGTTGTTGACAATTTGCTATGACAATCGCGTGCCATAATCATAAACGTTCCTCTGTCATGACAGCGTTGATCATGTTTGTCGCTGATGATGCTTGTTTCTGACGTCTGCTATTGCCGATCAGCACGTTTATCGTCATCGCCACTAACTTCTTTGCTACTTCTTCGTGTTGTTGTTGTTCGTGTTGTTGTTGTTGTAGTAGCGGCGGCGTTGAAATTAGAAGTGCATCAAATAAAATTGTAATTTAGCACTTTTAATTGCTCGTTGGTGGGATTTTGTAACCATTGAGTGTTTTTATGATCTGCGCGCTCATAAATTTCGCTTAATATTTATGAATGCGGAATGTGTCGGCGATTAGCTTTTATTGGCGGCTCATTTAAAACGCGCCTGAATACCATGAACGCATGATGTCTCTTGAAATAACAGAAAGTTTTAAAAAATTCATTGAGGAAAAGAGAATATGTAACAAAAAATGAATTTTTCGTTTTTTGTGGTTTAAGAAATGAAAATAAAAACCCTTTTTTCATACGTTTTTTACATGTAGTTACTCAGAATTAGTATTGGCATTAGCGTTCCTAAGAGAGTTAACAGGCAACAGCAACACGCGTTTTGGAGAGTAGCAGAGAAGAGCGCTTGACAGAGCGGATTACCGGCGTTTCGCTTCGTTTATACTCGTCGTACTCGTCGCTCTTTTTTTTTAACCTTTAATCCGTGTGTGTCTATAAACAATTCAGGACCCATTAATACGTACGCTACGAAAATATCATAATATAAGAACCGGATTTTTGTTCTTAAATTTTTTGTATTTTCGAAATACGCCTACCTTTAAACGAAATTAAAGAATATTCTGAATGTTGCTCTTAATAAGAGACCGATTGTTTATGTATTGAAATTTATGACATTCTCCAGTACGAAATTCTCCGCGCTTGAGGAAAACCAAATCGCATAAAAATGGATAAAAGAGAACAAACGGTAAGAATAACAGCTGATTGGAATGAGATAAACTAAGCAAAGGCTTGTAATAAAAAAATAACCACAGTCTCAAACGAGATAATCTGCCCTAAGTCCTTACAAAACAACAACAAAAATAATATCAATACCTCATTCAATGAAATATGTATATGTACACTTTTCCTTGGTGGCCGCTTGTGAACAGACAGGAAGCTCTTGCAAGGAACGATAAAGGAATGGTCGTGCAACCGTAGGCAAGGATAAACGAAGAATGAAAGGAAGAAAGTAAGGAAGGAAGGAAGGCAGGAAGGGAAAGTTTCAATAAAAAAAGAAGCAGCATATTTGGATATAAAATATACATTTCATATGCAAAAAATTAGGTGCGAGTTTGCGATTTAGTAGATAAGCACTCATGAATACTTAGCAGCTCCAATAAAAGCAGCAATAGTAAGTAATAGCAACAGCAACAGCAGCAGCCGCCGCAGAAAACGATAAAAAACAAAAAAAAAAAACACCAAACCGTTCCTTTCGAAGGAGTAAAGAACAATTTATCGTCTTTTGCCGTCTGTCGGTGCGTCTGGCCAACGATAGTATCACTCTCATTCACTCCGGTTTTTGTGCACACACGAGCCACGATGAGAGTAACACTTAAGTGCCATCACTTAAAGGGTTGATGATGGTGGTGGCAGTAGTTGCCGTGCTCGTGGACTTGATCACCCTTAAGCAAGGGTAACGGGTGCTTGATGTTGCGAGCTACTTCCGTTCACTTTCCGTGGTTTCCGTGATGGCCTACTTAAATTTATTCTGGATGTTTTTGTGTACCGCAAAAATTTCGCAGAAAATGAAAGTGATGCAGCACGCGTTTCTTGGCGTTCAGAAAGAATTGCTAAGAGTGGTTATTATGTTACCATTTAATAACCGCTCTCCATCGGAGACACTTTTTGTCAAAGAGGTATAAACGGCAAAAAGGATATTGGATAAGTTGAAATGATGAATTATCATTGATTGCGAATCGACAGGAGTGTTAATGAGCAGCTATTTCTATTAGCAGTTTTTTTAAGTTCCGAAAAAAAAACAACAAGTTCTTAGAGGCTCTTTTCGGTTAACAGTCTTCTTTCTGTTACTAACATAAACTCTCAGGTTTTAGAGATTTTGCTGTAAAAAACGTACTTCTTTACTCTTCTTAATTTCTTACCCTTTTGATAAATCTGTAAAAGGCATTCATCATAGAAAGAGAAGCAAAACAATTTATGGTATAAATTTTTACCAGACAAACAATTTAAAATGCTTTTAATTTCTTCTACTTCTTGCTCTGTTTTGCGCTCCGTTTTTTAATGTTGAATAAGCCCGCTCCATACTCATTCGCACATGTTGCCAATGTTGCCAATTTATAGAAGATGGCAAAAGCCAGACCAAGCCAGACAATTAAGCAACTTCCGGTCTGCTTTGAAATAGCAAATTAATAACGGCCTGACATCCGGTTGCATCCATAAGTCGTCGTTATGAGGACAAACAAAAAGAGAGCCACTCACTATTAGCCACTCGAAGCACCTTTAGTGGTAGCCGAATTGGCAAAAGAGAGCAATTTTTGGTAGACACAAAAATAGACATAGTTTGAATAAATGCAGCCGAATTAAACTAAATCTTCGAAATTTTGAAACGATCACGCTGTTGATTTTATGTACGCCTCTAAAGCGGCTTGATTTGTATGTACCTAGGAATGTTTTGTTTGTCCTTGACCTGGACTCCGTCTTCACTCACAAGATTCGAGTTGCGTTGGTTAGACGCACCATCAGCGAGCAACCCCTCATGACCAGGAGGCATGACTGACTGACTGTTAACCCGCTCCCTTTTCATCACCGTTCATTTCTCTTCATCTTCAACGACCCTGAGCTTGTTGTACAGTGTTCTTATTGTTGTTGCCGTAATTATTATCTAAGTAGGCCTCTCGGCAATCTTGAACGTATGTCTCTCACTTTCGGTGCTGCTCTGCTCCGCTCTGCTCGATTGCGTTTGGAAGGTACACATTTGCTTCCTGTCCTGTCCATGCCGCTGTAGTCCATGTTGCGGTAGTCAAGGCACCCTCGATAAGTCCACCGTCTCACCAGCTCTATCGACGAGTAACTATCTTTGCTGTTTTACGGCCTGTCTGTCCGTCTGTCGGCCGGGCCGTGGCAGTTTTGCTTCGAAAACACTTGCACTGCGCGCAATGTAAACGAATGTCAAAGGCCGCCATCACCTCGCTGCAAAAAATGCCTTACTTACCTGCGGTCCTGGTGCTCTCCGCTGCCCTCCGCTGTCCTCTGCTGCCCTCTGCTGCCCACCGCTGCCTGCTGCTGCTGTTACTGCTTACTTCGGCGCGATTCTGTTCGTTGAGGGTTCTTTTTCTCTTAGGCCTACTACATTGACCTCATTCATTCTTGTTCATTTGCGTGAATTTCTTCATCTATATCTATGCATCTGTGGGTATGTGTGTGTGTGTGGGGGGGAGAGCGTGTGTGTGCGTGTAGGGTGTTTGCATACCTTCGGGCGCGTTCGTAATGTAACTGCATCGCCTCGATCACTTCAAACGATATCCACGTTGCGCTCTTGTTTTTGTTTATAACGTCATTATCTCCCTCGCCATTGTCATTGTCATCATCATCGTCATCATCATCATCATCATCATTGTTTTTGTTGTTTTTGTGATTATTACTCGTACTTACAACGTACTAAATGCACTCACTGCAAGTGAAGGAATTTTTCGCAGGGTTCCCGAAGGAAATTCTTACATTAATTGTCGTTTGTTGGTGGTGGTGGTGGTGGTTGCTGGTGACTATATGTACCTCTCGAAACAGCAGATGGTTTTGTTGTTATTTTGTTGTACATTTTTCCATTTTGGTACCTTCATAGTATCGTATCTACATACGATACTGTATGTGTTCTATCCAAGTCAAAATAATTGCTACTTGCCGTCGTCGTCGTCGTCGTTGTTGTTGTTATTGTTTTTGTTGTATTAATTGGCTGCAAGTGTTAAGTACTTGTTATAAACAATTTGGCGCCAAATTACGAATAGCACGAACGAACGTATTGAATGCCGCAAAACTGAAAATAAAATAATAATTTTAAAGAAATAAAAAAATTATAAATTGTTGTAAAAAAAATATTAGTTAATTCAACTTTTTGTACTAATATTGAAGACGTAGCGTAGCCAAATAAATACTATACTTTATATGAGCAACGAATTTTTACACACCTTCATTATAAGTTGCGTATATTTTTATAGAAAATTTAGTATTGTTAGTAGCCCAAACTATAAACTATAGTTAATGATCCATAGCAACTATTCTCACTTAACATTGCTTTATATGATTTTAATTTTTATTTTTTTTGGGCTCAAGAAAAATCGCGCTTGAGATTTTCATTTTTTAGCGCTCATAACTTTGTTTTTTCTAAACGCATTTTTATAATCTTTTCAGCCATTTAAAGCCAAAATGCGGTGCTAAATAATACTTTTTAAATAATCAAAATTCACCACAAATTGCCAAAGTTATAAGATTTAAAAGAAAAATCATTGTAAATGACATTTTAAATTATATTAAAATAAAAAAACGGAAATTTAGGTACCATTGAAATATAAAATACATATTATTATTGCGCAAATTAACAGGCTTTACCGTTAATGCTATAATAAGGAACAAACATGATATAAAATTAGTCCATTCCTAATGTAGGAATGGGTTACAATCGATCATTAACTCTTGAAGGAATTCTTGTATATTTTCCCCATAATTATAGTACAAAATCCTTCAACCATAAAGCCCTGACATTCCCAGAACAACCAAAAAAAAATTGTTAGGGGAAGATATTATTAACTTGAAAGGAAAAAGTTATTACAATAAAGTAATATTCGAATGGTTTCACGCAAGTTCCAAAGACTTCCTTTGACATTTTATACTTTAACATTGAATTACCAACATTCAATGATGCATAAAAGGGTTTAGGTACAACGACGGTACGGTTATATTTAATGTCCGAAGAATATGGAATTGAAAGACTAATTTTAGGGTATTTTTCAAATTAACAGAAATATTTCGAATGTAAACAAGAAATGCGGAACATGAAATTTCTTATTATTTTGACGCTCTTTAAAGAATATTTTAGATTGTCCCTTAAAAAAATCATTATCAATACACAATATATAGTTTGGAAAAATGTACTTTTAATATGTAGGAAGGACTAAGCACCAGGTCTTGCCCCGATAAACCTGGTTTGTGTTCCAATTTGTTTAGGAGATGTCATGATCTGCTTTGAAGAAGTAGACCGACCATCACATATCTGACACCTCCATTTGAGGTATTAATATCAAATTCAGGTTAAAAGCTGCTTTACTATTTTTAACTTTTTACTACTATTTTTTAACTTTTTTTACTATTTTCAACTTACAAGGAATAACTTTAAAATTAGCGAAAGATGCTCGTACTTGTCATTACAGTTTTGCCACATTTTAAAAAAATAACGTTCGAAATCGTGCCCTACACCATTATTTCCTTTTTTGTACGAAATTAAGTGCATCATCCATCCTACTCAAGCGTGTAAATAATAGTCTCTGTGTTATTTTTTCCAAAAATTTGTCATCTGCTTTCAAGTGAAAATAGTGAAAAAAGGGAAAAATTAACTTATTTCTTATTATATTTTTTAATCCTGCGAGAGAAATAAATTTCGTTACTGTTCGGTGATGCATGGCAAATTGTGTCCCTTCGAAAAATTTGTCGTTGCTTGACCAACGGTTTCTTAACAAAAAGTCAAAATTAATTGACTTATAATTGGACACTCTCGAGCCAACTCATCCTGGGAGCATGTGCGCACCTTATAATTTGCTCTTCCTATTATTTTCGATGAGCTGGTGCTTGTTCTTGTCCTGCTCGCACTCACATTTGAAAAGAGTAATAAAGAACATTCACAGAACCGCTGAGCCGAGACGAAATTTAGAGAAGCTAAGAAGCAAAAACAAAAAACAACAACAGCTACTTGCAAAAAAGGTGCCCTTTGGTTGTTGTTGTTGTTTTTTTTTGTTAGTTCTCATTATTATGCCCATTTATGTGACAGACATGAGAAAATAAATACCAACGCGCGAGAGAGAGAGATAGAGAGCAAAGAGAAATTGCTTTACAGTTCAACGATTTTTACTTTTAGAAGTTGGCCGGAGTGTGTTGATGATGATGATGATCGGTTGAACTTGAAATGGTGACTTTGACCGAGCGCACAATTTTATTGTCCCCGAAGAGTGACTCGAAGAGTTGTCAGCTGGAAGCTATTTGTTGTTTTTAAACGAAAATTGATGGTACTACTAAGAGAATTTTCAATTATTTAAATAAGAATTTCACAATCATTCAAAGAGACAACCTCGAAATTCTCGAACTCGCGAAGTGCGAGTGAATTCTCATAATGATCACTCCAACAAAATGTATAACTTTCGGCACAAATAAATACTCGTAGGTCTCTAATAAAGGCCAACCTGACCTTTTACAAGTTCAAAAGTGCGCTACACAAACACGGTTGCCAAGAAAAAAAGCCCAATTTACGGTAAGAGACTGAAATAGATTTTTTGGAAACTTCTGTTTGCAAAATCTATGAAACTATGACATAGATCTTCTGTATTACTGTACAGTCTTTTCCTTACAGAAAATCAAACAAATTCAGGCAATAAAAGACGAAGGAAGGAAGAATATCCTAAAGATTTCAATTTAGTAAAAAGATATGAGGCCTAATATTAATATAGTTTCTTGCAAGGGAAGACCATAAGGTTTCTTGATGTGCGTTAAGTTCTCCGAAAGGGTTGAATAACACGCTTCTCGGCTGCTCTACAAAAAAATCATTGATATATTGAAATCACAATACTCGTGGTAACGATTTTGGTTTTGTTGCATTTGATTTTCACCAAAAAAAAAAAAAAACACTCCAAAAATACGCAAAAGAAATATTCATATCACAACCAATTATTTGTGGTATTCGTGGTTCTATTTAACATCGATTGACCCCACCAGCAGATTAGTGCTCGCACTCGGCACAATTAATTACGAATACATCGCAACCATCCATGCGTTGGGTGACCAGCTCAGCAGCAGGCTGGCGCTGGTAAAGATCTGTTTAACGCTTTCTTTATTAATTTACTCGAACGTATTCGTATTCGGAAACTTACTACGCGTGCAATATGAAATGCGAGTACATGCCAAAGGAACAGTCGCTTCTGTTCTGACCGTTCCGTTTGCGTTGAGGCATTTGCGTCAGCTGTTACCAGAGCGAAAGGGCGGTAAAGAGAGAGGAGAAGCAGTAGTCGCTAGTAGTAGGTCACTTCTGTGACGTAAATGACTATGATCGGAGCACTTCTCTCCTGCGCACATTTGGATGCTTTGATCGTCATCGTGGCATACTTTCCACAAACGGCGAACAAATTCAGCCGTACTCGTAAATTGTGAAGCGCCCTGGCGATCGTTTTCAATTTAATTGGTGCGATTTAATTAAAATCATTTTGTGGCATTTGTTTAACGCTTTCGTTTCGATAAATATATGCACTGGTATGAGCTAGTTTATGAGATCGTATTTATTTTCTGTGATATCGTAGGCATCGCAGCGTCCGAAAGCATTCGAAAGCAGCAACAAATTCGATATCACGGAAAATAGAATGTGTTAGTGCGAGTGAGTTGATTAAAAGAGTTGTGAAAAGGTTCATCGAAGTCATTGAAATAATTTATCAAATGGAGTGCGAGTGTGTGTGTGTGTGTGTGTGTGTGCTTTTATGTCGCAGCAACACTTTGTGCGGAATTTGCATACTAACGCTTCAGTATAAAGTCATCAATATTTTTTTTTTTTGTGAATTTAAAGGAATCTATCGAGAGAGAAAAATCACAATGATCAGTATCACTATTAGTAGTATATATTATTTATTGATTAAAGTAAATAAAAGAATATTGTTGATGGAAATTATGGAGAATTTTAAATTCGTATTGTTTGTACGAACATAGTTAAAATGGATCTTTCAGCAAGAGGTGTCATTTTAAAATTCGATTAATTCTTTAATATTCAGCATTTAAGATGTTATTGTGACGTCATTTGGCAAGTAAAAACAAGAAGGTTTTTAGATATCTAACACATACTTGCACAACGTTCTAAAATAGTGAAAAATAGTGAAAATATCACTAAAAATGGTAAAAATTTCACAGTTCGACAAAGTTCGTACAGTTCGTATGGCTTTTAGATTTGGGAAAATCTAAGAGAAATACATACTATAACAAACTCTCTTCATTCACAACGTGATGAAAAACGTAATGAAAAATTTCATCAAAAGCATGACCATTTAAAAAACGAACCGAAACGTTTAGAAAATATTGTGGTCAACTTTTATTAATCGCGGAATTTTTACTATCGACCACCATAAAAATATCACTAGTTTCTACAAAAGAATTCCATCATTTTGCTTATTTAAAATGACACCTCTTGTTGAAAGACGACCGTTTGAAAGCAAAAGAAATAAAAAAGCCGCTCGAGTCGGGTTTAATAAAAACTCTCTGATATAAATGCAAGAACCTTAAAAAATTCGAAAAAACTAAGAAACTTATTATAAATTCACCCAAAGATTCGCTAATGATTCACTAAAGAAAAATTAATAATATTTTCGAAATTATAAAAAAATATATTAACCAAACCCTTTTTCCATATTTTCAAAAATCAAAAAAACCGAACTAGGCATTACCTAATTCTCCAAACATTCGGCTATCAATGGGTACATCAATACTCATTGTAAGGTCGATTAATTGCTTCAAATCAAACTGAAAACTGAAATTAACTGAATTTCTATGATCTTCCGATAATCAATGTAATAATGTTCAGGAGCTCCGTCCTGTCCTTTCGGATAAATTCCTTTAGAATGCTTTCCACAATTATTGAGAGCTGCGAACAAACGATGAATTGAGGCACCCGCTTAATCTGTGGATGAGAAAAATTACGCCTTAAATGACAATTTATACGAATACGAGTATCATATTGTTTAATCAAATCGCTTTTTAATGTGCGCACATACACACGAACAACCGATACAACACGAACATAAACATGGTCTGTCCAAAAACCAAAAGATTACCCCACATTCGTTACATTGTCAGCAGGCAATTAATACAAATTTTCCCCTCACTTCACCCTTCACCCGTACCCATGCACCCCTTCACCCCGTCATGCATAATTTCTTCCTCTTGCTAGACTTCTTCTTACGTAATCGGGTTGATTTGACGGCTTGTGTTGCCTTGAGTTGCGTGCAAAGAGTATTGCTCAAATAATCAAATTGAATTGATGTGGAAAGAGCTGATGCCCGACCATTGTCGCGATGATCACAATCAATGGCAGCCACCAGTAGAAATCAATTTTTCATTGATATTGATAGATATATTGTTAAATTGAGAGCAAATTTACTCAAATGACAAGTAAGTGATGAATAGAAAAGCAATAGAAGACAAAGTTAAGAAATTTATATAAGTATATATCTTTTGTTGTATGTATCGTGACGATCACGACGACGACGACGACGACGACGACGGACTCTTCAAAGTATAGATTTTTGTTATGATAAATCAGAACGTTTAAGATTGACAATTATTGCCAGTGGGTAAAATAATGGGTACGAAAGAATCGAAAGATGTAAGACATGATGACGTGCGTGAAACCGTTTATTACGTATAAGAAACTTATTATACTTAATATAACTTATTTCATAAAGAGTTTTACGATTTTCGTTTTTACAATAGATATATTCATTAATCGTCTTTGTTAACCTCATAAAACCCTTCTCAAAGCAAATTTTTAAGAAATGTATGTTAATTTTATTGTTCAATGAAAAAAATTTCTCAAAATATTGAACTATTACATATTTTCGTATTATATTTTCATAAAAATAAAGAAATTATTAGAGGCTCTGCAAAACTTTTAAATAAAATACATTTACCTAATCTCTTGCCTGACTTTCAGCGGTTTTTTCCCCCAGAATAACTTTCTGTTTATAATTCAGATTAATTTTTTTTCTAACTTCTACTAGCATTGCAGGATGAACAACGCCCTTCGCTTTTTAATTTTTATCTACATTTCAAGAGTATTTATTTATACCATTGAACAATAAGTTATGTAGATTTAAACTAACCTTAATAGGGCTAGGGATAGCTTCAATTTTAAAGATTAAGATTTATGAAGATTTTTTAAATTTATAATTTTTTAAGACTAAGATAAAGCTTGTTATATATGAATTCCTCAGCATTTATATTAAGTTTTTTATATTAATTATGTACTTTTTCCGTTTTCATTTATATCAAACTTTGATTAATCGTAACAATATCTTGTAAAGTATTGTGAAATGTTTTTAGATCGTAGAGAAAATCTAGTAAAACCTCCTTTCTTTACTTCCAAAATGAAGAACCTAATTGAATCTTTTTGAGCTACGACTGAGTGTAGCATTAAAAATTAATTACCAATAAAACCTTTTAATATTGTATAATAAAGCAATTATCCTTCGTACACGAAGGCAGAACCCTTTTCTTGCATTTTGTGATGATAATGAAGAATATCTCGTAGTGAGATATACAGAGTCGGTGTCCGATCGGTGCACAACCATTTACAATTAAAATTCGGTGAAACTGAAACATGGCGATACCTCTCGGTACGGCCAGTGCGTAATGAGCCAAGCTCTGGGCAAAACACATGAAATTGAATGATTTATTTAATTAATGTTTATCGTTTAAAGTGTTTTAAATTTAAAACTTTCCGTCAGCGGCCATCGCGCCGTTCAAATCAAGTGATTAAGTGTTTCATCATGTGACGAAAGCGGACAATCAACATGAAAACCGAGATGCGCTACTGTCTGTCAAAATCGAAATGAGCAGCAGCGCAAAAAATCCATCAAAAATCGACAAGGAATTCGTTTGGGCCGTCGATCCGATATCGTCGATCCGTGCAACCACAAAGCGGTCATCAGCGACTACGACGACTACGACGGCGACGGCGTTCCGAATCCCCATTAGGTAAAATAATTAAAAACCAAAAACCGTTTGCTCACCCCGTCTGCACGGCGCTTGGCCGCTCTAAACCTAACCTAGTGCGAAAACGTGCCATTTAAAGACCTGTCTTGGATCACAAAAACCGGTCAACCGCTCAGACGCTCCACCGATCATCAACATCCTTCTTCTGTAAGCGGGATACACGAAGCAGGAATCAAGAATGTGCTGCCCAGCAGCGGGCAGCAAGAATGCAGACCAGCGACGAGAGTCGACGAAATGTGCACCAAAATTAAATGGATGGAATGGAAACCAATGAACGTTTAATTATTTTTGCGTTGAGCCTAAAGAAACACAAGGAACAACAAACAACTCCGGCTCGGAATGGGACGGGACGGATGGGGGTGAACTGGGTGGGGCTGCCAGAGGTACGGATGGGACGTGACGTGTTCGAGGTTCGGGGAATGCGTTCTCTTCTGGTTTTTCATGTCCTCACGCGGACATTTTAGGATATATTCGTAATTTGACAATTCAAATGGAATTGCTTTAAGACTTTTGTGCGATTTTGAAGTGTTTGCGGAATATCGCAGCATCCAACCGTCCAGTCAAGCATTCATGCGACCAGCAGACCATTCCACCAATATGGTAGAACCTTGCCGTGGCTATAATAACAATAATCATAAAGTCACAACGAAACAGGCAGAGCTGAAGATATGCTTTAGACCGACCATACTTGGACACTTTACGGTCATGGAAAAATGATGGAAACATTCAGCAGAATCTTAATTCGAGTCTTACTTTTTTGGAAATTTGAAGATACACATGTACATCCTTACAACGTTTCATATTCTATGAAAATACCTGACTTTTTCGCGATAATACTCAAAAGTAAGGATCATCTTATCAATCTTATTCAATCTGTTGAAATCTGCACAAATTCTGCAATTTCAAACTCAGCCAAGAGTTTTGTTCTGTCATGAATTATTACTACTAACATTATTTGCCGGCTATGTCGATTTACGATACTTTAACCCTAATTACGACATCTTGCTCCTGTAGAGGGCTGGCCCTCGGTATATACTCGTGCGTAGTTAATTTGAAGTGTCAAAGAACGGCTACTGTATGTTGAGTGCTCGTCTTGGGCGTTGACGTTCTTAAGTAATGAACACCCAGTAGCAAAAGAGAGAAGCGCTGCGCTCAATCATTACCGACACAGACTTTCCGAAATTTGGACAGCTCCGTTCTCGAAGCCTCGCAGAAGAGTTCTTTCTTAGTTGCTGAAATTTCTTTCATTGTTGTGAAATTTTCCTCCTGGGTGGAGCCCAAACGTGCAGGCAGTCGCCGTCCTTCTCGCATTTTGTCTTTGTTCCAGTGCTGCCACCGCATATTAATTTTTATATCGTCAGTCATTCGTAAGTACATGCCTACGCCTTTGCTGCGGCACGCACGCAGGCGCACACACGTTCCTTATTCCTTACACATCATCGGCACATACATACATACAAGCCTACTCATAAGTTGATTTGCACAAAATGTAAGCTTGACTGTAGTCACCTCGTGAGTGCCTACGAGTGTATTCATTTCAGCACAAGACGCATAGTAACAACAATCTTGTTAAAAAATTAGTGTTGCTACAAAACGAAGAGTAAACGAAGAGCAAAAAAGCAAAAAAGAAAAGAGCAAGAGAGAAAATTTTAAAAGGTGTCGCAGCATAAATGGCTTCTCTCACAAAGACGGCTGCTGCTTTTGGTATTTATTAATTAAATTTAAGATTTTTGCAAATGCATGAATGGTATCTTGAAAATTTTCTTAGTTAACGCTAAAATGTGCAAAATTTGGCACATTTTCATCGTGCAAAAATGTGAGGAACCCTTTCATTGGAGGAATTAATAAGAATTATAGTCATTTTGGCATATGCAGTATATATTTTAATAATTGTTTTAAATTTCAAGATATATTATTTCAAGAGGTATTACACTGTAATTCTACGAGTATACGAGTGTACTACGAGTATAACGTCTTTCAACAAGAACTATGTCAGCAGGTGTCGAATATACGGCGTTGTCTCGAATGAAACTGACATAGCAACACTTTTGCGTTGATGCAGTGCTTCCATTTGATTTCGAATCAAGCCGTGACTATCGGAAGCATATGTGGCCAAGTTTTCGGCAACGCTTCCAGACGTCACCGCTTGATTTGAAAGCAATAAAAGCATTTCAGACATTCCCTGAAACTTTCAAGACGTCTTGAACAAGACCTTCGAGACGTCTCATGCAGTCCTCTAATAAGCAATGCCAATGAAAAAAAAATTAATATGAATTATAGATCTGAAGTAAAGCTGACAGCGAAAATATTACCTACTATCAATTTTCCGGCCAGACCGACGAAGTTTTTTTTATTAAAAGAAGTAAATGATGATAAGAATTCTTCCCACTTTCATACAGATTTGTTGATTGCATGATTTTCTGGGGTGAAAAATATGAATTTATTTATTTATTTAATGCCGTCTATTGATACAGAATCCTTACAGACTAAACAAATACAAATGTAAAAATAGAACTAAACTAAATTTCTTATTAAAATCACGAATTAATGAGATTAACTTTTTGTTTCGAAACAATAAGATTTCTTTAACAAAATTAATAATATTTCTCAATGTAAAAAGCATATTATTTGTGTTATGTGTTATGTGTTATGTTTTAATACTAAGATTTCATGTTAAAATGGCTCAATAAGCAGATCTTACTGTTTTTATGTGATGTACTATTTTTCTCTGTGTAAAGTCTGGTTTGTGGGCTAGACGATTAGCCCAACTTTGTAGGCCTGTATACTACAATACGAAGTGCAACTTCTTTATATATATTTTTCTTAAACCAAACTTCTTTTGAATCCTCCAAAAACTTCCGGAACAACACTTTTGTTAAATATTGTCTCAAACTGCTTTTGATATACTTCAATATGAATATGTCTATACATCGTATATACTCGTACATAACTATATCGGTGCTATATGGATCTGCTTTAATTTCTGAAGAATGCATTTTCAGCTTATTATGCGCAGAAATCTCTGCACAAGGATTTTCTGATGATGACCATAATGCCCATAATGCGCTCAGGCAACGGGCATCGTTCCGACGACGGGCCTCGACGGGTATTCGCCTCTAGCGATAACATAAAAACCATAATATAAATAATTCCAAACAACCAACCAACAACTAGACAGCCAGCCGGTTAATCAGTCAGGTCGTCAGTCCGCCCTGCAATAATAATAGCAACAACAGCAACAACGATATCAATAATAATAATAAAAACAACGTGCTCCAAAGCAACAAAGACAAAACCTTAAATTATTTATTTTTCGGGATACGCCGTCTCGAAAACCAGCAGTAGCCAGATCCTCCTCCGGCTGCATAGCTGGCGACAATGCGGAAAAAAAGAGCAAAAATTCCATTAAGCGCATAAATAATTGCATCACATTGAAAAAGAATACGCAAAAATTTATCACGAAGCCATAAAATGAAAGAGGAAAGAGCAAAAGCTGGCCCAAAGAATTGCAGTGATCGCACAAGACACGATCACTGGACCGCTGGATGATGAGCCGGCTGCTGCTGATGATGATGATGATGATGTGGTTGAGGTGGTTGAGGTGGACGTGGTTGTGGCTATGGCTTCCTCAGCAGCATGCCCCCAGGCGTTTCATAGGCTACGCTCGCTGACATGCAACGCATACAAACGCCAGCGGTTGTGCGTTCGACGCGTCAACGCGATCCAACGCGCTCCCATCGCGATCGATCTTCAGTTAGTCCAGCAGTCATGCCGGCAGTCAGTCAAAAAATACCAATTCACGCGATCAGCTACTGTTTGTCACAACAGACGAGTATGGCGAACTTCGAATAACTTCGAAGGAGTCACAAACAGAGCGAGTGTGTATGTATGTATGTGCATGCAGACCGGCATACAGACATGATCATCTATATATTGTCAGGCACTACCAGCAGATGACCAGCCAGACGATCAACGATGTGCAGACTGGAGCAAAAAATCGGAAACATTCTTGCTTTTTTATGGCCGTTTTTTGTGTGACGCGATTTGTGTGCGTTGTCAAAATATTATTCCCAGATTTTGGCGGATTCCATTTCGTATTAGTGCGAGTACGTGCGTGCGTGTATGTTCGAACCAGCTGAAATGCCATTTTGAGTGACGTTGCCGGACATAAAAGCTTGCAGACGTGCATGCTTTTAACATGCGCATCGTGTGTAGAACTGTCAATGCGTCCGATGTGAAATGTCGCGTTGTGATCTTTATCGGAAAACTTCAAGAAAAGGGCAGTGAGTGACTATTAAAAGGCTATAAAAAGGGAAAGGAATTTTCCGAAATATGTAATTTCCTTTTGAATGCTTTAAGCATATACCGATCAGCAGCATTGAAAGGGGCTTTATTTAATCGCCATCGGACCATCAGGATTATGAGGATCAATCAACGCACACATGTTTGCGAAGAGCAGCAACTTTTCTCTCATCACCATCGATATTATCCTTATTATTGTTATTAATAAACGACAGTATTATTATTTTCGCAGCATCGTATCGTCGAGAAAAAGGCCTTTTACGCAACAGACAGCGCTGATCGCGTTGATCGTTGTGGCGCGATCTTGATTCGACGACGACGGAAGTTCGCAGATTTCTCTTGATTAAAACACATTAAAAGTCCGGTAGCAGCAGATGATCGATCGAAAACACGTCGATCGACCGATCTTGCCTCAGCATGAAGCACAAAAAGCGACGACGCGTCGAAGCAAAAAAAAAAGAACCAACCAAATCAGAAGATGTACCTATGTTTTCTGTCTGCCGTTTACATTAAGAGACATGCATTTTTGGCGTTCCATTTAAGCGTCGGTTTCGGGACCAGGACCAGGACCAGGGCCAGGCCGGCGATTACAAATCCAAAGCCAAAACTAATTTCATATTTTTCGTACAATTGGTCAAATTCCGGCTGGACTTCGTGACGCGATCGAGCTAACCTCGATCAGGCAGACGGGCTGGTCCACTATGTCATTTTTGCACGTAGTGGATGGGTTTATGCTGGCGACAAGAACTGGCAAGCAGCCTACGGGCCTGCAGCCTGCAACCTTTCTCAAAAAAGTTGTTCGACCAAATTCTAAGTTGTCTGACATCTAAGACTGGACTCAGGAGGACCCGCCGGCCCGCCTGCTCTGACGACATGAATACGTTAACACAAAATCGAGTGTTTTTTGTTTTCTGTTTTTCTATTTTTGTGTTCTACAGGGTGCGCCATATTTTAGGTCGGTATGTAAACATTTAATAACTTTAACATTTATTAACTAATTGACTTTGGAAAACATGTTTTTGAGACGCCAAACGTATAGTT